>OZ007594.1:59716423-60966423 GCA_963931845.1 Maratus michaelseni
GCTCCTGCCGTCAAAGTGGTTGAACGTCTTCTTTGCGCCTGACGAAGAAAGACAAAGTTCTTTCGAAAAGGCCTAGCGCATTCCTTATTTTTATGGTGTTATTAAGAAGTTTTTTTAATGCTTTTATAGTACACATCAGTTTATTCAATACTTTAATATAAATTCCACTAAAATTTAGTATTCCATCAATAAATGAACACAAGATTATTAAAACCCTTGTCTGTATCATAAGTCTTCCACTAATAAATAAACACTAGCTGTTTAAACCGTCCTACGCACGGGAGTTCACGAATTTAATTCTAAAACCAAAATTAAAAATAAAATTCAGTACAACCAAATGTATCTATGTAATATGTAGAAAAATATTTTTCTACTACTGTGCTTTTTCTTTTTTTAATGAAATTTAATTTATCATGCTGCTATGGCAGCAGACGATAAAACGATATCTTTGGAATAAGGGAATAAATAGAATAAAAAGTTTTGTTGATGTTTGTGATAAAATTTTTCTCTTTATTTTTTTAAAAAAAGGTAACAACTAAGCGCAATTAAATAATCTCTAATTATTTTCAGGCGAGGTAAAATAATTGTTGTAATACCAGCTACAGCTTCTTAGTATTGAACTCGCGCGATTACTGAATGAACATAAAAAAGTAAAAAATTCGTCAAAAGCATACAATAAAAAAATCTGTTTAAAAGTTTTGAATTTTTTGCCCCAATCGTTCATGGGCCCCCTACCAGCAATCCGTGTGCTAAATTTCGTAGCCCTGCGCCTTGTGGTTTCTGAGTTTTTGAGGTTATATAGATAGAAACGCGCATGAATTTTAATAGGGTAGATTACATGTCACCTATGAATCTGGGAAATTGTTTTTTATGATTTTTCTTACCCTTTAATGCGTTTGGATACACTTGCGGCTTGACCCCCCGAAGTTGAACTCTTGCGCAAAAAACCTGGAAAACCTTTGAAACCCAAAACCGCCCCCCTCAATCTCGTAACATTTGTCTTAGAGTCAAAAGATTTATGGAGGTCGGGGAAGATTCTGGGATTTCCTTTCCCGTTCCCTTATAACAGATATTTGATGAGTTATTACTCTCGTTTTTAAAGCGTATAATACGCGTAATATTTATTACAAGAACACTGAATATGGTTTGGTTGAGGCTGGTACACGGTTATGAGAACAAGGCGATATTAGGTTTCTGGAAATAAAAAGCATCTGATTCTTCGATAATCCAGCGACAAATCTCAGGATAATACGCCATGAGCCGTAAAAAGTTTCAGATTTCTATATTGGGGCATTTTCAAGGAAAAATTAATTTTTCGTAAAATTCATTTTTTTTTCTAGTTCAGGAGTAGTATGCGAAAGAATTCGTTCATGCGAATGTATGCATACGTTCGTGCATACGTTTATGCGAAAGAATTTAGCCATTTTCGTTTTATATATACCATACAAATTCCAGTTTCAATTGCTATTTTTTTAAAACTGTATCTCAATTTACTGATTTTTTATGGTTTTTAAAATAATTTTCGAGCATGGAATTTTTTAAAAATCTATCTCTACAGCGCGACTACGAAAGATTAACTCGTTTGCACGTAAAACAAAATACAAATATTTCACTATTTGTTTCGGGTTAATATTGCATAACGAAATTAAAATTTCATCAATAGATAAGTAAAATAATATAAATAAAACACAAACTTAACGGACATGTAACCGAACTACTTGTTTAAACCACTGAAATTATTGGAATAAAAAAAAGGCTGCTGTAAGTAGCGAATTTTTGGCAATTTCTTCAGGTATTTACTTCTGGCATGTGGCTACTACGAAAGTATATAGCTTTTAAAACCCATTTATGCCTAGCGTCCCAAAATTGGGACGCTTTGAGTTTTAGAAAATAAATTAATATTGTTTTAGATTGATTTCTTTTACGTTTATAAAGATTATTTTTACCCTATTTATAAACAGAACTTTCCAAAAAGTGTAATGTAATAATTATTGTAAAACATATATGGCAGTTATAAGTAAACAAAGTATCGAGATGGAACAAAAAATTCAAGCGCAAATGTATTAATAAGTTTCATAATTTTCTTTGAATACATAATTGACATTTTCATACAATAATTCGTTTTTAGCTGTTGTCAGTATGGACAATCTTAATAAAATAATTAAATGTAAAAATTCTACTAAAATATTCAATTAAAGAAAAGTTTTTCTGTAACCTGGTTAGTCTACATCTACTTGACTCTACAGTCTGTAGACAGTCAAGCAGTTGTTGGGTTAGCCCGGGTTGAATCCCCTAGTGTTATATAAAATAGAAAAAGTGCAAACAAAAAAATACTCCCCGTCCCCTTCTGTTTGTTAGAACTTGCAATTTCTTATCAGTCTTACGATGCTAAAATTTCAAGATTTTTTACCTATATTTCATGCGTCACTTAGTTATCGTTAGAATCATTCGATTGCGACCAACTGCTCAAAATTAATTATTTACAGATTGTTTAATGTATTCCATTACTAAATTTAATGTGAATAAATGAAAACTGTATTTAAAAGAATGTATGTATTTGAAAAATGAAATTTTAATACAACACTTGCTTTCAGCTTTACAACCACATAAAATAATTTTTAGTTTAAATTTTTGTTTTTCATTAATGTAAATTTATTAGCTTACATAAAAAATATTTTAGTGCCAGAAGGTTTAAAACGCTTATGTTTAAATCATGATAAGTATCATACTTAAAAATACATTTTAATCACATTAAATAAAAGTTACATCGTGTCATTGACACAATATTTTATAGGTATTGTCTGTATAATAATTGTAAACATATTTGTACAAACTAAATAATCCGTTTTCAAATGAATAATTTTTACGTAACAAAAACACAGTTTTGAGAAAAATGCATGCAAAGTAACAAAATATGTTAAAGTCGCTATTAAAGTACACACTTTCAATTTAAATTTGACCTGGTTCTAATTTGATTATTTTCATGCATTTTTTTTTTGTTTGATTTAGAATTGTGTAAGTATTTAAAAATATATAAAAAAGAAAATATTTATCTTTTAAAGAATTAAAATTGATGACTCTCTTTAAGTATTTAACTACGTTCCAAACATAAATAACTTTTAGAATTATAGTTTTACATAAAGCGATAAAAAAGATTTCCTTATAAGATTTTATGACATATTTTAAAACACCTTTTAATTGACGAAAAATTCGAGCTATCCCCCTAATGTTTGGCCTATTAACCATTTGACATACAGCACCACAACCTCACATGCATGACAGACGATAATGATCGTAGATTTACTAAAAGATTTTGGCAACATCCTTGCCTTATAGAATCTCAGACCTCGACAAAACTATCTTTGTTTCGTGTAACTCAAAAGTAACTTGATGTTTTTAATTTTGCAGTGTAGATTCTCGTAAGAAAGTAATTAATTTTCGTAAGCTGTCATCTCGTCTGAAAGTGTTGCCACAAAACAATTGGAATTGTCAGTCAAAATAAAATTGATGTTTTAAAAGAAGATTTTTATCAACTTTCTTTGGTGGTATAAAAGACTGTGATGTATACTACATCCGTTTGAAAAGGCGAAAACGAAAATAAAAGTTTAGGAGAAGAATTTGAATTTTAGCAGATGTTTAGACATATTTAATTGCGGATTTGGAGGTGCTACAATATACTTTAAAAACATTTTAGTTGGAAGATGAAAAATTTAAATTAATGACTGTCTCACTTCCGATATTGAACGAATTTTCCAATATATATATTGTATGGGGACTAAACTTTAAACGAAAAAGTTTCGGCGAATAGGAAATACATAATTACGAATAAGAAATTATTAAACAAATATTTTTAACTACATTACTTACTTCAAAATACTGTTTTGTATTAGAAATAAAACATCTGTCTTTACGATGTTTGAAATATTTATTTGCTAAAATATAAAAAAAATGAATTACTTTAATGTTATATAAATAAATACCACAAGACAACTTTCCGAGTATCTTATTACGAAATAATTTTTTTTAATTTAAAAAGAGTTAAGATGCGTTGTTTATACAACAAAATGCTTGACATGTTCCTTTATTTAAAAAGTACGCTTAAAAAATTTAGGATAATCTATATTGTTAGATTATAAATAAAAGTAAAATATATATATATATATATATATATTTTTAAAACGCACTTTTATCAATCTTTATCTTAAAAATCACTACTAATTCCATGACTGTAAATCATGTAGTTCCAAAACAACTTCTTTTACAATAGTTAATTTGGTGTGCAACTGATTATTAAAATTCACCCACTGATTTACAATTGTTAGAAAGTGCGAGCTCGTAAATTTATTTCAGAAAAATAATATTTTTTCGCTGTTTCTTTCTTAAGATATGTCAACTGAAAAAAAGCATTATTTAAATTATTTATTTAGGATTCCTAAATTATTTTTCAAACGTACAATCATAATTTAATTAATATTAAATTATTAAATGATGAAAGAGGTTTTTTTTTTAAATTATTACACTTTTACTCTTTATTTATCTCTTCTACTTTTTAGTGTTTGAAATATTTCGTTGTTGCATTTTCTTAGTCAGTCGATAAACTTTTGGCGAGATAGGTTTGGCGTATAGTTAACTCCATTGTTGTTGTAACTAGTGAACAGTTGCAACCATAAAGAATATTTGGCGAATTATCACCCGCTGCCGGTTAACAGAAAGCCTTCTTAAAATTAATTTATTAATGCTTGATTAAGTTCTAAAAGTATGTAACCAAAGAAAAAAAAAATTTAAATCTTTCGAACGTTAAATTGTAAAAGAGTACTTAGATTACTTGATTATAAAAATTTCACTTTAGTAATATTTAAAAATATTTCTGAGATGTTCGATTATAAAACAAATAATTTTTGAAACTTTTTTTAAAAAGGAAACATAATAATAAACAGAGTGCATATACATAAACAGGTAAATATATTTAAAATTATACAGAAGTTATTTTTTTTTGTCTATAAAATCAATAAAACAACATGTTGGTTTTTCTGATTATTTATTACTTATTTTAGAAAAAAGAAAATTTTCTTTCATGCATCCACATCTTAAATTTATTTAGAATACACTGTTAAAAAATATGCTGCAAACTGTCGAGTCATTCAACTGCTTTTATAGATAACGGTTACTTGATCATATTATGAAGCGTTTTCATATATGTCAGCATAGAAATAAATTATGGTTATGTAACCGTTTTCTATATAAAAACGGTTGATTACGATATATTTTTAACAGTGTACCAGTGCTAAAGATTGCACTTGTGTCACAAGTAACTAACTTTGATTCAAGATCTCAACATGTAACAAGATTATTTTTCTTCTCATCAACAACAAGCGAGTGCTTTTTACAGCGGTCGTTTAGGGTGAAATAGGTGTTTGTTTTAAGGAACTTTGCAAATTTGCGACTGTTTCCACTAGTGGGGCCAGAAAATAAATAAGCTTTCAGATCTCCAAACAAGCGAGAAGTTCTTGGGGCGTCGCGCACTGTGATCGTGAAAGCCTATCCTCTGACAAATTGGTGACAACTCACTTTAAAGAGCTTCCATCTGTGACTCCGAGAAGGGTATCACTTTTTTTTTTTTTCATTCGAACATAGATATTGCCACTAGTGTGAAAGTTTGAGCGGCCGTGATTGAAAAAAAAAAAACCCTAACGGCACGGCCTACAGGCACAGCAACATTTCGAAGACGCAGACCGTTGGGTGCCTGTTTATTGGGAATTGCAGAAAAAATGACCTTTTTCTCATGATGCGGCAGTTGGGACCGCTCACTTCTCTACCTGTGTCTACCTGTCTGTAGGCGGAGCCGGCAAAGAATTTTATTTTTATTTTCTGTAAGGGTTGCTTCCAAAAAAATTGTCAATGTAAAAGTTATATAATAAAGATAATAAAAAGAGTATTTGTAATAAATTTAAGCGGATTGTGAATTAACAAAGTTATGATTTTTTTTCTTCTTAAACTTTTATTTCCCCCCTCCCCCTTGAGGCCAGTTTTAATGATACGAAAAATGTGTCATATATAATTTTTCGGCCCTTTTCCTAGAAGTAATAATAACTTTAACTTTATACGATCATAATTAAGAAGTTGTGGGTTTTTTTCTGTTTTCACAAAAAGCCCCCCCCCCCCCTTCCACCTTTGTTCGATTTTGCCCATTAACGAACTTGACCGAGATTTTATACCCTTGATTTTACGTATCAGTTTGGAACAGATTTGTGCAGAATTATTGAAGTTATCGTGTCCATAAAAAGTGATATAGATAGATAGATAAAGTTTTGAACTGGGGGTGGTTTGGGATACTGGGAGTCATGATCGGCGTAGACCTGCAAAAATTTTTCAGAAATTCCAACATAGGGGAGAATGTAATAGGTAGTATTTCTTACGAAATCTACCTAAAATTGCAAAATCTTCGTGACATCCATGGTTTTTGTGGCCAGTATACACCCTCTGACCGTAACTTGTACACCAGACTTTTCTGTTTGGAATCATATATTGAAAAATCCATAAATTATTTGTATTGCAGAAAATATCGTGCAGATCTACTCAGTATTGTGCATTGTTAATTACCATATCATCTAACAATTAACATAAATCAAATCCAACTTTGTATGAATATTTTATTTATTGTAAAAATGTATACTATACAAACAATATATAGTTAAAACAATAACATAAAACAGGCGTTAATTAGAATGTACTATGAAATGTCTGGAAATATGAACATCTCAAAAGAGCTATTGATAATTTAATTCAAACGGTTTTATCAGTGTTAGTGCTTCGTTTAAGTTATTCACGATGCTATGCTAGCATTACATTCAATAATGGATAGATCTACGTATATATATATAGTGGAAATAGTGAAAAGCTATCTCCAAAATGTAAACAGCCCAACTAATTGTGAAATGTCGAATAGTATTTTAACTAATTCAACACTAATATTGTTTTAAGTGTGAAAACATTTCAACACTCGCTCACCTAAGCCATATATGAGGCTCTTAACTTAAACAATAAACAAGAAAGACAAATCACGAGTCAAGCATAGATTATGAAATATTTTCCAACACATTAAGAATACTGTAACACAGCGGTTCCCAACCTTTATTGGTAGGCGCGACCCATAAAAAACCAGTAAAAAAAATTTTCGTGACCCACTTACTATGAGGGTGTATCTAATATCAGTATGGAAATTGTTGTATGATCAATATAAGCTATCGCCTATCCTATCCTACGAAAAAGGCAAATTTTCGTACGCAGGATGCACTTTCAACTAAAACAAGAATTGGTAATCCCATTGGGTGCAAGTGGAACAACACACATTACAAAGATAATGGAAAATGCGCTTAACTATTACAAAAACATAACTTTACAATCAGTGAGATTTCTGGCACTGATGTTTACCGATGAGAGCATCTAATATCATCAGGGTTAAAACAGGTTAATTTTAACATTAAGAACTTTCTACACGCAGTTTGTTTCTGTACTTGTTTTTCAAAAACAGCAAAGTAGAAAAAAAAACACGTTCACATAAGTATGTCATGTTGAACCCCATCAAGAACCTCAAAGCTGATTTAAATATTTCTGGATATTATGCATGTATATATTCATCCAGAAAAAAATTAAAAATTTACCTTGAAAATTGTCTTTAAAGAGGAATCGCAAGTTAGCTCAATTAACGAGTCTACTTTCATGATTATTGCATTTGGAAATAGTTACAACTGCAGTATTACAACTGCATAGTACAGTATTTGTTATATTTTTTAAACAGCTAAAATAGAGATATTTTTATGGCAAACCTCGAATGTTCCGCGACCCACCAAAACTCTCGCCATGACCCACCAGTGGGTCGCGACCCATAGGTTGGGAACCGCTGCTGTGATAAAACTTCACAGTTTAATATGGTGATAGATGATGTCAAAGTAAACAATTTGGAAAGCGAAACCCAATGAACATCTTGAACATTGAACATTTGAACACAATGAGCATTTACCGTCAATAGTCGTAAAAGTATCCGAATTTTTTTGTGTAGCTCTGTATATGATCTATATACTTGTATACATACTACATAGTATATTAAAATTTACTACAGTTAGGAAATGCACAGCACAGTTGAAAATTAACCTACAGAAAATTCCGTTATTAAACTGAAGTGTACTTACGATCGTTTGGGCAGCCCTGTATAGATTTACAGAATTTTTGCATACCAAGTAATATGCAAAAAATGAGTTACATTTAAAAACGCGTACCGCAACTGAAAACGCAGTTCCAACAATCATTGTTCATATATAGTACTGTAACCGAATTCTTTCGTGTGTCCCGGTAAATGTACGAGGGATGCTACGTATACCTCTAATAGTGTAACATTATTAAAGTACGCCGCAAACGATTTTTCCCATAGACACTGTAATGTAACGGAATTACTTTTAGTGTCTCTGTAAAGAAACTATACATGCTATGCACACCCTATTCTATAGTAAGCCACTTGTACTGCACCTTTGTGATATTTCAATATGTTTAAAATTGTGTAACATCATTAAAATAAACCGCAAATGATTTTTCCCATAGACCGTAATGGAATGGAATTCTTTTGTGTGTCCCTGTAAAAAAACTATAAATGCTATACACTTTATTTTCAATATCGAACAAGCTATGGTCAACCTCACCCTCAATCACATTTATCATTTGCATGGCAATCCGAGTACATTTACGCTAGTTAGAGCACGGACAGATGACAGATAGGAAATGTTAACAAGTTGGAAATTGCACGTCAAACTTGACAAATGAGGTGCGTTCGTACTTTTATTATTTCAGTGAAATGAATTATATCGTCTGTTATTATGATACGATTCATTTCCGTAATAAAATAAGTACATTTTAAGTTGGCAACATTTTATCTTTTGTTGACATTGACTGAAAATTCCAATCGGAAACTTAAGCCCAGATTTGATATTTTCAGAAATTGAAATCCATGTTTAGACTTTTTTTCCATTTAATATCTATTTCTCCGGAAACATCTATCCAAAAAACTGTCGGTAGATTATAGGATTGCCATAATTAAACCATTTTAGTATGCAAATTCGGTTTTTCAATTCAGTAATACGGAAATAATAGGACTCCATCTTAAATAGGATGTAATTACCATGCAAACTAGCATCATTACCAATCATGGGATCTTATTGAATTAATTACGTATGATAGTATTTAATAGATAATAACGTGACTATAATTTGGTCATAGAGGTTATAAAATGTAATATATGACTATAACTTGGTTATACGGGTTATAAAATGTCATATACGTCATATATGACTATAACGCCATACATGTCAGATAACTTGACGATACATTTCGGCCGCTTGACGATTAATCCTCAGAAGCTGCTATAACAAGGATGTACCGATTTTTAAGAAATTCAAATTACTTAATAAATATTTTTATTAATATATTTTAAGTTTTTATTCGATTTTCATAAAATTTGAAATTTGTTTCCGGAGAAATAGATATTAAATGGAAAAAAAGTCTAAACATGGATTTCAATTTCTGAAATTTTCAAATGATTCGACAAAATTTTGCAACGATTATAAATATTAAATTTCAAACAATTTAGTTGGGTAGTTTTTGCGCTGTTATATATGCGGACAGACGGATGGGACGGATCAGACGACGACTATAGGTGCTTACGTATTTATAATAATTACGAACGCATCTAAAAACAGTGCTTTAAAGCAGGATTTCAACTAAATTTTATTTTAGGTGACATCTCATAATCTCTTATAGCATTTTAATTGTCAATTCAAAAACTGATTTCTTTCTTTGATTGTTCTCCTAATTCGTAAGCGAGACGGTTAAAATATATTTTTATACTGACAAGAATGAGATTTACATGCAGAACAGCGATTTAAGCAAGTAATAAAAATATGCAATACATCAGTAAATATCATAAACAACGAAAGAAAAAAAAATTGAAAAATAATAAAACAAGGGCGAAAAATTTGTGTTTGTGTTTTAACATACTTTCCTCCATAGTTGAAAAGTGTTTGTAAATTCGGTTTGTCTGTCTGTCTGTCGTCTATCTGTCTGTCTGTCTGTACTCTAATTCGTGTAAATATACTCGGATTGCCATCCAATTGATATATGTTATTGAGGTTTACTATGGCATTTTTGGTATTGAAAATGAAGTGTGTAGCATTTATAGTACATTTATAGGGACACTCAAAAAGATTCAGTTACATTGCGGTCTACGGGGAAAAATCGTTTGCGGTGTATTTGAATGGTGTTACACTATTTCAAACGTGGTGAAATTGATATACATGTCACTGATGTGCACTGCAAGAGGCTTACTATAGAATAGGGTAGGCATAACATTTTACAGGGTTCATTCGTTCATTTAACAGGGACATACAAATAATTCGGCTACAGTACTGTTTATGAACAATACTTGCTTAAAGAGCGTTTTGAGTTGCAGTACGCGTTTTTAAATTTAATTAATTCTATACATGCTACTTCGTGTGTATGAATGCTTCAGATCAGGGTTCCCAAACTGTAGTACGCGTACCAGTACTTGTACGCGAAGCTCTTGCTACTGGTAAGCAGAAGTCCGATACTTGTACGCGGAATAAAATACAGAATGCAGCATATTATTATGGAATCAAAACGGCTTGTCTTTATTAACTTGGAAATTTTCAAAAAAATTTCGAATGCGATTTAGGATCTGTAAACGCTTTTTCTTTTCTTTTTTTTTTTTTTTTTGGTGTTACAAGAAATGTTTGCTATAGTGACTTGCTGAAATTCTCCGCTTATGATACAATCAGTTTTACAGAATTAAAAACATAATTATTAGATTTATATGAATAAAAATTGAACTTTTTAATAAAGATCTAATTTTAAAATTAATAAATGAAGTATTTTTAATTAGCGGAAGAACTGTTTTTAATCTTGCTTTATAAATTGAATTATCTGAAGGTAAAGTCCGGATGCTTTGAAGTAAGGAGGAGCTTGTGTGAGTAGGAAAAGTTAAAACAAAATAAAATTCCAAGTGTAATTTATAACCCATTGTTCTATTTGTGGTAAAAGAGTTTCTAGAAGGTGTTGAAATAAAAGTTTTATTTCAAACATAATTCATAAATTAATTCATTCTGTTGATTGAAATATATTCCTTCTCTTGTACAAAATGTGTATAGTTCCCTCCTATTTCACGGAAATCAGTTTTTAAGAGAGTAAGGTTGTTTAAAATGGTGATCAGAAATCAAACAAAAACTGTGGTCATATGCAGTGCGGATTTGAGGTAAAGCATTGTACATATGTATTGAGGTGGCCTATACATAAATGTATGAAGAAACTTGGAAGTGTTTGCCTGCTGCGCGACATTATTGTCGCAGCATTTAAAGGTATGCAGATTATTAATACAGTTGTGTTGAACCTATGTTAAAATCGCTAACTAAGGTTTGGATAAGAAATTCGTTTCTCATTTGAGATTTCCTGCCAGTGTATTTCACGAGAGAGGAAATTAGTGAACTTATTTAGATCTCCTGTGATGGAATACTGGAGTCCACATTCAAAATTATGAATGCAACAGAATTTTCGTTGGCGAGAATATCAGAGTACCGTCTGATATCGTCAATGTCTGCTTGTGTTTAGTACAACATATCTCTGTGAATGGGCTTTTTTTCCCCTTCTTTATATGAAAAACAAATACAGGATTAAACTATACATCGAATCTGACTTATGACTAAAACTATCTGAGCCAGACATGAGGAAGCTGTGCTTGATAAAACAAGCCCACCTTATTCATTAGCGACAGAAGCAAATTAGTGCAATCAGCCTACTATATAACAGCATATGAATCAGTGTGCGCCAATATGTCATAAAGTCTTGTAACTTTTTTCCTATGTAGCAAAAGACTCTATTTTGATATTGTATGTATTATTAAAATTTAATGATGATACTACTTTTTACTTGAATGTTATTATAAAGCACAAAGCAGTCAATCTAAGTACATAATTTAGTAATGTAATAATTCATTTTTAAATATAATAAAACCTGCTAAGACAGGAACAAGGAAGACTGGAGATATATTTCGTTTTATACAGGTTCCTTTTGACAGATTTTTCTAAATTATATTTATGTTTGTTACCTGGTGGTACGCGGAAGTATGAACTTCGATTTAGTGGTACGTTGATCTAAAAGATTGGGAACCCCTGCTTTAGATCATATACAGAGCAGCACAAAATATATCGATTACATTTTGGTTTATTGACGGAAATTGCTGAATAGGAATTTTTAACTGTTTTATGCGTTTCCTAATTGAACTAAATTTTGGCATTCTGTGTAGTATATATACCAAACTATAGATCATATACAGGGCTGCAAAAGAGAATTCGGATATCTTTCCGACTATTGATGGTAATTGCTGATATTGGGTTTTCAAAGTTGATATGCGCTTTATAATTTGCTTATTTAGACATTAACTGTCACTTTATTAATCAGTGAAGTTTGTTAAAGTATTCTGGAAGCGTTGAAAGAGTTTCATAATCTGAGATTGTTGCATGATTTTTTGTTCTTTTTTTCCCCCTTTTCAAAAAAAATCTTTAAAAACACGACGAAACCATTTCTTCGAAGTGCGTAAAACTTCCTCTTGTCAAGAATCTGCCATGTTTAAAAGAAAAAAAAAAGAAAGAAAGAAATATTTATCACTGTTATGAGAAGGTAATTTATATGAAATTGCAGTATATAAGTTTAAAAAAAATATATAAAATAATGTCAAGACTGCAAAATCTCATAAACAATGTTAAAATGGCAACGAAGCAAATCTTCAGTCTGCTTGCTTACAAAAATTTTTTCCACATTAGCATTCAGTGTAGAGTCCTGCATTGGGTCGGGTTACCGATTTTATTCGAAAACACCCGACCTGCGGTTCGTAATAATTCTTTCATAATTTAGTGATTAAATTTGTATTACTAAAATAAAATTAAACGCAATAAATACTGAAAAAGAGACAATAGACAACAAATTATGTATTCTCTTCAAACAAATATTTTCTACAACACACACACACAAAAAAAAAAAAAAAAACAATATTTTCGAAGTGCGTAACATTTCCTCGTGTCAAGAGTATCATGCATAAAAAAAATTATTTGTCACTGTTATTAAAATATAATTTATATCTAATTGAAGCATAAGTAAAAAATCAAAAATAATGTCAAACACGACTGTAAAATCTCATAAACAATGTGAAAAAGGCAACAAAGCAAATCTCCATCCAGCTTGTTACAAGAAATCTTTTCTCATAACCATCAAGGCGTGTACTTTTTATGGCAGTCGTTTAGCGTAAAATAGCGGGTTTGTTTAGGGCGCTGGCGAAAATTTGCGACTGTTGTTACATCTGAGATGAAATAAATAAGCCTTAATTCTCCTAACCAACCCAGGAGTTCATTGCTCAATAAAGAACTACCCTCTGACAAAATAGTTATACTCATTTAGAACTGTTTTCATTTTGAATGTTTAAAGCGTCGCAATTGGGAGTGAGTGGTTTATTTTTAGTAAGCTTTGATATTAGTCGAGTATATGTGATTAAAGTTAAGATTACTTAATATCAGCGCACAGAACAGAAGAATATATTGGGCGCAGAATATAATAACCATAATTTGGCGTATTTTTTTTCCTATAGATTCTGCTTTTGTGATTTAGAGATTTAAAATGTATTAGCAAAATTTAAAATCAATACTATCCAGAGTTACAGAAAATGTATTAGGGTGAAACCCCCAGTTATTGACAAATAACCAGTAACTGACACTTGAGTGCAAAAATCTAACTCAAATAAGCATTTTGTTGTAAAATTCTGCAAAGTAATGTCATCTAGTCGTAAATGAGACACTAATTTTTATTTTGGAGTCAATTTATTCACTACTAGAGGGCCAAGAACATATTCAATGAGGAAGAAACTTTTGAGAATACAAAAAGTTCCATTTTGAACCAACCATCTTGTTTCTAAAATTAAGAAAGTGTTTTTCTAATCTATTTGTAAGGCAACTATCCTAATTTTTTTCCTTAAAGTTATACTTGTAGAAATTAGTTTAAAGATGCATATGATATATTAGGGCCATGATTTAGGGTTTACAGTTATTTAATTTAGCTTAATGGAGGTGCCAGTTATTGGTACCTAGAATTTCATTTCATCAGTCTCTGACAGAGGTGTTAGTTAATTGGTTATGTTAAAGAAAGTTGAAACCTATTACTTGAACTGTTTAAAATTGCATAATAATAAATTAATTTTATCTTGTAGTAAACACCATTAAAATTTAAGTTGTTTTATCAGTGTCGGACACCAGATGTCAGTTAATGGTTCTTAGATGTCAGTTATTGAATATCTGCTTTACTAATAATTCAATAATAAATATTACTGCTATATACTCTTACTATTACTCTGCATTACTAATAGTGCAGTATAGCTTATTAAATCCCACTTTTTAAACTAAATATTAATGTATTTTGTTTTTATAATAAAGAAGAAAGTTTTTTAAAGCATTTTAATGTTTTAAAATAAAGTGTCAGTCACTGATTCACTTTGTGTCAGTTAGTTCAAAATAGGAATGGTGTCAGTTACTGGAGTTTTTGACCATACTTATGAATAAAATTAATTTTTAATAGTAAAATGTATATATACTTTTTTAAATTTTGGTAAGAGTAATTTTTTAAATATCTCTACTATCCTTTCAAAAACAAAGGTAAGTATAAAATATATTTAAATTTTTGTAACAGTGATTTGAACAAGAAAAAATCCTTAAAGGGTCAGTTACTGGGGGTTTCAGCCTAGTAAGTTTTAAAATCGCAATTGGGAGTGCTGGGTTTATTTTTTAGCAAGTTTTGATATTAGTCGAGTATGTGATTAAAGTTAAGATTAGTTGATATCAGCACACATAAGAATACATTGGGCGCAGAATATAACATAATTTGGCGAATTTTTGTTCCTATAGATTCTGTTTTTGTGATTTAGTGATTTAAAATGTATTAGCAAAATTTAAAATCGGTATCCAGAGTTACAGAAAATGTATTAGTAAGTTTTAAAATCAGTATTGAGAGTTGCAAGAAATATATTAGTAAGTTTTAAAATCAATATTGAGAATTATAGAAAATGTATTGGTAAGTTTTAAAATCAGTATCGAGAGTTATAAATAATGTATTAGTAAGTTTTAATATTAGTATCGTAAAATGTTTTGAGGGGCCGGCGATAATATAATTCAGTGCTGTACCGCCTCAAAAATCTTCTTTTGTGATTTAGTGATTTATTATACATTAGTAAGATTTTTTTATCGGACAAATTAGTTACTATTCTTTTAGAACTGCTTTCATTTTGAAAGTCTGAAGGGCCGCAACTGACAAGTAAAGGTACTACATAGTCTGTGGTGACGAATTTCGATTTTTATAGCTCATTCGATTCGTTTCATCGAGCTAATTTGCTACCTCGCCTATCGGCTATTGAGTTTTGGTAATGACAAGAAGCCCGGTCAAAGTTTAAAGTTTCGTTCATTTAAAACCAGTTGTCGTCAAAGAAATAAGTAAGATTTAAATTTATTTATGGTTCTTACACTGACATGCATTGATGGTAGTCATTTTTTGACACATTGTTCATTCCGAAGAAGTGAGTAAAACAAAAATATTTCTCACAGTGCGCACAACGAGCAAAAGCTTCTTCAGCTGACTCGACGACACATTCAAAACAGCTCTGATTTCTTTCTTGAATTTGAAAACAGTAGTCTGTAGGGGTGACGTAGTTTTCGTCTTTATCAATGTATGTAACAGTATGCAGGAAATATATGACTATGTTTTAAAATCAATATTAAGAATTATAGAAAATGTATTAGTAAGTTTTAAAATCAGTATATAACCTTATAGTAGTTACTGGCAATGTATGGCACTGTAAAAACAATTAGTAAACTTAAATCGCACTTATTTCTTTGAAGGCATCTGTTTTTCACTGAACGGAATTTTGAACTTTGACCTGGTCCCTTGTCATTATAAAAACTCAATAGCCGATATGCGAGGTATAAAATTAATAAGCTCGATGAGACGAATCGAATGAGCTATAAAAATCGAAATTCGCCGCCACAGACTATAGCACCTTTACTTGTGAGAGTATGTGATTTCATATTAATCGAGTATTTGCTTAAGGTTAAGATTTGTATACATATAAGCATTGATATCAGCTCAGAGACATTTTTAATTGTAGACGATAGCATATTTCAGAACTACTTGTTACCCATAATTCAGTCTTTGTGATTTAGTAATTTAGAATATGTTAGGTAATTTTCATTCCTAGCTGCCAACGTTTGATTTTTTTTACAAATCAAATAAAACCAGAATTTTTATTAAATAAATGAAGTTAATAAATAATCGGGCAGAAACAAACAAACAAAAATTCATTAAATATTTTTTTTTTTTCAAATTATGTTCAATGGACTCGGGAGCAAAAAATCCGGAAGGTTGCAGCTCTGTATCAGCATCGAGAATTTTTCTGGATGTGTAGGACTACATAATTGTCACCATAATTCTGTTTTTGTGATTTAGTATACACTAATTAGCGTTGATATCAGTATCGGAGAAGTCATGAGGGGAAGACAAGAAACATAATTTCGTGACGTAGTGTTAAAATAATTCTACTTTCATGATTTAATGTATATTAATAAAATAAATGAAGCCCAATAAATATAAAAAAAGATTAAAATATCAACAACAACAACAAAACAAATTATGTGATTTCCTTTTCAAAGAAATATTGTTTATAAACAATGTGGAATGATTATTTTTTTAGAAATGCTTGGAACTACCTTTTGTCAAGTATTGGATATTGTCAAAATAAATTATTTATCACTGTTGTGCAAATCTGATTTATATCACATTGCAGTATAAAAAAAAATAATGTCAAACCCGACTGTAAAATCTCATAAACACAATGCGAAAAATAGAACTAAGCAAATCTTCATTGAGCTTGCTGCAAGAATTTTTTCCTCATTAACATCAAGCGTGTACTTTTTATGTCAGTCGTTTAGCGTAAAATAACGGTTTGTTTAAGGCGCTACAGATAATTTGCGACTGTTGCTACAAGTGAGGCAAGAAAATAAATAAGCTTTAATTTTCCAAGCTAAACAGAAGCTCACACTGCTCAAAATTTTCTTTTTACAGTGAAGGATTGATTACACTTTTAATAAATTAGTTACACTTCTTTTGGAACCACTTCCATTCAGGATATGAATGCGATATTTCAGATTTCGTTGATTGGTATTAGTAAGCTTTGACAATAGCATTCAGAAGAATAATCTGGAGACGAAATATAACATAATTTTTGTTCCGATAATTTTGCTTTTGTGTTTTAGTACGTATTAGTGAATTTTGATATCAGTATCCAAAGGCGTTTTGAGCGACGAATGCGTAATTATTGCTTTAATAAATTAGTTACACTTCTTTTGGAACCACTTCCATCCAGGATATGAATGCGATATCTCAGATTTCGTTAATGAGTATTAGTAAACTTTGACAATAGCATTCAGAAGAATAATCTGGAGACGGAATATAACATAATTTTTGTTCCGATAATTTTGCTTTTGTGTTTTAGTACGTATTAGTGATATTTGATATCGGTGTCGAAAGAAGTTTTGAGTGACGAATGCGTAATTATTGCTTTAATAAATTAGCTACACTTCTTTTGGAACCACTTCCATTCAGGATATGAATGCCATACCTCAGATTTGGTTAATTGGTATTAGTAAACTTTGACCACAGCATTCAGAAAAATAATTTGGAGACGGAAGATAACATAATTTTTGTACCGATAATTTTGCTTTTATGTTTTAGTACGTATTACTGAATTTTGATATCAGTATCGAAAAACGTTTTGAGCGACGATTGCGTAATTATTGTTTTAATAAATTAGTTACACTTCTTTTGGAACCACTTCCATTCAGGATATGAATGCCATACCTCAGATTTGGTTAATTGGTATTAGTAAACTTTGACCTCAGCATTCAGAAAAATAATTTGGAGACGGAAGATAACATAATTTTTGTACCGATAATTTTGCTTTTATGTTTTAGTACGTATTACTGAATTTTGATATCAGTATCGAAAGACGTTTTGAGCGACGAATGCGTAATTATTGCTTTAATAAAGTAGTTACACTTCTTTTGGAACCACTTCCATCCAGGATATGAATGCGATATCTCAGATTTCGTTAATGAGTATTAGTAAACTTTGACAATAGCATTCAGAAGAATAATCTGGAGACGGAATATAACATAATTTTTGTTCCGATAATTTTGCTTTTGTGTTTTAGTACGTATTAGTGAATTTTGATATCAGTATCCAAAGGCGTTTTGAGCGACGAATGCGTAATTATTGTTTTAATAAATTAGTTACACTTCTTTTGGAATGACTTCCATTCAGGATATGAATGCCATACCTCAGATTTGGTTAAATGGTATTAGTAAACTTTGACCACAGCATTCAGAAAAATAATTTGGAGACGGAAGATAACATAATTTTTGTTCCGATAATTTTGCTTTTGTGTTTTAGTACGTATTAGTGAATTTTGATATCAGTATCCAAAGGCGTTTTGAGCGACGAATGCGTAATTATTGCTTTAATAAATTAGTTACACTTCTTTTGGAACCACTTCCATCCAGGATATGAATGCGATATCTCAGATTTCGTTAATGAGTATTAGTAAACTTTGACAATAGCATTCAGAAGAATAATCTGGAGACGGAATATAACATAATTTTTGTTCCGATAATTTTGCTTTTGTGTTTTAGTACGTATTAGTGAATTTTGATATCAGTATCGAAAGACGTTTTGAGCGACGATTGCGTAATTATTGTTTTAATAAATTAGTTACACTTCTTTTGGAACCACTTCCATTCAGGATATGAATGCCATACCTCAGATTTGGTTAATTGGTATTAGTAAACTTTGACCACAGCATTCAGAAAAATAATTTGGAGACGGAAGATAACATAATTTTTGTACCGATAATTTTGCTTTTATGTTTTAGTACGTATTACTGAATTTCGATATCAGTATCGAAAGACGTTTTGAGCGACGATTGCGTAATTATTGTTTGAATAAATTAGTTACACTTCTTTTGGAACCACTTCCATTCAGGATATGTGTGCCATACCTCAGATTTGGTTAATTGGTATTAGCAAGCTTTTTGACAATAGCATTCAGAAGAATAATCTGGAGACGGAATATAACAATTTTTTTCCGATAATTTTGCTTTTGTGTTTTACTACTTATTGCTGAATTTTGATATCAGTATTGAAAGGCTTTTAGAGCGACTATTGCGTAATTTAATTTACTATTATTTTATTTTTGCAATTTAGTGATTTAGAATATATTTATAAGCTTTGATATAAGTATCAAGAGAATTTTTGAGGTGCGGACAATAACACAATTCAATAATATGTTGTCACTATAATTCTGCTTTAGTAATTTAGAATATATAAGTAATTTGATATCATAGTATATACGGAATGTTTTCCTAGATGCGAAAGATAATATAATTCGATGTCCAATTGTCCTCATACTTCTGCTTTTGTAATTTAGTTATTTAGTGTATATTGGTAAGCTTTTCTACAGTACCGAAAACATTTTTGAGGACAGACGATGAACATAATGTGGAAACGTAATTTCAACATAATTTAACTTTTTTATTTTAGTGATTTTATGTATACTGATAAAATAAGCTGAAGTGCAATAAATTTTTGAGACAGCATACAACAAAATTTATGTTTTTTCTTTACTTTTTTTTCTTTCATCTTTACTTTGTTTCTTTTTTTTTTTTTTTTTTTTTTTTTTTTTTTAAATAAATCAAAGAAATATTATTTAACAACGCAATGAAACAATTTCTTTAAAATTAGCTCTTGTCATGTTATTTGATAGGTTCAAAAATATTTATCACTGTTATGAAAAGAAAAATTATAATCACACTGTGAAAATCAAAAATAGTGTCAAACACGACTGTAAAACCTTATAAAATATATGGAAAAGGAAACAAAACACATCTTAGATCAGCTTGTTACAAGAAATCTTTTCTCATAACCATCAAGTGTGTACTTTTTATGGCAGTCGTTTAGCGTAAAATAGCGGGTTTGTTTAGGGCGCTGCAGAAAATTTGCGACTGTTGCTACAAGAGAGGCAATAAAATAAATAAGCCTTAATTTTCCTCGCAAACTCCGGAGTTCACTGTTTGGTGTTCTCTATTTACAGTGAAGTACTACAACTCTGACAAATTACTTACACTTCATTTAGAACCACTGCCATTTTGAATAGGTGAAATGCCGTAACTGTGAATAAGTACTAGTAAACTTTTATATAAGTATCCAAAAGAATGTGTTTGGTACGGCAGATAATATAATTCTATGATGAATTGTCACCATAACTATGACTTTTGTGAATTAGTAAGTTTTAATATCTATATCGAAGAATTTTTTGGAAATTTGAAACACTTTCTTTGGAAAACGTAAAATTAGCTCTTGTCATGTTATTTGATATGTTAAAAAATATTTATCACTGTTATGAAAAGAAAAAATATAATCATACTATGAAAATTAGAAATAGTGTCAAACACGACCGTAAAGTCTTATAAACTATATGAAAAAGGAAACAAAGCACATAATGAATTTTCACAAGAATTCAGCTTTTCTGATTTAGTGGTTTAGTATACATTAGTAAATTCTGGTGGGCAGACGATAATAATGATAGTCATACAGTCCTCGGCAAAAGTTTAGACACTGATGATATTTAACCTTTAAATAAAAAATACGAACTCTTGGATTACACAAATCGGTATACTTATTTAAAAACATATTTTAAACATTTTAGGACGGAAATAATGATTTTAATGTAGGATAATATTTAATTTAATTGAAAAAAGTGAAATTTGCATATTGCAAAAGTTCAGACACTTTCTTGCTTTTTGGCAACTGTTCATGGAAAAATGCAAATGTTAAACCTATGACGTCACATGCATGAAGTATTTAAGTGCACCTTACATTAGCATCGGTTACTGAAGATGCCGCGAGCTAGAGAGATTCAGCCAGATGAAGTAATTGAGATATGGAAGTTGAAATCGAAAGGGAAGACTGTTGCAGAAATTTCAGCTACTTTGAATCGTTCAAAGAAGTCTGTCCATCGAGTATTGTCTAAGGATGACTCCTACAAAGCAAAACGTAGATCTGGAAGGCCTTGTGTGACCAGAAAACGAGATGATAGAAGAATCCAGAAACTGGCATCTACACAAATGATGAGTGCTAGTCAGATTAAAAGTGAGTCAGGACTTTCTGTATCAACAGATACGATTCGTAGGCGAATTAAGGAAAGAGGTAAATTAGTTTATAGGAAAATGAAAAAACAGCCAGCTTTGAAATCTCACCACAAATTGACGAGAACGCAGTGGGCTCGTAAACGTATGCCATATGGACCCCAGTGGCGTACTGTGATATTCAGTGACGAAAAAAGTGGAATTTGGATGGCCCAGATGGGTGGGCCTATTATTTGCACGACTTGCGTAAAGAGCCTAGGACTTTCTTTAGTCGACAACAAGGTGGTGACTCTTTAATGATTTGGGCCTCATTTTGCTTTAATGGTCAAGTAGCTCTAGAGTTCCTCAGTGGTCGCCAAACAGCACAAGGCTACATACATACATTGGAGAACAATTTACAGCCATTTGGGAACTTTTAGCTGGTCCATAGTATGTATTTCAGCAAGATAATGCATCCATTCATGTTGCATACAAAACAAAAACTTGGTTTAACTCTCAAAATATTACTGTTCTCGATTGGCCCGCGTGTAGCCCTGACTTGAACCCAATCGAAAACCTTTGGGGCATCATGTCTCGTAAAGTTTATGCAAATTTTCGACAATACTCCTCTCTTAATGAACTTCGAGCTGCTGTTGAACGTGCTTGGTAGGAAATAGATCCCCAAGTGATGCAGGATTCAATTTCTTCGATGGAAAGTCGCATTTTTGAACTAATTGCAAAGAATGGAGGTGCAATTCAATTTTAATTTATGGTTATTTTAATGTAAATGTATAGATTGTCTATATTTTTGCAACAATGTTAATTTTGCTTTTTTGTCATTATATATTATGTAAAGTGTATAATTAAAAATTTATTGTTTGTGAATAAAGGATAAGTCACAAGCAATATATGGCAGTTGACTTGCAACAATTCGTTACATACTTCTCAGTACAGAAGCGTAATCGACCATTGTCTAAACTTTTGCTGCGCGCTGTAATACCAGTACCGAGAGAAGTTTTGAAAGGCAGACGATAAGTTATATAATAAATAGTAATTCATTAATGTATAGTCATCATAATTCTAATTCTATTTTAATGATTAGATATATATTAATAATTTTTAATAGTATGTATTAAGAAAACTTTTGACGAACTGAATATATGATAATTCGGCATAAGTTATCGCCTTAATTTTGCTTTTGTTGTTTTTGTTATTTTATATATATTAGTAAGTTTGGATATCAATATCATCAAAAATTTTATGAGTCAACGATAAGATAAAGCGTTTTGATTTTCACCATAATTCTGCTTTTGCCATTTAGTACATCGTAATAATTAAAATTCGTAAAGATACAATTAAATGTAAATATATTGCTTGAAGGTGCGTACAAACATACATAAAAACATTTAAAAGCATATTAAAGTCCTTTTAAAAAATCAAAACATTTTCAACCGAACTTACTCGGTCATCATCAGTGAAAAACTAATAGTTAAGTTGAGTTGTTGTCTCTTCGCGTTTTCTAGCTTGTACGGAAGAGACCATTTTACTTCAAGGGTGTTCAGGGGTTTACTACAAAACGCGAAGAGACAACAACTCAACTTAACTATTAGTTTTTCACTGATGACGACTGAGAAAGTTCGGTTGAAAACGTTTTGATTTTTTAAACAGACTTTAATTTGCTTTTAAATGTTTTTATGTATGTTTTTACGCACCTTCAAGCAATATATTTACATTTAGTTGCATCTTTATGAATTTTAATTATTAAACAAGGTGAATTTGCACTGAAATTTTAACTTTTTATTGATATCGTAGTAAGTTTTAATATTCATATTGAGAGAAATTTTATTGGGAATACGATAACATAATTCAGCGATGTATTGTCACCATATTTCTGTTTTGGAGATTTAATGATTTAGATTCTAAATTTTAAGCCAATTTATTCTAAGTTTTGATGTCGGTATCCAGACAAATAATTGGGTTGCAGAAAATGACATAATTTGGTAGTTTTGGAACTGTCACCATAATTCTACTTTTGCGATTTTATAATTTAGTATACAGTAATATGCTTTGATATCAGTATCCAGAGAAATTTTGCCTGACAAATAGTATCATAATTCAGTGACGTAACACCCTAATTCTGATTTTGTAAGTTCGTACTCTTATATAATATTAATAATTTTGATATCAGTATGAAGGTAATTTTTGAGTGGTGGGCGATAATATAATTAGGAGATGCAGGTCACTATAATTCTGCTTTGGTGATTTTGTCATTCAGTATATGTTAATAAGTTTTCATATAAGAAACGAGAGAATTTTTCAAGGGCGAGAGATAACACAATTTGGAAACGAATTCTCGATATAGTTTTACTTTTGTGAATTAGTACTATTGCTTACTCATCATACGTAGTACAGGGTAAGTCTTGTAATCGTTTTGAAAATCGAAAAAAAAAAAAAAATGACGATTTACACGTTTCAGACACTGAAGATTCCGAAAAACATATTTTTAGAAAAAAAAAAATTGCTGTCCGTCTGTCTGTGTGTGTGTCTGTAACAGCTCTATCTCCCAAACAAATTGAGATAGAGACTTTAAATTTGGTATGTACTTAGTATGTAATAACGGGAAAAAGTTATTGAATTTCAGAAACTTCGATTATCCGAACTATTTTTTTTTTTTTGGAGTCTCGAAATATTCGTTCAGATAAAAGGTATATAAAATTTTTCGAAATTGTTTATTTTAAGGAGTAAATATAAAAAACAATAAAAAACATGAATTTTGCATAAAGAATGAAGTCGATCGGATAATGAGTTGCCGAGATATTTGGAATCCTATTTTCTACACACTTCGATTTTTCATGACACTGTATTTCATTCAAATTTCCATTCAAAGATATATTTTAATTGGAAATGAGACGCTTAATCTGACGCAGTAAACTGTTAGTTAATAGGATTAACATTTTTGGAGTTATGTGGATGTTTCTTTTACGCAATTCAGTAATAGAGCATTTAAAGTTTATGTCGTCATCAAGCCACGATTTTATTAGAATTGCAATGAATTTTATAAATAGTTTACACATGTTTTATTTTCATATTTTATATTATGCATATCCATGATGGGTAAGTATTACGGTCGCCTCCAACGACTAGTTTAGCTTTGACATCATTGGCTCGATGTCGTGAGGTTGAAAACAAGAGCATTATTTTTTTTTTTTCAGTTGCATATAAAAATTTATTCCTTTTTGGAAAAATATACTAATTTAATTTGCAACGTGATACAATATTTTGCTGAGGGAAGTCTTAAATTTTAGTTTAAAAATACTTGCTTAAAAATTGCGAGAGGTAAAATTTTATTTTAATACCTTAAATAACACTATTAAGTTTATTGACCTTTCATAGTAATTTTCTTATGATAGATTATGTTTGTTTATTCTCTATAAAACTGTTCCTTTAAAAAACTTTTTTTTTGCGTGGTTTCTTGGAATAGACAGGATGAACTAGTGGAAAAGAAAAAGAAGTAAAAACGAATTTTTTCTCGGCAATCCCTTTCCTTGTTTTTTAACTTCTTCTCTTCGTCTTACACTGTTTTCACGGCCATTTTATTTCGAGAGTGTGAAAAATGTCGCCCCGTAAATTAAGTTAATGGCGTTCGTATCACCTTCCCCAACCGAAATAGCGATTAGCGCCTAATTCTGTCCCGACCCCTCATTTAGTAGGTTGCTATTTGTTAGACTATATCCCTCCTTTTCATCGCCCGATTAACTGGATGTGTCGCCAAAACGGAAGACGTGTCATAAATACACTATGACACTACGAAGGAAAGGAATTCAGGTATAATGCTTGAGGATTTGTCATAGTCAAACAAGATGGCTTTTTTTTTCATGTTCCATGTTTTGCAAATTACAGTGAAACCGGCTAAAACGGAATCACAAGGGACAATTCCTGACTAGTGGGGTCCCTGAGCCAAGATCCAATTGGTGGCCCCCATAACATTTTCTGTAGTCTCAATTTATACTCATTTTAAACAAAAAATATCTGATTTTTAGTTCTGGGGGCTCTTCTCAGAGGTAAGGGCGCTGGGGCACCCCTGCCTCTCTTCTCTTTGCTAAAGTTTCCTGTTTAAGCAGATACACGATCCATTATAACTGTATTGCATTTGTAGCATTCATATTATCTTTCATTTAATGTGAATTTAGTTTTTCAATATGGCAACAAAAATTATGGAAATAGAAAAAATAATAATACGTCTATCTTCTGTAAAAAAAGATCCCCCCCCCCTCCTCTCTCTATCTCTCTTTTTTTTTAAATCTTGAAATATATTTTTTGCAATTGTGAATTATGTGAATTTTTTCTGTTAAATATGTTTTTATCTGATTTATATACAGGAAAGAAGACCATTTATACTTTTATGATTTTTTTTTTATTACATACAAATTTGCTTTTAACAGGTCAAGCTATATTATTTTTAACCCTTTATATCACCGTGTTGCACATTTGCAGCATACACAACCCGAACTATTATTTCCACAATCGACTTTTCAAAAACAATATTATCCACTGCCGCAATTCCGACATTATAAAGTTTAATCTAAATTATTAATAAAATTCTCAAAAAAAAAAAGAAAAAAAAAA
Organism: Maratus michaelseni; assembly: GCA_963931845.1. NCBI lineage: Eukaryota > Metazoa > Arthropoda > Arachnida > Araneae > Salticidae > Maratus > Maratus michaelseni. The sequence continues at coordinate 59,742,372 of OZ007594.1, forward strand.
GACCAAAACAGTTAAAAAAAGGAAAACATGCATCATACATTGATTATGAAACATTATCTACGTATGTAAACTCAATAATTTCATGATGCAATCATAATATTTTTACTTGAATTTGAAATTCTGGGGTGGGCATGCCCGGCCCCTCCCCTAGTTACGTCTATGGAGCATAGATTTAAAGACTGAAGCGTAATTTTGCCAACTACAGTAATAGCAGTTCTGTTACTTATGAGCAGATCATTAATACAAGGGATGAATATCATTTTGACAGCTTCGGGAATGATTTATTTAATTAATGCACACAGAGATACGTATATAGATAGATAGATAGATAGATAGATAGATAGATAAATAGATAGACGGAGGGGAAGCAGGAAGGGAGAACTTCTTTTCGAGAATCAATTTTTTTTTAAAAACTCTAAATGTTTCTAGCAATAAATAGCGCGTGTTTCTTGGGTTCTCATTTTTCATATTTTTTGTACAAACGTCTTTTACAAAGTACGCTAAGAGACTTCAGAATGTTAATTTACTATCATCCTAATGTCACTCCAAGATGAAAAGCTGGTAATTTGGCAAGGGTATCCTCATTAATTTTTGCCGCGCTATTTTTAACTCGCTTCTTGCAAATTTCTCACCTTTACATTAACATGTGTTTATGAACAGAGAACACTATCTACTACCACATTATTTGAATTTCATTATTTTTCTAAAAAATCAGAAAGAACATTTCAATTTAATTTTGTACCAAGCGGTTCTGTATATAGGAGAAATTTTATTTTCTCACACCAGTTTTGAAATATACAAGGGGGGGTAAAAGTATTTGAAGCATTTTAAAATTCAAATAAAAATCATACGAGAGGCGGTAGTCATTGAAATACGTGAGTGTAATTTGGACGAAAATGTTTATCTTTAAATAAATAAGAAAACTACTTCCAATAATTGTCCATAGATGGCGCTCAACCTGCAAAGCTGCTCAAAAAACATATCGAAATCTTAAGCTAAGCTAGTTTTTGATCACATATGAAACTAAGAAGCAATCAATAGCGATGCAAACTAAGAAGCCACAACTTAAATTAAAGCAGAGGTTATGTGAATCATGCATAAATAAATGAAAGTAATTTTAAAAAATTAAAACTAGGTGAAATATTTTTAAAAAAGCATTTAAAAGATTAATTATATAACTAGCAAGCTACGCCCGCTACGCTGGTCAATTTCTTATAACGAACTTTTAATCCAACAAAATATTGACATTTCATAATTCACTTTTATATTTTAACAGAATAATAAGGCTACTATAATTTGTGACTCGTGCTATAGCCAATATACACGCCAGGACACGTCGCCCTTATCATTATCTTTTTACGCATGAAGGTTTCGCTATGGTACTCCATTGTGAAATTTGGTAATTTTTCAAATTCAATATTTGAAAAATGGCATAATCATTAGATTTGAAATTTATATCAAGAAAAATACAATTTTTTTACCTTTCAAACGCAGTTTGCCTAACAATTTTCAGACAAATAATTTTCGAGCTACTATTTTTTTTCAGTAACTTCAAACGTTTCATTTTCCGAGATTAATCTGTGGCAACAATTAGCGAAAAACCCAGTCGTCAGAAACGCATAGTTTTTTTATTAAAGAGGCTGTTGGAGCAGGGATTGTCACCACCATTTTGCCACCATCACTTTTGAAATCGGTTTGGTAGTTCTAGAGATTCCATAGAAATTGTAATTTAGAATGTTTTTAGAACGCTTTTCGCTCATTTCCCCCTTTTAAATTTCGAATTTTTTTTAATTTTGTTTTTAGAGAGCATTTACATCTTATAAGTAACTACAATGCCAAATTTCAAATTTCTAGCTCCTTCAGTATAAATAAAATCGCAATTTTAAAAACGTTTTTCGTTCCTGCACCCCCCTGGGGGACACCGACATAAAATATATCCTATGTTGGAGCAGGGGTTGTCACCATACATTTGCCACCATCACTTTTAAAATCGGTTCGGTAGTTCCAGAGATTCCATAGAAATTGTAATTTAGAATGTTTTTAGAACGCTTTTCGCCCATTTCACCCTTTTAAATTTCGAATGTTTTTTATTTTGTTCTTAGAGAGCATTTACATGTTATAAGTAACTGCAACGCCAAATTTCAAATTTCTAGCTCCTTCAGTATAAAAAAGATCTCAATTTTAGAACGTTTTTCGCTCCTGCACCCCCCTGGGGTTAGTGACACCAACATAAATTATAGCCTATGTTGGAGCAGGGGTTGTCACCATGAATTTGCCATCATCACTTTTGAAATCGGTTCGGTAGTTCTAAAGATTCCATAGAAATTGTAATTTAGAATGTTTTTAGAACGCTTTTCGCTCATTTCACCCTTTTAAATTTCGAATTTTTTTTTTATTTTGTTCTTAGAGAGCATTTACATCTTATAAGTAACTACGATGCCAAATTTCAAATCGGTTCGGTAGTTCTAGAGATTCCATAGAAATTGTAATTTAGAATGTTTTTAGAACGCTTTTCGCTCATTTCACCCTTTTAAATTTCGAATTTTTTTTTATTTTGTTCTTAGAGAGCATTTACATCTTATAAGTATCTACAACGCCAAATTTCAAATCGGTTCGGTAGTTCTAGAGATTCCATAGAAATTGTAATTTAGAATGTTTTTAGAACGCGTTTCGTTCATTTCACCCTTTTAAATTTCGAATTCTGTTTTGTTTTGTGCTTAGAGAGCATATACATACATCTTATAAGTAACTACAACGCCAAATTTCAAATCGGCTCGGTAATTCTAGGGATTCCATAGAAATTGTAATTTAGAATGTTTTTAGAACGCTTTTCGCTCATTTCACCCTTTTAAATTTCGATTTTTTTAAATTTTGTTCTTAGAGAGCATTTACATGTTATAAGTAACTACAACGCCAAATTTCAAATTTCTAGCTGCTTCAGTATAGAAAAGATCGCAATTTTAGAACGTTTTTCGCTCCTGCACCCCCTTGGGGTAGTGGCATCGACATAAAATATAGCCTATGTTGGAGCAGGGATTGTCACCATCAATTTGCCACCATCACTTTTGAAATCGGTTCGGTAGTTCTAGAGATTACCCCTACAAACAAACAAACAAACAAAAAAACAATCTTTATTCCTTTATAATATTAGTGTAGATTAATGAAAAAAAGATATCACTTCAAGTTAGTTGTGTAATTAATTCTTTAGTCACATTTTTAATATATTTTAGCAAGTTTTATTAAAAGTTAATCCTCATCATAAAAAAGTATTATCATTCATCATTACACTGATTTTATTTATTTATTTATTTATTTATTTTTGTTTACGATTTATACAAATTTTGCTTTAAATTGTGATTTCTTAGTTTAAATTTTTGCCAATTCTTCTGAGTCACGGTGTCGAATAACAAAAACAAAAGCGAAACGTAACCGAAAAGTATAGTTTAAATTTGAGAATAAATAAATTGGCGCCATCAGCGATTAATTTCTTGGTTGTCTTTGCTTCCTTTGCAGATATAGCGCCATCTATGGGTATTTATTGGAACTATTTTTTCCCCATAAACAAATCTTTCGATTATGAGATACATTTTCGTCTAAGCCGCACTTTTGTATGCCAATTACATAAGTTTTTTTTAATTGAATTTTAAAATGGGTCTAGAATTTTTAGCCTGTGAAATAATAAAAAAATGAACCGTTGAATTTGAAAGTCGGGAAAGTCCATTTTGTGAAAAAAAATTAGTTAAAGCTAAGTCTTATTACAAATTAACATAACATTTATGTTTTTAATCCATTCGCAATAAATATATTTTAATATCAGAATATGTTACTACACTATATTGCCAAAGGTGACCGGTCACTTGCAATTTTAAACGTTTTGTTAACTATCTAGAAAAATACATGAGGAATTAACCTGAAACTGCAGGTGTGTAAACAGTACAGTGTAGGTTATATATTTTCGTGAATATTTTTTCCCGAAACCCCATAGGGGACTGTTAGCAAATTGAAAAAGAACGAATATCTTTTGGATTACCCTGTAAAAACTAATGTAGCAAAAGCGTTCAAACTCGAGATTATTAATAAGTGGCTTATTGTAATATACTGTGTTCATTTGTATGAGGATAGCATGTATACTCGAAGAGAAATTAAGGTTTTTATGAAAACAGTCCCAAATTTCGCCAAGTTTTTTGCTTATAATTTGCAAAGTACTTAATATAAAAAAAAGTTATTTTGAGAAAAATATGTCAAACAACTTTGTACATAATACTCTCCATTTGGAATTTAAAAATAATAAAAAATGGATGAAAAATGAGTAGGTTTACTAAAAAATGTTTCACTGCGCATGCGCGAATGCAATCAAAATATAATGTGCATAATGTATTAGCTAAGTATATAGACCAACTTGTGTGAAAGTCTCAAAATCATAGCTTGAAAATTCTGAAAACTATCGTCGATAGAATAAGCTCAAAATCCGTTGTTCCCAAAAGGAAGCAAAATGATGAGGGGTTGTATCCAAATATAGTAGTACTTGCAATATTGTGTACGCTATCTTGGCACTAATCAACATATATTTGATACAACCCCTCATCTTTTTGCTTTTTTTTTGGAACAACAGATTTCGAGAATATTCTATCTACGATAATGTTCAGAATTTTTAAGCTATGATTTTGAGACTTTCACAAAAGTTGCTCTATATACTTAGCTTATTATGCATATTATATTTTAATTGCATTCGCGCATGCGCAGTGAAACATTTTTTAGTAAACCTGCTCATTTTTCATCCAATTTTTATTATTTTTTAATTCCGATTGCAGAGTATTATGTACAATGTTGTTTGACATATTTTCTCAAAATAACTTTTTTTTATATTTAAGAACTCTGCAAATTATAAGCAAAAAACTTGGTGAAATTATGGAGTGTTTTGATAAAAACCTTAATTTCTCTTTGAGGGTACATGCTATCCTCATAAAAATGAACACAGTATATTACAATAAGCCACTTATTAATAATATCGAGTTTGAACGCTTTTGCTACATTAGTTTTTACAGGGTAATCCAAAAGATATTCGTTCTTTTTCAATTTGTTGACAGTCTCCTATGGGGTTTCGGGAAAAAATCATCGCGGAAATATATAGCATATACTATATTGTTTACACACCTGCAGTTTCAGATTAATTCCTCATGTATTTTTCTAGATAGTTAACAAAACGTCTAAAATCGCAAGTGACCGGTCACCTTTGGCAATATAGTGTAGTCATTTATTGCGTCAGCGATATTTCAAATGCGTTAATTTTTAAAGAATATTTTTTCCATTTTTTCTTATAAAATTAAATGTATTTTTTGTTCTATTGTGTAGCTTTTCTAAAGAAGAATGACATATTGAAATAAAATAAATATGTAAATAGAATTAAAAAAACAATTTTTTGTTATTATAATTATATTTCATTCAAAGAAAATCAACGTTTTAAACAAATAATTGCTGTTGAAATTGAAGAAAGTCCATTGGTGCATTACCAAAACCATGATTTTTTTTTTCAGCTAATACGGATATAACTATTATTTCCTATTAAATTTATATAAAATAAGACCTCAAAAAGTACACAATAAGTAAGTCTATTACTGCTTACGAATGTTTCTAAACCCTTTCAAATGCAAACCATATCCTCTAGCAAAAACATAAAATGGAGTTGAACCACTTTCAAAATCAATGGCTGAAATATACAGGGTGATTATAATTAAATTTTCATTTTCAAAAGGCTATAAAAAAAAGAAACACTGGTCAGAATGACCTGATATTTCATCTGAGTATACGTGAAGCAATGGGAATTTGTTTTGTGAAAGAAAAAAAAGTTCAAAAGTTGACCGATAGATGGCGCTGTGCTCATCATAAGTTGCTAATTAAAAGACATGGCATGCTGTTTGAACAAAGAGTGCCACAACAGCATATCACGTCTTTTAATTAGCATCTTATGACGAGTAAAGCGCCATCTATCGGTCAACTTTTGAACTGTCTTTTTCTTTCGCAGAACAAATTCCCATTGCTTGATGTATACTCAGATGAAATATCCAGTTATTCTGACCAGTGGTTCATTTTGTTGCAGCCTTTTGAAAGTGAATCTTTAATTATAACCACCCTGTATATTACTTCAATTCAGATTAAAAAATACTGGCTAATTGTTCTGTAAGTGGATTTTTTTTCCTTTTATATATTGTCTTAGTATAGCTTTATTCACAATACTTTTCTTTTGTCCTGAAAAATACTACCTTTAAAAAAAAAAAAAAAAAAAAAATATTAATGGTACATCAAGACATGGTTCCGCAAATTTTGCTCAAACTTTGTTTAACTTTGCTTCTTTTCATAATTACTTTAAAATATTTATTATTATTTACAATTATAATCCTTTAATAATTACTATTCATACTTGGAATTTTGTAATAGTGTATGTTAATAGACCGGGAGGCGGCAGCACAAACAATCACCTCATTGAGTTAACGGCTGAAATTCCAGAATTAGTTAAAACTTGATTCGAATATTAAAACGCAATCGATCTGCCAAGTCATATCTTGGTGGAAAACACCTTAACACCTTCTTTGCATGAGTTTTTCTTTTACAATTGTGTTTATTTTTAGACATATATTAAATATTAGACACCAGAACTTTTAAGATAGATTTTGAACTTTGTTCAGCAACATAGTTCACGGGAAATTTACTCGATTAATATTTCTATATAAATATAGTGGTGGCGAAGAAGTTGATTTATTTATTAAAAGTTAAATAAAAAGTGATGGAAATTTACATCACTATGCAATTAAGGGTTAAAACCCGATTTTAGCGGTTGACTCCTAGATTTACCATTGTGTTTTCCTGCACCCAAAGGTATGAAAACATGGAGGACTGGGAGCAGGAACAGACAATGGTAAACCTACGAGCCAGCCGCTAAAATCGAGTTTTCGGGTGTTTTCCACCAAGATATGACTTGGCAGACCGATTGCGTTTTAATATGCGAATCAAGTTTTAACTAATTCTGGAATTTCAGCCGTGAACTGGATGAGGTGGTTGTCTGTACTGCCGCCTGCCGGTCTATAAAGTAAACAGTGGGTTTGTGTCTTACACTTATACTCTAAAGTGAAAGCTAGGTTTCCGGGGCAATTATCCTTTGTCTTCGTACAGCAATTGAAGACCTAAGTGGAAGAAGCTGTAGTTATGTCATTTCTTAAAAATTGTTTTATTACATGAATGAAGGTTCTATGAATTAACCTATCGTATAGTAAAGCTAAAATACTATGAAACTAATTAGTTTTGAAAATATGATACATTATTTTTTTAATATTTACTTTTCAATATTCGTTTATTTAATAATTTAAGTAATATTAATAAAGTTAATTATATAAAAATTAAATGTTAATAAGTTTTTCTGAAAGACTTTAGTACCACCTGTTTGAAACATGTGCAACCAAAAAGAAAATAAATCAATAAAATTTAGATCAAAAAGAGTTTACTTCTCCTCGAAATTTATTTTTTCTTACATAACTTTTTCTTTTACTTGATTCTTCAAGTATTTGGGAATTATTTTAAGTTTATCATCCTGTTTTTTTACTCAAGCATTTATTGCTTTACTTAAATTTTCCATCTCTTTCCAGCTCCTGAATCCCAGAATGCATCGTCGGTATCCAGCCTCGATTGCCTCTCTTTGATTGTGGAGAGCATCAGCCCGAATACCAACAGCCTCATTACAACAGTATCTATGGCAACTGATGCTAGGCCCATCTAGTGAGCAAAAAAATAAATAAATAAAGACCTGTACAAAGTTTCTGATATCGATAAAGTGGCAAGACTTTAATTTCACGATACTGAACAGGGAATTCATACCGATTATTTTAAAGTCGATTATAAAGGATGGCGAAGATAATTTAATGTAAATTGCTCAAAAGAAATGGAAGATATTTGGAAAATAAAAGAAAATAAAAAAGTGCCTAAACTAATAGAAAACATCTATTTTCTATAAAAGGAATTATCCTTTAAGTGTCTCATTTGTGCAATATTTATGAAATGTTCAAGAATGTTTGTTTTGATGATGGCATTTTCAAATAAAATATTCTGTTCATAAACTGAGTTTTTTGTTAAACTAACACATTTTCTTCTATACACAGTTATGTTTGTTGCTTAAAAATATGTGTTAAAACTTCTTAAATGTTAAAAACATATCTCATACCATAACATCATTGGTATAATATTGCTCTACTTTGGCGCAGTATTGAGTAAGTTACTATCAAATAGCCTTGAAATGCAAATTTGTTCCGGAAACGTTTCTGAGTAGTTTTTCATAAAATGTCCGTTTTTCGAGTGTTATCAATTCTCAAATGAGCATTTTCATGTTCAACAGACAAACATTCTAATTAACAGTATTAACATTATTTTTTTTTGTTACTTTTGCATATACAAATTCTGTTACGCAGCTTAAAATGTTTACTCTCAAATAAACATTTTAGCAAACATTTTAGTAAACATTTCTTTACTGTGTTATGTATCTTTTAAATTGCTTATTTAGATACGTCATTTCATCGTATAAATAATAAATAAATTTCGTAATAATATACTGTTAGTGTTGGAAAGTGTTTAATAATCTATGCTGGATGCAGGATTTTTAGTTCTTGTTTAAAACTAAAATAATATAAATTAAAGTGTAATTACTGCTTAAATTGATAAAAAACATAACACAAAAGGCTTCAAAATACCTTTGTAACAGAATGACTGCCTTCCCTAAATTAAATAGCGTATAAACGGCGCTGTTTAGCCCTTTCCGGCTCAGACACATTCTGTTCGTAAAATACGAAATTACTGACTGACACCGGAATTTACAAACGACTTTCTTAGAAAATAAAAACTCCGTATTTTAACCTTTTAAGACCTGAAGAGTTTTGTAGAAATTAAAAGCTTGGTGTTTAAAACTAATTAATAGAATATCATATTTGATTGAAAAAAAAAAACAAAAAAAAAATTACGTTGTCAGGTTACGTCAAGGAGGATCCACACAATTGTGTGGTGCAGACTCGGCTATTAATCGCAGGGAAAGAGGAAATTGTTTTTCTTTTTCCTTAGGATCACCTACACAATTGTGTAGGTCAGGTCTTAAAGGGTTAAGCTTTCATGGTAGAAGCAAAATTTTATTAAAATATTCTCGGTGTCGAATGCAAGTTTGGAATTAAAATTAGGTGTTCCCGGAGTGCGACCACTGTGCCGGAAAGGGTTAAGTGTAATGTTTGTGCCATCCTGTATTAAAAAAATTGAATATACAACTCGAGTCAGTCTTTAATATGCCCAACGACTTCACACTGGCTTACGCCTTTTAATATATTAGATGACATGTGTTTCATGTGCTCTAACGATGACTTCTTCAAGATCAAAATGATATATAAAAATATTCTCGCAATGTTTTTGAAAATGATAAATATAAAATCACGAGATCATATATGTCCAATGTGAGCAGGTGCCTAAATTGGTCAAACTGGAAAACGCGAAAATTATTATTATTATTTAAATTTTTATTGCTTTTTTAATTTGTAAATCATCGCGTGCCAAATTTTAGGTAATTCAAAAGAAGCTGATTTGTTGCAAATGTTCCCGTTCGTTTATGTTTATCATTTTCAAAAATTTTGCAAGAATAATTTATTTATCATTTTGATCTTGAAGAAGTCGCCGTTAGAGCGCATGAAACATATGTCATCTATATATTAAAAGGTATTTTTAAGACTTTTTGTGTTATGTTTTTTTTATCACTTTAAGCAGTAATTACACTTTAATTTAAAGTTAACAAGTGATTTTATTATATTATTTGGAAAATAATCTAAATCAGAATTTTTAAAATGCCTGTGGCTATACAGGGTAGTTCAGAACTATGTGTCAAAAATGTAAAGGCATGTAGAAGGGACCTGAATAGGAAGATTTCGTATAGGAATGTAGGTGCGGAAATGCAGTGTTGAGGCAGCAGAGGGCGCTGTTGAATTCGACAGATGAAAGCGTTTCTCTGGCTGGAATCGTTATTCCCTGCACGAATTTCGAGCAACGTGCATCGTTAAATCAATGCGGAACTTGTCTACATGCATTTTATGTATGGGGCTGCGCAAGGAAATGGAGCGGCTGCTCAAAGGATGTCCATGGAGCGAATCCTGGGTAGGAATGTGCCGGATCGTCGAACATTTGCAGCCCCATACATAAAATGCATGTCGGTAAGCTCCGCATTGGTGTAACGATGCATGTTGCTCCAAATCCGAGCGGGAAATGACGATTCAAGCCAGCGATACGCTTTCATCCTCCAAAATCAACAGCGCCCTCTACTGCCTCAACGCTGGATTTCAGCACTCACATTCCTATACAAAATCTGCTTATTTAGGCCCCTTCTGCATGCCTTTACATTTTTGACATACAGTTCTGAACCACCCTGTATTTCTTAAAGCAATATTTAATGAAAAAAAAATTATCGGAACTTTGATTAGTTCCATCCGCTTTATTTTACTTATTCACGTCGATAACATGTAAAATTTTCAAAATCAACTGAGTAAGAAAAAAAAAACAAGAAAGAGAAATCATGCTTAAAGCATAGATTAAGAATCACTTTCCAACACATTCAGAATACTGTAACAAAACTTCAACGTTCAATAAAGTTGAAAATGATGTCTAAAAAAACAATTTTGAAAATCCATAACACATTTAACCCCTGTATTTCTTAAAGCAATATTTAATGAAAAAAAAATTATCGGAAATTTGATTAGTTCTATTCGCTTTATTTTACTTATTCACGTCGATAACATGTAAAATTTTCAAAATCAACTGAGTAAGGAAAAAAAAAACAAGAAAGAGAAATCATGCTTCAAGCATAGATTAAGAATCACTTTCCAACACATTCAGAATACTGTAACAAAACTTCAACGTTCAATAAAGTTGAAAATGGTGTGTAAAAAAACAATTTTGAAAATCCATAACACATTTAACAAGAAAGAAAAATAATGCATCAAGCATAGATTCTGTAACATTTTCCAACATATTCAGAATACTGTAACAAAACTTCCCCCGTTTATCATGGCGAAAGATGATATCTAAGTAAACAATTTGGAATACACACAATGTAAAAACGACATTTTCAAAACTGAGCAAAAAAATATTCAAATCTGAGTATGTCGCATAGTCAAAATGGCTCCGAATCAAAATGACTCAAGTTTGTAACATGTATATACTCATTTCTGAAAACATGCTCACACTCAAGAATAAAACATCATGGGCTCCTACTTGAGTATGGTCATGTTTCAAAAAAGAGTGTGAACTGACTTCTTTGTGGTCATTTTTGAGTATTTCCATGTTTCAAAAATGAGTTTGAACTGATTCTAATCATTTTTGAGTATGTCCATGTTCCAAAAAGGAGTATGAACTGACCTCTATGTGCTCAGTTTTGAGTATGTCCATGTTTCAATATTCTGAGTATTTCTGGTATTTCAGAATTGCGAGCATTGGATCGTCCTATTGAAAAAAAGTTTCATAATAAAATGAAAACATCGATTTACTCAGATTTGAAAATGTCATTTTTTCTCAGTGCATAGAACATTTGAAAACCCAATTTCGGCAATTACTATCTACAGTGGGAAAAGAATGAAAATTCTTTTGCGATTCTCCGTATATGATCTATCGATTTGTATATAGACTACATTGTAGGCTAAAATTTAGTTGAATTAGGAAGCACTTAACATCATTGAAAACTCCCTTTCAACAATTTCCGACATTAAACGGAAATGTATTCGAATTCTTTTCTACAACCCTGTATCTGAATAATTTATACACGTCTAGTTATATGCAAATATATTGTTAAATTTAAAAATGCATACCAAAACAAAAGGCACTTCCTGCAATTATCATAGACAGTTCTGTAACCGAAAACTTGTATTATTTTTAGGTGCGTTCGTAATTATATAAATACATTAGCCTCTATAGTCGTCGTTTCGTCCGTCCGTCCGCATATGGCAGCGCAAAAATTACCCAACCGAATGGTTTGAAATTTAATAAATATGATCGTTGCAGAATTTTGTCGAGTCATTTCATATTTTATGAGAATCGAATCAAAACTTAAAAAGATATTAATAAAAATTTTCTTCATTCTATTAAATCCTATCATGCGTAATCTATATAATAAGAGCGCAAGTCATGTGACTGAGGAAAACAAATACGGGATGATCCTTTCCTTTTTTCATATGCCAGGAGGTCATTTTTATTAAAAAAAAAAAAAAAAAATTCGCATAAAATTGCATAAAAGTTACATTTTTAAAAAGATCATTTAAAAAAATTGTTTTTTTGAGAGATGAGTTACATTTAAATATGTATACATTCTGAGATAACTTCAGTTAAAATTAGATTGAAAGCCGAACATCTCAATCCATTAAAGTAAATAAGCACAGGAGATTCGTTCATTATGAGTCATAAAAAAACATGGAGGTAATCATTCGCAAAGCAAGATCGCCATAGTGAATTTTGCAGCGCTGTCTGGTGTCGAAAAAAATTCGCATCTGTAAACGTGGCATATGTAATAATAATAATAAAAAAGCCACGCTCATTTCGCTCATAGCAGACGATATAATTCATTTCAATGAAATAATAACGATGATTTTTTTACATTTCAAAACTAATTAAAACACATTTGTCACGTTTAACGTACAATTTCCAACTTGTTAAACTTGTTCCTGTATATGAATGATAAATGCTATATGCACCTTATTCAACAGTAAATACCTTGTTGTGCACCTCAGTGATATATATCAATTTCAATGTGTTTGAAATAGTGTAACATTATTAAAATACGTCGCAATCAATTTTCTTCATTAGCCAGAATGAAACGGAATACTTCTAGAGTGTCCCTGTAAATGAACTACGAATGCTACACACTTCATTTTCCATTCCGAACATGCCATTGTAAATCTCAATAACATATATCAGTTAGGGGAGAGGGGGGCACGTTTGAACATTTTTTTCGAAAATCAACGTATTTCTTACTTGAATTATATTTATTGTATTTAAAATATTGCATGAGAAAAAAAATGTATTTCTTCATCATATGAGCCAAAGATTTAAAGTTTTACAAATAAATTAAATACGTTGTGAGACTTTAAAAAGCGTAGAGATTTCTGTTCAAACCTGCCCCATGTAGGGGTACCTTTGAACAAGCTAGGGGCACCTTTGAACAAATAAACAAAATATGCCAATATTAAGAGTTTTTATGAAAAACTGCATGTTTTTAAGAAATATAAAATATTCAGAATAAAATTAACTATATTTTACTGAAATTACTAATTTATTATTATTTAATTATTAGTTTTTTTTTATGAAACACATTAAAATATCACACAACATAAAGAAAAAGTTCATTAATAAAAATATAAAACCCTTATACAACTATGCAAAGCTTCAAAATTGATTTTTTCATATTTAAACCTATAATCAACTTTTAATCTTGTAGGGGGAATAGACATTTTTAATTAAAATAGGCTATATGACAAGATGAAAATTTGGCTAAAACCAAAACTAAACTGAATATTTTTATTTAAAATATTTCATGCAGTATACAAAGCCCTGCACAATATTATATACATTTTAAATCATAATAATATTTATATATGTTTAAAAATGAAAGAGAATCCAAATGTATGACAAGACAAGAATCTCTCATGTTAAAAAACCACTTGACAAAAAAAAGGTGTTGTTTCTACACCTAATGTGTAGTACTTGGCAGCTCTGTATCAGTACAACTTTCATATTAAGTATAATAATTCTTAATTAATATCTTAATTTTCAGATTAAAAAAAAAACCAAAATCAATAATATTTAGATACATTCATAACTCTTTACTTCATAGTTTTAATTGCTCAATGGTGCCCCAACTTTTTTGTTCAATGATGCCCCGTCACATGGTGTTTAGCATTACAACTATTTACTCAATTAGGCTTAAGAGTTTGAATAAAACAAAGCTTATAAGCTAAAGCTAACATCTTTATTTAAATATTGAACAATCAATTAAAATTTTAGGGATACAAGGTTGTCAACAAAAAGCTTACAACTTTATTTTGTTAAGTTTAGATTGAAGAAAGAGAAAAAAACATACCTTGTATAGACAGTAGTGTGCGTGCAAAATGGAAAAGCTTTGTATCCTTATTGCATTGAAGTAGAAGTAATGTGCTGACATCTATATTTCAAAAATATAATTTATTTCAAGAAAAATATTTACAGTGTTCAAAGGTGCCCCCAATTCAAACGTGCCCCCTCTCTCCCCTACATAACAATCCCAGTATATTTACGTGAGTTAGAGCACGGATGGACAGACAAATCGAATTCATAAACAATTTTCAACTATGTTGGAAAATGTTAAAATCCTGTTTCAGCAATTACCGGCCATAGCGAGAAAAGTATTGATATTCTTCTGTGAAGCACTATATATGATATAGGTTTGCATATATACTGAATAGTATATTAAAATTTACTTGAGTTAGGAAGTGCATTACACAGTTTAAAATTTCCTTTCTGGAATTTCCACGAATAAAGGGAAATGTACTCGAATTCTTTTCTGCTGCCCTGTATAGTATCTATAAAGTTTATACACACCAAGTAATATGGAAGAAATTATTTAAATTTGAAAACGCATACCACAGCTTAAAATGCACTTCTTGCAATTATCGCTCATAGGCAATACTTAAACCAAATTATTGCGTGTGTCCCTGTAAATGAACGATAAAATGCTATGCAAACCCATACTCTACAGTAATCTTCTTCTATTGCACCTCAGTGATGTATATCAATTTCAACATGTTTGAAATAGAGTAACATTAAGATATATTGCAAACGATTTTCCTCCATAGACCATAATCTAAAGATATTCTTTTGAGGGTCCCTGTAAAAGAACTACAAGTATAAAGACTGCACACTTCATTTTCAATACCGAAGATGCCATTTTAAACCTCAATAACATATATCATGGCGATACGAGTATATTCACATGAGTTAGAGCAAGGACAGACAGATGGACAGACCGACGTGGACAGGCGGACAGACAAATCGAATTCATAAACACTTTTCAACGATGTTGGAAAGTGCTTCTGTATGTAGTATGAAGGTTGGAAAGTGTATCTGTATGAAGTAACTGTATGAGGTATTACCTTTTTGATATTTTTATCAATATGATGAAATACTATTTACATGAGTTAGAGCTATGAGATTGCTATGAGAAATATATATATTAATGCTACGAGATTGATGCACTTCAAGTTGCAGAGAGCGTAATTAGATACACCATAAAAATATCAAAAAGTTAATGTAGATACGCTTCATACAGATACACTTTCCAACCTTCATATTTCATGCAGATACACTTTCCAGTTGAAAAGTGTTTATGAATTCAGTTTGTCTATCCGTTTGTCTGTCCGAGGCGCTTTAACAACCCTTGGCACCGGGGTCAACCCTTTCCGGCACAGTGGTCCCATTTCGGGCACACCTAATTTTAATTCCAAACTTGCATGCGACACCAAGAATATTTTAATAAAATTTTGTTTATATAATGAAAGCTTAAAATAAGGAGTTCTTACTTTTTAGAAAAGTCGTTTTTAAATTCCGGTGTCAGTCAGCAATTTCTCATTTTACGAACAGACTTTGTCTGTGCCGGAAAGGGTTAAAGCTTCCTAGTGCCCTCCATATATGTATTCATATAGTAAAATAGGAGAAAATTTAGAATGTATCAATAATGTTAATTAAATTAATCATTAATTAATTTATGTGTTTAAACACGGCCAACTCGATTTTCCATAGGGTGAATCGTGTTTGGCCGTGGTCTGGCCGTCTATCCGGCCTCCAACTTGCGTAAATACAATGAGATTGCCGTATAATTGATATATGTTATTAAGGTTTACTATAGCATTTTCGGTATCGAAAATGAAGCATGTATCATTATGGTTATTTTATAGGAACAGTCAAAATTATTCTGTTACGTTATGATCTATGAGGAAAAATCGTTTGCAGTGTATTTTAATTATGTTACACTATTGCAAACATAATGAAATTGATATACATTACTCAGTTGTACTACGAATTGTTTTCTATAGATTATTGAGAACATAGATTTTATAGTTTATTTACAGAGATACTCAAAAAATTTGGTTACAGGATTGACTATGAGCCATAACTCATGGACGTGTGTTTTTGTAGTGGCTCGATTACGCAGCAACTTATCATCCATTTTTACTAACTCCATGTTCCCATCATTTTATTTCATTTTATATATAGTGCTGTTAAAATTATCAGCACGTTTTTAATATGAAATCTGGCAACTGTCCAGTTTTGTTGTTTTTAGAAAGAGAAACGAATAAAATGGTTTCGTTGGAATGTTTAATTATTTGTAAAATTTAATAAGCGTTATTAAAACATTTAACTATAAAAATTATTACATTATCAACCATGTACGAGCTTTCCCACATTTTCAGCTGTGATATGCCTTTTAAAACTTAACTGATTTTTACTTCATTACGAGGTGTGTAGATCATATACAGGTCTGCACGAATGAAGTCACAAACATTACCGTCTATGGACAGCAATTGCCGAAATAATATGTTTTTTAAAATGTTTATTTAGACTCATTTCTTTGTATGAACAAAAATGAAATTTCTTAACAATAATGTTGGAAAGTGTATCATAATCTATGCCGTGATGCATGATTTTTCGTTTTTGTTTGTTTCTTAAAATCGATATAATTTTGTAACTTTTGCAATTAGTTAAAAAATCAATGAAAATAGATTTTTTTTTTCGTCCAAAATTAAAAAAAAAATTCCAATGAAGTTTTTTTAAAAAGATACTTGTCAAAGTACGTACGTATTTCAGCGCATAACGTCATCACAAAATATCCCCAAATTAGAAGAAAATAAATAAAATCTATTTCGAACTGTTCTTATTAGTAAAACTAGTGGTTAAAAAACTAGATGGCAGCATTATTTTTATCTAGTAATTTTTTTTTAGACAGGATAGAGCGATATTTGGATGTAGATCGATTTTTTTTTCTTCAGAAAATCACCAACAGAGCAGCAATTTAAATACTAGACTAGTAAGTTAATCAATTATTTGAAAGAATCAATATAATATATCGAATAATAATTTGAAGATTTCATATTTAAAAAATAGTATCAAAAGGAAACTGATTCACAATCATTCTATGGTGGCGACATCTGTTGAGAAACCCAAGTAACAAAAATGTACTAGATTAGTCAAATAATCATTTATTTGAAAATAAGCAATATAATATATTTATATACTAATAATTTGGTGATTTTATATTTAAAAATAACAAAAGGAAACTGCTTCACAAATCACAACCTTGTGTTATCTGGATGACATCTCTTCGAAAAAAAATTCAGTGTCTCTTGTCTTGTGAACATTAATAAATATTTTTTATGTACTAATTTGAGAATTTTATATTTAAAAATAACAAAAGGAAAGTGCTACTTAAATCACAACCTTTATGTTATGGTGGTGACATCTCTTGAAAAAAAATTATGTGTCTCTTCGATTTTGCGTTTTGCCCAATGGCGTAGTTAGCATTTCTTTTCGGATAACATCAAAAACTTACATTTTATTACGAGCACTTTCATTTTATTCCGAAAGAAATATTGAACAAAGTTTTATCTAGACAAGCTAATGAGACTTAGAGGAAAATAAACTAAAATAAACTTAATTATAATGAGAAATATTTATATCCTATTGTAGAATGGATAGGAGTCGATATACAGAAACATTAAATAATACTTCAAAATCCAAAAAAGAGTGCAATTAAATTTTATTAGAAAATTTAGTGATAATGAGTTTAATAGAATAAACGACTACAAAAATTTTAATTATGGATGATAGATAATGCTTGTGCTATAACTATAAAATTGTCGGGTTGTAACAAGAGATGTTATTTAACTAGATATAATTAAAGGTCCTTTGATATATTTTTATTTGAAGATTGATTAAACATATAACCTAATTTATAAACGGGAAATATCTATTCAATGTATTCTATTTGAATGAAAATTTAACAGAAACTATCGAATAACAGATATATTATTTTAAACGAATTATTTTTAAAAGTATATTCATAAAATATTTTTACAACCAGTTATATTTACACAGTTTTTACTAGGGATAAAGATTTAATAGAGAGCTGTTAAATAATAAATTATATACACTGTGAAAAAAAAAAAGACGAATGTTTCTTAATCTACGAAATTATAATATAACCACGATCCAAAAGATAAAGTAACTTCTTCCGATTTACTCACGATTCCGGAAAGAAATCTTTATCTTTAGAAACCTCATAAACCAAAATATTTTCTAGATTTAAGGGTGTATTCAAATCCAAACTGCTTATTTTGAGACACATTCGTAAATTCATTTTTGCTCTAAAATGCATCCAATTGGCGGCAGGTTCTCTTATTCAGAAACTTTATAATATCCCCACTGTCTCGATTTTTTGATAAAGGCAGAATATATTTAAAAAAAAAAATCCCTGACGGCTCGGCCTACAGGCACAGGTAGATTTCGAAGACGCAGACCGTGGGGCGCCTGTTTGTCGGGAATTGCGGAAGAAATGACATTTTTTTTTTTTTTTTTTTTTTTTGCTGAAAGAGTTGGTCCTATAAAAAAATGTCAATATAAAAGTTTTAGATAATATTAAGAGGATTTATAATAAATTTAAGCGGATTAGAAATCTTGGCAATTGACGAAGTTATGAATTTTTTTCTTCTAAAACCCCCTCCCCCCCCCCCCCACTTAAGGAAATTTTTAATTATATCAAAAATCTGTCATACATAAATTTTTGGCCCTTCTCCTAGAAGTAATAATAACTTCAAACGGATTCGATACGTATCATAATTAAGAAATTATGGGTTTTTTTCTGTTTTCACAAAATGTCCCCCCCCCCCATTGGTTCGATTTTGCCCATTAACGAACTTGACTGAGATTTTATGCCCCTTGATTTTATGTATCAGTTTCGAAAAGATGCGGGAGTTGGAACCGCCTACTTCGAAACCTAACTTGTTTGCAGGCGGAGTCAGCAGGGATTTTTATTTTATTATTATTTTTTAAATTTTCTTTTTATTTTATTTTTTATTTTTGCTATAAGAGTTGGTCCTATAAAAAACTTGTCAGTATAAAAGTTTTAGATAATATTAAGAGGATTTATAATAAATTTAAGCGGATTTGAAATCTTGGGAATTGACGAAGTGATGAATTTTTTACTTCTAAAACCCCCCTTCCCTCCCCCCCTTAAGGCAATTTTTAATGATATCAAAAATCTGTCATACATAAGTTTTTGGCCCTGTTCCTAGAAGTAATAATAACTTTAAGCGGATTCGATACGTATCATAATTAAGAAATTATGTTTTTTTTTCTGTTTTCACAAAAAGCCCCCCATCCCCCCCCCCCTTGGTTCGATTTTTCCCATTAACGAACTTGACCGAGATTTTATGCCCCTTGATTTTATGTATCAGTTTCGAAAAGATGCGGGAGTTGGAACCGCCTACTTCGAAAAATAGCTTGTTTGCAGGCGGAGCCGGCAGGGATTTTTTTTGTTTTTAATTTTTTTTGCTATAACGGTTGGTCCTATAAAAAACTTGTCAATATAAAAGTTTTAGATAATACTAAGGAGATTAATAATAAATTTACGCGGATTTGATATCTTGTGAATTGAGGAAGATATGATTTTTTTTTCTTCTAAAACCCCCCTCCCCCCCCCCCCCTTGGGACCATTTTTAATTATATCAAAAATCTGTCATACATAAATTTTCGGCCCTTTTCCTAGAAGTAATAAAAACTTTAAACGGATTCGATACGTATAATAATAAAGAAATTATGGGTTTTTTTCTGTTTTCACAAAATGTCCCCCCCCCCCCCCATTGGTTCGATTTTGCCCATTAACGAACTTGACTAAGATTTTATGTCCCTTGATTTTATGTATCAGTTTCGAAAAGATGCGGGAGTTGGAACCGCCTACTTCGAAACCTAACTTGTTTGCAGGCGGAGTCAGCAGGGATTTTTATTTTATTATTATTTTTTAAATTTTCTTTTTCTTTTATTTTTTATTTTTGCTATAAGAGTTGGTCCTATAAAAAACTTGTCAGTATAAAAGTTTTAGATAATATTAAGAGGATTTATAATAAATTTAAGCGGATTTGAAATCTTGGGAATTGACGAAGTGATGAATTTTTTACTTCTAAAACCCCCCTTCCCTCCCCCCCCCTTAAGGCAATTTTTAATGATATCAAAAATCTGTCATACATAAGTTTTTGGCCCTGTTCCTAGAAGTAATAATAACTTTAAACGGATTCGATACGTATCATAATTAAGAAATTATGTTTTTTTTTCTGTTTTCACAAAAAGCCCCCCCATCCCCCCCCCTTGGTTCGATTTTTCCCATTAACGAACTTGACCGAGATTTTATGCCCCTTGATTTTATGTATCAGTTTCGAAAAGATGCGGGAGTTGGAACCGCCTACTTCGAAAAATAGCTTGTTTGCAGGCGGAGCCGGCAGGGATTTTTTTTGTTTTTAATTTTTTTTGCTATAACGGTTGGTCCTATAAAAAACTTGTCAATATAAAAGTTTTAGATAATACTAAGGAGATTAATAATAAATTTACGCGGATTTGATATCTTGTGAATTGAGGAAGATATGATTTTTTTTCTTCTAAAACCCCCCTCCCCCCCCCCCCCTTGGGACCATTTTTAATTATATCAAAAATCTGTCATACATAAATTTTCGGCCCTTTTCCTAGAAGTAATAAAAACTTTAAACGGATTCGATACGTATAATAATAAAGAAATTATGAGGTTTTTTTCTGTTTTCACAAAAAGACCCCCCGTCCCCCCCCCCCCTTGGTTCGATTTTGCCCATTAACGAACTTGACCGAGATTTTATGACCTTTGATTTTATGTATCAGTTTGGAAGAGATTTATGCAGAATTTTTCCAGTTATCGTGATCAGAAAAAAGTGACATAGATAGGTAGATAGATAGATAGATAGATATATAAAGTTTTGAACTAGGGGTGGTTTTGGGTTCTGGGAGTCATGATCGGCGTAGATCTGCAAAAATTTTTCAAAATTTCCAACTTAGGTGAGAATGTAATAGGTAGTATTTCTTACGAAATCTATCTAAAAAGGCTGTCAAAGTGGACATTTTGAACCGAATTTCGAGAAGCGATAGCGATGGAAAAAAAAAAAAAAAAAAAGATCGTACTGTGACAATAATTGTCTGTAAATCAATTTCTAATTAATTGAAGGAAAAATAAAAACATGGGGCCCTTATAAATGTCTTTATAAATCACGCCACCAAGTTTCCTGTTGTTACTTTTAAAAATGAGTCTGGGAATGTGTCTCAAAATTTTGAGTTGTTGAGCGTGGAAAAATATTTTTTTTAATACCGCCTTAAAGAAGAATTTATAAAAACAGAGTTTCTTTGACTTTAACTGATTTTGGGAAACGTTTCCGAGTAGTTTTGATAGTGAATTAATCAGTTTTATCCAGTGATTTCTAAATAATATTTTAACAATAATTATTAACAATAATTATTGTATAACAGAGAGTATTATTTTTTTAATAGTATTCTTTTAAAAGTATACTTCATAAAATATTTTTACAAAAAATATATTTACACCATTTTTTGAGTATAGAGTACTGTAAAATCTAATGGCATATATTAGTTGACAAAATGCCGCCAAATTTTGGTGTCAACCAAAAAGGTTTGATTAAAAACTCATGAAGTATTAAAAAATTGATAAATTTATGAAGTTTAAAAAACGTTAAAGCTTAAAAAGTTATAAATTTTAAAGTTTTGAACGATTTAAAGTTGAAAAATTATTGAATTTTGGTCACATTATTCATATGAAGAATCTCAATCTTACTTATAATAAAATCCAAAGGCGTGAAAGTGTCTGTAACAGTACCGGGTTGTACCACTCTGCGATTCAACCGTAGTTAAACGCCATGTTAGGCTTACTGAAAAAGAAGTTATATTATCTACTTTCGTCGTTTAAATATTTGTAAAAGCATATTCAAGCTTTTAAATCTTTTAATTTTGTTTAAAACCTTAAAACACTATTTCATAAAAAAAATGTATATTAACATTTCTGTAAAAAAAAAATTCTGTAAGCACTTTTTTTTTTTCAGAATGCGGTGATTTATTTCCTTGGGAGAGATTTGAGGTTGATTCAGTATAGTGTCGCCATCTATTGGCGGATTTTGAAATTGCTTTCATCGTTCCGGATTTCGGGTCCTCCCGAAATTCACGATTATTTGACAAAATTCATGTTTTTTTTTCGTGATTCTTTGACAAAATTTGCATTTTTTTCTGCTGTTCTTTGACAAAATTTCATTTTTTCGTAGTCCTTTGAAGAAATTTGCGTTTTCTTTTTGCGATCCTTTGAGGAAATTTGCGTTTTTTGCTATTCTTTGACGAAATTTGCCTTTTATTCACGATCCTTTGACAAAATTCGAGTTTTTTCTGAGATTGACGAAATTAGCGGTTGTTTTTTTCGATTCTTTGACGAAATTTTACTTTTTTCGCAATCGCTTAACGAAATTAGACATTTTTTCGCAGTGCTTTGAAGAAATTTGTGTTTTTTTTTTCTAGACCCTTTGAAGAAATTTATGTTTTTCCGCGATTATTTGACGAAATTCGCAGTTTATTTTTTGCGATCCTTTAACCAATTTTTTTTTTTTTTTTTTTTTTTTTTGATCCCTTGATGAAATTTTACATTTTTTTTCGGAGTCCTTGGAAGAAATTTGCGTCTTCTTCGTAAGCCTTTGACGGAAATCGCGTTTTTCTGCAATTCGTTAACAAAATTAGCGTTTTTTTTTTTTTTTTTTTTTTTTTTTTATCTTTGCAATCCTGCAACGAAATTTGAGTTTTTATTTTCGGTACTTTGAGGAAATTCACGTTGTTTCCACAATCCTTTGATGAAATTTTCTATTTTTTCTGCGAACGATAGACATAATTGATTTTTTTCGGCGACTATCGTTCAAAATTCGAGATATTTATGTTCGAAATTTTGGACTGAAGACTTAAATTTTCGAAATCGAATGCCTTAAATTTTTAGGAAAACTTGAACAGAATCACCCCTGATGAAATAAATACATAACTATTTTTTGTTTCTAACGAATCGTAATATAAATTAATTTTAAACTAAAATTTGAGAGAAAAATGATTTGTTTTTAATTTCGGGAAGAGAAGGGGGAGGGGGGTGGGACCGTGTTCACACGCCACTGAAGTAACAATATTTTAGTGATTAAACATTGAAACACAATGGACTGAAAAAAAATTAGGAATCGGTAAAATTTTCGAAAAATTTCAGAAAATCTAAAATTTTAGTAAAAATTTACAAATTTAGAAATTTTTCGAATTTTTCTTTCCGGACTTCGGGTTTTTCCGGATTTTGGATTTTCGGATAATGGGTCATATACTGTAAAATGATTCTTTCTTATCAAACGTAATTAAAATATAAGAAATGCATAGTACAGCGTAATTTCCATTTAATTTTGCTTATGTAATCAAACAATGAGTTATATGGTAAATCAAGCTGTTTAAAAACTCATCGATAACACTTTTTTACAAAAACTTTCGCACATGGATTATTTGTTAATATTTGATTTTGTCCAATCGTTGAACTATTTCATAAATTTAATACTAAAAAAATTATATATATATATATATATATATATATATATATATATCCTTATTATTTTTATTTGTAGAAATCATTTGTCCTTTTTAAAATGTATTTTTCTACAATACAAACCTTTCAATAATAAATCTCCATGCTGTTTGTTTGTATGAAGTCTTATGAAAATGAAACGCAGATCAACAATCCGTCATTTTTGACGGGGTTATATACTAGTAAAATATAAAAATTAAATGATGCATAATTAATATTTTCAATGTGTTTTCAATTTTCTCCACATACAAATGTTTTAAATAATATTACTAATACTACTACTGTAAGGTATTGACTACTCGCATCACGTGAGTAGGCAATGTGTGAATGAGATCGTTTTTGTCCATTAACCGACTATGTGCGTACAAGTTATAAAGGCTCTCTATCTTTCTTTAACTTTCGAAGGACAGCTGAATCCCTGAAATTGTGAGTCGCCGTGTAATTTCGAATATGCAAAGTTTCTGGAGCTGGTCGGTCGACACTGAAGTATATAAGCAGCGAATTTTGACTTGAGTGCAGAGCTCAGAGGAGCTGGTGAGCGCTCAGCAGAGACTTGGCCTGGGAAGTTGAATATTGCGACTGAGATTTAGGTTTAGCCTTGAGACCTCGCATCGAGTCTCGTGATTAAAAATCAGCCTTAGTATTCTTATACTGGAATTTTATACATTGATAAAGCTGACTTGAACCTGCATCAGTGCTTATGTAATTTGAAGGATAAGAGTATTGAATCGTGATTATATATTTAAAAAGGTTAAGGTTTAATTATATTGTTTCGTTTTTGTTTAAGCCTACAAGTGTTAGCAAGAACTCTTTAGTTAATTTAATTTTTTAGGAAAATTTCGTGGAGCTCGCTCAAACTCCCTACTGATTGTGTTAGTAAACCAGTTTTTGGTTTTAAAACAGTTGTACTTCTTTCCTCGTGCTCTACCACACAGCGGACATTTTAAGATGGCCGCTACAAATGGCGCCCAACTTCACGGGTTGTACGATGGCCCACATCCACGAGAGATAGTCCCCAGAGTTTACTTTGCCGGACATTCTGATGTCACAGAATTTTTAAATAAATTGAACGATTATATTGCCTTTAACGATATTCCGGATAAAAACAAATATGTAGTATTGAAATGCTCTCTAAAGGATGAAGCCTTGCTTTGGCTTGAGAACATTGGACGTTTCTTGGTGACCGATGACGCGAAAAGATTTGAGCAAACATGCTCGGAGTTAACTAAAGCCTTTCCTAATCAGCGTAATGCAGCGGAATTAAGACGTGAATTCTATTGTAAACGCCAGACTATTTACGAAAAAGCGTCCGGATTTTTTCTGAGAAAGCTCGAATTAAAAAACAAGTTGGCACTTGACGTTACTCATCAGGAGCTGATGGATATTCTGCTTCCTCTTTTCGCAGTGTCAATCCAGGACTTTATCGAGCTGCGTGCCCCAGCGAATACAGCTGAACTCTATCAATTATTAATAAAGTATGAAGCGCGACATGAGGCGGATCACCATAGACCGAGAACCACACGAGAATTCAACGAGGGGGATAGGTTTATTAATAGGTCCAGGAATTATGATACTGAATATAATGGTCGTAATGTTCGTGGTCCAGTTAATTATGGGGATAGGCAAAATTTTCAAAGAGTTAGTGGTGGTTTACGGAATTATGATCAAACTTATAATAATGGTTTCAGAAGAAATGAGGGGGTGAGCAGTCGCAATAGCAATGATTTGGATAGAAGGAACGAGGTTAACCCTCGGCAGAATAGTTCGTCCAGGGTTAGACAGTTGGTGGTTGGCGAAAAAGTCGTTCAGCGTAAAGAGGAAAGATCTGGTAAGGCTAGAAATTGTCAGCAGGGGTTAAACTGGTAGGTGGCTGTTGTGCTGAAGGTCAGCAGTCACAGGTTAACTCTTCAAAGCCTTCTGTGATCGATTTAAACACGGTAGTAGTTAACCCAGTGGAATTACCTGAGTTGTTAATAGTTTTGAGTGGAATAGTGGTGAAAAGTATTCTGGATACAGGCGCGGATAAAAGTTTTATATCGTTTGAGGTGTATAAGAAATATTTTTCGTATAAAAGGTTGCGACATGTTAATTTAGTGGTTCAATCGGCTCAAGGGATACAATGCAGTATAAAAGGTCTGGTGGATTTGGATGTAGAAATACGGTCGGTTAAAGCGAGGTGGCAATTTCTAGTATTCGATGGATTAAAAGCACATTGTATTGTTGGAGTTGATTTCATGAAAGATAGAGGGATGAGCCTGGATTTCTTTTCACGTACACTGGAGGTTAATAATGATGAGAATACTTGTACAAACGAGTCCTCATCACTCTCAATTGATTTAAGTGAATCTGGTTTAACAAAGGGGGAGATAAGCAAATTTAATAAGTTTTTACATGACTTCAGGGAAGTGTTTTCAGACAAACCGGGGTTGACGCACGTTTCCTGGCATGAAATTAATACCGGTTCACATGCACCAGTAGCAAGCAAACCATACCGTTACGATAAAATCAAACAGAAAATCATTAATTATCACATTCACAAAATGCTCCGCGACGACATCATTATGCCCATTGAATCTCCATACGCGTCACCAGTAGTATTATGTCGGAAAAACAATGGAAAAAGCATTGAGGATCCTGAGGCTTGGAGATTCGCTATAGATTATCGAAAACTCAATTCAATAACCCAATATCCACAGTATCCAATTCCTGTAATAGATGACATACTAGGCAATATTCAAAGTACTAAATTCATGTCCACACTCGATTTAACCTCCGGTTATTTTCAAATCGGCATGAAACCGGAAGACATACTTAAAACAGCATTTATAACGCATAATGGGTGTTTCGCATTTAAACGCATGAGTTTTGGATTATCGGGGGCTCCAGCCACGTTCCAGAAGGCAATGGATACCATTCTGAAACCCCTTCTTGGTTTCGGAGTTCTGGTATACCTCGACGATATTATAGTTATGTCTGAAACATTTGAGGAACATATAAATTTATTACGTAAAGTTTTCACATTGCTCAGAAACGCGGGTCTCACTGTCAAATTAGAAAAATGTAAATTTATTCGTAAAGAGTTAAAATATCTTGGTGTTCGAATCACACAAGAGGGCATACAAACAGACAAACAAAAAACAGATGCAATTGCGGCAATGGCACCTCCAAAGAATGCGAAACAAGTAGCAACATTTTTGGGTATGGTGGCTTGGTTTCAAAAATTTATACCACATTTTTCAGAAATCTGCGAACCACTATATGCTTTAAAACGAAAGAGGGTTAAATTTGTTTGGTCGAAAGCGGCTCAAAATGCTTTCGAACATTTAAAGAATTCTTTAATTTCTTCACCGGTTTTAGCTCATCCCGATTACTCTTCACAATTTGAATTATACTGTGACGCTAGCGCAGTCGGAATTGGTGCGATGTTAGCTCAGAAAGATCGCCCCATAGCTTTTGCGTCTAGAATTTTAAATGCAGCGGAACGGAACTATTCAATTACGGAACGCGAATGTCTTGCTGTAATTTGGGCTTTGAACAAATTTAGATGTTTCTTCTGTGATATCCCGGTCAAAGTGGTTACGGATCACTCTGCTTTAACAAAGTTAACGCACGGAAAAGGTTTATCGTCTCGAATGGTTCGATGGTGTTTGAAATTGGCGGAGTTTAATATTGTAATTGAGCATAGGGCCGGAAAGGAAAACGCAGTAGCAGATGCTTTATCGAGGAATCCCCAGGAGGGTGTTGAAATAGCTGAAGAGGTTAAGGTTTGTGTTTTGTCGTCGTTGGTTTTGAAGTCAAGAGAGCAACTTATAGAGGAACAGAAAAAGGATGAGGAATTTGGTCAGTTATATAATTATTTACAGGATGCTGACATGGTACAAAGCGCGGACGCGCATATGTTCCAAAATTGGTCCCGGAATTTCAAAATTATCGATGGTCTTCTGTTTTATTCAAAAACTGTAAATTCGCGTGGTGAATTAAAAGTGTATATTCCAGCTTCTCTTCGTAAGGCCATCTTGCACGAATTCCATGACAACCCTTTAGCAGGTCACCTAGGTGTCAGGAAAACATACGCTAGATTATGTGACTCCTGCTACTTCCCTAAAATGCGGGAAGCAGTGCGCGCTTATGTCTCCAGCTGCGACACATGCCAAAAATATAACTATAAAAACATAAGACCAGCTGGCAAACTAATTTCAATTAAAAAGTCCTTTCCCCTAGAATGTATCGGAGTTGATTTAATTGGTCCTTATCCTTTAACTGGAAATAGATATAGATTTGTATTAGTAATTGTAGATTATTTTAGTAAATGGGTTGAGTTTGTCCCCCTCAGAAAAGCTTCAGGAAAAATTGTAGCTAACACTTTGTTTAACTGTTTTATTTCGAAATATGGTGCACCATCCCAGGTAATTAGTGATCACGGTCCCTGTTTTATATCCGAAATTTTTAAAGAATTGTGCACACAGCTGGAGATATCTCATTCTTTTACAGTTCCATACCGGCCACAGTCCAATATGGCTGAGAGGGTCAATAGAACCCTCATTCAAATGATTTCTTCCTTTATTGGCACTCATCATTCAAACTGGGACCAATTCTTGCAGCATTTTGCCTATGCTTTGCGTACGGCAGTTCACGAATCCACTGGAAAAACCCCTGCGGAGTTGTTTTTGGGTCGGAAAATCATTACTCCTTTTCAACAATTGATTAAAATCTCGGGAAATGAAAATGAATATATGATTCAGGACATCGATAAGTTGGTTAAGGAAGCACAAATAAAAATGGGAAAGGCTCAGAAAAAACAAGCGTTGTATTATAATATGCGTCGGAGAGAGTTGGAAATTAAAGTTGGTGATTTTGTGTTGTTAGAAAAACATTGGTTGAGTTCTAGTCGGCAAAAACGAGTCGCTAAGTTTGGACCTAAGTTTGAGGGACCGTATAAAGTGTTGGAAGTTAAAGGTAACAATTTAATTATTGATGTTGACGGTTGTCATACCACGGTAAACTTGGATCAGGTCAGAGTTTATAAGTTTAGGGACACTAGCTCAAATGGTTCTCAAACGTCAGACGGTGAATCCTCTATGCCTCAGTCAAAGACCTCTCATTCTCCTTACGTCAGTCAATCTTCTTATGCAAATAATTCTTCTAATAATGATAGTGATAACATACGAACGGAGATGAAACGTAAATTTCCTCAAGTTAACCGAGACAGGGTTAACCAGCCAGCTGAACAGACATTACCTAAAGTGGTTCGAAAATATGGCAAAAGACAGCACCCGCATTCGATCTCGACAAGTAGTTCTAAGCCTCCAGACAAGAAGTTCATGCAGAACCCTTCTACGTCACATCGACCACAACACAAGAGACTGTTATCAAAGTCATCGACAGACATTCCTGCCAAGAGAGGCCGGAACGGCAATCCACCAACAGATCTCAACGAATCTTCCGATAGTCAACCATCTCAGAAGTCATCACATCGACAGTGCCAAAGTGACGCACGAAAACGTGGCATGGACTATCTCCCCTCTACAACCAAACGGCGCAGGAGAATCGGCAGAAAGCGGACCTTGCCCTCCACATCGATGTCGGGAGCCTCACGGAAACGAACGCCTTTCGCTACTACATTCTTCAACCCTAGAGACAATCTTGCCCAGCGGCACCATCGCCGAGACCCGCCTAGAAATCGTCGAGTCGACACTTCAACAAGCCCGCCTAGCAATCATCAAATGGACAAATCAGTAAGCCCGCCTAGAAGTCGTCGAGTGGAATCTACGAGCAGTCGTCGAGTGGACACTACACGAGCTCCTCCCAAAGGACGTCGCCATGGTTACAACACCCGGCTGCAGGCACGACAAGCGACAGTGGCCTCTCCTTACCAGTCTGCATCAGAACGGAGTTTCGTCCAAGGATTTTGGGGACGCCGCCAGAGTTCTTCTATGAGCCTACAAGCTTCCAGTTCATCTTCACTATAAAATCAGGTGACGACGTTCCATTTTTATTAATTTCATTTAAAGTGCCTATATAAATGTCAACAAGTTCTATGGACTGGACAAAGCAGCTGAACTGTTATAGTTACCTTTCGACCATTGTTTGATTTTGTATCTCGGCTTCACAAGTTGTGCATTTAATTTCTGTTCAAAATTTTTTTTGCCAAAATTTAAGTTCTGATGTCAGAGAACATCTTTCGAGATTCACTGCTTTCATGTTCGAGAGATTGTTAAATTGCTTGTATAATTGTGCTATAAGTGTTCTGTGAATATTCTATGTATAAATTATGTATATATTATGTGTATGATTGTTCTATATGTTGAATTTTGAAATATGAATTTAGTATTATGGGTTTTTTACACGCGCCGCGGATAGGCGTGCACGTGTTTTGCGGTCAAGAGTTGCCCTTGACACGCGCGTTCTATTTCACTTTACTAACATTGTTACCAAATCTAACTTTCTCCCTTCGGTCGTGTTCGTGGTCGTTATCGGTTTAGTGTTGTATGTTGGGTTTTCGCAAGTTATGTCGTTTTAAAAGTGTTGTTGGTTATGCACTAGTTATGAAGTTTTAAGTGTTGTTCGTTATACCCTAGTTAGGAACTTACTTATTAGTTCTACTGTTGTTAATTATGAATATTGTTAGTGTATTTCATAGTTCTGACGTAACATTGTATGTAGATAATGAAATTTGTTCCAGGAAGTAAATCATCTTGAAGCAGATAGTCTATTTATAAGTTTTTTTTATATTTTAGTTCTCAAGAAGAAGAATTGTCTTGAAGAAATTTGTAATGTATATTTATGCCTTTATATTTTATAAAAGAAAATTGTTTCACTTTCACAGCTCTGTTAGCTGTTAGTTTGTGACCATTGTAATTGAGCGAGTCATCTACATTGAATTTCGGGGGATGTGAGTTTTTGGCAATTTGGGAATTTTTAGGAAAGCTACTTTATTCTTTGACAGATAGTTTTGTAGTGACGTTCTACTTTGCAATTTGTTTCGGCACTTCATGGAATTTTGCAGGTAAAGTTGCGTATTTATTTTGGCAAGCTGTGAATTTTGTGAGGAAAATTTTATGAGGAAAATTTTGTGAGATTCTTTTGCATGATACTGCACATTTACAGGAGGTTATGTTGAAAGTGTCGTCGATCTGACCAGTTTTTGCGTGATGGGTTAAAAGTACAAAATTTACATTTGGATTCAAAATTTAAATTTACCCGTCACATGTTGTGTTCATTTTTTTGGACTCTAAATTTTTAAAAGAAAAAGACGATGGTCTGCATTCAACCACCGCTTTTTCTTTCACAATTTCCGGGAGGGGTTGTAAGGTATTGACTACTCGCATCACGTGAGTAGGCAATGTGTGAATGAGATCGTTTTTGTCCATTAACCGACTATGTGCGTACAAGTTATAAAGGCTCTCTATCTTTCTTTAACTTTCGAAGGACAGCTGAATCCCTGAAATTGTGAGTCGCCGTGTAATTTCGAATATGCAAAGTTTCTGGAGCTGGTCGGTCGACACTGAAGTATATAAGCAGCGAATTTTGACTTGAGTGCAGAGCTCAGAGGAGCTGGTGAGCGCTCAGCAGAGACTTGGCCTGGGAAGTTGAATATTGCGACTGAGATTTAGGTTTAGCCTTGAGACCTCGCATCGAGTCTCGTGATTAAAAATCAGCCTTAGTATTCTTATACTGGAATTTTATACATTGATAAAGCTGACTTGAACCTGCATCAGTGCTTATGTAATTTGAAGGATAAGAGTATTGAATCGTGATTATATATTTAAAAAGGTTAAGGTTTAATTATATTGTTTCGTTTTTGTTTAAGCCTACAAGTGTTAGCAAGAACTCTTTAGTTAATTTAATTTTTTAGGAAAATTTCGTGGAGCTCGCTCAAACTCCCTACTGATTGTGTTAGTAAACCAGTTTTTGGTTTTAAAACAGTTGTACTTCTTTCCTCGTGCTCTACCACACAGCGGACATTTTAAGATGGCCGCTACACTACTACTAATAATAAATTGGGTCGCCAATGTTGCATGTAAGTGCTTTAATTATCTTCCAAAATATGATAGTCTTATACAGTTACATTTCACTGTTAAAGGTTCAACTTTTATTATATAATATTTTTATTTTTATTTTATTTATTCGTTTTTATCAATTAACCAATCATAATGAAGTACATTTTTAATATTTTACAGATTAAAAGGTTAAAATGCAATCCATTGTTAACTCTAGTCTATTTGTAATTTAAAAAATACTAATAAGTTAGTTAATAAGTTAATCACTGATAAGTTAATTAGTTACACATTTAAAAAAGTTTCAAATAAAATATATAGAATTAAATCAGCAAAAGTCACTTATTTTCACAGAAATAAAATATATATATATTTCCATGCTAAAAGTGATTAAAATACATGTAAAAAGACTTAAAAATATTTTAATAACAAATCGACTAGTTTCGTATACTTCTAACGATGAATTTTTTTCAAGGGCTGAAAATAAATAGGACATATTTATTTATTTGTAGATCTTGAGAATGTCATGTGTACGGATTTAGTCGATTTTATTAAAGGGTTTTTAGGACTTGTTGTATGCATTATAATCATTTTCAAAAGGTAAATATATTTTTTTATTTCAGTGATAAATTATATAGACGTAAACTAAGCAATTTCCACTTTTTCCTAAACAACAACAAAAAAAACAGTAATGACTCTCAATTCCTCAAAACAACGTATTGATTTTCATTATAATTTAAAAAATTACGACTAATAAATTAATTAGTTACACATCTAAAATAAAGATTCAAATTAATTTTATAGAACAAATGATATCTGATTCCTCTATACTATGAGTAATAACTTCTAAATCTTCACAAGAACATATCGAATTTCATTAGAAAATCTAGTTTATGAAAAGATGAAATGAATTCAGTGACCGATTGAAATAAAAAGATTGCAATTATCAATGATGGATAATGTTTGCACCGCAAATAGAGCATCGTTGTGCCATAACAAGATGTTTCTTAACTAGATATAATTAATGACTTTTTGAGATTTTGCTTTTAGTAAAACAAATAAGAAAACTGATTGATTGAAATACCACTTCACTTTTTCATGATAGAAAAGTATTTATACAGTGTCTTCTAATGAGTAATAATTTAACAGTAACTATTAAATAACAGTGATTTTTAATATTTAGAACTATATTCCTTTTTAAAGTACAATGGAAAATTATTCTTCCCGGCTCGGCCTATAAGCACAGGTAGATTTCGAAGTTAAGTACTAAAAAAGTTCTTTGGTACTAATTTCACGTCATGTGCTGCGCTAGGAAAGTCTATTTTTATTGTGTGTGTGTGTGGGGGGGGGGGGGGAGGTTCCGCCTTACATCTTTTAGTTTTTATTTATTTATTTATTTATTTTTCCTGTAAGAGTTGGCTCTATCAAAAACTTGTCATTATAAAAGTTGTAGAAGATTTATAATAAATTTAAGCGGATTTCATATCTTGTGAATTGACGAAGTTTTGAAATTTTTTTCTTCTTACACTCTATTTTTTTTTCGCCCTTTGAGGCCATTTTTAATTATATAAAAAATCTGTCATACATAACTTTCTGACCCTTTTCTTTGAGGTAATAATAACTTTAAATGGATTCGATATGTTTAATAAATAAGACGCTATGGGATTTTTCTGTTTTCACAAAACCCCTCCACATTTCCACTCCCGTGGTCCGATTTTGTCCTTTAACGAACTTAACCGAGATTTTCTGTATCAGTTTGGAAGAGATTTGTGCTAAACTATGGGAGTTATCGTGTACATAGAAAAGTGATGTATATATATATATATATATATACATTTTGGAACTAGGGGTGTTTTGGGATTCTAGGGGTCATGATGGGCGCAGATCCCATGACCTCCCCCTTGGATCCGCGCTTGGATGCTATCCTTTCTCAGGTAAACATTTTCATGGTCAACACACGTGTTTTACAGACAAACATGATAAATTAACGCTATCAACATTAACATTAAGATTAATATTATTTTGTTACTCTTGCATGGAAAGATTCAGTTACGCAGATAAAAATGTTTCATCGAGAATTAATTGCATCTTAAAAACCGATATTCCGATTTGAGAAAAATGATTAATACATTTTAAAAACTACTCGGAAACGTTTCTAAAATCAGTGGCATCAAAAGAAACTTTGTTTTTATATATAATTCTTTAAATCTGGAAAATATATTAGTTTCTGAGGTTTCCAAAGATAAAGAGCGCGTTTTGGAGTCATGGGTAATTCGGAAAAGGTTAATGTTTTCGTTCTTGGTTATGTTTATATTTTTGTAGATTTAAAAACATTTGTATTTCTTTACAAGTGTATATATATATATTAGAACCAGGGATTGACAAATGCGGTTTTTATCATGCGACCACGCCATTTAATCCGGCGACTAAGATATTTAATATCGCGACTTTTTTCTTTTTGCTTTACAAAAATTGACTTGATCAAATGAGCGCAATATAATCACAATATATGAATTTGTATAGAATCTATAGAATTTATACACACCAAGTAATATTAAAAGAAAATAGTGGCTTTTTAAACTGCATACTGCAACAGTAAACGCACTTCCAGCAATTATTGCTAATATACAGTACTGTAAACGAATTATTTTGTGTGTCTCTGTAAATGAATGATATATGCTATGCACACCCATACTCTACAGCAGTGGTCACCAAATGGCGGACCGCGGTCCGGATCCGGACCACCGGCAAGTTTTGTACGGACCGCGGCGAAATTGCGCATAATAGAAAATATTAATGTTTCTGCGTACAACGCGTAATATACAAGCGGTCAGTGGCGCAGCCAGAATTCGGTTCTAGGGGGGTTTTGAGATTATAATAAAGATGGTCGCCGGTTATATGAATCATCGGTTAATGGAATAAGTCTTTTAAATGAATGAAATCATAATGCTTTTCTCCGCAATTAAGTTGGTTATGATTAATTTAAACAGCGTTTACAATATTAGAGTTACAAACTATAAAATGCACCAATGAAATAACACAAAACTATGTTAGATTTATAAAGTGTTTAAAAATGATGAGGGGAAAACTTAAAGATGGAAGAACACACTACAGCAAATAATTTTTACATAGAAAATAACAGAGTTGGAATCCATTTATTCAATCAAAAGTACACAAGGTTTCATTACAAGAGAATCACGAATTCTTATTCCTAACTTTAACAATAATGAAGCAATTTTAACAAAATTTTCAATTGACTTACTTACCTTGCTTTTTGCCAAATGTAACAAGTCATTTAGAACTTTTAGGGCTATAGTCTTGAAATTTTATATGGATGTTACTTAAAAGACGTAAATGCTCCCCAGAATTTATTTTTTCAATTCGAAATTTAAAAGAATGCAAGAGTAAGAAGCATTCTAAAATTGCGATTTATGTGACACAATTGGTATGAAAACTTGGAATTTGGCATGATGATTACTTTTATGTAGTAAATGCTTCCTTATAACATTTTTAAAAACATTTAAAAATTTAAAAGGACGAAATGAGCTGTAAACTTTCTAAAAGTGTTCTAAATTATGATTTAGTTGAAACTGTTAGTGCTAGAAACTTGCAATTTAGTATAGAGATTACTTTTAAGATGGAAATGCTTGGCATAAAGAATTTATTATAAATGGTAAATTTATATGTGTGAAACAGCTGAAAGCATTCTAAATTACGATTTATTTAGAACCTCACGTCATATCGGGCCTTTTGAAGACGATCTTTTTTCTATGCTAAAAGTAACTAAACGTCTGTATTTCGACACAATCCATTAAAAGCATCTTGGAAGATCAAAATTACAGCGCCTACAAAAATTTGGAAACGCTCTGATGAATAAAAGTATTTAAAAAAATCTGAGAATTTTTCGATGACAATGCAAAAAGAAAGTTGGGTATTTTGGCGTGGGTTTGCTCGGCGTCGGCTCATGTTTTCAGTATTAAATGTGACTTAGTATTTTTTGACGTGACTCTGTGACTCTGTTCTCTTCGACTTTAGTCAAAGACTTAGACTTTTTTCACGGAATTTTAAAGAGGGGTTGGATACAGTTATATTTGCAATCGAATAAAATTTCAGAGAGTTCGGACAGTAACTTTTTTGTGTTGTTATTTTAAAGGACACGTCGCAAAAAAAAAAAAAAAAAAAAAAAAAAAGACGCGAGAAGAAAGCATTTTTTTACAGCTAGATATCAATATTTTTCCACGGTCTGTAAAACCATTATATTTATAACCATGGCTTTGCAAATTTGATAAAATCTGGTAGCCAGTAAAACAATTCTAGTTACCAGTAAAAAAAATATAACCTGCTCCCCTCCGAAGTCACTAATTTTCAAAAGCACAAAAGTTTTTTATCAATTAATTGAGAAAAATAATAAGCCTATTGTAGGATTATTAATTACATAGTTTAGAACAGTTACATCATTTAAAAAGATGGTATAAACAAAGTTTTCTAATGAAATTTATCAAAATTATTTATCTATGAAAAAAAAAATGTAAAGGCTGCATTAACTGGTATGTTCAGGAAATGCTGATTGCCGAAGGTTTCAAATGTCTGGATAAGTGAGTGCTGCAAAATCTATATATGATGAGGGGGGGGGGGGGCATGGATGAAACAGTGAAGCAGGAAAACAATTTCTGCCTATTTTCGTGTCGAAGTCAGTCATATAATTAGTTTTTATTAATTTAAAATTTGCATTTGTTAAACTTATTTTTACCTAATTAAAAATGCCGAAAATGAGAAAAAATGCCATTTATGGTCATTTCTTAGGTCAATTTTTGTACAAAAAATTATAATAATAATAAAAAAAAAATCGGGTTAAATAACTTGGTGGCTAGATAGAAAAAACTAGGTCGACAGTGGCGACCTGCCGACTGCATTTGTCAAGACCTGTTTATAACTGATGAAAAAGTTATAGAATTCAGACAACTGGGGTTATTTTTTTTTAAACTATGAAACGAGAGACCCTTACGAGGAAAAGAAAAACAAACAAGAAGATGTCTTTTAAAAATGCTTTTCTGTCTAATAATCAATATTTTTTAGTGAAAATTTCATTTAAAAATATAAAATTGATATAAGATATATAACCATACAAATTTGAGGTAATTATCATGAGCCCAGGCACCGCCGGACGGGTCAGCTAGTATAATTTTAATGACATGCAGATAGCATTCGTTAAAATGTAATACGTTCTAAATCAATGCATAACTAATATATTGCTGATCAATTTAAATTAATGCATGGTTAGCGTAAAATTGTGCGTAATTATAGATAGTATTTTTCTAAAAAAATGCATTTAACGCCTTTTTTTTTTTCAAAATCCATACTCACAGGCAGGTCTTAAATTCTAGGAAAAAAGAGCACCGGAGCTCATACATATACGCTATAAGCAAGAACCCGAAGGCTCTCATCCTGTAAAGAAACATATCGGAGACTTGAGGCTTCCATAAAAAAAAATATTTTATTTGAAGAAAGATAATTGAAAAAATGAGGCGGTCTCCCAGCACTCAGAACGTCTATATCTTCACATCATGAAAACTCAAAATCGAATGCCTTTTTTTGAGATGCCACAAATTTATCCGCGTCGACCCATAGGGTACAGAAGAAAATTCGTTAGGGAGAAGCACATTCTAATTTTTTTGAACGCAAACCGCCAAACCAGATTACCCATATATCAGCATCTTTATAACAACAGAAAACTAACTTTCTGAACTTAACATCTGCAGGAATTTTAGCATGCAGATGTATCGAAAAATAGATGTTGCATTTTATCTTTCTTTATTTATTTTGTGATCCAAAATGTATGCTTTAGGAAAGCACGCAGGTGCCAAACTGAAAATGATTTCATTTCTCATATGAAAACCGCAAGCACATACGAAAGAAAGAATTTAGACATGTACATTAATTGAGAAAGGATCACTTCAAACTGCGATAAAAGAGTTTAAGAATTGTTGAATTTTAAATAGAAAGGAAAGAGATTTTCTTTTCACAGAAGCGCGATAGAATTAAAAATACCTAAAAGAGGAACCACAACTAATTTATAAAATTTTAACGATAAATATATGAATCTCCATCATAAGCAAGACGTCGTTGCTACATTACCAGCAAATGAAATATAGTCTTTAAATTTGTGTACAGACCCCCTACGAAACAAATGATTCGAAAGAAACACCGGTTGCAAAAATCTGCTCATAATCGAAAAATAGCTTTTTGTAACTTTAAGTACTTTTTTTAAATTCTTACTTTTGCAAAGATTTTTTTCCTGGGTACGCACATAGCTTGGTCTTAGACATAACTGAGAGCAAAAAACGCAAAAAAAAAGCCGCTTGAAACTGAGAGAGACTTACAAAGTGTATGTTTTTTTTTTCTCTGGAATTCGATGATCTGTTATTGTTTCAAACGTGGAACAAAGACAGAAATGCAATTAAGAAACAGACCACTGTATGACTCAAAGCGTCTGTGTGAGAGTATATGACCCATCTTGTACTATAAGATGTCTCGACAAAGTGACGCAGTCCAAAAATCAAGTTTTTACGTAACCTATGCGTGTAATATGCGCTTTCACAGTTTTAAGTAGAATTTTCGCCATTAAATTGAATCACATTGTTGAATAGAATTTGATTTTAAAAAGCGGTGGATTCTGCCAAGGCGGAAAGGCCAAAAAACTCAATTTTAACTTTAGTAGTTTTGATTCATATAAGCGGCAATTATAGTAATTTTTTTTAACTCTGGGGGGGTGTTTTAACCCCCAAACCCCCCCCTTGGCTGCGCCACTGCAAGCGGTAATCACGGACACGGATCAAAGCGGGTAAGTTCTAGAGATGAGGCGGGCTCAGCCCAAACCCGAGTCTAACACTTCAAACATATGAAGCCATATAATAATGCAGATATTGTAAAAGAGTGCGTGCTGGATGCTGGAAATGCGTAATTTGAGAACAGAAAGGATATCGTTGACACTATTTGACATATTCCATAAACTGCTTCTTCAAGCACAAAGAATACACAAGTTTTGTCAGAGGAAAACTATACAACTTTGAAACCAACCTTAGCTACCTCAGATTGCTATTCATTGGATTTGGACGAATCTTGCGGTATTACAGATACAACACAGCTAATTATTTTTCTGCGCTATCTGGACAGAACCCGGGAACAATTTTTTAAGGACTATTGACTTGTTTGCCTACGTCGTGAACTAATACAGGAGTGGATTGTACAAGGCTGTTACAGAGAATTTCAACCAAGCTGGATTAGACATGAAAAACGTTATGTCGGTAACAACAGACGAAGCACCGCCAATGTTTGTGTGTAGGAAAGGCTTGGTTCAGTGACTCAGATGTGCTAAAAAATGCAATGAAAATTTTATGTGCTACCAATGCATCATTCATCAAATTGTGTTGTGTTGAAGTCTGAATCCCAGTCTTCTGAATAAAATGCAAACGGTGATACAAATAATAAAAGGCCAGAATCATCTCTTAAGCACCGTCAATTTAAAACACTCCTTAAAGAGACTGATGCTCAGTTTGACGACTTGCATGAGAGAATGACAACTCAGTTTGACAACTTACATGAACAATGTGAGATGGCTAAGTAAAGGCTTGGTACTTGAAAGATTCTTTGCCATACTGGAGGACATGAAAGAGTTTCTTTCAATTAATGATCAAACAGTAGCAAGTGAACATTTAGGTTTCCTGAATGAGTTTGATGAAAATGTGGCAACAATCGCATTTTTTAACTGATCTATTTCGGCATCTCTTAAACCCCAAACAAAGGTAGTGTCAACTTCTTTCAGAAATAAAAAGTCTTTCAAAAATGATTGACGTCTTCTCTTATGATATTAGAGGAGAACGTTTATACTTTTCACACCTTAAGTTAGTTTGTGACAGTAATGAGGGTACTGACATCAACCAATTCAAAAAAGTTTGCAAAAAAATTAAATCTGAATTTTAAGAAAGATTTTCTGACTTTGGAAAAATTGATAAAGGTGTGCAGGTGGTATCCACTTATGCCTAATGGCGTATGGACGAGTGAAGCGGCGAATGTTTTCAAGCGCAACAAAGCTGCCCTACAGTTGGAAA
Organism: Maratus michaelseni; assembly: GCA_963931845.1. NCBI lineage: Eukaryota > Metazoa > Arthropoda > Arachnida > Araneae > Salticidae > Maratus > Maratus michaelseni. The sequence goes on from OZ007594.1 coordinate 59,782,232, forward strand.
TAATTGAGTTCCAAAAAGATGTTTTAAAGAACACTTTTGATGAAGTTCCAAACACTCTTGGGAATAACGAATTTTTAATTAAAAATGTGTGTAAAAAAAGTATCCAGACGTATGGCACAATTTTATGGCTTTAGCTATGAAATTGTGTGCCATGTTTGGCTCAGCTTATGTGTGTGAAGCAACATTCTCAAAAAAGAACTTTATAAAGAATCGATGCAGATTTCGACTCACAGATGACCAGCTTAACAGTTTGAGTAGAATCAGTTAGAACAACTTAACTCCAAATTTCAGGCAAGTTGTGCAAAATAAAACGCGCCATTTTCGCCATTGAACATCAATCACAATGAACTTAGTGAACAATCTTTTTTGAATTAATATGTACTTTGTATTGATCGTCTTGAACTCTGAAAATCATTATAAAAAATTATTTATTTGGTATTAATGCACTTCATTTCACTGGTATGTATTATGCTAAACACCTAAGATAACAAGTAATTTCAAAGAGAAGTTTTGCTAATTAAAGTAGGTGCCCTAGATTAGTAAAAGGTTGGTAGCGTGATGAATGTAAGGGGGGGGGGGTGGAGGGAGTTGGGGTAGACTTAAGTCTTCCGGACCGGGAAAGTTTGACTATGTTTTTGAACGGACCCACGGGAAAAATAATTGGTGACCACTGCTCTACAGCAAGTATCTTGTAGTGCACCTCATTGATGTACATCAATTTCAAAATGTTTGAAATAGTGTAAACATCATTAAAATACACTGGAAACGAATTTTTCGCATAGACCATAATGTAATGGAATTCTTTTGAGTGTCCCTGTAAACAAACTATAAATGCTACACACTTAATTTTCAATAACAGACATGCCATAGTAAACCTTAATTGATTATATAAATGATATAGCAATCCGAGTATATTTACGCGAGAGCACGAACAGACAGAGAGACAGAAGGCAGACAGCAGACAGACAAACCGAAATGATAAATACTTTTGAACTACTATTGAACTACGATTTGACTAGTAAATGAAAAAAAGAAAATAAAGAAGGAAAAAAATATATAATTTAACAAATTACAACAACCATTGGGAAAATGTTCCGAAAGCTTTAAAAAAAATAAAAATAATTAAAAATATTAATTATTTAAAAATATTCATCTTAACTATCGACAAATAAAAGCATTTCCCATTACTACAGTTGAAGAGATCCTGGCATTCTCTGTTCTCGCAAAAATATTCGTTTGAACTATTGCTGCAGTTATTGAAACGCATTTTCCATTACTATACCTTATCCTTAATATATACCTTAATATTTTGTCGGGTCCTTCCTACAATAACTTTAACTCTTGTTTAGATTGATGTCTCAGCTAAAGGTTTTGAGGAAATTAAAGTTGAAGACCATGTTTTTTGCTTTATAAGACGATTTCTCATTCGACGTCAATTTTGGAATTCGGCTTTTTTTTTCATATCTGATAGTTTGCATCTATCCTTTTTGTAACGATTTTATGCATTTCTATTGCCTATTCAAAGAAAAATTCTTCTAAAGTTACAGAATTTCGTTAAAAATGCTTAGAAAAAAAAATTCTTCTAAAGTTACAAAATTTCGTTAAAAACGCTTAAAAAAAACAACGCCAAGTGACGACGCCAAGAGATACATTCTCGACCGAAAACAACAACCATTTTCCCAATGGTTAATAAAAGAATAAGCTTGACTAGATGCAGGACTGCACAATGCATCATGACTGATTCACATAAATTATTCAGCGAACTCATTTCCTTATTAAGGTTGATCCTTAACAATTAATAAGCTATAGAAAATAAAACTGCCGCATGCCATCTGTGATTCACATGACTCTATAAATTACTAATACCATAAATTTTCATACTTCAAACTCTCTTCCTAACGATCAAAATAAAATAATTAATTTCAATTCATTATCTCTGTTATTGTAAAGAAAAAAGCTTAAGGTAATCAAGATATAATCGCTTCTTAATTAACAGGGAATGTTTGAGTTCTTCATTATTTCTCTGCAATCATTAATAACTCATTAGTATTATTTTTGAAACATCGCTCTTAAATTAAATAATCAGCATTGGATCGATTTCTAACAAATACATTTATTAATTATCTGCTTCTACGCGGATGATTGCCTATTATTTTTTTTAATTTACTATTGCAAAAAAATTATTATTATTTTTAAGTAGTTAAGTATAGAATTTTATTAAAATAAAATAAAAGAAAGAGATCTTTAATAATAAATAAAAGAAGGAGTTTTCCTGTCCGTCGACATTTTAGTTCTGTGGCGGGAAAGCCCACTGCTTTGAAATTTAGTATGGAAATACTCCAAGAAGGAGGAAGGAATTCAAACATAAATTTAGATTTTTTAAAAGTAAACTTTGAAGGAATTTTTATTGTTTTTCTTTTCTCCTGTTCTATAAATGAGGTGACAGTTGTTTTCCATAATCGAACTTATTTCTTTCGGTAATCGTGGTGCCATTTTTTAATGTATCAGCAGGGGAGATTTCTTTTTTTCCTTTTCTTTTTTCTTTTTCTTTTGTTCTTCTTCGAATAATGTGTAAAAAATAGTATTATTTGTAAGTAGTTAAGTATGGAATTTTATTAAAATAAAATAAAAGTATGAGATCTTTAATGATAAAAGAAGGAGTTTTCCTGTCTGTCGACAGTTTAGCTCTGTGGCGGGAAAGCCCACTGCTTTAAAATTTAGCATAGAAATACTCTAAGAAGGAGGAAGGAATTCAAACATAAATTTAGACTTTTTAAAAACAAAGTTTGAAGGAATTTTTACCGTTTTTCTTTTCTCCTGTTCCATAAATGAGGTGACAGTTGTTTTCCATAATCGAACTTACATTTATTTCGGTAATCGTGGTGCCATTTTTTAAAGTATCAGCAGGGGGATATTTTTTCCTTTCTTTCTTTTTTTAAAATTTAATTTAATTTTTTTTTTGTTCTTCTTCGAATAATGTATAAGGTAAAGCTAGGAGAGTCTGCGCGCAATTCAAAAGAACAACATTAAAAAATCTAAATATTAATTTTTTGTTAAACTATCCATGAATAATTTTTACTTCATTTGTTTTTTATGCATTTCCATTACTATTTTGTTGTTATGTTGCAATTTAATAGAACAGTCGTAATAAAACCAAGAAAGTTATTTTGCTCAATTTGTCCTTACAGGGTTGGTGTGATTGCGCACACGGGTAGGAGAGATTGTTACTAATAATAAGTACAATTAAATTGTTAACAATAGTAATTACACTTAAAGGACATTGTTGTAAGGTTTTTGTGAACAAATATTATTGTATTAGGAGTGAATATTTCAACCTAATGATTAAAGAATCAGAAAAAGGAAATAATTTTAAAAACGATTAAAAAATTTTAATTAAAAGGAAAAAAAATAAAGAATCAGAAAAAGCAAGTCCAGATAAGATTACAAAATAACATTAAGTTACTTGATAACACGTTTAACTTATACTTAGTCCATTTTCATTTTAATTTTGTTTATGCAAATTTACCAATAAGCTGCGTAATCTCTCCTAGCATGGAAACTAATGGGAACAATGCGCAATCTCTCCTAAGTAGCAGATACGCAAACTCTCCAATTTCGGTAGGAGAGATTGCGCGGCCTTTTATTTAAACATGGCCCCTACTAAAGCGAACCGTTGATGTTCACATTGTTAGTCTAGATTAGTAGCTTATGAGAAAGCGTTTAAGTTTAAAATATTTTGTACTACTGACATTGTATAGAAATTCCGATGAACAGCTCTGAAAATTCAAGCACTTACTTTGGGAAAACAAAACAAAATAGCAATGCTTTAATATAGACGCTAAAAACAATCAACGTGCACTTTCAAGTAGACACTCCACTACTGCTGTTGTACAACTACCTGGAGTCGCTGCGCGCTCACTCTACTCCTTCCCCCCAAACTTCTATGTGCGCAATCTCTCCGACCGCGTCATCTCTCCTGGCTTTACCTTACAAATTTCAATATGTTTGTACTGTGGAACCACTTTTAAAAGACGGACCTTGGCATGCTGCCAAAAAAATAGACCCTTCCAAGGGAGGAAAGCATTGGATTAGGAGGAGACAAAATTCAGGTTTCGGTTAACCCGCTTGACCGCTTGTCATTTCTTCACTGGCTGTTCTTGCGCTATTAGCGTTATTTTTCTATCTCCCTATTTTGTTTGATAATTTCTCTAAAGAAGTGTGTTTTATATTCATTTTGTATTTTTTTCTACTTCTATAAAATGGATTTAAAAGAATCTAAAAGCTCTCAAGGCAAACATTTTCACAGTGCAGTGAAAAATATTTTAAGCTATGTTGTAAAATATTGTGATAATGAAGTAAATAAAGTCTGCCTAACTATTCCATTAGCACGTGCAACAAAAAGAGCTAGCGCAATTGCCTGTGTTTCTGATAGAACCATAAGAAGAATTCGGAAAGAAGCTGTTAATAATGCAAATAATTTCGCTTTTTCTAAAAAGAAAAAGGCGAAAACAACCATAGAGAATGTCAACTTGGATAATTTTAACTTGGATGTAATTCGAAGAACTATCCAGGAATTCTACACTAAAGATAAAAGAGTGCCTACTGCTCCGAAATTGCTAGCTAAGTTGAAAGAAAACATACAATTTTCATAAGAAAAAGAAGCGTTGCGTAAAATTCTTCATAAAATGGGATTCCTCTGGAAAAAATGTCAAAATAAGAGGAAACTACTTTTGGAACGATGTGATATTGTTCTGTCTTGCACGAAATATTTAAAGGACTATTCACTAGTTCCGAAAATGTAGAAGACCCAGGGCCTGATTACCAACAGGCCAAACTTCCACCAGTAAATTTTAATAGAAATTTTTGTCTTATTTAAACGCCGTATTCATGTAAAATTAGTGTCATGAATAAATCAAAAATTTCTATTCCTTTTTATTTGTGGAAGTTTGCCCCGTTGGTAATCAGGCCCTGAGAAAACCTATAATTTTTGTTGACGAAACATGGATTGATAGCAATTTAACTGTCGGGAAATGCTAGCAGTCGGAAGAGACATATATTTTAGCATATATTTTTTATTTTCTTTCAATTTGACAATAATTTCATTTTCATTCATATTTGCCTGAATTTTTTTAAGGTATAACATTTAAGTACTTAAAAATCGAACAGCGTCTTTAATTTTTCTATAAATTCGGTACATTGGGAGTTACAATTAAATAGATTCCTATGACTATCATTTTTACATGAACTTATCCAAAAAATAGGTTCAGAGCGGACCTTCGACGACATTTTCAGTAAGATTAGTTGCTTTTATAATAAAACGAAAAACGCTGTTCGATATCCTGAAATCTGAATAAGAAGGTCTGAAACTTTTGCGCATTTATGAATAAAACCGACTTAGTAAAGGTATCAGAAAATTGAATTTGAATTCGAGAACATTTTTTTAAAAACTATTTGAGTATAAAACATATTTTTCATCCTTTAGTGTGACTCTGTACTCGTTGAACTATTTTCTTTTATTATTAATTGAGTATTTTGTTATACATTTTCGACAGATTATTAAATGATTTCATGTAGGAAAATGAACATGGGAAATCACGAAAAAATGAAATTATTCCGGTAAAATTAAAAATATATATATTAATAATCACAATTATAAAAGAATATTTTAAAACCACACTTCTCCTACAATTACATAAGTGTGCCCTATAACTGTAAAGAATTTAAAATAGTAATTTATTTGAGAAAACAGTAAATTGCAATGTCATGTGTAAAAATACAATAAAAAATAGTACTTATTTACTTAACATGCTTATATCCGATAATTAAATAATCTAAATATCATAACATGTTTCTTTAGATTGAAGATATCCCCTTCATCGAAGAGAAAACTACAATTTTTATGTGCTATTATTACATAAGAACAAAAATCCTTTTTATAATCTTGGAGCAAGTAAATACGAAACTATCGGAAATCAATCATCCCCCCAACTAGGGGCAACTAGGGCAACTAGCAAAACTAGGGGAGACTCTCTTTCATTACCTCGATCCCTATTATGAAGAATAGACTGGTCATATTCGGACCTGTTACTCACGTGACCAGTCTTTAAAGCTTGGCTGAGCAGTAGCAGTGTAACATATTAAAATATGCTCCAAACAATTTTACCCCATACACTATTATGTAACCGAATCCTTCTGAGTGGCTCTGTAAATGAACGATAAATACTTTGCACAACATATTCACTGCCTAAGAGGGACTGCTCAGACGAGGAGGCCAAATCTGTAGAGCATAGATGTCCTCTCGGTAACTTTATTAAAATTATAGAAAAAAATACGAAAGTTATAAAAACAAATTCAGATGAAGCTGAACCCGACAAGGGGCGGGGTGAAAAGTGCAATGGCCTTAGGCCAGAGAGAATTTTTTATTTTTTAGACTTATACATACTAGGCCAAGTGGCTGGCCCTTCCAGGTCAGTGGCTTCCATGCGACAAGGGGCAGGGGATATGGAGCAAATGAAGCAGATTCACATAACAAATCCTATCCGCTGGAGCACACAGCCCCCACGAAGACTGGAGCAGAAAAATAAAATAAAATAAAATAAAACGCCGGAGCAGTGTTCTCACGAGAGCTACTTGAGAAGTGGCTTACTGCAGACATTTCACTGGATCGCAGGAGGTAAGAATTGGGAGAGCCATTAAAAAGTAATAGATTTCTGCTAGTTGACGGAGGAGCTTGGGACGGGAAAGAACATTCTGGAGCCAATACATAAATCATGTTTTAGTACATTACATAAATGCATGTCAATTGAATTATGTTTGAAATAGTGTACCATCATTAAAATATACCACAAACGATTTTTCCCCATTGACTATTAATGTAACGGGATTGTTTTGAATGTACTTGTAAAGGAACTATAAATGCTACACACGCCTTTTTCAATAGCGAACATGCCATAGTAAACTACAATAACATATATCAATTACATGGCAATCCAAGTGTATTTACGGGATTTTGAACACGGACAGACGGCACTCAGGCAACCAAATTCGTAAAAACTTTTCAATTATGTCGGATAATTTTAAAAATTCAGAACTTTTTGAAACTTTTATAGCAAGTCTTCTGTCACTAATGTATATTTTTAAAATTTTTATATTATGAAATATAAATCAAAATAAATGTATCGAATAAAAAATGGATATGATGGAGAAAATTAACATCATTTTTGAAATTATTTAAAGATTCAATTAACATTAATAAAATTAATAAAACTAGGGAATCCAACCCGGGCTTCCCGGGGTAGAGAATACATGTTTTTTTTGTTTTGTTTTTTAACTTTAATAGATTTTTTACATTTAATATTTTTTTAGATTGCCCCCTATAACAACATCAAATAGCATTTTCATATGAAATATGTCAAATATATATTCAAATAAAATTTTGAAAATTATTAAAAGCGGTCATTTCATATTGGACTCCAGCCAGAAGTTAATAGCCGAAGAAATCGCTAAAAGTTTCGTTATTTACAGCAGTTTTTTTAAATTCTGACAATTTCAGCGGTTTTAAGCGCTTATTTCAATTACATGTCCATTAAATTTGTGTTTTATTTATGCTATTTTATTTATTTCTTAATGAAGTTTCAATTTCGTTATTCAATATTACCTGGAAATAAATTCTGAACTTTATATATTTTTTAAATTGCAAACGGATTAATATTTTATGATCGTCTGCAAGCGATACAGACAGATTTAAAAAAAGAAATCAGTCTTGAAATTTAATTTAAATGCTATAATAAATCAGTCAATTGCGATGCAGTTTTCAAAAAAATTGCATTTGAAAGTACATTTTGTTTCCTATATAACGGTGTTAAAATTCAGAATATGAGATGTTTAGAAATTTAAAAAAAAATGTAGTAGCAAAAATCGCAAAACTGAAAGTTTATCGTTAAGTGTTGCCATTCGCAAAATGACGTCAGCGTTACGCACGGACACATTTGTCCTTTATAATATGGATATGCAGTACTCTATGTTATGAATATAGATTTAATTTAAATTTTAAACTATTTAAACTAAGCAATTTTACACAAAAATACTATTTTATTTTATAAATGTAGCAACAAAAAGAGAAGCAGAAATGGAACAGTGAAAGAAATGGGAAAATACTAATTTTGCTTAAACTAAACACTATTATTTTCAGTTTCTACATCAGATACGTGTATAAACTTATTTATATACGCTACATATTTTACAGTCGTAAGATCAAAAATATTTCTATTTGAAAAGTTTCATTTTATAGGTCAAAAGTAAAAAAGGAATTATGTTTTTAAATTAATGTTGACATTTATGAACTCTCTAAAGCAAAAATAATGAATAGCTACATAATTATATATATGCTGTGTTTACTCATCATTAATTAAGCTAAGCATGAAAACAGCGTGGTAGGCCAATCTCTTTTTAAGCTTACTACATTACCTTAACTTATCTTAGTTACATAACTAACTGTTAAATATGCTATTCGAGAAGGGAGGAATGGAACACTAAAAGCGAGAAAGGCATCAGACGTATTCCATTTCTTTCTTATTTGTTCGCAGCCAGCTACAAATATTTAACTCCATAATTTATCCAGTTCCTTCTAAATTTAAAGTTAAATTTAAATATGGATAGGAGATACTTTTAATTACGATTTCATTATTTTAATAATAAAAGCGAATATATACACTGATGTCCAGAAATTAAGAGCAGTGACGGACACTTTCGATTTCAGACGTTTTGTGAAATATCTACTGAAATTCGAGAGAAAATGCCCGAAATGCCCTTGAACTTTCAGGATGTAAAGAACATGTTTGACTTCACGTTTTTCAGTGAAGATTTAGTCCCGAGAACAATTAAGGGGGTAATAATAAATTTAATAGTAAAATAATATTTGCGTTTCCCCAAGACACAGAAACGATCTGTCACTGTAGCAAATGGCTATGTAGATCTTGTTAAACGTTTTTGTGCATTTGTGTAAGAATAGCACGCATATTCTTGAAGATGTTAACGTTTCTGTGAAAAATTCAATTTTTTTTTATAGCATGCAGAGTTTTCAACCGAATTTAACACCGCTTTCCAAAAACTTGACAAAGAACAGTAGAAATAGTATAATGTAATTAAAAGATGAATATATTGAATATTTGATGACGTAGTATTTGTATGAAACAAATTTTAACTGCGCATGCGCGAACTACAGCAAAGATATTTTTTCATGATTTGGTAGTCAATTCTATAGAGAAACTTATATAAAAAGTCTATTCATAGATCGTGAAAATTCAGAAAGATGCAGGCAATACAGTGAGCTAATTGATAAACTGGAGAGGAAATCCCATAGCTTTATATGGGATTTCTTCCCCAATTTATCAATTAGCTCACTGCATTGTCTGTATCTTTTTGAGTTTTCATGATATTTCACTGGTCTTTTTATATGAGTTGCTCTATAGTATTGACTACCAAATCACGACAAATTCTTTTTTGCTGTAGTTCGCGCATGCGCAGTTGAAATTTACTTCATAGAAATACCCATATCTCATCAAATATTCAATATATTAATATTTTAATTATAGTATCTATTTCTAATTGATCCTTCTTTTAAATGTTCTAAAATAACGTAATTTTTTGTAACTGCTTCTAGATCAGTTATACATCTAAATTCAACTATCCGCTACAGAAGATATTATAAATAAGTGCATTCTAAATGTCTTACGCAATAAAAAAAAAAAAATAGAAACCCGATTTAACTTATTAAAATTTTATGAAATAGAACTTTCGAACCCGTTAACTAGGACTTTAAGATTTACACTCAATGAATTCGGAAAAATTAAAAAAGTAAACAAGAAAGTATATGTAATATTAAAAAAAGATTTTCTTTTACTTTTATTTTTTGGCTTTTCATTGAAATTCATACTGGCGCCTATTCAGTCTGTTAATACATACTGAAACGACATTATTGAAATACCTTATGTACATTCGACAGCTGAATATAGTTTTTATTAGGTTTTCGTTCATCTCACAAAATCCTAATTAGTCCCGCTGCGTTGTCTTCCGTTTCTCTGAAACTATATAACTTACAGAGTTGAAATTTTGTGAACTTATAGCTGAATACCTACTATGAAGCTCAAAATCATAAAACTTGAAAAAATCGTATTATTTAAATATAGAGAGATAGAAAACCAAAAATCTAACAGCCATTTCCTATTAAATTTAAACATTTTTCGTTATAGCAGTTGCCAACAATTAAAAATCCACAATAAAATTCTTTCTACAATAATCAATTTTCTATTGAAAAATGAAAATGAAATAAAAAGTTTCACCAATTGAAAAAAAGATTAATAGGACGTCTCATTGGTAATAAAATGGAAATTTTCAAACATTTCTCAATAATTCAAGGAGTATGAGTATGTGTAAATACAGAAAGCAGATTAATATGACGTCATTAAAGAATTAATCTGACGTCGTATTGGAAGTTTAACGGGCTTTTTCAAATGTTTGAGAATAATATAAAGAGAGTATCAATATGAGTAATGTAGAAAGCCAGTAGATAGGAAGTCAGCAACTTATTATAACGTCATATGGGTTTGAGGAACGTATTGAATCATGGTAAATGCCCGATTATGAAAATATTGGCATATTTTAACATTTTGAAGGTCTCTATACAACATGTTTAATTTTGAAATTGATTTTTTTTAAATATCGCTTTTAGTTCACATGACAGATATTATTATGACAGAGTATAATAGCGGGCAAAGCCCGCTATCGGGGTGGTTCAGATAATTGAAAAAACGAGAAAAATTGACCGGTAATTTTTTACTTTATAAAAAAACATAACTTTTTTTTAAATTAAATTAAATTTGGATTTATTAAATAAAGGATAAAGTGTTTTGAAAGGAATATTAAACGAAACCCTTTGTGAGATCTTCGATCATACTTACCCACTTTTTTAGTTTTGTTGTTAGTTAGTTTAAATGGTACGGTGCGATTGAACATGATAAGCGACATGAATCGTCCAGTAACGCGAATAAGAGTGTTATCTGTACTAACACACACACACGCAAAAAAAAAAAAAAAAAATTGGAGCACATTCAATTTGGTGTGTCTAATCGTTGCTTTTCTCGCCAATTGAAGTATTTGGCGCAATGACGAGTGGCAACGAGAACCGTGTGCTAGGTCCATAGTCACAAAAAGCGGGACAGAGATATAAAAACAGCGGGATTGCGGGTTTGGTCACATATTCGAGATAATTTGATTAGTGCATATGTTCGAGATAATTTGATTAGTGTGTCATTTTGGTCATGGCTCATAATATTTGAACTCAAAGCTAATTTTGACCGATGCATCATCCCTATTCGTTTTATACAAAATTAAGAAGAACGAGCAGGGAAGACCGAGCTATGCTCGGTCAAAATTAGCTTTGAGTGCAAATATCACGACCCATGACTAAAGTTACCCACAAATCAAATTTTCTCGAACATGTGACCAAGTCCAATTGTCTTCTTGTGTCCGAAATCCGTAGGATATAAAATTTAGTCGAAGTAGTCTGAGCCGTTTTTTAGATAAAATTAGCTTGACCCACAGTGACCTCAAAATTACCCACTAATCGGATTTTTCACGAGCATGTGACCTAGCCCAAGGATTTTATAGTGCCCCAAAACCGTAGGATAGAAAATTTAGTTCAAATAGTCTGAGCTGTTTTTAAAATAAAAATAGCTTGACCCGAAATGACCCACTAATCGAAATTTCTCCAACATGTGACCTAGCCCAATAGTCTTCTCGTTCCCTAAAACTGAAGGATACTAAATTTAGTTCAAATCCTCTGAGCCGATTTTAAGATAAAAATAACCTGACCCATAAACTCATGACCAAAATGACCCCCTAATCGAATTTTCTCGAACATGTGACCTAGTCCAACAGTTTTCTCGTGCCCGAAAACCATAGGATGCAAAATTTTGTCTAAATCGTCTGATCCGTTTTTTAGATAAAATTAGCTTGACCCACAGTGACCCAAAAATAACCCACTAATCGATTTTTTCGGACTTGTACCTAACCCAATGATTTTCTCTTGCCCGAAACTCGTAGGATACAAAATTTAATCAAAATCGTTAGATTCGTTTTTTAGATAAAATTAACTTGACTCGCGTTGACCCAAAAGTTCTTGAACATGTGACCTAGCCCAATAGTCTTCTCGTGCCCGAAAATGGTAGGATACAAAATTTAGTCAAAATCGTTTGAGCCATTTTTACATAGAATTAGCTTGTCCCTGATCCATGGTGACCTAAAATGACCCACTAATTGAATTTTTTCAAACATGTGACCCAGCATAATGGTTTTTTTGTCCCCAAAATGGTAGGATACAAATATATATATATAACCACACACACACACGATTTGCTCGTATTAGAATATATGATATGTTGATTAAGGAAAGCTTTTATGAAAAGTTTCGCATTCCTGCCTCATGTTCCCTACTGTTTTATACTGTACGTGTTGCAAGATGGGACAGATAATTATGAACAATATTCCAAACATTTTAATGTATTGTTCAAACACATATGCCAATAAACGGCATATGAGAGTAACAGCTTTAATTAAACTGACAGTAATTAACAAAACAGTTTGAATCTAATTAAGCAAATCTCTCTTCTATTATCTGAAGTATTCGTGTTCTGAATTTGAATTGAATAATTTGATTGAAATTGCCTCTAAGTCCAACAGCAGAAAATGGGAGACAGAGGATGAAAGTTGCAGATATTTTCTTCAACCTGAAAATTATTTTATGAGAAATAATCACCTTTATAATTTGTTTTTCAGCATATATTGAAATGTGTAATAATATATATATATATATATGTGTGTGTGTGTGTGTAATAGAAATGAGAAGAATCATAGCTGTGCAAGCGCGAACCGAAGGAGACACGGTCATGACCAAAACCGTGGCCAGAAAAAATATTTCTGAACTAAAAATTTTATTCTTGTTATCTTATTATTTTCAATTCGTTTTTTACTAAGTGAATAGAGCCCACTGTTAAAAGGCTTAATACGTTTTGTTTGTGAATTCAAATAATTCAATAACATTCAAAAAGAAAATATAATTTTTGAGCCTTCTCATTAAAAATAATTTTATAATATCATTTGTGTTATTGAATTTCTACATTGATGTATCGACATAAATGGCAATCAATTTAATGTTTTCTGGAGTTTTGCACATGTATTTTCAAATGTTTTGTTGTCAAAAATGTTTTCCCGCAAATAATTTGGAACAGATAAGTTTGTCAATTGTTTAAAAAAAATGACATGGGACTGGATATTTGGAATAAGACCCTGACTGCGTTCCTCAAGAATGTCAATGAAACATTTTGGTCGTTATATATCAGAATGTTGTAGCCATTTTATTTAAAAGGAAATTTATTTGAAATTCTGTTTTTAGTACGTTACGAGAAATGTGTATGAATTTTAAAGATTTCCTGGAAATTGCATCCATTTTTGCAATGTGTTGATGGAATCAAAAATAGAGAGACGCTAACGTAAAATATTGATTTCACAATCTTGACCGTCTTCACGGATTCTTAGTAGCATACTTAAGGCTCGAACAGTGCGTAGACTTAACGGGCGCGGTCTGTTTTGTGGTATATAGCTTTATTTGGAGTTTTATGACTTTTTAAGCTTGTCCGACAAGTCCGACAGCAAGCAGGGAAGCCATCGACAGCATAGAAAACACCATTTTCTTTTGTTGCATCTCCTCTTTCTTTTGTCTGCGATCACGAAATGATTCGAAAAGAATGGGAATAAGAGTGATTTATGCCTATCGTTGGACACTTGCTCGGGAACACACTAAACGCAGCCTTAAGGACAAAACAGACAGCGTTATTGTCTGTCGCAATGTCTGATGTGGTGAAGCGGCCCCTTTCATCTTTTATGACTTTCTTAGCATGTCTAAAAGTCAGACCTCAAGAGCAGGAGCCGTTCACAGCTCGGAGACCACCTCTTTCTCTTATTGAGACTCCCCTTTATTTTGTCAATGACCACAAAATCATTCGAGAAGAATGGAAAGACACGTGATTTATTTAAAATAGGTGGATTTAACTTTGCGCCGTTATATTAAAGATAAATGTACAACGTTAAATAGCACAAATAAAAATATTAAACATGGCAAACAGCTGTTTCGGAGCCCCTAAAGCTCCATCATCAGTGCCAAATTAAAAAGATTAAAACCGATTCAAAAGTTTAATTTATGAAGTTGTGACTTATGTCCATCTCAGGACGACTTGCTGAGGATGCGAATAGACGCAGATTTATAGTAATCTTGGAAGAAATTTCGGACGGGGGCAAATCCTGATCATTCCTTTCAATAGATACGGTCTTGGTCATACTGGCTTCCTCCCATCCACCGAATAATGTGGGGAAGGGGATGTGACGAGATGATCTCATGAGTAATCAAAACTGAAGAATGCATCAACTGTCTCTTTAACAACGTGGTTACCATCCCATTCTAGGGCTCAATTGCTTCTTTAGGTTTACGAATATGGACCTAAAATTACTAGCTCTCCATAAAGTATCAATTTCACTATCAATAACCTAAATTCACGCAATAAGAAATTGAAGGGCTTTAAACAAGTGAATGATCTAGAAATCTTCACAATTTTTTATTGTAAAGGGTTTGAGTTAAATAATTATGAAAATTTCCTACTTTCTTGGCCATATTGTCGTGAAGGCATTTTGCAAACTCGGATGAAAATAACATTTATTTAATGAGAAAATAAACATTGGTGCTGTCATTTATTCGTTTTTTTCCGAAGCAAAAAACATTCAGCTGTATAGAAGTAAATTAAAAATGTAAAAGAAAGAAAGAAAACAGATTAGTTTTTATGAGGAAAAGAATGCAGATTCACATTTGCGTACCTCGGATCTGAAGAGGTTAAATAATCTTTAAATACTTAAAATTTTATAAAATGAATTTTTAAAAATAAAGATACTTTAACAGTCTAGTTCCAAACCGTACTCATTTTGAATAACTGCCATTGGCTAAATTTTCAAAGAAGAGAGATATTCATATGCACTATGTTTATTAGTCAGTTACGCTATCAGTCGGGTAGAATGCAGATCCACATTTGTGTACCTCCGATCTAAAGAGTTTAAATAGTTAAAATTTTATTAAATTTATTTTTAAAAATGAAGATACTTTAACAGTCTAGTTCCAAACCGTACTCATTTTGAATAATTGCCATTGGCTAAATTTTCCTAGAAGAGAGATATTCATATGCACTATGTTTATTAGTCAGTTACGCTATCAGTCGGGTAGAATGCAGATCCACATTTGTGTACCTCCGATCTAAAGAGTTTAAATAGTTAAAATTTTATTAAATTTATTTTTAAAAATGAAGATACTTTAACAGTCTAGTTCCAAGCCGTACTCATTTTGAATAATTACCATTGGATAAATTTTCCTAGAAGAGAGATATTTATATGCACTATGTTTATTAGTCAGTTACGCTATCAGTCGGGTAGAATGCAGATCCACATTTGTGTACCTCCGATCTAAAGAGTTTAAATAGTTAAAATTTTATTAAATTTATTTTTAAAAATGAAGATACTTTAACAGTCTAGTTCCAAACCGTACTCATTTTGAATAATTGCCATTGGCTAAATTTTCCTAGAAGAGAGATATTCATATGCACTATGTTTATTAGTCAGTTACGCTATCAGTCGGGTAGAATGCAGATCCACATTTGTGTACCTCCGATCTAAAGAGTTTAAATAGTTAAAATTTTATTAAATTTATTTTTAAAAATGAAGATACTTTAACAGTCTAGTTCCAAACCATACTCATTTTGAATAATTTTCATTGGCTAAATTTTCTCAGAAGAGACATATTCATGGGCACTATGGCTATTAGTCAGTTAGAGTAGATATAACAAGGAGGTACCAGCATTTGAACTCTTTCTTTTCCCTTTTAATATTTTTCCTTTAATATATTTTTACTTTTGTAAGATTTAATTTCCAGAAACTCGATTGATTCATTCGTAAAATAATGCAAGTAATTCAATGGAGGTACTTAATTATTTTACTTTTTAATTGAACACAGATTGGGTTTCTCCGTATTAATTGCCGTTGTCTCAGTAGCACTTAGGAAATTATATTCAAATTGAAACATTTCTGCTTAGTGACAAAATAAAATGGAAATAATTACTCTTAATTTAATTATGCGTTTCTGTATTTCAAAATAGGAGAGAGATAAGCTACTTTTGATTATCATAGAATGTTTTTTTGTTTCTGTTTTATCTTCGAAATTATTATTTTTTCATGATAATTATATTTTTTCATGCATGATAAATCTCCTAATTTTATTAATTGTTTGCACTTATAATTGTCTCCGAAGTCTTGTATTTGATTCTCATTCATCACATGTAATCTTTATTAAAAATGAGTTTTGAAAAATAATCCTAATAATATTATAAATCCGATTGTGTGCAAATGTTAGGCTGAAGCCAGCGTCGAAATGGAGAATTTAATGATCATGTATCTTTGCATATAGGTTGATTATAACCCTCAAATGAACATAGGCTGGTTTTTGTTTATTTTATTCAAATATTTTTCTTAATAATTCAAAATTTCATTATTTTCATAGACAATAAATGGACATATGTTCGTATAATATTTTAAAATGGTTAAATTTACTTTACCGTTGCTAATACTTCATCGTTGCCAAAACTAAATCAAACCCTGGAATAATAATTTTTATTTAACAATTTATTTTCAAATGAAAAATTTGCACGTGAAAAATGAAAATGAAATTAAATATTTAAGAAACAGAATACGAAATGACGTCATATTAGAAATAAAACTTGAGTTTTCAAATATTTGATAATAATACAAGGTGCATAAGTACGAGTAAGTATGGAAAGCAAGCAAATATGATGTCATATATCGAAAAAAAAATTGCTTTGATGTTGAAATAAAATTATCTTGGGTTATCAAATTATTTGTGATTAATTTCTCTATTTTTGTTCTTTTTTATTTCACATGAAATGAATTATTTTAAATGTATGTGTTGTAAATTAAAGTTCTGTGTTTTAAATGAAATGAGTGAAAGATTTATATTTTAATACGAATTCAATACGAATGATGGTGATAGGAATAATACTTGGCGGTTTATCGTCTGCACACGGCTAACATAAAGGTACCATATTTTTAATTTAAAATTGAAAAAGTAAAAAAAAAAAAAAAAAAAAAAAAAACCTTTGAAAAGATATTGGACGGCAAATGTCATTAATATGCACCGCAAAATTATCCGTATAGAAAATCAGAGAATCTTAATAAAAATAACTCTATTTTTTAAAAGAAAGTTGCATTTTTTCATAAAAGCTAAAGATTTAATATGATTGCGTCGAAGTAATAACATTTTTCCTCTCTCATTTTCCCACAATCAAAACACATTTGTAAATGGTCGTTTCGAACCGGAATTTTATTTTACATTTCTTTTAGCTTTAAAATAGTAAAAACTTTGTTCTCACTTTTAAATATAGCTTTTTTTAAAGTTCTGTTTCATAATAGATTTTTGTAAAATCTTGGAGGTTGAGAAAAATGGCATAGATTTTAAAGCAATGTTTAAGTAAAATTACAACATTTTTAAAAACTTAAGAAACAACAATGTTATCGAAACGAAAATCAATTTTACCGACAAATTCGCGAATGCAAAAGCAAAGAAGAAATCAAAAAGTAATGAAACTTTTCTTTCAGTCGAATTATGTAAACTTGAACAAGCTGATCGTGCCAATTCATAATATTATAAACGTGAAAGCTCGTTGTATATAGTAGAAAGGTTTTCACATATAGGTAGAAAATTTCCGAGAATAGGAAGGTTGGGGATCTGTAATCTGGTCCATAACCAATTTGCTTTTTTTATTATAAAGTGAAATATGGCGCAAAATTAAATACATTGTTGTAACCAGATTTGTTTTTGCGTGGTAAACACTTAATGGTATTTTAGATGATCATTTCCTCGCTCACCTTTGATGCCAACTATTTCTGTAAAACATATTAAAAAATATCAGGCGATAATTTTCCAATTTTCTTATTACTTCATGATGTAAATAGACATCCTGGTTCATTCTTTAAACCTGAATTAATCATACCATTGTCGTCCAGTTTATAATCTTAATCCTAACCCTAATCGTATTCTACTCTAATCCTAATAATAACTTTAAACAATATTCTTTGAAACGAATATGTAAATTAAATCAATATCCGTAAATGGAATGAATGGAAAATAGAATAAATAGAAATGGCAAAATAAAATAACAAGAAAGTACATTTATTAGACACTTAACCCTAGAAAAAGTTTAAAAAATTTCAAGCGCACGAAATAAATTAAAATAATCCTATATATACTAACAAAAATATGTAAATTTAAATAATCAGATTTGTGTTGTCGGTAGTTATTTGTTTAGAGTGTCCTTGACGCGATAGAAAAAATATCGAGGTTAAATTGGGCAAAATTTAAAGTACTTTCTAGCAACCTTTATTTACATTTTAGAATCGCATCAGATTGTTATATCTTTATGAAATATCTATCAATGTATAAAATCCACAAGCAGTTTGGTCAATTTTTACACCACTTAGCGAGAAGCACTTTATTTAATATATACATAAACAAGGCATAAAATAATAATGTAGTAAGAAATATGTAACACATGTCTATACAAATAAACAATACAATAATGCCCATTTAGAAATGAATACATATACAAATTTCACACCAAATACCACCTAAAATTCAATGCTGTATATAGAAGAATTCTCTCAGTGTTATTTTTCGTTTTACAAAGAGGGATTCGTCGATTTTCACGATTTTACTGGGCCCTTCTTTTTTCATTTGTTGCAGTTTCATTTTCGCGATTATATATATTACTAGCTGGCTTCGCCCGCCAGCGGGCCCCTAATTTACATCGGTGCCTCGAATTGTAGAAAATCTCGAATCTTGTAAAACCTCAAACCGGACGAACCGCCGACCCGGGTCCCCGCTGCCTTCGACACTGTATACCAGTCGTGCTACGCACGCACCGGGTAATCCCTTAATTAGCACATTGAATTGTACAAACCTCTAACCGAACGAACCTCCGACCCTGGTCCCCGCTGCCTTCGGCAGCGTATACCGGTCGTGCTGCGCACGCACCGTATAATCCCTTAAATTGCACATAGAATAGTATAAACCTCTAACTGAACGAACCTCCGGCTCGGGTCCCTGAGTAACCATGGCAGTTTCCCACAATACTTACATAAAATAAGAAAAAGAGCCTCACCTAGATGTCCATGCGATAAAGCAGAAGGAGATGCAGTTCACTACATATTCGGATGCTGCCCTCTTATGATCCATCACTTCCCTTTTGATAAGAACGAAACTCTCAGATATAACCTTCGTAATATCATTTTCAATCCTTCAAACTCTCAAAAGTTAAAAGAGAATTATAATATTCTCAATAAAAATTTCTCTTTCATTACGAAAGAATTTAAAAAAAAAATTGACTGAACTGACCATTGACTTTCTGAACTAAAATACCATAAATTTAGGACATTATGAACTTATAGTACTTCGAAAATATTTTATATTTAACTTTCAATTTGCAAAAAATTGTTATTTTTTACCTTTTATATTTTATTATTGTTATGTAATTATATTCATTGTTTCAAATCTAATAAACAGGCGCCTCCTGCGGTGGGGGTTGGAACGGATGGGTGCTATCGGTGCCGGGTAGCGTTTATTTTTCCCCTCGTGGACTTATTGTTCCTATACCTCACGGGTGGCTGTCCACGAGTGGGTGATTTCGGTCCCCGCTGCCTGCGGCACCGTATAGCAGTCGTTCCGACCCTGGTCCCCGCTGCCTTCGGCACCGTATGACGGTCGTGCTACGCATGCACCGGATAATCCCTTAAATTGCACATGGAATAGTATAAACCTCTAACTGAACGAACCTGCGGCTCGGGTCCCCGCTGCCTGCGGCACCGTATAGCAGTCGTGCTGCGCACGCGCTGCAGTACACGTTAGTTCCACCTTCCGCCACCAGGTGGCGCAATCTGTTTATATGATCATAACTGAAATCGTTAAGACTTTCGATGTCTAGTCGAATGAGCCATACCCCGTCGTTTTCATGCCCGTAGAACCGAAGATAGGAAAGCGCCCCCTAGTGGTGAAAAAACGAAATAAAATCGGTAAGCTCTATCGATGTCGAGTCGAATTGATTTAGACTACCTGAGTTCTAGTTCAAAGACAGGGACCTGTAGAAAAACTTAAAACTTAAAAAAAAAAAAAATCGATAACGGGCGAAGCCCGCTTTTCCCTATCATAATATCTGGATAGGGGGTCCTTATTACTTTAATTATGATGTTTGGAATCAGTTTGGTGGACATCCGTAACATAGTTAAAGAGAAAGAATAGAGAGGCACTAAACCGTAAAAACGGTTTGCGATATGAAGCCGGTTATCTCTCAAATCATTAGGCCCAAACAAGCCAAGCACGTGGAACAAGGGCTGACTTCATTGGACGGAGAGAGGCTGTACGTAGAACAAGGACTGGATTCATTGGACGAGGAGAGGTTTTCAAAGCAAGCCGCCAATTGTTGAGGCCGACTTTAGGGTTGCATTTTTAGCGTCACGTCAAACGTAAACATTTCACCTCTATTTTCCACTTTACTCTGTGATCTTATTCCACAAAAAATATTCAAACAGTAAAAACAATTTCATATTCACATCACCTCTTACAAAAATGCATCAAGAAAATCAAAGATGAGAGGAAACATAATGGGAAATATATAACATATATATTAAAATTATATATTATTAAAATATTTATTATATATTATTAAAAATATTATTAAAATTTTATATATATATATTATATATATAAAACATCGACAATAGGTTTAACATATACAAGTTATACAAGTATACAACCTACAGTCAGATTATATCTGGTAATATATTCCTATAAGTAAGTGTAGATATGCCTGTAAGTATAGGCATCTGTAAGTTTAGGGATCATGTGCAAATATGGCTGCAAAAGTTTTGCGACTAACATTTTATGTATCTACTTATAATAAAATACGAAAGCAAGAAAGTCTTGGTAACCATTACGGGCTGAACCACTCTGGTATGCGAATCGACCGTAGTTAAACGCCATGTTAGGCTTATTGAAAAACCTATGCTAGCATATGACAGCTAAATGATAATATATTCTACTTGAAATCATGTCTGTTCAGCATATTTTTCTATAAAACATGTATTTTATATCCTATTATAATGTTTTCAGTTCTTAATTAAAAATCCAGATTAAACATCGAGATCCCAAATATAAACAAACGAACACTGTTGCCATTCAGCATCACAAATTCAAATTAATCACAAATGAACGACACTTTGAAAGCTTCACATCCGATTCTGCTCTTAAAATATTTGTAAAAGCATATTAAAGCTTTTAAATATTTTAATTGTGTTTAAAACCTTCAAAAACTATTTTAGCAGTCATCTATCTACAAATCCAAGTGTAGGAAAGTATGTTGTAGGTAATCATTCCAGAGCGAACCGAGTCTCATAGAACTAAATTCCTACTTCCATGGCGAACCCGAGCGTAGCGAAACGCCATCTTATTAGGCTTAATGAAAAACATATGCTAACATATAACAACTAAACGATAATTTCTTGTGCCTCAAATCATGTCTGTTCAGCATATTTTCATATAAAACATCTATATCAACATTTCTGTAATCAATTTTTTCTGTAAACACTTTTTTCAGAAATAGCGCTGACATCTTTCGTAGGGAGGCTTTGCGGTGATCGATTCAGTATTATATTACGCTTCTTTTTAAAATATTTTAGCACCATCTACTGGCAGATAATACAAACAAATTTTGAAATTTTATTTCCATCGTAAATAAAATGAATTTTTCTTATGAAACGCAATTAAAATATAAGGAATAAATAGTACAGAGTAATTTCCATTTAATTTTGCTTATATAATAAAAAAATGAGTTATGTGGTGAGTCAAACTCTTTAGAAACTCATTGATAACATTTTTTTACAAAAACTCGCCCATGGATTATTTTTAATATTTAATTTGAAAGTTTTGTTCAATCGTTGAACTATTTAAAAAATTTAATATTGAGTAAAAAAAAAAAAAAAATCCTCATCATTTGTATTTCCAGAGATCATTTGTCATTTTTAAAATGTATTTTTCTACAATACATACCTTTCAATAATAAAATCTTCATGCTGTTTGTTTGTATGAAGTCTTATGAAAATGCAGCGCAGATCAACTATCTGTCATTTTTGACGGGTGTTTTATTATATTTTTTTGTTAATCTCGTTGGAGTCCCCCTATAAGCACAAGTCCTTGGCGAATTGCACCCACTGCCAAACCTTATGACTGGCCTTATATGCATAAAATAAGAACCAACTAGAAAGTGAGGTTTGTGAAAATTAGATTGAAACAAGATCAAGTCTTGTTATGGAGAAAGCGTGGATAGTTATTGTAAACTGCAAAAAATAAAAAGAGGTTGAACAAAAGTATCACATTATAAAAAGAGGTACATTAAAAGAAATTGGTTTTCTATTTTTAAATGCCAGTTTTATCAAATATGAAGATTAGAACTGATTACCTGATATAATTTTTGAAAAATCAGAATCATACTTTGGTAATATTGTTCACGTTCAACACATTATATTAATGAATTTTTCAAATCTTTCCTTAGTATGAAAAAATATTTCGTATTCAAAATTCTCTTCTTATTTTTTTTGTACTTGAAGATATTATATTTCATTTCTATAGCATTACAGTATGAACAACTAGTCGGATGTGCCACT
The DNA here is from genome assembly GCA_963931845.1 of Maratus michaelseni. Lineage (NCBI taxonomy): Eukaryota > Metazoa > Arthropoda > Arachnida > Araneae > Salticidae > Maratus > Maratus michaelseni. The sequence goes on from OZ007594.1 coordinate 59,805,107, forward strand.
CCCAAAACTATCCTCTATCTCATACATGTTAATACTTCGAAATGCGTATTTTTTTTAATAACTTCAAGTTTTTGGTCAATAAATGTTTCAAAACCATGGGGGGGGGGGGGGGGGGGCGAAAAAAAATCATAATGAGTTCTGACAACCAGGTAATATGTAAAAAAAGGTAAAAGTTTTTGCTAATTAAACCAAGATTAGACAATTAGATGATTTAATAAGATTTTTTATCAACAGCTACCATACTTGTCCCGAAAATCATACAAAATTCGTTATTCCAGCGCCACCTTCGGGCCGATTGTCTCCAAACTTTTACACAAACCTCGGCCTATTATATTACATATAAATATAAAATTTTGTCGAAAAGTATTCATAAATTCTTCTCTTAAACTGCAAATAATCAATTATATCGCTATCATAGCGCACCTATCCGGGATAATATCCCCAAATTCAACTGGAACCGGTTGATTATAGCCAAAAATATATAATATGAAATTTAGTTCAATTCTATACATAACTCCATACACTTTTCGATGATACAATAATGAAAATGAAACAAAAATCACTATCACAGCGCCCTCTTCCGGCTGAATATCCTCAAATTCAACTGGGACTTTCCAGCTATATATTAGCCAAAAACATATATTTGAAATTTGGCTGAATTCTGTGCATAACTCCATACACTTTTCGATGATACAATAATGTAAATGGCTCAAAAATTGCTATCACAGCACCCCTTCCGACGGAATATCCTCAAATTCAACTGTGACCTGCTGGTCATAGACAAAAACATACGTATGAAGTCTGGTTCAATACATTTTTCGATGATAGAAAGAGGGCACACACACACACGGACAGACATTTTGTAAAATCGTGTTTTTCAGAATATCTGACTCTTAAAACGTGTAAATTTGTCGGAAACCGGAGGTCGAAAAAATTTCGATTACAATTCGCTCTTCTATTATAGATAGAAGAAAGTAAAAATATAAATTTAGAAATTCATTCTTTTGGGAATAGTTCTAAATTTAGAAGTAATTATCCAGTACATTTAAGGGTATTCAGTACTGGTATTCCATATAACCTGATACCACCAGTTTGAAAAATAAAAAAAAAGGCCTTCTGTTTATTGCATTAATCAAGAATTAAAAAACGAGTCTTACATGATAAATTGTTACTATTTGGGTGTACATTATGATTAGTTTCAATGTAAAAATATTATTTCTAATAATGAATAAAAAGTATTGAAAATTTACCTCTTGAAATTTTCCAAACACGAAAATCCAATTTTTATTGACACAACGCCCCCTGACGCCAACTGGCGAACGACACGCTCTGAGAAGCGATACTCCAAAATGTATACACTTTCAGCACTCTTGTCGCCAAGTGAAGAAATCCGCAAAATCAGAAATATCGCCAATGGCAAACTGCGCAGCGTACATTCAATATTACAACCCTAGCAACTCCCTGTAGAGGTCTGCACGGGCCGAAATTTCCAGGCCCGGGCCCGGCCCGACCCATACGAAAAAAAATTTGGCCCGGCCCGGCCCGATACAAAAATTAAAAGTTCGGCCCGAACCCGGCCCGGCCCGAACAAAAAAAAAATATTGGCCCGGCCCGGCCCGGCCAGATTTAAAAGTTAAAAGTTCGGCCCGAGCCCGGCCCGGCCCGGAAAAAAGTTAAAATCTCGGCCCGAGCCCGGCCCGACCCGAGTGAATTTATACAAAACATAATTTTTACGTCGATTTGGTTAAAAATTTGCCTCGTAGGAGGAGATCTAATCAAAAATTCCTATCTTAGCCTTTTTTTTTTCATGTTTATAACTTCATTTTTATAGAGGTGCCGCAAGCTGGAATGTTTATTTTTTTTGATAAATCTCTATTTGTTGTATGTATGTGTTTAAGTTATCATCAATATTGTTAATCCATATTCCATTTATTGAAGTGTTAAAAATCAGAAAAATGCTATACAGTAAAATCTTCTAAGATGGAATTGCATAGGGAGGGGAATAAAATGAGTTATAGACAATTTGCCTTCTTATCAGGTGTAAATGTATTATATATTCTTTTCTTACGTATTAGTATATTCATTTTTAATGGATCAACACATTTTTCAATTTAAAACAGGATTCCGTCATAAGCAGGTTCTTTTTCACACGTTTTACTATATTTTAATTTTAGCCATATTTTAATAAGTGTATAAATCTACTATTCTTTAAAAAGAATAAATTTTAATGTTTAATTATAAAATAATTTCGATTTAAATATGTATGCATGTTTTGCAAAGATTTTTATGCCAGATCTTATTTTACTGACCTTCGAACGGACCAGGCACGCCGAGACAATGATTTTCATACGGGTCAAAACCAGGACTAAAAATTTATAGGCGTGAAGACTAGGAAGAATGAAACCAGTCCCGGCTCTGTACGGGAAAAATAATTTAAGGCACGGCCTTATCCTTCAGGAAAAAAGTAAGGCCCGGCCCGTAAAGAGAAATCACTAGGCCCGGCCCGGCCCGAGCCTTCAGAAAAAAATATGGCCCGGGCCCGGCCCGGCCCGAGTGCCGTGAAGAAAAATAGGCCCGAGCCCGGCCCGCGGGCCGGGCCGAGTACGGGCTTCGGGCCTTGGCCCGGCCCGTGCAGATCTCTAACTCCCTGTCTCTGCGTGCCGTTTCTGTAGTCCACGTGTATTTTTCTGGGATTTATTTTATTTATACAATATATTTTTTTATTTATGATTTACTTATGAGTATGCTTTTTATCAAATGTTTTGAAGTAGCGGGGAATATATTCACCCGTTTGAGAAATTGCCACAGGAAACATCTGTATGAAGAGAAAGGTCAGTGAATTTGGAATGTGTGTCTTGTAATTTTGTAAAAATATTATTTGTAAGGTAAATTCTAAGATGTAGAAATTGTATGCTGTTCGCGATAAGACAGGGATGATTATACCAACACAAATGAATGTAAAGTTATCTTATCGGCGGTTATATTTTCTGAATTGCTTACTTTTTAGTTTCACATATCTGTTACATGTTAAATAGTGGTGTTTTGAGTACTTTGTCTCGGCCAGCAAAATACTTTGTAGAATTTATTAAAGCAAAGTGATTTGCATCCTTATTTTCTTGCACAAATTGCATGTTTTTGTTTTGACAATAATTGAAAACTTTGAATTTTATATTCAAATTATAATTTACAAAATTTCATTTATTTTTAAGGTTTTAGGACCAGCGTCTACCGTGTATAAAATCTGCTGATTTAATTGAAAAGCTAAGTGAACAAATTTAATTTTTAAATTGCACTTACCATAATTTAATAACAATTTTTTTTAATAAATAGCTGCTTTTATTAACATCACGTAATTAAAAAAAAATTTAACATTGCAATCAAATTAGATTATTTTTAAAACCGTGCTATGCATATTTTATAGTCTGGCAATCAACCAAACCAATCAAGAAGCAAGTAATAATATTACAGGACATAACGAATAGAGGGGTTCATGGGGCTCAAGCCCTCCTTATTTAAATAAAGATAATTTTTTAAGTCACACAAGTTGTTAAAATTCTATTATTTTCTGTCTTAATTGTTTGATTATTCATCTCTGACAAAACTGTGCATTAAAAAAAACTTAATATTAATTAAATTTACAGTAGTAAATAAACTAGTAAATCTACAGATCAAGAACTAAAGTGTCAATTCTGCAGTTTTACTTTTAAATCATTTTATTTAGTATTTGAAATACTCAGCCACACAGTTTCATATTTGTAATGCTAATCACTAGGGATGCACTGAATATTCAGTATGTATTTGGCCATACTACCTACCGAATATTCGATTAGGCTGAATATCAAATTATTTGGTTTGCCGAATATAAAGATATTCGGCCAAACCAACCTATTAAAGAAAACTCTTTAAAAAATATTTTTAAAACCGTAGATTAACATTAATTTTTTTGCCATGCAAACAACACTAAGCTAGACATTCCATTATTCAGAATGCAGTTGACAGTACACATATACTGCGTCACTGACTAAAATTCAGTCACTTCCAATGATTTCATATGAAGCAATGTTTATATGATGAAAATCTTGCTAAAATATCTTCACTATTATTAAAGTTGTGAACAAAAATTCAGGTTCAGCTTGAAGTGAAACACCCTGTATTTTTGATTGAGTAAATGGATAACGATGCTGGTTTCCTGTACAGAAAATGTTTGTCGTGACTGCATTATCTCCCTTGAGTTTGTTCTAAAATTTTAGGAACACTCTGTACATTTCAAACCTCTGAAAATAATCATCCATTTTAGACCCTTCTGGGTACATTCAAAAACTTTATTTCTAAGTTGCCACCATTTGAATATTTTTTTACTCGTTTCCTGGCAAACAAACACTATATGACTGTAAAATATTCTTTCAAAATTTCTTTTTGATTTTAAAATATTGTGCTGTCTATTAAAAAAAAAAAAAAAAAAAAAAAAAAAAAACTCATTTTTTGAGATTTTCTTTATATAAAGCCTAATAAAGAATGCAAAAAAATAAAATTAAATATTGCTAAATTTCTATAGCTTGTTTTGGCTAAGATTTTAATGTTGAGCGTTTTTCATTTTATCACTTCATTACAAAGTGGCAGCCAACTAAACCAGAATTTGAAAAAAAATAATAAAAAATTTCCCCAAAAATAACTTATTACCAGGAAGAAGGGAAAAAAACTCAGTTGAAAATGAAGCATTTTATTACATATTAATGGTTTAACAAAAAAACAATTATAAATTTATATAGATCATTCTAAAATTCTATTATAACAAGACAATCTGTAAAAATGAAGCTCATGTTGTTAGTTTAAATTATTTTACAACTAAATAAGCATTCCTTAGGTATTTTTATTTATTCTAAAGGGTGCATAAAAACGGAACAAAAAAAAAATTGACTTTAGTGAAATATTTAAAGTACTAAGTTTTTTTTTCTTTTTTCTCTAAGAAAACATTTTAATGTGGGTTTTTTTTTTTTAGAGGACAGTTGTTTTAGAATATTAGAAGATTTTATTGATGTATTTCAGTTCACAAAAGAAGCCATGGAGTTCTTTTTAAACTAAAAATGTTTTAAAACTATCCTTAAATTAGTCAAATTTTTTTTTTTTTTTTTTTTTTTTTTTTTTTTTTTTTTGTAAAATTTAATTGTGAAAAGGTTTTGTTAACCAAAATTGTCTTTGTGTTAAATATGATGTAAAATTATTTTAAAATTTAACTTTTAAAAACTTACAAATCCTGAAATATAGAAGTATTCGGCCAAGCACTTACTATTCGGTACATTCCTACTAATTACTACAAGTAATATACCAAGTAGTGTCAGGGAGTTTAACTGTTAAAAATGATGAGAAAATAAGATTCCATTCACTAGTACTCCAAAACATTTTTTTAGTTACTCCTTTACTCCCCCCCCCTTCCCCCTTGTCACAATAATTGGCTAAATTTAATTCCTTTAAAATTTAGTAATCTTCTACTTAAGAAACACAAATATTGATCTTGTAATAATGACAATATTAATTTAAACAGTGAATTATTCTCATAAATATTTTATTAATTATTGATATCCTAATTATTACATTTATTTGAAAATGACTATTTTGTTTCATCAGTGTGCTTTCATTAAATTCTGGTTCTAAATACAATCATCAAACAATTACCTGTTACATTTGTTGGGTGTCCATTACTGGAACAGAGAATGCATTGTTGGAATTGATTTATTTCTGTTATTTACAATTAAATTCTGATTTACATTGGGATGCGTGACTATGAGAATGAATAAATATTGTTGATAGATTAATATAATATAAATAAAACTAGAATGTAATTATTGTAACTATTAATTAAAAATATTTTTTAAAGAAATTCCTTTAGGGGTGTCCATTACTGGTATATCTACCATAGCTGTTTTTTGTTAGTTAAGCCTAACTGTCTAATTCTTAAAAATATATATAAATTTTACATTATTTTAAAGAAAAAAATAGAAAATTTATTCAGAATAAGAGTTGCAAGCAATATGATGGACTAAAACTCACCTGTTATTTGAATAATCCAAAGTTTCTTACTATCATAACCAAATTATATCAAAAAATTTCAAAATGGCTTCTAAGCATAACAGTACAGCAGTAAATATTTTACTCTTGAAAAAATAACTGGCACACAAAACTGCTAAAAGTGAATAAAATTATCATTTGTATTAATCCCTTTTTGAATTATTAAACCTAATATAAATTAATAACTAAATGTCTCTGTTTTGAATACCAACAATAGCTTGCTTTTATAGCTAGCACATTTATCAAATGTTCACCATTTATCACATTATTTTACTTCATCTGAGTTTCTGGTCAGTGTACTGAATGAAGAACTGGCACTTTTTTTTTTTTTATAGTGTGTGTGATAAGTTGTAAGATAATTATTTCTCACTTTACATATGGGTTGTGGAGCAATCTTATGATTTACTCATTAATATATATATATTATGAAATTTTAATTTAATAAACAATATTTTAGAGAGATCCTGGAATGGTTATCTACTTCATATCTAGTATATTGTTATTAAATGGAAGTTTTATAATATATTTCTGTTTCAAACTTTTTTTCAACCAAACTTTTATTTATTTATTTATTTTTTTAGATTCAATTTTGTTGTTGTTAATTTATGCCCATTGGAGGATGTAGACATCAGATCAGGTCCTGAAGTCATTGGATTCACCCAGATGTGCAGCTTCAATTTGACGAGACACCATGTGGGCAGCAGTTTGACCTAGCGTGACACTTGTCTTTCCCTCCGACTGAGAGTACTCTCCGCACCACAGATTTTGCATGCCAGTATGTGGCATTGCCAGGAGCCATCGTCTAAAGTATTAACCACAGCTGATGCTGCTTAACTCTTGTGTTTTGATGGGAACAGCCACTGTACAGCATTGTGACATGTTGAATAAATATTGCCTGCTGTGTATTAGTCTATTTGAATTTTATACGCAAGCAATATTTTTTCGACTACTGGAGAAATGTACACTATGAAGACAATGAAAAAGAAATGTAAAATGAAGAAAGCTCTGTTCAGCAACTCATCTAGCAGGGAGAAACCTTTGCCAAAAGTATGTGTTTATTGCTTATGTATGATTTACCACACTTTTATTAATATTGCTTAAGATTTTTATTGAACTTAATAAAAAATTGTAGCACAACCCAGGGGGGACCTGTTGCCCATTCTTATTTCTGGCCCAAGTAGAATGTAAATGCATATATATTTTATCATATGTGAGATATACATTTATTTATTTCATCAATTTTAAACCCTAAATAAAAGTATGCTCGATATAAACTTTTTTAATTAACTTTTCAGCAATTACACAGTTTTAATTTTACAATTATGATAGTTCTTACACTATATACAGTGGATTTCTTAAAATTCGCACATTGTTGCAGATATAAAGATTGAAACTTACAGTTGCATTCATTATAATTTCGAGTGCATTATTACATTCAAATTACTGTTTTAAAAAATATAACCAAAACAGTGACCAGAAATCTCTGTAAACTCTGGACCTGAATTGCATGTATTTGAGGGAGTGTACTGTATTCACATATGGCATGGAAGTTAAAATTCAATTTTTACTATGATTTTCTTCTAACTTGTCACTTTTTTACTATTATTAAATATCTTGCATTTGTGAAAGCGTAACTATTGTACAAAAAAAAGTACATGTGCTTACTCTTAGTGTGTCCACTGAAAGGTAAATTTGTGGGGGTTTTTTTCTAAAAAATGTTTAGGAAGACACTCAGTGGGACACAAGAAAATCACCATTTTAGCAGTCTGTCTTTGAGTGATTTCTATCCAGAATATTTACAAATTATCAAAAAAATGTATTAAAATTTAACAAAATTTTTAATATGAATTTTCCTTGTTAAAGATAGCGGTGACCAAGATTATTGCCAAGTTTTATGACGTTATAATCATTTTAGATGTAGATGTTTGGTATATTTTGGACATTCATATTATATATATAATGTATACAGTGTCCCTGAATTCATGGGCCAAACTGTAAGGGGTGATAGAACATGCCTGGACAGGTTCAAAACACTATACAATCAGGGCTGTAGCTAGAAGTAAACAATAGGGGGTGCTCAAGAAAATGTAGGGGGGGGGGGCTCATACTATTTCTCTCTCTCTGACATATGTATGCACAAACACAGATATATATGATCAAAGTATTATATAGAAAGGTAAATTAGTGTATATCCATATTGTAGGCACTATATTTCTTATTAAATTGTTTATAACTATATTTGATGCTAAGAAAAATAAAGGCTGCAGACAGGGATGTAATGGAGGATATACGGTGGATATGCAGTATACCTTTTGGATTATTTTAAGGAATACCGTATACTCTCTTCTCAAAAACACTATAGCATATACTTTTTAGGGTATACCCTCTACCTAAAGCGTATGTCCTCTGGTTTTTTTTTACTACTACATCACTGGCTGCAGAATGAACATTGTCAGCGTATAATTATACTAGTGAAATAATAAGTGATGATGTCAATAAGTAAATAAAAAGCTGACAGTTCACCTGTTTCAAAAGAGTTACAACCTTTAATTTTATTCTGACTATTCCCTGCCCTTAAGGATTCTAAAGTTATGTTTTTATATGATAAAAAAACATTAGAACAATCAAGAGTGTATTTTGTATTTTAAAATTATTTTTGTGTCTAGTCAAAAGCTAAAACCACTTGTATTTAAATTGGCTATAACTCATTAGAATAACTTTGTTTTATGCTAATAATGGAAAATGCTACAAAATGAAAAATTTCAGTATATAACTAATGCAAAAGTGAATGTTTGCATCAGCAAAAGATTGCTAATCCTGAGTATGTGCAGATAGGATGTGCACATATTGAAGCACTTATTTGCAGTTTTTAAACAAATGCTGCTATTTAGTATTAATGCAAAACTGTAAAAAGCCCCCAAAACTATGTTCAATTTTTGAAGATAGTTTCATTTGGATTTTTGAAACAGAATTTCATTTGGTGGCCTTGGCAACTTTCCCACTGACACGGCTCACTGAAACCATAATTTTGCATCAGGCGAAAAAAAGGACTTTTTAAAAATGAAAGGTTTATGAAACTTTAAAACATACATATATGTCAAATACTCACGGTCGAGCATTTTAATTAAATTTTGTAATAGATTAATTTTGTAATTCAAAAGAACGTTAACTATTTTAATTTTAAGGAATTCTTTCTTATTCCATTATTTCTCATGTAAATTTGCATTTAAAAGTAATTACTACTAGTAGAATGCACATTTATGAAAATATATGTATTTTCTAAAGTACAATATATTATGCTTTAAGATTGTACTCAAGTTCAAAGTAACAACTTTCTGACTCATACCCAGTCTTTTTTTTTTTTTCAGTGCAGTGTGCACAGCTAACAATTCATGGCTGTTTTGACAGAGCTTTAACATGATGTGAAAAATGATAGTGTAAATGAAAATGACCACGATCCTGAAAACCTTGAAGACAGCAATGTAATTCAAACATATCAAGACGCCTTATCAAAGAAATTATACTGATAATAACAGACTTACAATGTCTTACTGAAGAATGAATGTAAACCAAAAGAAAAAACAATTATCGATAAAAGATTACTTTTTAATTCTATAAACTACTATGTGAAATATGTAATTGTATTTGTTAAATAAATGATTTTCATTAAATTTCAGATTTGAAATAATTTTGTATTGGTAATATTTATTTTTGTGTTTAAGTGTTTTTTGAAATTATTTGAAATAATAAATTTAATAACAAGTCTAATTAAAAAAAAAATTTCCTTTTAAAAAATGGTACTGAAAGGTTACAAGTGTAAAAAAATATACGATTTACTCTTTTTTGGTGCGGGGGAGGGGACTGTTTGCATAAGGCGGAATATTGTCTACCATGGAAAATTTTCTCGGTCCCAATCGATTCTGCCTTAGACAGAGTTTACTGTATTTAGTTGACTTATGTAAATGTTAATACAGTATGGAATTGTTTATCCAGAAACCAGATTCAAATTAATCTTTGATCTTGATTGAATCTGATTCTTAATCTGTGCAATCAAATAATTAATTTGAAATCAGAGACAATGACACAGCCACATGTATTTTAAAATCTGATCAAATCGATGTTGCTTTAATGCCTAACCAGTTATCTGAACTACAGCTGACCCCAACCATTCTGGATAAATGGTTCTATACTGTATTTAATATATTTGTGGTGACAAAAAATATAAAAGGTTAATTTTCTTAAGGTTTATGAGTTCTATTACAATTTAATAAATAATATTTTAAGATTCAGTGTTATAAAAATTAAGTGCTAAAACTTGAATGAACTTCTCAGGAAAAAAAATGGCCAAACCTCTAAATAATAAAATTTTACATTGCATTCTGTTTTAAAATTAATTTTCTGAAGGTTTATAAGGTGTATTAAAATTGAATAGATAATATTTTAAGATTCAGAGTTTATAAAAATTAGGTACTAAAACTTGAATGAACTTCTCCTGAACAAAAATGGCCGAACCAATAACTAATAAAATTTTACATTGCATTTATACCCCACTCCACCACCACAAAATAAAAATTAAAAAAAAAATCTCGTCTCTTTCCATTTCAAGGTGTTTTTCCACCCTAGGTGACAACTTAAAAATGCCGTCTCATTTTTTTTATCCAGATGAAACTGCAAGATCAGGCAGCTGCCCAGAACATGAAAAACTAAGGGGTGGAAAATTCACAAAATAAAAACATAATAGTTGTTTTGTTGTGAAGTCGCACATGATTTTGAAAATTAGCGTTAGGCTCAGAAAAGTATCTAGACATATCAATCAGTCTATGGATAGGAAGAGCCAGTGTTGAATTCAGACATTTTTTTCTGGGGGGGGGGGGGGAGGAAATTGCACTTTTTAACCATTAAAAGCATAAAATCTTAAATCATCCAGAGGGGACATTTCAATGCTCCAGGGTGAATGTCCCCCAGGCCACCCTCTGAATTCAACACTGGGAAGAGCATTATAATTGACAGTTCCATGAAACTGATGTGGATATTACACAAAGATATTTTATTTTGCTGTAATGGAATTCATTGTTATGCCCACAGTATATCTTGGTCTTTGAGTTCTTACGACAATGAGACTCAAATCACTATGATTTTAAATGCTTCAATTCTAATTCTAATAATTTGTAATACAGTAGAGAGCCATTAATCCGCGAACCTGTAATCTGCAAAGGCCTCTAATCCGCAATCAATTTATGAATGTAAACAAAGAAATTTAATTCTTGAAAAATGCTTCAATGGTGACAAAATTTTGAATTTTGAAATTTTTTTTCACCCATTTTAACATTTTTCTTATCTTTATATATAGTATTATATATCATATAACATTCTTTCTTATAGTTTAGTTTAAAATGAAAGCACATTTAATTAGTATATTATTTTAAATATTCATTTCTTCATACAATACTTGTAAAATATAATTTGAGCTTTTGTGATTTTTTTTTTTTTTTTTTTTTTTTAATGATAAGAAATTCTTACTTAGACAATATATTTTATAATTTTTTTTCATTAAATCGTAATTATAAAATTGAAAAACACATAAAAAAATACATATATATTGCTTTTGAACTCTTACTTAAAGATAAAATTCAACACTATAAACCAAATGTCTTAAAACAGACAACAATTGATGCCATATTTAAGAAATTTAAAAAATAATAAATTATTTTTTACATAGTTATTACTTTATCTATATATTAAAATGTGTAATTTATCTATTTTTTAGTATTAGCAATCTAAATTTGTCCAAAATAAGAATTTAAAAAAATGTAAACAAAGATTAAATAGACATGGCCTGTAATCCGCACAACACTTGGAACCAAGCTTTGTGGATTAGTGGCTTTCTACTGTACTACAATTACAGAATCATTTGGGAAAATGAAATATTTCTACAATGGAATGTTGTCTTAAATGAAACAATTACATGGTACTAACAGAAAGAACTCCAACAATTATACCTGCTAAGACCGAAACCAGTTGGCAGGTTTTTGACATGTGTCAGTTTTTGACAGTTTAAACTGTTATGTCAAAAACTTCAATTATACCTGCTAAGACTGAAACCTGTATAAAGCATAATTTTTTCCTATTCCTTTCGATTCAGTTTTCACAGGTTTTAATGAATAAATATTTGACAATTTGTATTTTATTATTACATAATTTTAATTTTAAATTAGTCATCTATTAGAAACGTAGTAAAATTCTCTTTGTAAATGTACTTTGCGGAGGAAGGTTTGGAAGGAGGGAGAAAAATCCATGTTTGCCCCATGTGAAAAAAAAAAAAAAAACTAGTTTCGGCCCTGCGTGAATGGCAAAAACTATATATATGATAGAATCCTGAATTAGCAATAAAGGAAGTATTAAGTAATCATACTGCAATCATAAGCATAAAATTATACACGCAAGTTTTGGTACTTTTATGTTAGCCTACACAAATTTCACCAACAGCAGCTACTATTTTTTGCATATGAAAATATTAAATTTGAAACAATGATTTGGTGTTGAAATAAAATGTTTTTATTTGTGGTATTCTCTATTTTTTTGGGTTTTTTAAATTAAATGAGTGAAAAGTTCATATTTTATATGAAATAAATAAAATACAAATGATGGTGATGGGAACAATATTTAGCTATTTATTATCTGTGCCTGGCTACCATAAAAGTACCCAAGTTTCTTTTAAAAAGAGGTAACATGCAACATACAAAACATATTTTAAAACAATTTTATTTGTCATCTAAATAGAATTATATATTAGAGTCATTTTGAAATGAACTAGCACTTTATGATTACTGTTACACAGATAATTTGGTTTAAATGCAACAAATGGTTGTATTATTGCTTTCTTGAAGGTTAACACTCAGAAAGAAAGTTGATCTTTTATGAGTTTCTCAATGTTTCAGGGGAGGGGGGGGGGGTTAATAACTGGTGATTTTGATTGAGGTTACTTTTAAAAACTGAATGTTTTTTAAAAATAATTTTGACCAAGAAAAATGTCATTCTAAGGAAGATAATGTTAGGCCTAATGATCCTATAGTCAAAAGTATCTAATTAACATAATTATAATTGGATAAATAAGTAATTAAATATATAGCTAATACTCATGAAAGGTAATAAAAATACTTAATAAATATAAATTAAGGTAGTAATTTTGTTTTCATTAACACTACTACTATTTTGCCACACTTTGTTTACATTAAATAAAGAACAACAGGGGTCGATCCAGGAAAAATTTGGGGCCTGTTTAGGACCCCTTCACAAAAATCTATTTAATAAAATGGTTCCCTTCATAAAAATCAATTTGATAAAATGGGACCCTTCACAAAATTCTATTCTATAAAAACTTACTATTTATTATTTATTTATTATTTTGTGATGTTTTAAAATGTGTAATTTGTAAACAAACAAGTTCACCAGAGCGGAAAACTTCAGCAAAAGGATTTAAAAAAGTTTTTATTTATAAATGCTTGGTTCGAATTTGATTAACTGGATTTCAACTTTCGTTGTAAAATGTTATTTTTCAAAAAAAATATAATAAATTTCACAAAAATAACCTTTACTTTTCACAAAATGGGCCCCAAGAAAAAAAACCTGCATCGACCCCTGAACAATAAAGCTTCCTCTAGCTTTATTTTCAATTACAGATACAAAAGGTTTTGTAAAATAATTATAATACTCATGAGATGTCTAAAGACATTAATATTAATTTTTAAACTATTATATAAATATATATTAGAAGAAATATTTGTATTTTTATATATTTAAACTAGTCAAAAAGATTTATAGAAAACTTTCGTAAATCGATGTTTTAATTTTAAATTTCTGTAATTTGCTAACTACAGTAATCTAACACTCAAATACTTAAATGCATTTAAGTATTTGAGTGTTAGATTACTGTAGTTAGCAAATTACACGTAAACCGTAAATTAATACATTTTATTATACATAGTGTGATATTGTGTTATGTTATGTTATAACCATATCAAACCATGAACCATATTATCATGTAATTATGTTATGTTATAACCATATCAAAGGATATATATAGAGTAGTTGTGCCAATAATGGACCCCCTTCCAGTAATGGGCCACTTTCAAAGTTTTTGATTTATAAAAAAATAACCAATAAAAATTTAGCCTTTTATATATTTTTTCATAATTCCTGTCCTCCTTGCTTGTTTTATATTCTAGGTTATTGTTGACACTCTTAATCAAACCAATCAGGAAGCAGAAAATAATGTTTCACAGTTCCACAGATTTTCTGTGAAAATCTTAATGAACATGCTAAGAGCTGGCTTCACTTAAACAATTCATATATTTTTTATTTTCTTGAAAAAATTGCATGTTTTCGTTTAGACAATAATAGAAAACTTTGAATTTTACATACCAATGGCAATTTATAAAATTTCATTTATTTTTCAGGTTTTACGACCATGGTCCATTATTGGAATGCTTAATTAGTCAATTTCCAGTAATGGACACCCCATGTGGACATACTGAAAAAGCAAATTCAGTAATGTCCGTAGTGCATATATTTTTTTAAAATTTAAGTGAAAAGCTAAGTAATCAAATATAATTTTTTAATTTCATTTACCAGAATGTAATAATATATTTTTTTTTTATATAAATAGCTGTTTTTATCAATTTCACGTAATTAATAATTTTTTTAAAGATTGTTATCAAATTATTTTTTTGTAAGCCGTACCTTGCATATTTTATAATGGGGCAATCAACACCCATCAGGAAGCAGAGAATAATCTTTAAGTGCATGGGAAAATGAGGGGCTCACGAGGTTCAAACTCGCCCCATTTAAAAAAGGACAATTTTTTAAATCGCACAAGTTCTTAAAAATCTATTATTTTTTGTCTTAAATGTTTCATTATTCATCTCTGACAAAAGAACTACATACATAAAAAATCACTATAATATTAAATTTAAAGTAGCAATGAAAGTAGTAAATCTGCAGATCAAGGGGCTCAAATGTCAGTTCTGATATTTTATTTTGAAATAATTTTATTTAGTATATAAAAAACATTCAACCTACACTTTCATTTATTTGATATATTTTATACAAATTGCTAAAAGTAATATATAAAGCAGTTTTAGGAAGTTTAACTGTTAAGAATAAAAATAAATATGATTCCATGCACTGGTACACCAAGACACTTAAACATTTTTTTTTTTTTTAACTAACCCTTCTAAATTCCCCCTCAATGACTTAATAATTTCATAAATATAATTCTTTAAAATTTAGTATTTTAAACCTTCTATCTAAAATAATTAAAACATTGATCTTTTGATAATGACAATAATTAATTTAAACAGTGAATCAGTCTCATAAATATTTTATTAATTATTGATATCCTAATTGTTAAATTTATTTGAAAATGACTATTTTATTTCATTAATATGCTTTCATTAAATTTTGGTTTTAAATACAATCATAAAATCAATTATCTATTATTTTTTGTGGGGTGTCCATTACTGGAACAGAGAGTGTCCCATTACTGGAAAAGAGGGTGTCCATTACTGGAATTTTGGGTGTTTTGATACATTTCTGTTATTTACAATTAAATTTTGATTCACATTGGGAAATGAGACTATGAGATTGATTAAATAATGTTGATAGATTAATATAATATTTAAAAAAGTGGGCTATAATAATTATAACTATTAATTAAAAAATAATTTAAAAAAAAATTCCTTAAGGGTGTCCATTACTGGCACATCTACCCTATATAATATATTTTAATGGAATATGTGTTCAAAGTATAAAGCATTAAACAGGCAGTTATTTTGAAAATCTCCCATTAATAAAATAGATTGAAATTACTTTTATTTTTTGAATGGATACCAGCATTGAAACTTTAAATGTAAACAGATATGTTATATAACTGTTTAATGTTATTATAATATGCACAAACACATTAGAAATAATACACAGGTGCTCAGAGTTATTCATAAGAAATAAATATAAATGGACAGAAAAAACTCAGTGCTTACCAAACCTGAAATTGCTTTATTGATCTCTGACTATTTTTTTTTTTTTTTTAAATGTGATATTAATCCATTAGTAAAATTTCTGGCTAGCAAGGGCGCACTTAAAAACCAGAAGAAGAAATTAAACTTCTACTTTCAAAAGTGACACCAGCTGGCCAATTAATTCAAAAATTGAATTAAAAGAAAAGAAAATGTCCATATTTCCCTCTATACAGGATAAGTCTTAGAAAATAATCACTCCAATTCGCGAAACACACGGCAGCTACACAACTGAAAATAACTGCAAACTAAACGATAACTCTTCTTCTATTTAACTTATGATATTAAGCATTTTTCTTTAATAGCGCAACGAAATTATCAAAATAATCAAAAACAGAGCGGAAATCTATTTTTAAAATATCCATATCGTCACATGCAGGATGCAGCTCAATCTCTGTACAGTAAATATATAAACAAAACAGCGTCAAAACTGTATACACTTTGTAGCATTGTTATGGGCAAATGCGCCAAATCCTTTGGCGAAATATTTTTCGCCAAGGAAGTGCTGAAAGTGTATACACTTTGGAGTATCGCCTCTGAGAAGCACTCTGGGAACGTTTTTAAGTTATTTATGGTATTGCAGCTTGGTGGCAGCACCTTATCAAAGAGAAACATTAGTATTCCATATTATCCGACTATTCCATAATACCCGAAGTTTCTCTACCTAAAAATAGATAAATACAGTCTCAAACCGTAGGTGCGTGTTATGCGTCGGAGCGCGTTATACACCGGGATATACGGTATTTTTAATTTAATATGAAATAATTGTAAAATAGATACACTGCTAAACTGATGTAACATTTAAAAAAAGATATAAAAATTCATTAAAACATATCTACACGTTTCAACCTTCTTCTAAGATCATCTTCACAGGGCTCCCGAATTGTCCGCCAACTGAATACCAATATTTCTTAACAGAAAATTTCATGGTAGGTTTCTATAACATTTCAACAAAAATTTACCTCCGAAGGTGGGTTCACCAAAATTTGCGAGAAAAATCTAAAAATAAAATTTTTCTAAGAAAATACTTGTATTCAAAAAGCGGAGCATTTGGGAACCCTGTCTTCAGGATAATAGTCAATCACAATGTCTCACAGACTGTTGGGAATTTCAAGAACCGAAAGCTCGACCAATCACCTTCAACTTAATGAAACAGTATACTGGACAGCCAACGCCATCTATTAATTTAAACCAGAATTAAATAAACTACTGAGAAATTAATCCGAGAAAAACCAATTAACTATAAAAACCGAAAAGAACCAAACTATTGAAAAACCAAACAACCATCCCCCACTTTTAAACTGAAGAAAACAACTCATTACTAAAATCGCAAATAACAGTTCAATCTGTGAGACATTGTGATTGGCTATTATCATGAAGATGACCTCAGAAGAAGGTTGAAACATGTAGATATGTTTTAATGAATTTTTATATCTTTTTTAAAATGTTACCTCAGTTTAGCAGTGTATCTATTTTACAATTACTTCATAGTAAAGATTTATATGGTGAAAATGTCCAAGGCTTTTCGATATTTCTAATTTAAATTGAGAATTTAATTTTCATTGCCATTAACATAAATAATTCTCTGCCGTACTTTACTGGTAAGTTATGGTAAATGCAAATATATATATATATATATATATATATATATATATATATATATATATAAATAATTGTAATACCTTTGAATTTCAAAATACATGAAACAAGTTCTTGCATCAAATCTAACCTAGTCTCCTAATAAAAGATAGGTAATCATAAAGTGCATACAGAATACAATTAAGTTAATACAAAAAATTAACAAGTGCAAACAACAGATTACCAATGCGCCATTTCAGCGATGACACGCAGCCAAAAATACTGAAAGTTGCAAAGATAATTTGGAATTAAATAGATATAAAATAATGATATAATATGCTATATAATGTAAGAAAATTGGAATTTGGATATCAAATGAAATTAAAATGGAATTCGAAATGAAAAAAAGACATGTGCAAGTCTTAATCTTCAGTCTGGCAGAACACTACATATGTCTAAAAAATAATGCAATATTTCATAACATATATTGGCAAATATGCTAAGATTAGTATATATCTGCCAGAAATATTGCATTAATACAAGAAAACGAATGGAGGGGTAAATAAAAAACCATTACAGTATAGAAAAAAAATATATATACATACATATATTTCCATGCACGTAAAGGAGTATAAAAATCATCGTTTCTTTTTAACACATTTATCCCGCCTAAATAAATATTTTTGCAAACATTCTTTTTTCTTACTCCTCAAAGGAAACAAAGGATTTTTCGTTGATTCATCTATTTCGAATACAGAAATAATATTGAAATCAATCGTACAAATGGAAAGGAGAGACGTTGTCTCTATATTGTTCTTTGTTTTCTATTATTTATGCGATAAAAATAGATTGTGTGTTACCTCAAAGGCATTGTGATAAAATATGTGGTACTTTTTCATATCGGATATTTCTATTTCGACAAAATTATTTATTTTTTCTTAAATGATGTTCAATTGCTGATTAAAATAATGATTGTATTATAATTAAAATATTAAAGTTATAAATTAAAAATGTTTTAATAAATATCTTTAAATATTTTTTTTTAAATGTATATATCTTATTATGCAATTCTAAGATTTTTAAATATTTATTTTTAAAAATTTCAATAAAAAATTTAAAGGAAGAATTTTGTATAATCAGCTAAATTTGATTAAAGAAAAAATCTTTGCCGAATAATATTTTTCTATTGAAAATTGACAGCATATTAATTATTAATTTAATAAATGGTTCTGAAAAAATAGTAACTGGGGGGGGAGGGGTGAATGACTGTGAAAAAATAACAAAGAACAATATGATGAATAGCATACTGTTCAAAGATCATTATTCTCGGTACAAAGATCACTATTCTCGTAATTAACATGGGCATTTTTTTTTCAACATAGAATAAGAAATGAGAGCATTGAGACTTACAATATTCTTAATTATGTGATTAAATGGGAAATGTGAATGTAATGCAATTTGACAAACGAGGGAAAAAAATGTAATTTTTCAGAAGAAATGGAGCAGAAAAATAATTGAATAGAAAGAAATTTCTCATTATTCATATAAATTTAAGGTGCCAGGTGGAAAAACGATGATAGTCCACTTTTAAAGAAATGATGAAAGAGTAACAATGTCATCTGTTACTTTAAGAGGCGTGTTATCGTTTGTCAACCTTCACTTAGAGTCGGGTCGGGCACCCCATCCGAATCCCAAAATTCTGTTTAAAATCAACCCGACCACAACGGTCTGAACCCGACCAAACAAAATTTCATCTATCGGAAACTCACCGAAATTCGAACCCGAAATGAAAGAAAATTAATACATATTTTAATACAGTTATGGAAAAACTGTCTACAATTATATCACTAATATCAAATTTGTCTTTTTTGCGTAAAAATAAGCATATACACTTATTAATATTCAAATAAGTAGTTTTTCGCTTGAAAAATTTTCAGGACTTTTTCAGGAAAATCGGGTCAACACGAATCCGAAACATTTAAAGTCAACACGAATCAAACCCGACCCTCAAGAAAGAACGTTAGTATCAACCCGATCCGGCCCAAATCGTGGATCGGGACGGGTTCATGTAAAATCGAGTTTCCCGACCCGATGCAGGATTCTACCTTCGATCAAGGCAAAAAAGAAGTAAATCCTTTGAAAAAAAAACACAGTTGAAGGAAGATGAACAATGAAAATCTTAAAATTCCAAAACAAAAAACAGTTGAAGATAGTTATAAAGGGGGAGGAACAACGAAAGCCATTTTAAAAAGTACGGTTGCAGATTGATATAAAAGAAGAACAATTATAAATGTTGAAACTCACAAAAGAAAGAACGAATAATCACCATCATCTAACTATGCTTGACCATTAACGCCTTCGCGACGAGCGTCTTTTACAGAATTTTTAATCTTTTACCACCGGTTTTTCAAAACAGAAATTTTCGCCTAATTGAATCGCGAAAATGCTAAGATTTAATAAGGCAAATAAAAAATAACTGGTGGGAAAAATCGAGGATTCTGAGCATCTTATGCGTCACGTATACGTGTCGCTCGTCCCCAAGGGGTTAAGCGTTTTTCTGAATGACCCTTCGATCAAATGTTTCAGGCGTAATGCTTTTGAATTTTCTTTCGAACTTTCCATTTGCCTTCTGTTCCGATACAAAAAATTATGTTTTAATTTTTAAGAAAGAAAGTTGTATATTTATATTTTTCATTTACAGGGGAAACGTCGTGTCAGGTATGACAAAAACATCCAAATTACAGAAAGAAACCATTGTTGCAACGTTGTTGTTTTATGAAGGACTACCTGTCACTGGTTTACATCTCTATTCTCTGTGCTATTCATCCCAAATAATTTACCCTTTTTAACAATGTTCATTCTAAATATACACTGTAAGAAAAGACAAATGTTTCTTAGTCCACGAAAATTTAATATAAACACGAGCGAAAATATACAATAACCTTTTCCAAGTTACTCATGATTCAGAAAAGCATTCTTTACCATTACAAATATCAGAAACCAATATATTTTTTACCTTCAAAGAAACATTTATAAATACGAAGTCTTTTTTGCTGCCTCTGGTTTCAGAAACGTAACCGAGTTGTTTTTATAGTATATCAATCGGTTTTCTCAAACCGAAATATAACTTTTTCGGACGTTATCAATCTTTAAGTAAACTTCAATTCTCAAGTTGAAAACGATTCCGAAAATTGTCCTTTATCTTTAGAAACCTCATAAACTAACATCTTTTCGAGATTTAAAGAATAATTTATAAAACAAAAGTACTTTTGCTTACTCTGATATGCGGAAACGTTTCCGAGTGGTTTTTGCGGTATATTAATAAGTTTTCTCTAACCGGATTATCGGTTTTTAGGATGGTATCATTTCTCAATCAGACATTTTCAGCTGCGTAACTGAATTTATACATGCAAGAGTAAAATTAATATTAATTTTAATGTAATATTAATGCTGTAAGTTCATCATGTGTATCTATAAATCATGCTTGTTGAATATGAAGACTTTTAGTTGAGAATGGATAGCGTCGGAAAAACTTGCATTCCGGGTTGGGAAAACTGATACACTACTGATACACCATATAAAAACTACCTGAAAACATTTCTGAAAATCTCTGGCCGCAAAAGAAACTTTGATTTTTATAAATGCTTCTTTAAATCTCGAAAATATATTGGTTTCTATGGTTTCTAACGATAAAGAACACTTTTCAGAATCATGGGTTCACTCGCAAGAGGTTATTGTATATTTTCGTTCGTGCTTATATTAAAGTTTGATAGATTAAGTAAGATGTGTTTTTTTACCGAGTGCTTGTAAAATATATTCCGCATAAATGATTAATTTTAGTGCAGTACCTACGTTTATGTTAAATAAAATCCAAGCTGTACATGTACATGTGGTAGAGTTCTAGACGAACCGTCATACAATTTTCCGTTCTATATGACGAGTGGATGATAATAGTACTCATGAATCAGTGAACCTCGGCAATGGATTCCGAAGAAAAGTTTGAGAAAGGAAATGTCTTAAAACAAAATAAAGAAAGAAGGAAAGATAATTTTACATTCTTAAAGGAACAAAATAAAAAGAATACGACAAAAACCGAAGACAGGAAAAATCGGTCTTTAGAAATATATTTGAGTGGAAGTTTCTGAATTACGAACATAGGAGTTGCTTTTACAGAAGTTTATTTTTCCTACGTATGATGGAAGATTTCTAAATTTAGAATTGTATACAAAAGAAGTTACTTCTAATTTCAGATGTTTTTTATCTGTGCTTTTAATGCAACAGAAATATAATGCGAAAATTTAAAAAATACGGAAAATAGAGAAGACTTTTTTTTTTTCGAAACAAGATTATTTTTTATTTCCTATTATGAAAAGATTTTTCGGTTATCTCATCTATATAAAAATTTCAATTTATACTCAAAAGAAAAGCTTTTAAATTTACATTTTTGTCCATGGTTTACTGGAATAATCAGGATACATGTAAAATATTCAGAAATACTGAAGAAAGGGAAACCTTTTCAAAACACAAGATTTGGAACCAATTTTTTTTCTTTGTTATCATATTAAAGAAAGAAATTCAGCTATGCTATCCTTTTGCAATATCTATATAAAAATTTAGAATTTTACAAAAACAGACGCTGTCTGATTTAATTTATATATATATATATATGACTTTTCATATAAAAACGATTAGCTATGCTATATAGCTTAATCAGTTATATGTAAATTTCGAATTATACTTAAATAAGTTTATGATTTTTTGAAAATTACATTAAGAAAGAGTGTACGTTCAAAATGTATTGCGAATAAATGATTATTTTTTGTGCAGTACTTACGTTAACTAATACCCGAGATTTACATGCAGCAGAGTTCTTGAGAACCGTCATGGAATTTTCCATTATATTTTCTGAATACATGATAATAGTATTCATAAAATTGTACCTCGACAATGGATTCGGGAGAAAAGTTTTAGAAAGGAAATGTCTTAAAACAAAATAAAGAAAGAGGAAAAATAATTTCTCATTCTTAAAGGAACAAAATAAACAAAATAATAAGAAAATCGAAGCCAAGAAAAAAGGTTTTTCGAAGTATATTTGAATGAAAGTTTCTGAATTACGAAGAGGAGATATCTTTCCAGAAATTTGTTTTTCCTGCATATGATGAAAGGTTTCTAAATTTAGAATTGTACACAAAAGAAGCAGCTTCTAATTTCACATGTTTTTTATCTGTACTTTAATGCAACAGAAATATAATGCAAAATTTTAGGAAATACGGAAAATAGAGAAGACTTTTTTTTTTTGAAAACAAAATTATTTTTTATTTTCTATTATGACAAGATTTTTTGGATATATCATCTGTATGAAAATTTCAAATTATACTCAAAAGAAAAGCTTTTAAATTTGCATTTTGATCCACGGTTTAATGGAATAATGGGGATGAATATAAATTATTCCGATATACTGAATAAAAAAAAGACTTTTTTCAGAACAAGATTTGGAACCATTTTTTTTTCATTGTTATTATATTAAAGAATGAAATTCCATCCATCTTTTTGAAATATCTACATAATTTATTTTAATTTTACAGAAACAAAACACTGTCTGATTTAAATTTTTTGTTTACGTTTTTAATAAGCAATAGAAGTAAAATGCAAAACAAAAATAAAAATAAAAAACATATGACTTTTTCCATAAAAAAAGGTTAGCTATACTATCTATTTAAATCAATTATATGAAAAGTAAGAATTAAGCTTAAAAAGAACCTTTTGATAAAAAAAAAAGATTAAGAAACATTTGCCGTTGTTTGCAGTATACTTTTAAAATGTATTCCGCATAAATAATTAATTTCAGTGCACTACCGATGTTTATGTTAAACAATACCCGAGTTATACATGGAGTAGAGTTTTTGACAAACGTCATATAATTTTCCGTTCTATTTTCTGGATGGATGATAATGGTATTCATGAATCAGCGTACCTGGACAATGGATTCGACAATGGAGAAAAGTTTTAAAGAGCAAAGGTCTCAAAACAATATAAAGAAAGCAAGGAAAGATAATTTTTCATTCTTAAAGAAACAAAATAACAAAAATACAGCGAAAACCGAAGCCAGGAAAAAGTGGTTTTTTGAAATACAGTCGAACCTCGTTAACGCGAAATTTCCCTTAACACAAAATAATTTTCAGGTCCCGTCAGATGAGTCTGAAAATCAATGTTAATTAATTCGTTTAACACGAAATAGAATTTCGGAAAATCCCGCTTAAGGCGAAAATTTTTTTTTTCGCTTCAAAGTCAAAACATGATTCCTTATGCAATTTTTTCGATATTTCAAACTTAAATGTCACATACTCTTATTAAAAGTGGAATTTTCTCATGGTTTGAAAACGATTTAAAGTGAAAAAGGGTTTCAGAAAATTCTGAAATACTGAATTCCTGAATAATCCCTGCTTTTCTTTGATGTCTGATATGCGCAAGTGTTCCCACATTAACCATATGAGCAATAGATTAGTCACAATGACAGTTTGAGGAAGGAATTTCTTTTTTTGAAAGTGATTGTCATTACTCGGTTGACTGTATTGACAGTAACATAAACTATAAACCGGGGGTCTGAATTCTTTTATCTGTGAGTGAAAGAAGTGACTATCTCTACTTCACTACCTAACTAACATAATGGAAATTCTGTTCACAGTTGCTCTGTAGAATTCTGGGAAAGATGAGTCGAAAACAGCAAGCAGTATCTTAAGAAACCAAGCAAAAAAATTAAACGAAGTTAGCGATAAAGTGCTGAAAAAATCACAAAATGCGGCGAAGTATGGGATACCTACAATTCTTCTACAACTTTAAAGAAACGCGAAAAGATTGAAGCGGTTTATGCTGTGAGTTAATTCAAACCAGTAAGAAAACGAATGTGTAGAAGAAAGAATAAATAAATTGAAATTGCTCTCTTGCGGTGGATAAAAGAGGCAATAAGCCAGAACATTGTTTTAACTTTTGCAGTTTTGCAAGATGAAGCAGAGGCTTTTGCTGATGCTCTCGGTGAGAGCGATTTCATATTTTCTAACGGATGACTGACAAGATTTAAATAGCGTCATAGACTTGTCTGCAGAAAGATATGTAGCCAAAATCCGTAAATTCTTTCTTACACATTGTTTTCCCAAGTACATTTGCATAGATGAAGATGTGCTGACTTCAGATGTGACGACAGATGAAGAAATAATTGCTGAAAAATAAAGATGACAACATTGAAGTGTCAGACAAGGAAGAAGAAATTGACACAGAACGGAAAAGTTTAGTGTAAATAAATGAATCTACCGCAGCATTGAAAACTGTACAACGTTTCCTTATGGATCAAGAGAATACTTCCCGAGCTTTGGACAAATTAGATTAGGTCCATACGTTCCTAAAAAAAGTACTCTACAAAAATTGAAGCTAAAGTCAATAACGGACTATTTAAAAATATGATTAGCATGTAAATAAAATTATTATTGCCTAAAAAACGATAATTTGTTAATGAAATTTACTATTTCTTATTAATTTATGATTTTTTGAGCAGGGATATATTTGTAGGTTAATTTACTTAGTTATTATATCTAACATAGATGGCGCCACTATTATGACGGTTAACACGAAATTTCGGATAACACGAAAAATATTCCCAGTCCCTCCAATTTCGTGTTAACGAGGTTCGACTGTATATTTGATTGGATGTTTCTGAACTACTACGAACAGAGGAGTTGCTTTTCCAGAAATTTGTTTTTCCTGCATATGACGGAAAATTTCTGAATTCAGAATTGTACACAAAAGAAGCAGCCTGTAATTTTAGATGTATTTTATCTGCGCTTTTAATAAACAGAAATATAATGCGAATTTTAGAAAATGCGAAAATTGAGGAATTTTTTTTTTTCATAACTTGATTATTTTTTATTCCCTATTATGAAAAGATTTTTCGGTTATATCGTCTATATGAAAATTTTAATTTATACTAAAAATAAAAGCTTTTAAATTTACTATTGTGTCCATGCTTTAATGGAATAATGGGGATAGACGCAAAATATTCAGACATGCTGTAGAAAAAATAGACTTTCCAGAACAAGATTTGGAACCAATTTTTGTTTCTTTGTTATCATATTAAAGAAAGAAATTCAGCTATGCTATGCTTTTGAAATATCTATATAAAAATTTGGAATTTTACAAAAGCTGTCTGAATTAAATTTTTTTGTCTATGTTTTTAATAAGCAACAGAAGTAAAATGTAAAATTTAAAAAAAAATAGAGAGAGAGAAAAAAGAGAGAAGACTTTTTACATGATAAAAGGTTAATCTTAGCTTAATCAGTTATGAGAAAATTTGGAATTATGAGTAAAAAAAGCTTCTGATTTCTTAAATATTTAAAAGTTTAAAGGTAATTTAAGACTTTTCACATAAAACGTTTAGCTATGCTATCTAGCTTAGTCATTTATATGAAAGTATGAATTATGTATAAAAAAAAAGACTTCTGATTTTTAAAATTAGATTAACAAACATATGTGTCTCTTTACAGTGTTCTTTTAAAATATATTCCGCACAAATTATTAATTTTTCTGCAGTACCTATGTTTATGTTAACCATTCCCCAAGCGTTGCATGTAGCAGTGTTTTTAAGAACCGTTATATAATTTTCTCTTCTATTTTATGGATGGATGATAATGGTATTCTTGAATCAGCGTACCTCGGCAATGGATTCCGGAGAAAAGTTTTACAATGGAAATGTCTTAAAACAAAATAAAGAAACAGAAAAAATAATTTTTTATTCTTAAAGGAATAAGATAAGAAAAATACAACGAAAAATGAAGCCAGGCAAAAGCGGTTTTTCGAAATATATTTGAGAGGAAGTTCCTGAATTATGAACGCAGAAGATGCGTTTCCGGAAATTTGTTTTTTCTACCTATGATAGAAGATTTCTAAATTTAGAATTGTACACAAAAGAAGCAGATTCTAATTTCAGATGTTTTTTATCTATGCTTTTAAGCAACAGAAATATAATGCGAAATTTTCGAAAATACGGAAAATGAAAACGATTTTTCTTTTCAAAACAAGATTATTTTTTATTTCTTATTATGAAAATTTTTTCGGTTATATCGTCTATATGAAAATTTCAAATTATACTAAAAAAAAACAGCTTCCGAATTTACATTTTTTTAAATGCTTTAATGGAATAAATAGGAAAAGTAAAATATTTAGAAGTATTGAAAAAAGAGAAGTCTTTTCACAACAAGATTTGCAAACAATTTTTTTTCTTTGTTCGCATATTAAAGAAAGAAATTGAACTATGTTACCCTTTTGAAATACCTATATAAAATTTTTAATTTTACAAAAGCAAAATGCTATCTGATTTAATTTCTTTTTGCCTACGTTTTTAATAAGCAATCTAAAATGTACTAAAATGTAAATTTTTTTAAAAATGAAAAAAAAAGAGAAGACTTTTTATATAAAAAAGGGTTAGCTATGTTATATACTTTAATCAGTTACATAAAAAGTAAGAATTGTACATAAAAAAATAACTTCTGATTTTTTAAATTAGATTAATAAACACATGTCTTTGTTTACAGTGTTATTTTAAACTACATTCAGCATAAATGATTAATTTTTGTGCAGTACCTATGTTTATGCTAGTTAATACCCGAGCTTTGCATGTAGCAGACTTCTTGAGAACCATCATGTAGTTTTCTATCCTATTTTCTGGATGGATGATAATGATATTCATGAATCAGACAATGTATTCCGGAGAAAAGTTTGAGAAAGGAAACTTCTTAAAACAAAATAAAGAAACAAGGAAAGATAATTTTTCATTCTTAAAGGATCAAAATAATCAAAATACAACTGAAACCGAAGCAGGAAAAAAGCGGTCTTTAGAAATATATTTGAGTGGAAGTTTTTGAATTACGAACGTAGAAAACGCTTTTCCAGAAATTTGTTTTTCCTGCATACGATGGAAGATTTCTAAATTTAGAGTTGCACGCAAAAGAAGCAGCTTCTAATTTCAGATGTTTTTTTTATGTGTGTTTTTAATGCAACAGAAATATAATGCGAAATTTTCGAAAATACGAAAAAGATTCTTTTTTAAAAAGAAGATTATATTTCATTTTCTATTATGAAAAGATTTTTCAGTTATACCGTCTATATGAAAATTTCAAATTATGTTCAGCTACTAGATTTACTTTTTTGTGCATGCTTTAATGGAATGATGAGGATAAAACTAAAATAATCAGAAATACTGAAAAAAGAAAAGACTTTTCAGAACAAGATTTGCAACCAATATTTTTTTTTCTTTGTTATCGTATTAAAGAAAGAAATTCAGCTATCCCATCCTTTTGAAATATTGATATAAAATTTTGAAATTTTACAAAAACAAAACACTGTCTGATTTCAAATTTTTGTCAAAAAAAAAGAAGACTTTTTACATAAAAAAGATTAGGTATTGTTAGGATCTTCGGTAGCATAATAATTTTCTATCTTATAAATTGTTATATCAGTCTTTATATTTTCATTTTCATTTTCATCTTTTGATAATAGTAAAAAGATTAATTCAGCTTACCTGAAATTTACCATCGCGCTAAGATTTATCCACAGTATTATCCTGATACTTATCCTTTTGAATCATTGTCGTATCACTGTTTTGGAATAAGAAACAATATTAGTAGTAAATAACAAACTGGCATGTAGTAAGTAGATATCCATTTGGTTTGAAAATAATATTATTATTCACTTTCTTGGCTGCATATATACATTTATTTCGCGTTTGAAGACTGCTTAAAAATGCTCCAATTTTACATTAAATTTAAGATATATACATCGTATTTACACGGACATCTTTACGGTACGGTTACATTTTGCATACTGAGAAAGTTTTATTTTGAGTTCACGCGCGCGATATCAGTTGAAGGTTGAAGAGACAGTCTGGAGTATTTCTGTGTTGATTAGTTTCGACATAAGGTCCATCTGGTTTTATTCAGTTTGGTTAGCAGCTGAGGTCATCACTTGAGGTACTAGAGTTAATTGGGGTCTGGTTTTAAACATTTAGTGTTTTTCACTGTGATGTTTATAAGTATGCACTCAGTAATGTTCGATGCGTTTTTTCCATCGTTCACAACACGTGGAGATTATTAACGGCATAAAAAGGTTTCTCCATCAGGTATGTTATCTAGTTTAATACGCTATATGAAAAGTACGAATTATGCATTTCAGAACCGTCATATAATTTTCCAATCCATTTTCTGGATGGATGATAATGTTATTCATGAATCAATGTACCTCGGAAATGGATTCCGGAGAAAAGTTTTAGAAAGAAAATGTCTGTAAGCAAAATAAAGAAACAGGAAAAATAATTTTTCATTCTTAAAGGAACAAAATAAGAAAAATACGACAAAAACCGAAGCAGGAAAAAGCGGTCTTTAGAAATATATTTGAGAAGAAGTTTCTGAATTACGAACATAGGAGATGGAATTCCAGAAATTTGTTTTTCCTTCATTTGATGGAAGATTTCTAAATTTAGAGTTGTACACAAAAGAAGCAGCTTCAAATTTCGGATGTTTTTTATCTGTGCTTTTAATGCAACAGAAATATAATGCAACATTTTCAAAAATACAGAAAATAGAGAAGATTTTTTTAAAATTTTATTTTCTATTATGAAAAGATTGTTCAGTTATATTGTCTATAAGAAAATTTGAAATCATGCTCAAAAGAAACAGCTTCTAAATTTACATTTTTGTCTATGCTTTAATGTAATGATGAGGATAAAAGTAAAACATTCAGAAATACTTAAGAGAAGAGAGGACTTTTTCAGAACAAGATTTGCAAATAATTTTTTTTTCTTATCATACTAAAGAAAGAAATTTAACTATGTATCCTTTTGAAATATCTATATATAAAAATTTGGAATTTTACAAAAACAAAACTCTGCTAGATTAAAAATTTTTTTGTCTACGTTTTTAATAAGCAATAGGAGTACTAAAATGTAACATTAAAAAAAAAAAAGTCTTTTTTTTAAAAAAAAAAGAGAGAGAAAGAGAGATTTGCTATGTTATCTACTTCAATCAGTTATATAAAAAGTAGGAATTATTCATAAAAAAAGCTTCTGATTTTTGAAATTAATTTAACAGTCATATGTCTTTGTTTACAGTGTACTTTTAAAATATATTCTGCATAAATGATTCATTTTTCTGCAGTACCTATGGTTACATTAACTAATACCCGAGCTTTACATGCAGCAGAGTTCTTGAGAACCGTCACATAATTTTTCATTCTATTTGTTGTGTGGATGATAATGGTATTCATGAATCAGCGTATCTCGGCAATGGATTCCGGAGAAAAGTTTTAAAAAGGAAATGTCTTAAAGCAAAATAAAGAAACAAGGAAAGATATTTTTTCATTCTTAAAGGAACAAAATAATAAAAATACAACGGTTTTTACCTCACAGGCTGTCAAAGCCTGATAGCTAATGTTTCCGCCGGTTCTGTATGTGTATGAACGTATGTATGTATGTATGTATGTATGTATATATGCACGTATGTATGTAACGCGACAACTCTTGATATAAATAACCATTTTGCTTCAAGTTTTGTTTATTTCATTGTGATAAGGCGCTTCCCTGATTAGTTTTGGGGGTTCATTAGTTAAGTATAAAGGGGGAACGGGGGGCAAATCACCCATATAGGTTCATTGTGATAAGGCAATTTTCTGATAGTTTTAGGGGTTTATTTGTTAAGTATAAAGAAGGAACCCACCTTAATTTAGATAAATGGGTTTTTCATGCAGTATTATCCGATTTGCTTCAAATTTTGTATATAGGTTCATTGTGGTAAGGCGCTTGATTAGTTTTGGGAGTTCATTGGTTAAGTATAAAGAGGGATACGGGGGCTAATCTCCCCCCCCCCCCTTAATTTAGATAAATAGATTTTTCAGGCAGAATCCGATTTCCTTCAAATTTTGTATATAGGTTCATTGTGATAAGGCAATTCCAGATAGTTTTAGGGGTTTATTTGTTAAGTATAAAGTAGGAACCCACCTTAATTTAGATAGATGGGTTTTTCATGCAGAATTATCCGATTGGCTTCAAATTTTGTATATATGTTCATTGAAATAAGGCGCTTCTCTGATTAGTTTTGGGAGTTCATTGGTTAATTATAAGGAAGGGGAACGGGGGGATAATCCCATTAATATATTATTGAATTCTTTATTTTTCTAGGGGCTTATTTCAAATTCTTTGAAATAAGAATATAATATACAATTAGTGTGAATAGTCTGTGCGCTCAATGCCATCAGTTTAACTGGGCACTTTTCTTTTTATTAGGATGCTATCCCTTCTCAATTAAACATTTTCAGCTGCGTAATTAAATTTATCCATGCAAGAGTAACAAAATATTATTAATTTTAATGTTAATGTTAATGCTATTAATTTATCATGTTTGTCTATAAAACATGTTTCTTGAACATGAAAATGTTTACTTGGGAAGGGATAGCATCCGAAAAGTCTATATTTTGAGTTGAGAAAACTGATTAATACGCGATATAAAAACTACTCGGAAACGTTTCCGAAAATCAGGGGAAGCAACGCTTTTAAAGTGCTTCTTTAAATCTCTAAAATACATTGGTTTCTGAAGTTTCTAAAAATAAAGAACGCTTTTCGAAATTGTGGGTAGCTTGGAAGAGGCTATTGTATATTTTTGTTCTTCGTTACATTATATTTTCATGGATTAACACATTCACTGCCGAGTTAAAATTACCGGAATTTTATTTTATTTAGAAAGTTGGAATTCATACCAGAAAATACTAATAGCAATATTTACTTTATTTAATTACAGACATTTCGCGATTACATAAAATAAAAATTCTTTCCCGGTATTTCCGGTACGAATTAACTCCTAATTTTAGATTGAAAAACCACGAGTATACTCGTGGTTGGCAGCAAATGGATTAAAAAAGTCTCTCTCTCTCTCTCTTTTTTTTTTTTTTTTTTTTTTTTTTTTTTACAGTGTTTTTACGAAATACAATGTTGAAGTTTTCTTAATAAAATAAAATAAAATAAAATAAAACCTTTAAAAATCGAAACCTATTGTGTACTGTGTGCATACATCCTAACGCAATTTATAAAGTTAAAAGTGATATCAATATCTAATATTTATAGAAGGAAACCTTTTACTTTACGTAATAATGGGTTAAAAGTACTTTTTTTGAAAAAGAGCCATCTTTCAATATCGAATTCTAGTGTGTCTCGCGCACACATCCTACTGTGATTTATAAAGCTTAAAATTGTTGTTTACTCATATTCATAGGTTGGGTTTACTCATTTTTTCCCTCATGTTTCCCCATCTTTTTTCCCGCGTTGGAGAAGTAAAATTCATAAAACTGGTATCGAAGGCACCATAGCAACTGCTATTCCCCCACCTATGCAATTCATGGTGGCTTAATTTTTCCAGGAAAGATGCAGGATATTTGCATATTCAAATTCGGTTCCAAGGAAAGGAAAGTGCAGGGGATTTTAAACTTATGACAGGCGATAAGCAATGTATTTTCGTATTTTTGATTTTAAACAGTAAGGATAAGAAACGCGAAAGAAAAAATTCCGCATAAAATGGCACGCTTACGAAAATTAATTATGAAAGTTATTACGAAAATAAATTACGTTCGTGACATAAATTATTTCTCAATAACTTTCGTAAATGTACGTGTAGGTTTAATTATAAAACAACTAGAAGAAAAAATAGTCTTACACGTGAGAGGGATAGATTAAAAAATATTTTGAATTTCTTACTTTCTTCTATCTATAAAAGAAGAAATTATTGCAATCGAAATTATTTTCGAATCCCGGTTTCCGACGGAATTACTGGCTTTAGGGATATCCCGAAAAACATTTTATACAAAATGTCCGTGTGTCAGCGTGTCCTCTTTGTGTCATGAAAAAGTGTATGGAGTTATGCATAGAATTGAATCAAATTTCATTTATATGTATTTGGCTATGGCCAGCAGGTCCCAGTTGAATTTGGGGCTATTCCTCCGGAAGGGGGCGTTGTGATAGCGATTTTTGTTATCATTGAAAAGTGTATGAAGGAATTGTATGTTATGCATAGAATTGAACCAAATTATATATATATGTTTTTGGCTATGATGGACATCATGTCCCAGGTGAATTTGGAGACATCCTCCCGGAAGGGTGCGCTGTGATAGCGATTTTTGTGCAATTTTTCGTAGTTGTGTTGTACATCGGTTGATCGTGCAGCGAAGGGTGCTTCGCATCCAGCTAACCCGCGATTATTCGCAAGCAGCTGACGTACAACAGAATGACAAAAAATATTGATTTCATTAGTATTACGATAACGAATTTTGAAGTGGCTCTCGTTGACTCACACGAAAACACCTTCTCACTAATGCTAATCCCATGGGACAGTTATTTTATAATATCTCGTTTGCATTTCAATATTTCGAAACTGGTTCCCAAAGTAAAAGTATCTTCATTAAAAAAACCTGCAATCGAAATCAGAAAAGTTACATTTGGAATGATTGTTCTCAGCTACCAATGCAAAATTAATCGTTTAAAATATTGAAATGCAGGCGAGATATTATAAAATAACTGTCACACATGATTAACATTAGGGAGCGGATTTTTTCGCGTGAGTCAACGGGAGCCTTAACATGTTTGAGATAGAAGAAAAAGTTATGGGATTGGCACATCCTACTATTTAAATTACAGGGCTGTTACTAGCGACTATTTTTATATTCTTGTAGTACCATTATTTTTAAAATAATAAGTTTGTGGTAAATTTCTTTGTATCGTCCTTTTGTTTTTTGTATCGTGTTAACTCGCTAGTCGCTACATTACATTTTTCAAAATTTAGCGCGATACACTACAAATTACTAGAAAAAGTAGTGATTACAATAGTCTCGCTACTTGTAGTGCGTTGATTTTGTAAAGATGTCCGGAATATTTTTTGCATAAATTAACCAAACATGCCCGCACACGCACACGCGCAAACGCACGCACAGAAGTCTACAAAAGTAAAAAAATGAAGAAGACCGAAGAGAAACGTTTCCGAGCAGTTTTTTTCAATACAAAATATTAGTTTTTCGGATGCTATCAATTCTCAAATAAAAATTTTCAGCTGCGTAACAGAATTTAGACATACAAGATCGAAGGGAAACATTTCCGAGTAGTTTTTGCAATGTATTAATCAGTTTTTTCATTGGTTTGTCGGATGCTATCAATTCCCAACTAAAAATTTTCAGCTGCGTAGCAGAATTTAGACAAGCAAGATCGAAGAGAAACGTTTCATAGTAGTTTTTAGTATGTATTAATCAGTTTTTCATTAGTTTTTCGGATGCTATGAATTCCCAACTAAACATTTGCAGCTGCGTAGCAGAATTTAGACATGCAAGATCGAAGAAAAACGTTTCCGAGTAGTTTTTAGAATGTATTAATCAGTTTTTTTCAACACGAAATAGTGGTTTTTTGGATGCTATCAATTCTCAACTAAACATTTTCAGCTGCGTAGCAGAATTTGAACATGCAAGATTGAAGAGAAACGTTTCCGGGTAGTTTTTACGCTCTATTAATTAGTTTTCTCAACACGAAATATTAGTTTTTCGGATGCTATCAATTCTCAAATAAACATTTTCAGCTGCGTAACAGAATTTAGACATACAAGATCGAAGAGGAACGTTTCTGAGTAGTTTTTGCAATGTATTAGTTTTTTCATTGGTTTGTCGGATGCTATCAATTCCCAACTAAAAATTTTCAGCTGCGTATAGCAGAATTTAGACAAGCAAGATCGAAGAGAAACGTTTTTCATAGTAGTTTTTAGTATGTATTAATCTGTTTTTCACTAGTTTTTCGAATGCTATGAATTCCCAACTAAACATTTTCAGCTGCGTAGCAGAATTTAGACATTCAAGATCGAAGAGAAACGTTTCCGAGGAGTTTTTACAATGTATTAATCAGTTATTTTCAACACGAAATAGTGGTTTTTCGGATGCTGTCAATTCTCAAATAAACATTTTCAGCTGCGTAACAGAATTTAGACATGCAAGATCGAATACAAACGTTTCCAAGTAGTTTTACAATCTATTAATTGGTTTTTTTCATTGTTTCTTCGGATATTATCAATTCCAAACTAAACATTTTAAGCTGCGTAGCAGAATTTGAACATGCAAAATTGATGAGAAACGTTTCCGGGTAGTTTTTACGCTTTATTAATTAGTTTTCTCAACACAAAATATTGGTTTTTCGGATGCTATCAATTCTCAAATAAACATTTTCAGCTGCGTAACAGAATTTAGACATGCAAAGTTAAAGAGAAACGTTTCCGAGTAGTTTTTACAATGCATTATTCAGTTTTCTCAACATAGAATATAGGTTTTATGGATGTTATCAATTCTTAAAACAGCATTTTCAACTGCGTAACAGAATTTAGACATTCGAGAATAATAAAATAATATTAATTTTAATGTTAATGCTGTTAATTTAGCATGTTTGTTGGTAGAACATGAGAATATTTATTTAAGAATTGGTAGTATCCGAAAAAACGATATTTCGAGTTGAGAAAACTTATTAATGCACTATAAAAACTACTCGGAAATTTTTCGTTTTCTTTCGTTTTTTGAATCAAACAGCAAAATAAACTTTTGTTTCAGAAACGGTACTAAATCTCAGATATCTTTTGGTTTCTATTATTTCTAAAGATAAAGGAACGTTTTTTTGGAATCGTGGATAACTCGGAAGAGGTTATGTTATATGTTCGTAAAATTTTGCTAGATCCAGAAAAATTTCTCTTTTTTTACAGCGTAGATTATCATCTTTCATTTAAATATTTAATCTTTACTACATAGCATATCCATGGATTTATCCGTATTACGTTTGCGACCACAAAAATCATTGTAGTGTACTGTCCCTTAGCATCAACAATCTATAATTTGTAACCCGTTAGAATTGCATAGATTTTGAAATAAAAATATTTGAAATATCTTGGAGCGAACCTTAAATTAAATTTAGTCAATCGTACTAAAACTCAGCATTTATATAAATTCCATAAAATCATTTTTCAAGCTACTTTTTACCAAATATAAATGTTACGAGTGTAAATCAAGTTTACAAAAATAAATGATTTATTTTCAAACATTCCAAAAAGAAGTCAGTAAGTGATGTCAACTTTTCAAAACTTGTTCGAAACACCCGGAGGAAGTAAGTATGTTTTAGAATTTCGGAAATATTTTCAAGAGCTGATTTAAATATTTAAAAAACGAGTTCTTGCATCAATCACTTTTTTCAATACTCTCGCAAAATAGGAAATCCGAGAAACTAAACCATCTTAATAGAAATATGAAAATTGTGACAGATTGATTTGGACAAATTTAAATCTGTTTCATTCTATGTTCTAATAAATGTTTGACAAAGAGGAGTGTATTAAATGCGTTTGTTGTTCTACTTCGTTAATATTTCCTGGGTAAAAAATTAATCTCAATAAACTTCCTTGAGAATTTAACCAATATATATATATATATATATATATATATATATATATATATATATATATATATATATATAACCGCTATAAGATAATACAAAAACATCATATACAAATGGGGGAATAAAAATCATAAATTGAAATAGTATACACACGTACCTGTTGGAATAATAACCAGAATAACAAGAATATATTGAATGAATTGAATGGTAACAAATAAATCTCAGTAAACGTCCTTGATAATCTATCTATCTATCTATCTATCTATCTATCTATATCTATATCTATATCTATCTATATATATATATATATATATGTGTGTGTATATATTCAATAAATGAAAGCTAAAACTTAAAAACAATGAGCTAATAAACTGAAACTAAATATAAACAGGAACTACCACATGTTTGACACCATTTTTCATATAGCTTTTATGTAATAACAGAATGGAACTCATTTTATTTGATTGATATATAACTTTTTAAAGAAGCAAATTAAATTTAATATAAAAAAGAAAAGGTTTTGCTGTGTAGTACATTTATAACTATCTCTTTTACGGTTTTGGCACGTTTTAACAGAAAAAAAAGAAAGGTGTATATATATATATATTTATATATATATATATATACGAGGGGCAGTCGGAAAATAAGTTTCCCCTGGCGACTGTGGACAGAGGTGTGTATGAAAGACAAAAATTGTAATGAGACATTAAAGATAAAACAACTTTATTTTTCCACATAAGTACCAAGTACGTTGAGACATTTGTCATACCGCTTTATAAGTTTCAAAAAGCCCTCCAGGAAAAAATCAGGGCTTTGAATACGGACGAAGCGTTGAACGGCTATTTGCGAAACGGGGGGAACGGCTATGGGCGCTGTTAACAGCGCCATCTGCTTGATCGCGGTCGACCTCTACCCAATGGTGTGTCGGTGTCTTGCACTTTCGCGTTCACCTGCTGTGTCGTCTTTCGCCGATAGCCGTTCAACGCTTCGTCCGTATGCAAAGCCCTGATTTTTTCATGGAGTGCTTTTTGAAGCTTATAAAGCGGTATGACAAATGTCTCAATGTACTTGGTACTTATGTGGAAAAATAAAGTTATGTTTTATCTTTAATATCTCATTACATTTTTTGTCTTTCATACAAACCTCTGTCCAGAGTCGCAGGGGAAACTTATTTTCCGACTGCCCCTCGTATATATATATATATATATATATATATATATATATATATATAACCATTAAATAAACATTACCGACCACCAAAAAAACTGTGAAATTATGAATAAATATATATATGTAAGGCAGTTTCATACGTTGAGAATATCTTCTTAGCTATTTCAAAAACTCTGTTTGCAACTACGTTTTTTCTTTTCTTCTCAACAGTGTCACATGCATTTTTGAGAAAAGATATTTCGGTAATCTTCAAAAAAATCCTTTCAAGGAGATTTTTTTCATCCTTCTGATATTTATAGGCTTCTTATGTTTCAGAAATATGGTATTTTCTTTTAGAAATACGTTTAAACTTTGTACATAAAATGTACTTTTAGTTATAATCCACGTATTTTTGAAAATCGTTGCTACTTCTTGCAAAATATATAATACAAATTGGTTGAGATTGAGAGATCTGTCTCTTGAAATATTTTCTCACATTGCAGATTGCACAGTGTTGTGGACTATTTATTTTTGTCAATTATTTTATGTTTTTTCTTTCGAAATCTCTTAATTATCTGATTTTTATTTCGATGTCAAATTCGACTTTAACATGAGAATTAATATACAAGGTGTTTCCAAAAGATGGAAACGCGCTTTAATTTCTTACCTGTTAAAGATACGTAGGTAATGTGCATTGCAAAAGTGTTCTAAACACGGTAAGAATTAAGGCTGTTCACAAATTTAAAATAGTTACTTTTTGACATATTGCTGAATTCATTTTTGTTCGAAATCGTATGGAATTGGCAGGCGTTTTTATTTAGAAACTATATAATCGAATGCGGTTTTTCATTTTTTGTTAAAGGCAGAAGATTTATCAGAAAATTCTGTCATAGTGGGCGTTTTGAACCGAATATCCGACGAGGAAGAACGAGAAAGGGGAAAAAAACCTGTCATCACGTGACAAGAATCTCTTGTAAGACGATAAATAATTTATTTATCAAAATTAACAGGGAAACGCCTTTTGATACCAAATTGCTTCAATGGCCCAGATCTGCCAATTTTATGTCTTCACATTTAATACTCTGCCGTCCGGCGACACCACAGTGGTGCTGTACGTAAAGTAACTTAATTTTAATCCTTAATTGGTACATTGGCACCAGAATTTTGGAATGAAAATTTCCCTGTTATCAAGTACACGAAGGAAAATATTTTACTTATCTTCGAATAAATTTGTTTCTAAATTCTGGTGTCAATCAATCATTTCAACATTTTACGAATAGAAGTATTTTTACGAGACATGCGGACGGCAAAGTGTTAACAAGGTGGAAATTGTACGTCAAACTTGACAAATGAGGTGCGTTCATACTATAACTATTTATATAAATATTCAGATCTTGATGACTTTTAATTCTGTGAAATGAATTATATCGTCTGCAGATTAATTTTTGTCATAAAATAAGTATCTCGGTCGCTTGATGGTTAAACCTCGGAAGCTCCTATAACAAGAAAGCACCGATTTTTTTTAAAAATTCAAATTTCTCAATAAATATTTTTATCAATATCTTCTAAAAATGTAATTCAATTTTCATAAAATTTGAAATGTCTCGACAAAATTCTGCAAAGATAATGTATCTTAAATTTCAAACCATTCGGTTGGGTAGTTTTTGCGCTGTTATATGCGGACAGACGGACAGACAGACAGACAAGCAGACAGACGGACAGACCAGACGACGACAATAGGTGTTACGTATTCTAAAAATGAGTCCGAAAGTTTCGTGTTGTTGAGCAGTGAATTTGAGAACCACATTAAGATTATATGGATAATACTGCTATTTGTTTTCAAAAAGTTACACTTTTAAAAATTTTATACAATCTCATATTTTATAAGTTATATTTAGAAAACTTTTATCCATGATCTGAGAAATAAAACAATAAAAAAATGCATTGAGTTATGATACTTTGAAATTTATGCAACTTTCGACAATAAAAAATTGCCCGTTTTTAGTGTCGGAAAGCGCCGAGATTTCATAAAATTCAATGCATAATAAGTTGCTGAGGTTTGGACGCACTCGAATGTATTTTTCATTGTTTTACTTGTTGTCAAAACATGGAGAAAAGTTTCCTAAATATAACTCATAGGATCCAGGGACCGTATACAAATTTAAAAAAAGTAACATTTTGAGAAATAATACCAGTGATATTTCATTGACATAATCTCAATTTCTACCTTATTTTGAACACTTTGGCAATTTACATTCCCTACGTATCTCCAATAGGTAAAAAAAAAAAAGCGTGTTTCAAACTGTTTGGGTCTCCCTGTATATCTTACATTATATAGCAAGAACACGTTCGTGAGTAAAGCTGACGTGAATTTGACGGTGGCAATACTTAACTAATCAATTTTAGTGCATTTTTTTAAATTTCTAAACTTTGCACAATTTAAAATTTTTATACCATGGAATAAGAAAAAAAAAATTCTTTCTAATGTAATTTGTATGAAAACTGTATCACAATCGACAGATTTTTTTTTTAGTTTTTAAAATAATTTTCATGCATGATTAAAAAAAAAAAATCTATGTCTATAGCGTGCAGTCAGACTACAAAAGATTAACCCGTTTGCACGCAAAACAATATAAATAGTTCAGCATTTGTTTCCAGTAAATATTTCATAACGAAATTAAACACTTCATCAATAAATATATAAATAAAATATAATAAATAAAATACAAGTTTAATAGACATTTAATCGAACTACGTCCCTAAAATCATGGCCATAATCAGAATAAAAAAGGCTGCTGTAAATCGCGTAATCTTGAACGATTTAATCGACTATTAAATTCTGACACGAGGCTAATTCGGAAATATCGCTTTTTATGAATTTCAACACTTTATTTGAAATATATAACTGGTATTTTTTATATAAAAATGCTTTTTGGTGTTGTTAGTTTGGTATCTACAAAAATATATTTGTAAAAAATCCATTAGAGTTTTCCATTTAAAAATATTGGTTTTTATCTATATTCTTTCTGCTACCCAGAAAGTCCAGGTTGAATCCCCTAGTCGTATATAGTTATTAAAATAAATCTTTTCAAGCAGCATAAGTAATATGAACAGGTTAGCATATGATAATATACACTGCTCAAAACAATTAAAGGATATTGCAGTTTTAGGTGGATTTTACATCTGGGAAACTTTTTAGCTGATTGATACATGGTCGACAGACATAGTAGGTTATATGAGAATAAATTACACATGTTTGGCAGAAAAAAATGCATTTTATTGCGCATTTGTGTACAAAAGAAAAAAAACACAATTTGTGCATATGAGAAAAAAAGAATAAGAAAAGGTGTTTTCTTCAAAGAAAATCATTTTCAGTAGGGGGTATGGTTTCCACGGGCGGCCAGCAACGTTGAACACCTTTGAGGCATGGACTCAATGAGGCTATTAATGACGAGTTGGGGTATTCTGCCCCACTCTTCCAGAAGAGCTCTTTCCAGTTCTTGGAGAGTTTGTGGGGGTTGTTGGCGGCCAGAAACTCGTCTTCCTAGAGCGTCCCAAACGTGCTCGATTGGATTCATGTCTGGAGAACACGCTGGCCATTCCATTCGAACGATTCCTTCCTCGAAAAGGAAATCCTCCACCAGGTTTGTACGATGTGGCCTGCAGTTATCGTCCATTAAAATGAAGT
Organism: Maratus michaelseni; assembly: GCA_963931845.1. NCBI lineage: Eukaryota > Metazoa > Arthropoda > Arachnida > Araneae > Salticidae > Maratus > Maratus michaelseni. The sequence goes on from OZ007594.1 coordinate 59,846,148, forward strand.
TATCTCCGATTGCTGCAGCGTAAGGGACTACAATAGGTCTGAGGATCTCATCCCTATATCGGCGACCAGTCAGAGCTCCGTCTCGAATGATGTAGAGGTCAGTGCGCCCGTCAATGGAGATGCCACCATACACCAACACTCCTCCACCGCCAAATCTGACATTTTCGTGCACGAACGCAGGATTATTCCTACTACCACGGTCCCTCCAGATGAAAATACGCCTATTATCCGGATGCACAGAAAAACGGGACTCGTAAGAAAACGGAATATTGCTCCATTCATTTCTCCTCCAGTTGACATGCTCGGTTGCCCACTCCCTGCGGTCGCGACGATGCCTTGATGTTAATCTAACACATACCATCGGTCGGCGAGCATACAGACCTACAGCATGGAGCCGGTTTCGGACAGTCTGAGTTGAAATCGTGGTGCCTGTAGCCGAGCGAAGGTGTTGTTGGAGAAGAGTAGCGTTCATGTTTCGGTGTCTCCGAGCTGTTAACGCTAAATTCCGATCTTCATTGGGCGTTGTTGCCCGTCTACGACCTTGCCCTGGTCTTCGGCCTGCACATCCACTCTCCTAAAAACGATTCCAGATCCTGGAAATGACACTTTGTGACACTCCAATGGCTTGCGCTACTTCGGCTTGCGTTTGGCCCCCTTCTAACCTACCAACAATTCTCCAAGCTTCTGAATCTGTCAAATGACTTCGCTGAGACATCGTACTCATCGAAACAAAGCAATCACTGAATGCCGATCATCCTTGTCTTCATTCTCTTTTATCCAGTTGAAAGTCAAATTTCATTCGCTGCCGCTGAAGCGACGTTTTTGACGTCGAACTCAAAATTTGCATACTCCACAGTTTGAAAACCAGAAAAATTTGCATTTTTGATTCTCTTCTTCTATTTTCGGCAAAAAAAATTTCGTTTATATCTTTATTTTATATAAAACTTCAAATATCCTTTAATTGTTTTGAGCAGTGTATGTAGTAAGTAGCATATGTCTAATACTAAAAAATATATACTTTATGATAGCGATACAAAGTAGTTTTACGTTAGTAGAATGAATAATACTTTTATGTTAGCATATAAGCGATAAATCGCCAAGTATTGTTCCCATCATCACCATTCGTATTGCATTCATTTCATTTGAAATATAAAAGTTTCACTCATTTTAATTTAAAATACATAACTTTCTTTTAAAGCACATACGTTAGATATTTCTTTTACTCATTTCATTTAAAATATCTACGTTTAAGATGCATGTTTTTTACGCATTTTAATTAAAAATGTAGTGAAAAGTAAGAAATATTACTATAAGTCAAAACATTTTATTTCAACATCAAAATCAAGACCCTTTTATCACATTATTTGTCAATATAATAAGGGAAGTCTTCATCAAAACATCGTTTTTTAATAACTTACGCACGGAAAAAATTAAAGTTGCTACTATTAAGAAAAATATATATTGGCGAGATTTACGCCCAGCTAACATAAAAGTACCAAAAAATATTTTTAAAACTTAATAAAGTTTGTATTATATGTACATATTTCTGCTATTCACAAATATTAAGGGGACCAGAAAGTTTTGAAATTACGGAAATTGACTGAAGTTTTGATCGTGGATTAAAACGGCTCTAAATGATTACAGGTTATTACATCTTTTCAAATTTATTTATTCCTGTTTCATAAAAATAAAAAAAAAATATATATTTGTTAAATTGTAAAAAAATAATAACAAAAGTTTAAATAGTGTGCGATAAAAAATTAATTTTGCGAGATTAGTTTTGATACGATTTTGAAGTCCATGTTGCATATTTTTGAGTCGTCATTTCTTCTCTGTGATGCTCGTTGCCTCTCGATTATATCTAAAACAAACAAAACTAGTCGTGTATGTGCCAATCCCAAAACTTTCTTCTATCTCATACATGTTAGTATTTCAAAATAACAGAATATGAAGTTTGATGAAATTCCGTGCATTAATTCTTGAGAAATGGAATCCTGAAAAACGCCGCCTGTTGGGCTGTTTACACGAAAAACTAATCAGCAACAACGTATATCAACGTCTAACTGAATCTAAAGTTTAATGAAACTAGGTGAATTATTTCTCCTTATATAGCTATCTTGAAAATCGTGAATAATGCAGCATTAGCAGCGCAACCTGTTGAGAGATTCACACCAAAAAGTAATTAGCACCAATTTATATCAAAGTCTAACTGAATCTAAAGTTTTATTAAATTCCGCGTACATTAGTTCTTGAGATAGAGCGCTGAATTTTTTTTTGTCACATACAGACAGACAGACTGACATTTTCTAAAAACAGCCAAATCGTGTTCAACATCTTCTAAAACGTATAAATCAGTTGAAAACTGGAAGTCGAAAGTTTTCATGAATCCAATACTTTATTATTGTCAAGATAGAAGAGAGTAAAAAAATGTAAAAAAAAATAAATAAATATATAAAAATTTATAATAAAATATTGATAATCAATTTAAAAAATATATCATATTTTTTATATATATAACTGGAAAATTATTTTTTCATGTATAGTTTGTAGAGAATTTAATTTCCTTTATATATTTATTTATTTTCTTAAAGAAGCATCTAAATACATTAACTTGTTTAAAAATTATCGTGGCAAAACCGCTGGAAAACGGTGTTGAGATAATTGACTTTAAAATTTTTCTCTCACAGGTACTGCTGGGTTGCGCTGCTTACTGTTTACGGCTCTTACCATTGTAATTATAAAAGTTTTCCTATTGTATAAACTGCATGAATTTTTTTAAGATTCAAACATTATTAAAATAATAAATAATATTTTTTTTCTTTATTTCAAACCATTTCGGTCCTTATAACTGAATGAAACAAAAGTGTACTTAGGTGATTTTCAGTACAATCTAGAAGGTCTCGATATATTTTACGGTCTCGTTATACACTGGTTTCCAGAAATTAAGGGACAGTGACCAATTTCAGACGTTTCGTCGAACATCTTACTGAAACTCGTTAGGAAATGCTCGGAATACCCTTGAACTTTCGGGATGTAAAGAACAGGTTTCACGTCAAATGTTTCAGTGAAGATTTTGTTGCGAAGACAATTAGGGGGGAAATAATAATTTTAATAATAAAATAATATTTTTGATCACCCAAGTAACAAAAAATGGTAAAAGTGGTCTGTTACTATAGCAAATGACTGTGCAGGTCCTGTTTAACATTTGTTTGCATTTGTGTAAGCATAGCACGTATATTCGTGAAGACGTTAACGTTTCTCTAAAAACTGCAAAAGGTTTTTTTCTTTATAGCATGCAGAGTTTTCAGCCGAATTTAACACCGCTTAACTACTGCAAAGATTTTTTGTCATGATTTGATAGTCAATACTAATGAGGAACTCATATAAAAAGACCAGTGAAATATCATGAAAACTGCAAAAGTTACAGCAATAATTAATAAATTGAAAAATAAGTCTCATATAATCCTATGGGACTTATTTTTCAATTTATTAATTATTATCAAATATTCAATATTTTAATATTTTAATCACAGTATACTGTTTCTACAATTTTTTATCAATTTTTTGGAAAGCGGTGTTAAATTCGGCTGAAAACTCTGCATGCTATAAAGAAAAAACCGTTTGAAGTTTTTAGAGAAACGTTAACATCTTCACGAATATACGTGCTATGCTTACACAAATGCAAACAAATGTTAAACAGGACCTGCATAGTCATTTGCTACAGTAACAGACCATTTTTACCATTTTCCGTTACTTGGGTGATAGAAAATATTATTTTATTATTAAAATTATTATCCCTCCCCCCCTAATTGTCCTAGCGACAAAATCGTCACTGAAAAACATGACGTGAAACATGTTCTTTACATCCCGAAAGTTCAAGGGCATTTCGGACATTTCCTCACGAGTTTCAGTAAGATATTTGACGAAACGTCCGAAATTGGTCACTGCCCCTGAATTTCTGGACACCAGTGTATTTTATAAATATTAGAAAATGTAGCAAATTCCCTTATATTTTCGTTCATATGTATATTTAAGTTTTAAGTAAGGTATTAGATACATTTCTAACAAAATCATTCTAATATTTAACTTTAATATTTTAACCTTTTGCTTACCGGCTAGGACCGGCGACTATTTTTATATAAACTCGTACCGCAGTTTACAAAAAAAAAAAAAAAAAAAAAATCTTTATAGCAGTTTTCTGTTGTAAGTATTCTAGTATAAGTGTATGGCAGAAATTATTTTGCAAAAAGTGGTGCGAGCAGAAAAAAGAAAAAGTCGCTGGACGACATATGTCCCAACCCCGTAATCAAAGGGTTAATGAATATAAGTCGAAATTCCCATCCGTGGACGTCCCTACATCTAAAGCACAAAGTTTATTTCACTGACATTTAAACAATTATTATTATTATTATTTTTACATTTTTTTCCAATAATAAATAGTTAAATGTCTTTAGTTAACTTCTAAATTAATATTTTTTAAAAGTGGTTTTATTTTTACTAAGGAATTAATTTATAAACTTTGTCCCTAACCTAAATAGTCTCCCTCCGTGGACACCGGAAAAAATAAAAGTGCCATAGATGTCAGTATATATGCTAATTCATCATTAGGTAATTTGGGAGAAATAAAGCCTTTTTGTTTTTTAGATATAACTTTTTGTTGTGCTGTAAAATTATTGAATCTTTTCCACTTTATTAGTTCCATTTAGAGTTTGGCAAAGTTCTCAGTGTATACTCCGTGTTCATCATAAATAGAGTCATAAGCTAATTTATAATTATAATACAAATTTTAGAGAGCTTTAACATTGCATTTAATAAAAATAAAGGCTCCCTTTCAACAAACTAAAAAGCAAAATATTAGTTAAAAATTTAAAACTTAAATTTTATCTTCTCCGTGGATTTGACATATATCCAATTTTACTGATATTGTCAAGTTTATTGGTCTTTTATCTAACATTATGTGCAGTATAAAGAGGTATTAGATACAAAGAAAAAGTTCGAAAAGTAATAAAATCCCGATGCGCAATATTTTTCAGAAAATTGCGTTCTATAAATTTAAAAGTTTAAAACAATATTGTTTAGCCGATTTTGCCTTTTGTAAGAAAATGTTTTAAACATTTTATAACGTTTTAAACGTTTAATAATAAAATATAAATATGTATCAATTATGCCCAATAATTAGTAAATTATGTCTTCAATTAAATTTTTGTAATGTAAATGTCTCTTCCCATGGCCTACGTGGCCATGTCAGAATTAAATAAAGAAAAAAAAACTTGTGAAAAATATAATAGATAACTTGACCACTAATATAAGGTTATTATCATAAATGAAAACATCCATGCAATTTTTAAGATTTTCTATATGCTTTTCTAAAATAGATTTTTTTTTCTATTTTTTACCCTTTCCTAAAAATGACCTACTAAAAAAAAAAAAAAAAAAAAAAAAAAAGGCTGTTTCTAGTAGTGTTTTCAAAAACATTTTTAACTATTTCTAAATATCTACTTACAAATTCGCTTCTTCTTTCCTTTTCAAAACTGTCACATGATATTTTGAGAAAAATATATTTTAGTAATCTTTTCAAAAAGCTTTTCAAGGAATTTTATTCCTTCTCTTTTATAGGTTTCTTATAGTTTAGAAGCAATCTTTTTTTTTCTGAAATATATTTAAACTTGAAAGATTTAATTTTAGTAATGATACAGATATTTTCCATATATTTTTTTAGATAATTGTTATTTCTGCAAAAATATGTAATAGAAATTTAGATTGAGAAATGTGTAACATAAAATAAGAAATATAATTTTTTTAAATTGAAAATTTTAAGAAAGGCGACGTAAAATAAATTTAAGAATTCATCACATACTTAAAGTTTCTTCTACTGTTTTTTCCTTTCCTTTTGTATAGGTTTCTTATGATTTAGAAGTATGTTGGTTGCTTTTTTAAATATAATGAACCTAAAATATTTAATTTTAGCAAGAAACGCGTATTTTCTAATTATTTAGTAATTGGCGTAGTCAAACAAAGAACTACTGTCTTAGCCAGACAATATAGAAAGGAACCGTTGCAGATTGATTTCAAGAATAGTAAAATAATTTTTCAATCAAGAGCTTATTTCCCATCCATTATCCGTGAATTAATAGAAATATATTTGCAAAATGATAACATATGCAACGAAGCCGCTTCTTTTGAATTACCTAAAATTTGGCACGCGATGATCTACAGGTTGAAAAGGCAATAAAAATAAAAATAAATAATAATTTTCACGTTTTCCAGTTTGACCAATTTAAGCACCTGCTGGCCTTGGACATGCGATCTCCTGGTGTTATGTTTACCATTTTACAAAAATATGCGAGAATAACTTATTTATCATTTAGATCTGAAGATGTCGCCGATAGAGCGAACGAAACATATGTAATCTACATGAAAAGGTATTTTTAAACATTTCGTGTTATGTTTTTATCCCTTTAAGCGTTAATTAGACTTTAATTTAAAGTTAACAAGTGATTCTATTATATTATTTGTGATCAAATTTATTTAAAAAACTGCAAATAAGTGTGAACACAAGAGGTTAGTTTTAGTAACAATAATTCTTGTTTATGAATTTATTCCAGAAATCAACTGATAATTTCTCGCAATTCAAAAGATTCATGTATCGTGTCATCACCTAGAAAACTATAGACTAGAAATTCTCGATCTCTCGATTTCGTCTATTCAGTTTATTTGTTTACCTTATTCGCATAATTTGGAAATCTATATTTATAGTTAAGAGATTTAGAAAATGACTATTTATTCGTTATAGATGCCGGCGGTATAAATTTTCGTTCAGTGTAGTAGCATATAAAGATTTACATGGCAATCCGAGTATATTTATGAGAGTTAAAAAACGGACAGACAGACGGCAAGACGGCTGACATAAAAACCGAAGTCCATCAAACTTTTTAACTGTGTAGAAAAGTGCTATAAAGAGCAGAATTATGTTGGTGTTTCATTAATGGTATTTCATACACTCCTGAGTAATTCTCAAAATTACTCGAATAATAACGAGTAATAACGAATAACAAATGAAAATAAAAATAAAACAAAAAATAACGAATAACGAATAAATATAAAAATATAACAAATTGTATGGTATTAATGGTTTTAAAGTGCATCATATTAATAAATTAATCGTGGATATTGCCAATAATAAGAAAACTGAAAATAAATTTCATTCGCAAAACTACAAACTTTATGCTCTTCAATATTATTCAATCTTTTCTGAAATATTAAAATACAGCCTTAAACTTTTCAATATTTGTTTAATAGCCAAAACCCTCAGAAATTAAAGAATATTATTTGCAGTAAAATTGACCCAATTAATTTTGAGAATTATTCAGGAGTATATGAAATACCATTTATTAAAGAAGACGGCTTTTTATGAAAACAGAAAAAATCCCACAACTTCTTAATTATGATACGTATCGAATCCGTTTAAAGCTAGAAAAAGGGCCGAAAATTTATGTATGACAGATTTTTGATATCATTAAAAATGGCCTCAAGGGGGAGGAGGGGGGATTAAGGGTTTAAGAAGAAAAAAATCACAACTTTGTCAATTCTCAAGATATCAAATCTGCTTAAATTTATTATGAATCCTCTTAATATTATCTACAACTTTTATATTGACAAGTTTTTTATAGAACCAACCGTTATAGCAAAATAATAATAATAATAATAATAATAATAATAATAATTAAAAACAACAAAATTCTGCCGTCTCCGCCTACTTGACACAGGTAGATTTCAAAGTGGGTGGTCCCAACTGCCGCATCTTGGCAAAAGGGTCATTTCTTCTGCAATTCCCAATAAAAAGGGGCTCCACGGTCTGCGTCTTCGAAATCTACCTGTGCCTGTAGGCCGAGCCGTCAGAGATTCGTTTTAATCTTTTTTGTATATGCTATTATACTTATTAATATTCAAATATATAGTTTTTTTTTCGGTTAAATAAATAAACTTTCTTTCGGAAAATCGGGTCGACTCAATATAATCAAAATTCCACCTGAAACTGACTCGAACCCGACCCGCAATAACAGAAATTAGCGTGGACCCGACCCGAAACAGGACTCTAATACTGAATGTGAATGTCAAATACATAAAAAACAGAATTGCATATCCTTTCCACAGAAAAAGAAAAACAGTACACATTTGTCATGCACATAATAAATGAAAGCATTATCTGCGACAGCAACATTGATAATTTATATGGGATTCGTATTTTGTCCGCGATAATTCCTTATTGTTTTGAAATTTCTGAATAATTCATGCACAAATGCATTATCATCTTTCGGACCGTCTGGAATAGCGCAGAAGGTCGTTAACCGCTGAAAAATAGTCGAACTCATTTAGAAACTTTTTTTGTTTTCTTTTTTTACTTTTTGAAACTTTATAATAATAATAAGTATATTTTGCGCTCCTATACAGGGTGTTTAAAAAAATTATCCGATTAAAAAAAATCGTAACTATTCAGCTTATAATCCGTTTTGATTGAATAATGTATAGGTAGAAAAGAGGGAAATCTCGAGTTTCATGCAGTTTCCGACAGGTAGCGCTGACGCTCTTCCTTCGTCCGCCAGTTCAGTGTTTGTCTGGCCTCCAAGATAGCCGGATCTCTCACAAGTAAAGGTACTATAGTCTGTAAAGGTGAATTTCGATTTTTATAGATCATTCGATTCGTCTCATCGAGCTAAGTAATTTGCTACCTCGCATTTCGGCTATTGAGTTTTGATAATGACAGGGGGCCGGGTCAAAGCTTAAAATTTCGTTCATTGAAAACCAGTTGCCGTCAAAAAAATGAGTAAGATTTAAATTTATTTATGGTTTTTACACTGACATGCATTGATGATATTCAATTTTTCACACATTGTTCATTCGAAAGAAGTGAATAAAACAAAAATATTTGTCACAGTGCGCACAACGAGCAAAGGCTTCTTCAGCTGACTCGACGACGCATTCAGTACATGCATCATAACTTGCGAAAACTTGCCTGCCAAGTAGCATACGAATATTTTATCTGCAATTACAAATTCTGATAATAACAGCAATAATATAACCTTGTAGTAGTTACTGGCAATGTATGGTAAACAATAACTGTAAAAACAATTAGTAAACTTAAATCGCACTTATTTCTTTGAAGGCATCTGTTTTTCACTGAACGAAATTTTTAACTTTGACCCGGCCCCCTGTCATTATAAAAAACTCAATAGCCGATATGCGAGGTATAAAATTACAAAGCTTGATGAGACGAATCGAATCAGCTATAAAAATCGAAATTCGCCGCCAAAGACTATTGTACCTTTACTTGTCAGTGTGCGATTTCTTCTTGTGGGGGTATATTAAAGACTGCATTTATGCGTCTCCCCTTCCAGTTACATTAGCGAAACTGAAGATACGCATAACAGCTGCCGTAGAAGCAGTGGATGCAAACATGCTCGCAACAGTTTGAGACGAATTTGACTACCGTATAGACATATGCCGTGCATCCAAAAGTGGACATATTGATCAGCTGTAACTTGGTTTGTAAAAAAAAAACTTTATGATTAGCCATGTAAGATAAAATTAATTTTAAGTGTCTATGTTCAATATTTTGCATAATATACGCATTTCAATTCTTTTTGAAAGACCCTGTATTTGAAACACATAAAAAATTAGAACGATAAGACTACCGTCAACCGGGGTGATTTTATCTAATTTTTTCGCCTCTTGTTGTCTTTAAAGATCTAAAAATTATGGAAATTTTCGTATAAACAATTTTTAATACTTTTTTTTTCTAGTTTCATGATATCAATAACAAATTTTAAAATTCACGTTTAATATTAATTTTTTTTTTTGTAATTATTTTGTTTTAAAGTGGAACAATGTCACCTCGGCTTTTGATTTTGTTTAATAACTAAAAAATCAGTGAACAAGGCTTAAAAATTTTGAAAGACAATATAACCTCACTAATATGATAAGAGTCATAAAACATAATAAAAGAAATACGTCATTTCGTCATTAAAAAAGTCAAATTTTGTATGAAAATGAATATAAAAATGAAATTTTATTAAAAAAGGACCATAATGCAAGACATATAAAAACAATTAATAATTAAGATATGATAAAATTAATGTTTTTCAAGAAGACAAAATTTTTGATATATTCACTTATTTCAGGCGCTGAAAAACACTTCTTTAGAAGAAAGAGATAGGTCATGGAGAATTAATTTTTTAAGTACATTTTAGCCTATTCTTTAAGTAGTGATTGGAATTGAATATTTTTCAGCTGCTATTCTTTGGTTTAATACATGTTGTAGAAGAACATTTACCACTTTCAGCAGCATTTCATTAGTATAATTTTTAACATTACAAGTACTGACAGGAGATTTATACATAGGCATTATTACACCAGCACCGGTACAAAAATATTATAAATATATATACAAGTAAATCATATATATTTGAAGTAAATGTTTACTTTCACAGTTATATTTCAGAAAAAAATACATATAATAAGTAATCTAAACTTATGGTGACTTTGTTCTGAAACAATCTCACCCCAAATTGGCATTCAAAATGCCGGTTGTGATACTTCATGCTGTAAAGTGGCAGATACATTTTTTTGATTTTTTAATATGTTTTCTTTACAAATCAATGAGATTTATACATCTTAATTTTATATTATAGATTTTACATTGACTTTATTCACAACCAGTATTTTGAATGCCAATATGGGATCAGATTGTCTCAGGACAAAGCAACCATAAATTTAGTTTATTTATTATATTGCGGTGGAATTGTATCTTTATGATTAATGCAGGATTAACATGCATAAATTCCTAAACACATAGAATTCTTTGAAGTGTGGCAGTAAGAAAAAAAAAACTTTTATTGAATTTCCTTGTTGTTCTTTTACATAACTTTCTAATGCTTATTACTCCAATGAAATCTACTTCATCAAACATTAATTATTTATAAATGTATATAAATTAATGATAGGTAAATTTTTTGATAAATCTAATACGAATAACTGTAAATATTCACCTGTTTAAATTGTATGTTTCTTCTTTACAAACTGATATTATGAGAACTAATTGTGCAGTTCTACACCCTGTATACCCACTTTATGAACAGCTCTATAGCATTTCACACATACAACATTCGCTTTATATATATATAATATATATATATATATATATATAATATATATATATATATATATATATATATATATATATATGATATAAAAATTTCTAGATCCAGCAACCGTTGACAGGCCACCCACGATCTCTATAAATTTACACCAGATCATAGCACTATTATTCCACCGCCACAAATTACTAACGCTGTTCCATGCTATATGATGACGAATTATACTTCTTAGAGGCAGTCGCATGAACCGGAGAACAGGCTAAGTAAATGAATCCAGGCAGTTTCCCACTCAAGAAAGACACATGGTATTGCCGAGACAACTGTTTATTAGATGACGTTGATGTAACAACTCCACTAAATCTCATCAAAAACTCGAAGATATTTAATACATTAGATGACAGCACAAAGCTATGTTTTTTGAAGACTCTCTACCGATGAATACGTATTTTGACCCCCTAGTGACAGGGCCTAGTTGACAGAAGAAAAACGTACAAAAATCTGTGTCCGAAGCCAATGTAACAGTATAAATATTCCGAGATTTCTGCTCAAAGTTACAAACGCGCGAAATGCTAGTCCACTGACAGCCATAAACAAGGGGGGGCAGAAAAGGCGGGCCTGCTCGCTAATGGATGAAAAAATGAGGCCACGACGGTGTGTCTCTGACGTATGACCAAAACTCTTTATCAGAAGCGGCAATTTAAAAAGGTAAAACAGCCTTTGGGCGCGAAAATGCCAGGAATTCTGGGATGCCGAATGATAATTAAATAGAAATAAAAATAGTATTACAAAAGTTCCAAAGAATAAAAATTCAATGTCTCAAAAGAAGAAATTAGGCAGGTGAGTTTTAGAGGCAGTGTTGCAATTTAAGAGAATAAGGTTTTAATAAATACGTGTAGCTTTTAACAGATTAAGATTTTTAGAATGATAAATAAAAGAATATTTTGATTAAGTTATGGAACAAAATATAAAATAGATTTAAGAGATATTTTAAAAGAGGGGGAAAATTTAGAATTGTAAGAATTTGGAATAATTTAACTAAGGAAAAATGGCGAATTTTTTTTTTATTATTACACATATATATATATACATATATATATACATCATCGTCATCATCATCATTAACCGTTTTCAATCCATTGTTGGATGTAGGTCGCCCCCAGATTTTTCAATTGTTTTCTGTCTAGTACTTTAGTAATCCAATTAACACTGGTCAATATATATATATTAATTAAACAGTAACTTATAATACATCCATTTATACATAAATCTAATATGAATAACTGTCAATATTCACCTGTTTAATTTTTTTGTTTCTTCTTTACAAACTGAAATTATGAGAACTAATTGTGCAGTTTTACACCCTGTATACCCACTTTACATACAGCATCCTCTATAGCATTTCACACCATCTAACATTCGCTTTATATATATATATATATATATAATAAAACTTTAGTTAATAATAACCATCTAATCACATAAATAATCGACATTATAAGAATCGATAATTATAACAAAATACAAAGAAATATATAAAAAATGTGAGATCCTCAAAATGAGATAAATATAAAAAAATTATATAAATGTAAATTAAACCGTAACTTATGATTTTACCGTAACTTATGAACCGTAGTCTATTTATACATAAATCACATTACGAATAACTATAAATATCCACCTGATTAATTTTTTTTGTTTCTTCTTTACAAACTGAAATTATGACTACTAACTGTGCAATTATACATCCTATACTTATATACCTACTTTACATACAACATCCTGTATAGCTTTTCACACCATCCAACATTCGCTTAGTAATCTATTCAAATTCTGTCAAATTCTCTACAAATTCAAAATCGCTTTTTCAAAAATCTTATCTAATACAATGCTGAAGCAGCCCCCTAAAATACACATTCTTCAGATCTTTGATAGCGCACGACTTGACTGCGAACATGCTAATAAAGAGTCGAGAACTGATGATAAAAGCGGGAGAGAAAGAGAATGAGCTTTCTGCCTCTTTAAAGACAGCTTATTAACGTATGTGAATTATGAAATACTACAAATCCAGTTGGAGTGCTGTTCAGCTTAAAGGCAAACATCATTTGGACAATAACGTTTGGCAAAGGATTCACGGTTTAGAAATTTATTAACGAAAATATTTCGAAATTACTAATATAACTTGCGTACTTCAGCTTAAGAGAGTTTTAAAAATGGAGCAATGTAAGTACATTTTGCTGAAAATGGCTTTGTAAAAATTTACCATATAAAGATTCAAACCATTTTAGTACTTATACAGGGTGTAAGAGGAAACAAAATGTTTTTAGTAATTGTGCTAGCCTGTATCTTCATATTTTTAAAAATAATTAATCTGTTATGCTATACGGAAAAATATTCACTAATTTAATGTATTTAATTTAAATCGACTATTATTGCAAGTCTCTTTATAAATGAATCGTTGTTCTTTTTATTTACATACAAACCGAAATTATGAGCATTAATTTTACAACTCTACATTTTTTATACCCACTTTACAGAGGTAGGAGAAACTGTTTTTTTTATTGTAGCGAACTACAACTACAACTACTTTATGAAAATGTAATTAACTACAATTACAAATAGTTGAGTTTTAAAAAGTAGCGACTACAAACTACTTTTAAAAAGTAGTCACTACTTAGCTGCTTTCAGATTTTGTCAACGGGTTCAATTTACACTAGGAATTGAAGATACGGATTAACCTGTTGTTATATCGCGTCGGCCAGGATACAATTAAATAAATGCAATCTAACCAAGGGTATTAAAAATTTAAGAAAGATAACATCCAAGAAAATGTTTTGTGTTTGTCTCCAAATTGTTAGTTTATACACACATTACAAATTCTTTAGCAAAATAATAGAAATATTATGTAATCTAGAAAATTACAGAAAAACAACTCTAAATGCAAACAATAAATAAATCTGTAAATAAAGCAATTCCGAATAATAAGAAACCCGGCGTTAAAATATATGAAGACCTAATAATAAGTAAACAAACAAGTGCTACGAGCAAGAAAATTAATTATTCCGTTGGGTTAGTACTTGATTTTAGCAGCAAGTGTCATTGACAAAAATTAGGACTTCATGAGGTGCGTTGCTATACACTGTAGTTGAGATCTGCCCCTAAGATTCTTAAATTGTTGAGCAGGATAAATTTTGTACAAAAGATGCAATTTTCGATCACGTGATTTGCAGATTGGCACACATTTTCCCTCTAGAGTAGCGTTAAAAGAAGCGCGGTTCTCACTAGAAACTACTGATTTTTTGTATAGTGCTACTTGCTACACTACATTGTTCAAAATGTAGCGCGCTTACACTACAAACTACTGGAGAAAGTAGCGACTACTGTAGTTTAGCTACTTCCACCCACAGTATATACTTTACATATACAATGCTCTACACTGTAAAAAAAGACAAATGATTCTTATTCTACGGAAATGTATACTATAACCACGACTGAAAATATACAAGAACCTCTTCTGATTTATCCGCGATTCCGAAAACATTTTTTTATCGTTAGAAACCTCAGAAACCCATATAGTTTCGAGATTTAAAGAAGCATTTCTAAAAACAAAGTTTCTTTTGCTGCCACCAATTTCCGGAAACATTTCCGAGTTGTTTTTATGATGCATTCATCAGTTTCCTCAAACTAGGGTATCGATTTATAGGATGTTATCATTTCGCAATTAAACATTTTCAGTTGCGTGATTAATTTTATACATACAAGAGTAACGATATAATATTAATTCTCTCAATTTATCATCTTTTTTTTTGTAAAAATTGTTTGTTGAACACGAAAAGGTGTACTTGAGATTTGATACCATCTTAAAAACTTATATTCCATGTTGAGAAAATTGATTAATACTCTACACTGTAAAAAATGACCAATGTTTCTTATTTTATGAAAATATACTATAACCACGAACGAAAATATAATATAATCTTCTGAGTTATCCAAAATTCCGAATAGCGTGTTCCATTGTCTTTTGAATCCCCAGAAACCAATACATTTCCAAAATTTAAAGAATTATTTATAAAAACAAAGTATTTTTCGCTGCCCGTATTTTTCAGAAACGTTTCCGAAGGGTTTTTATAGTGTATTAATTAGTAACTGCCTGGAATACCTGTTTTTCGAATGATATCCATTTTGAAGTAAGCCTTTTCATGCTCAAAAAATATGTTTTACAGACAAACATGCAAAATTAACAGCGTTAACAATAACATTAAAATTAAGATTATTTCTTTACTATTTCATGAATAAATTAACTTATGCGGCTGAAAACGTTTACTTGAGAATGGATGACATTCGAAAAACAGGTATTCCAGGCAGAGTACACTAATTAATGCACTATAAAAACTTTTCGGAAACGTTTCTGAAAAATACGGGCAGCGAAAAATACTTTGTTTTTATAAATAATTCTTTAAATTTTGGAAATGTATTGGTTTCTGGGGATTCAAAAGACAAGGGAACACGCTATTCGGAATATCGGATAACTCAGAAGATTATATTATATTTTCGTTCGTGGTTATAGTATATTTTGATAAAATAAGAAACACTGGTCATTTTTTACAGTGTATAAAAACTACTCAGAAACGTTTCCGAAAATCAACAAACGGAACTTTGTTCTCATAAATAGTTCTTTAAATATCGAAACAAATATTGCTTTCTGAGGTTTCTAAATGTAAAGAACGTTTTCCAGAAATAACTAGGGAGAGGTTATTGTATATTTTCGTTCGTGGTTATATTATATTTTCTTAGTTTAAGTATTTATTTCTAGATTTGTACTTTTTTTTACTGTGGATATAATTCAGCATATAAATTGCTCCTAATAATCTGTTCATATTTCATTAAAGTCTCTACAAATTCGCAGTTGATTTTGGAAAAAAATAAATCCTTAGTACAATGCTATAGCGACATCCTGAAATACACACTGTTCAGATCTTTGATAACGCACGACTTGACTTTTGAACACACTAATAAAGACGTAATAATTGATAATAAAAGCAAAAGAGAAACAGCTCTGTCTGTTTAAAGAGAGTTTTTTGTCACATACATATTATAAATTGCTACAAATCCAGTTGAAGTTCTGTCCAACTAAAGCCGAACGTCATTTGGATAACAACGTCTGTAAAATGATTCACAGTTCAGAATTTCGTTAATGGAAATCTTTCAAAAAGTTGTGATTATATATTCCTAACTTTTACTTAGAGAAACTTTAAAATGGAAGCAAATTAAATACATTTTGCCTTAGATACAATATCTAAGATTATTAAGGATTATTAAGGATGCTATGCACACCCTATTCTATAGTAAGCATCTTGTAGTGCACCTCAATAATGTATATCAATACATTTGAAATAGTGTAACATCGTTAAAATACACTACAAACCTTTTCCCCTATAGACAATAGTGTATAAGAGCATTCTTTTGAGTATGTTTTTAAACGACCTATAAATGCTACACTCGTCATTTTCAATACCAAATATGCCATATTAGACCTCAATAACATATATCAATTTTATGGCAATCCGACTATATTTACGTGAGTTAGAGCGTGGACAAACGTCAAGACAGGCCAGACGGCCAGACAAACCAAATTAAAACAAACTTTTCAACAAAAAGGGCAGTACAAATCCAATCCAAGACCAGTTCCAAGCATAATTTTATTCTTTGATTACAAAAAATATGCTTTTTGTGAAATAAGTTGCAATAAGAATAAATAAACGAATCTCTTTCATAACAGATCCCAGTGTAATATGAATCTGGGAATATATTTCATAATAATTCCTCACATAGTTTCATTTGTAGAATAGAAAGAATATGCTTTTTTTCTGAAATGCATATGTGCCAGCAAAATAAATACAATAAATGAATTTCTTGCATAAGGAATCTCATAAATATTTCCAAGAACTTTCAAATAAATTATCGCACGAAGAATTTTTATCGCTCACATTCTTTAAGGCTTGGAAGAAAATTTTCAGATGGAACTCATGAATTATTGCTTTCATTTAAAACCATATCATCATTAGGGATAAAGGAGATAAACATTTATTTTTGGCCCATCAATAGGGTCAATTTTTTTTTTTTTACTAAGTTGATTTGATTTTTTCTAACGTAATTAAGAATCTGCTTTATTTATCTTATTGATTTTTGTTTGGAGATTGTTTAACTCTTTAAAGGAGCAATTGTGTTTATATAATGTTAAATTCGGACCAGAATTTTTGGAAAAGATTATTTGAAAATAGAGGAAATACAATTTTACAAGTCTACAGTGAATAGTGGATAATTTCAGGGGCTTCCTAGTTGCCATGCACCTCCACGCCCTGTAGATGGAGTATTTGTGTAACACAACTTAAAGGATCCATGAATAGAGTCTGTCCATAGTACAGTATACGTACTACAATAGAAAATTAAAGATAAAGATAAAAGAAAGAGGGGTAACGTGTTGAGCTCACTGAGACAGAAGACGAAATGAGTAGGGGGATAGGAAAGGTCTATTTATGCAGCCTGGCAGTGCAAGTGACCAATCCGAAAATATGAAGGCGGAGCTTTGCTAGGAGATGCTAGGAAGTCGAACGAGACTAATAATTGAGAAGCTATAACTATAAAAAATTAAAAATTAAGCGAGGATAGTAAATTAAATTATTAGGATAGTAAAACACAAGTAAAAGTTCAAACTGTTCAAAAGACTATAGCGCCATAGCCGAAATCACCAAGGATTTAAGATAAAAGAAGTTAAAATTTTACAGTTTTCTTTCACCAAAGTCATAGAAGTAAAATTTTGTTAAAAAATTTTGGTATAAATCTTGAATAAAATTAAGTGGTATAAAAAATATCCCACCGCTGCGCTGTTCAAGAGGCTAAACGTGTTACACAAAGTTAGGAAAATAGGTTTGTTTAGCAAATTTTAATGCATTAAATTTATATCAATTAAATTTTATTTCGATATGAAGCGTTCATAACACCATCGTAGTTTTTGCATATGTCAAAATGTGGAAAAGGAAGTAAAACAGGTGTTCGATGGTGTTAAAAGTGCTACATATAAAAAATGCTTAGTTAATGATATGTCCAGTACACCAAATATTTCAAATGTCTGGCTACGTTCCCTTTAATTCATTCTCTTCACTTCCCCCTTCCTTTCTTTTCTCCTCCGTACTTAAACTCGTCCAGACTGGCGGAGCGCTTCTGACTGGTCTCTTCCGTCACATGGGACTCCTGATTCTGCTGTTGTTTTTAAACACTCATCGCCATTCCATCTTGACCGCGAGTGGAGACGCAAGTATATTTATATGGCCTTATCTTTTAAATGTGTTTTTTTATCTTTTTAACTTTGGCACTGATGATGGAGCTTCAGAGGCACCGAAACAGCTGTTTGCTACTTTATATGTATTTTATTTGTGGTATTTTTTTACGTTGATCATTTATTTTAAGATATTTCTTAATCTAGGAAAATATAAGTCCAGAACGAAAATATGCATAACATCTTCAGAGTTACCAATGATACAGAAAAATGTCCTTTATGTTTAGAAACCTAATAAATCAATATAATTTCGATAGTTAAAGAAGTATTTGTAAAATCAAAATTTCTCTTGCTGCCACTGATTTTCGGAAACGTTTTCGAGAGAGAAGAGTGTATTAATTATTGTTTTTAGAGTGTATTAATTAGTTTTCTCAGACTGGAATATGCGTTTTTCGGATTCTATTAAATCTCAAATAAACATTTTAATGTTCAAAAAATATGTTTTACAGGCAAACGTGTTTAATTAAACGTGTGTACGCAGCTAAAAATGTGTAACTAAAAATTAATAGCATGCTAAAAACCAATATTCTGGTTTCAGAGAAATGATTAATACAGTATACAATGTACTCGGAAACGTTTTCGAAAATCAGCGACAGCAAAAGAAACTGTTTTTATAAATGCTTCTTTAAATATCAGAAATATATTGTTTTCTGAGGTTTTTAAATATAAAGAATGCTTTTCTGAATCATGGGTAACTCAGAAGTGGTTGTTGTATATTTTCGATCTGGATTATATATATTTTGTAGATTAACAAAACATTTGTCTTTTTTTACAGTATAGGCAGTCTAAAAAAATGTACTAAATGTAAAAAAAAATCTATTAGAGCTTTTTTGTATATTTTCGATCTGGATTATATCATATTTTGTAGATTAAGAAAACATTTGTCTTTTTTTACAGTATAGGCAGTCTAAAAAAATGTACTAAATGTAAAAAAATCTATTAGAGCTTTTTTGTATATTTTCGATCTGGATTATATCATATTTTGTAGATTAAGAAAACATTTGTCTTTTTTTACAGTATAGGCAGTCTAAAAAAATGTACTAGTAAATGTAAAAAAATCTATTAGAGCTTTTTTGTATATTTTCGATCTGGATTATATCATATTTTGTAGATTAAGAAAACATTTGTCTTTTTTTTACAGTATAGGCAGTCTAAAAAATGTACTAAATGTAAAAAATCTATTAGAGTTTTTAAAGAAACAAATGTTTTTCACAAAAACAAATGTTTTTCATCATTTAAAATTATAACCAATATACCGTATGTAATAATCGCGGAGATACCTTATTATAAGATTTCCAATCAATAAGGTAAAAACCGGGATACATAACTACTTTAGCTAAAGAAAACTGAATTATTCTCGAATTGCTTTTTGGGTTACTTCCCTTATAACTTTTTTTCTTACTTTTTTCCAATTTTGTGAAATTTTTCTAAAAATCTTATATTAAAAAAATATATGCACTGTAAAAAAAAGACAAATGTTTTTTAATATACGAAAATATTATATAACCACAAACGAAAAATTTAATAACATCTTTCGAGTTACTAACGATTCCTAAAAGTGTTCTCTATCATTAGAAATCTCAGAATCAATGTATTTTCGAGATTTAAAGAATCATTTATAAAAAGAAAGTTCGAAAATGTTCCTGAGTAGTATTTATAGTATATTAACCCCCTGACCGCTGAGCAATGAGGCAAATTTGTAATGTCGTTTTCTCTTGAATTTTTTTAAAATGCTAAAAAAATCTGAATTTTCAAACTTGAGATAAAACTCTTAATTACGTATATAAGTATCATCCTTGAGATTATCAATCATTACTTGATGTTTTAAAAATGCATTACATTTGTAGAATTACATTAATTTAAACAAACCTTGTATTGCTGTGAAAGCTACAGCATAGTGAACGGATATATCAAGTCGCGGCGGTGAGAAGGTTCTAATCAGTTTTCTCAAATCGGTTTTTAAAATGCTATTTCTTCTAAAGTAAACATTTTCAGCTGCTTAATTGAATTTACTACACATGCAAGAGTAACAAAGCAATATTAATTTTAATTTTAATGCTAATGCTGTTAATTTGTCCTGTTTGTCTGTAAAACATGCTTCTTCAACATGAAACTGTTTACTTGAGAACGGATAGCATCCGAAAAACCCATATTGCTAAACATATAAACCAAACAGGGTGTGAAGTTTCTATACAACAAGGAATCCCCTTGATATGCTCACACTGTTCAATACTGCTCAGCACATAACAAATACAATAAATTGAACTTTATTAATCGCAGAAAACAAACAATTTTGGATCTCACATACATCCTAAAAAAAAAAAAAAAAAAAAAAAAAAAAATTGGAAATCGTACGTCAAACGTGACAAATGAGGTGAGTTCGTACTATAACTAGTTTTATAAATATTCAGATCTTGGTTCAATCGCTGTTGCAGTCTTATGCAAAAATGCATGAATACAAAATTTCTTTTATATGCAGATTTTCATATTATAGATATTAATTTTATTTTATGAAATTAAGTTTCAGTAAACTTTTACAAACAATTAATTACAATTCTGTCACATTAAAATTATACTATGCGCAAATATCCAGTACAAGACAATGTAAAAAAAAATAATCGTTATTATTTCAGTGAAACAATAAATTCTATTTTCTTTATTATGATATGATTAATTTCCGTAATAAAATAAGTACATTTTAAGTTCGCAACATTTTATCTTTTGTTGACATTTACTAAAAATTTCACTGGGAAACTTAAGCCTAGCTTTGAAAATGTCTGAACTCGAAATCCATATTTAGACCCTTTTTACATTTTTATATCCATTTCTCCATAAACAGCTATTGAAAAAACTGTTGGTTGATTATAATGATTGCTATAATTAAACAATTTTAGTATACAAATTCGTTTTTTAAATTTAGTAATACGGAAATAATATAACTCTATCTAAATTACCTCGGAATCACCATAGCAACCTAGAATCATTACCTATCATGGAATATCATTGAATTGATTACGTATGGTTGGCCAGTTTTTGCGTTGTTTTATGCGAACAGACGGACGGACCAGACGACGACTATAGGTGCTACGTATTTGTATAATTACGAACGCACCTAAAAACTACATTCATATGTATTACATTATTATATTGTTAGTACTTAAAAAAACTCATGCAAAATAAGAATGTTACGAAATTTTGCCCACATTTCTAAATTTTTCGTAACTAATATAAAATAAACAGAAAAAGTAGATTTCGCGTTTTGATTCACATTTCCATTTCACATCTCTCTAAAACATCCTTTCATAAAATTTGAGAAAAATATAGAAGAGATTTTTCAAACGAGATCCTTTTTATTTATTTATTTATTTATTAGGTAGTCGAGGTTTCAAAACTAGAACGTATTTTCTTTTTCAAAAAGATACATAAATATTTATTTATCATATCTCAGCAATGAAAAGATAAAACTCTTTGAGCATTTTTTTCACAAAAACATAGAGGAATATTTTTAGATTTCACATATACTAGAATTTAAGGGGGATAAAACAAAATTCCTCGCTAAAAAACATAACTTATATAGAGAATTCAAGTTTATAAATAATATAAATAATAAAAATTATTTTATATCCACATATACTGTAATAAAATGAAAAACTGCGTGTGTACAAAAAACTTATAATAGCATCCCATTTTGAAAATTTCATAGAGAAAAAAAAATGTTATGAACTTTTGGTATGGCATTTTGAGTTATTTTTTTAACTATTAATTACAAAACTTATTTTTCGTGTTTTCATTTTTTTTTTCAGGTCAATGCAAAAAACTCTTATAAAATTTGCGAAAAAAATCTTGAATTTTAATAAATAAGATTAATTATAGACAAATAAAAATATGAAACAACTAATTTTTGATGCAATACAATGTGGTTTTCCAAAAAAAAAAATCATATATTCTTTGATATATTAGTTAGTATATGATCAAATATTGAGGACGGATGGTTGGGTAGATGTTAGAGTATGGAGGAAAGATGTGTTGTTTGAACAAAATATCAGTCATCATACTTTAATATAACTATATTTGTCTTGCATAATTATTTCCTCCTCATTAATTATTCTTTTCTAATTTTAAAAATTATTATTTATTTATTTATTTATTTTTAAATATACATATATAATATCATTCTACACTGTCATAGTCTCAATTCAATTTTTTCATTTTCTTTTATATTTTTTTACACAGTTTTATTAATTATTTATTGAATTGATGTATTCTCTTACTTTTCATTCAATACATATACACTGGTGGTCATAACTTAAGGACCGCTGTTATTTTCAACGATTACAGTTAGAAATAGGTCCGCAAAACGTGTGTAAATTTGCATGAATACGGAATGCACTCTTATTTGTGAAGGTGATGCAAATTTTGTATTTCCGCATTTGTCGGTCACTTGACAGCAGAGATAAGAGATTTCAGGTGATCGGCGCGTGCTGCGATTTGTCGTTAGACCTAAAAATCAAAAGAGAAAGAGTGAAGTTAGAACATTGAAATTTTGTACATGTCTCCCAGGCATCATTTAGATTATTTTACTCGTGTAAAAATAAGCGGAAAGCTAGAAGAAGGGCACCAAATGAGAGATGTTGCCCGTGAATTTCACATCGCGCACAGTACTGTTTCTAGGCTATGGGCAACATTTCAAACGAGTGCAATGTACCCAGGCTCACGGGAGGAGGTCTTCCTAGGAGTACGATATCCCAAGAAAATCGTTATATTGTCATTTCGGAAAAAGGGAACCGACGTAGCACAGCTGGTCATTTGGCAAATCAACTTTGTGCTGCCACAGGAACTCAAATATCCAGGAAAACTGTTGCAAGATGTTTGAAAAAGGGTGGACTACATGCCCGAAGACCTGCTGTGTTCGTCCCACTCTCTAGGCGTCACCGTAGTGCTCGTTTACAGTTGTGCCGTATGCATCGCAATTGGACTGATGACGACTGGTCTACTATGCTCTTCTCAGATGAGTGAAGATTCAGTCTATCGACTGATTGTAGACGTAAAGTGATATGGAACGAGGTTGGCAGTGCTTACTGTTGCACAAATATTCATGAAAGAGATCAATATGCGACTTCCACACGGATCTCTATGTGCTTGACCACAGCTCCATGATTGGCCAACGGTACATTGAAGACGTTCTGCTGCCGCATGTTCAACTTTTTCGAGGTGCTGTTGGCAAAAATTTTCGTTTTATGGATGATAACACAACTTGTCATCTCACACAGGCTGTACAAGATTGTCTTGATGCTGAAGATATCCATCTCATGGCCTGGCTAGCACATTATCCTGACCTGAATCTGTTAGAAAATGTATGGGAATGTATGCCTTGGGAAGACATATTACTGCTCAAAAATTTCCTCCCACAAACAAGGAAACCCTCATACATGTAGTGAAAGACGAATGGGGCAACTTGCCTCAATAGCTACTGGATCATGTTGTTCTGAGTATGCCACGCTGTGTTCAAAGTTGCCTCGCAATACACGATGGTCACATCCCTTACTGACATGGCACTAATGATTGTTTATTGTAAGTATTTTGTTTTCTTTGTACAGTCATGTTTTCGGACAATATGCACGTTTCAGAAAAGCAACCTCTTGTAACACCCTGTATACATTCTTTCAACAAATGTTTTATATTAAATCCTGTTGAACATATTGTCAATACTACTGTTTGCCTCTTAATCCACAATCACACTAGATTTTCATTTACATGCCCATTTCGCCTTGGTCCATAAATTTTGTCCACCATTGTATTTACTTTATTAATTTAATTTCTTAAATGAGGAACATAATTTGAAATGTAGCATTTTTGACACTGTATTGAATAGATTTGTTTTTAATACGAAATGCTAAATCACTCTAAATATCGTTGCAGGAGACCGTTTTTTGGTAAATCCTTCGTCTTTCGGAAATTAAATAGAGCAATGGACCCCGAAGCGGGCTTAAATTCAATACCACCCTTAAAATATCTGGATCATTTCATACAAAGCAGGTTAGTTTTTGGTCAAAAATTTAAAAAGTACTGTCCGTTTTTCGCAAAATTTGTATTTTCGTAATCAGAAAAACAAACTACGTACAGACTGAGTTTCGAATCGATACCTCCAATATATTGTTTTTAATACTCGAGGATGCGTGAGAATGACAATATATCGTTGTCTTTGATTATCAAGTCGGTACCTTTCTTTTGCGGTTTCAATAAATATAATCATTTTCTGAGCACACACAGGAAAATTTTTTACTGCCACCGCTAGGGGTGCATTCTGTTCGAAACAAATTTCCGACACATGTCCCCGCTCATGTCATCTACCTATGGTACCGTGTATAGCAGACGTGTTGAGCACGTGCTGCAAAAGCTTTTAGTTCCAGATTACACTACCAGATGGGGTATTCGGTTCTAAATGAACCTTTTTCCGAACGAAACTCTGGGACTCGTCTCCGCTGCTCCAAATTTTCATTTATTCGTTATAAGTTCTGACTTTAGGGACACAGTGAAATAACATTTTATCTGATATAGTTATTCGCTGCTTCAGTATTTTCGACATTAAGTGATAATGAACTAACAGTATTTAATGTCATTCTTTTAGCAGCAACCATCTTAAAACGGACCTATGTAACTTTGTAAAGGTCCCTGATTGTGTTTTTGTGTATTTTTTTTTATTTAATTCATTTATTTATTTACAGACATATGTAATATAAATGTCTACAAAGTTGTATATCATCTGCTTTCTTATATCGTACCTACGTGGATGTGGATATTTTTTCTATATGTATTTTTATTTTTATTTTTATTTTTGGCTCCAGGCGAGCATCTTTTGTATTTGTCACTGTTGTTTTTGGTGGAAGAGCTTTCCACATTTGTTGAAATGTTTTCATATAGGTCTGCTGTTCTGGGTCGGTGATCTGGGCTGTGGATTTACGGCTGGTAGAGGGGAACTTTCGTCCGGAGGTGAATAGCTTACGCCATTCTATGGTTGGCTCTCCGGATAAGTAATTCCGTCTCCGCTGATAATTTTAGTCATGGTATCTGGACATTACAGAAAAGCAAATTTCTTATGGTCACGAGATTTGGTGGTCAGATCTGCGCTCTCCGGGGCTCAAAAAGCTCAGTTCATGTCAAAGACTAGAGATCTCCTTTCAGTTGCACAGACGTAAAGATCGGTATCAACAATGGCATTATGTGCGTTTACTGGTATCACTCCAATGGAGATCTCACTTAATTTGGATAGCTGCTTATGAAGATCTCAGGGGTGATGGATCAGTAAGAATTGGTGAGAAAACAATAGATGCCTCATACATTATGAAGAGGAAGAGATATTTAGAGTATCCTGATTATTACAAATTTCATAACTTTGAATTCACGCATTCAGTGACCAAGAAAATGCCACCGTCGACCCATCCATTGATTTTTACAGACGGTTCAAAAATGCCAGCAGGTGTTGGCGCAGCATACACGGTATTATACCGAGGTGAATATATTAAGGATTTTCGTACAAAACTTTAATAATTTTTAATAGATTTTAATAGTTTTTTCCAGGCAGAGTTGGCTGCTATTGATTTGGCTCTGGATTGGTGTTTGGCCTCTAAATATGCAAAATTTTCCATTTACTCTAACAGCTTATCGTCAATTACATCAATGCATAATCCTTGTCCATCTAATTACATCTTAATGAGTATATACAATAAACTTCGTCATGGACATGGCAAACATTTCTCTTTTGGCTGGATTAAAGCGCATGCGAACATATCGGGAAATGAGAGGACGGACAAACTAGCATGCTCTGTTGTTGAGGAAAATATATATGATCTCTCAGTTTCATTAATTAAGGGCTTTTACAGATCGAAAATTATTTCTTTGTGGCAACACGACTGGACAAATTCTGTTAAAGGTAGGGACACCTATCAGACAATTATATATGTTTCAACAGATTTCTTATGTACTTCACAAATTGTGTCATACTATATTACGGACACCGGTCTTTTCCTGCCTTCCTTTTAAAATTGGGAAAAGAAGTAATGATAAGTATGAATGCAGTTCAATTGGGAACAACGTACAAACTATCCATTTGGAAAATGTCTGTTGATGAGCTTTCATTTTCCTTTTCACAATTAGCAACGATTAAGGAATAATTACAATATCCTAAACTCCAAATTTTGATTTATATGTTATAAATTATGACTTTGGGGACACAGTGAAATAGCATTTTGTCTGATACAGTGACTCGGTGCTTCAGAATTTTGGGCATTAGGTAATAATGAGCTAACAGTGTTTAATGTCACTCTTTTAGCAGCAACCATCTTCAAACGGACCTATGTAACTATGTAAAGGTCCCTAAATGTGTTTTTCTTAAATAAAATTTATTTATTTACAGACATATGTAATGTAAATGTGTACAAAGTATGCTCTTTCATGTAAAAATAAAATTGGCTTAAAAAAAATGTTTTACTAGTTTTTTTTTTTTTTTTTTTTTTTTTTTTTTTAAACGGTATTTACTTTCCAAATACATTGGACAGAACTTATTGGTATTAGAACTTAGTGACGAAAATTTATAACTCTGAGTATTTTATTCAAATTAACAAAGAGAACTTTCATATAAATAAACAAAGAGAATATTTTAGATTTCACAGACACTAGAATTTAAGATGCTGAAATAATATCCCCCCCCCCCCCAAAGAAACATAATATACACAGCGAATGAAAACTTTATAAAAACTAGAAAACTAGAAAATATTGTATTTTTTCGTGTATGGTGTATATATATATTTTAATGAAATCCAATCTGCGCGTAATACATGAGAGTGTGCGATTGATTATATTAGGTGATCCAGAAAGTTCCGTGGTTTTCTTAAAACGAGGAATGGTTTCGTCTAGTTAGTTTGCTACTTGTGATAAGATAGCTGAAAATATTAGGTGATCCAGAAAGTTTTGCGTTTTTTTAAAGCGAGGAACGTCTAGTTATTTTGCTACTTGTGATAAGATAGCTGATAATATTAGGTGATCCAGAAAGTTCTGCGGTTTTTGAAAGCGAGGAATGGTTTCGTCTAGTTATTTTTCTACTTGCGATAAGATAGCTGAAAATATTAGGTGATCCAGAAAGTTCTGTGGTTTTTTAAAGCGAGGAATGGTTTCGTCTAGTTATTTTGCTACTTGTGTTAAGATAACTGAAAATTCACGCTACGTAGTTCAGGAGCTATCACAGACAAATATTCCAAAAAGTACAGTGTATGATCATTTGATAACTTCTTTTAAGTGTTCCTCCTTTTTTTTCTCTTTTTTTCCGAGACCGGCGACCAGGCTCCTACCTGCCAGGTTTCCCTAGCTTAAACGGGTTTAGTACCTGGCACCGAGGCACGTAGCGCCACTGAAGGGATGTCGCGTAACGTCTGGCCATTGCTGGCAGGATGGCTATGTGGAGGTCTTTGTTTTGTTCCCATTTTTGTTTTGCTGCTAATTGATGTTATTCTTTTTGTATGGACCTGTTCTTGGCACTATACCCATTAATTTAGAACCTTGATCAGGTGACGAGACCTTCACCTAGGCACCTCCAGAGGTGTAATTCACAGGAAACTTGGAGGACTTTGCACCCACGACGGATTTTATATGCAATCTGCGCCACTTAGCGTACATAATGAAAAAGAGAAAAAGTATAAAACAACAAGAACAAAAGCCTTAAAGGGAAGAGGTTAATGCATGTTTATTTAACTTTACATAACAAACAGAAAAAAATTAATACTTTTACCTGTGTTGGATTATTTTACCATTTTTCAACTGTACTTACGGTTACCTGTTGTTTTTCTTTTTCCGATTGATTTTTGTTGCATTTTTCCTCGTCGTATTTAAGTTTCTCACGTTGCTTTTTGGTTTCTCATTTGTTGCAGTTGTTTCTGGTTTCTTAAGAGGTCCTCCTTTACAGATGATGGTCGTCCATCATTTTCGAAACTGAAATTTTCGCGCTTAAACTTCTCAAACCACCTCCGAAATGCATCATCTGAAACAGAACATTATCTATAGAGAGGTTGCAATCAGCTGATCAACCATTGTACTTCAATTGGAGGTCAGGGTAGTTCCGCCAATCAGAACTGCCTATTTGTAATGTGTGACCTCCAACATGACGTCAACTGCAACTGCCCTATATACATTTCAAATTTTACGAGCAGTATGACTAGCATTTTTGCCTTTCTTGAAATAAAAGAGCATACCATGACGGATATTAACTTTTTGATTCTCCATCCTTAGCAATGCACTGAAACAAAAATTAGACCACAACACAAGCGATAATTATGCAGCGCAAGCAGAAAAGGTCGAATGTACATACTTGTGTAAATCACGGTCACTTCTTATCAGCAGTAGCAAAATATTAACTAGACAAAATATTAACTCGTTTTCACATAAAACACTATAAATAGTTCAGCATTCGTTTCCGGCTAATATTCCATAGCGAAATGTTGGGATTTAAGTATCTTCGAGAAAGTATATTCGGTACTTACGCATTATCCGGGCCAGGTCAGATACAACTGCGCCAAGTATGGCGCCAATTATACTAATTACAGTAACACTCATTTTTTGGCAACTATTAATTTATTTATTATAGTTTATATGTTTTTTAAAAATTTATTTGTTTTTATTGATTTATTATATATTTTATTTATTTATTTATTTAATATTATTTACCATTTTTAAATATGTTATATATTAACGATAAACAAGATTGGTAATTGGCAAGCATTTTTGGCGATCTATCTCCTGGCCCGGAAGCTTGTTCGGAAAGATTCACGTTTTCAGTACTTTGGCGCGAGAGCTACGGTTGGCGTGGTGCTGAATCCAACGCTACATACAGAATATGCATCCCTAGGGCTACTATAATACAAGCTGAATCATCAAACATTTGGATGCCCACATAGACCAATCAGCGATTGTTGCCCACGCGGCGCGAAGTGGCGTGGCCAATCGTGCTTTTCCTACGGGCAATTAAATGGCGGCGTGAGTCAGTCCAGATTGTAGGAGCCTTATGCATACCTTCTTGTTTGTGACGTCAAACATATACTAAACAACTACACAAAAATGTTATCAAGTGGAGAAAATAGTATGAGGAAATGTTATTTTACCGTGGTTTACATTTAATACATTGCTTTAAAACAAAGATATTTTTGATATTTAAATGCTTTTAATTTCAAATAGGGGAAGGTGGCCTAAAATTATCCTAGCGGGTAAAACGATCCACATATGTTTTCTTCCAGACAGGACGTGATAGCTACAAGGTAACACTTAAATGAAGTTGTGCCAAGTGAAGAAGAACCAATGGCGGTATTCAAGCGATCGCAGTATTATGTGTCTGGATAGAATTCTTTGAAAAACTGGATTTTATAACATCTGTTATAAGGTAAGTAGTAACTTTCATATTTAGTTAGATATACAGTCTTTCATGTACAGAAATATAACTTGGTTTACTTAATGGAGTATGTTTTTAGATGTGAATTACACTTAGCTACTGCCATAATTACTTATACATCCTTTATTTTGCCGATAAAAAACAATTTACAATTATTTTTAAATGAAGGATCATTTTGCCATTTGGTGAGGGTAAAATGATCCTTTGGACACTTTTTAAAAAATCTATTTTGTTCATTACTCAATATGGGTTTAAAATATTATTAAAAAATGTTTATAATGCAAAATATAGTATAAAACATAGGGCCAAAGTTTTATACTATATATTTTACACAAGTTTTCCCCTTAAGAGGATCATTTTAGGCCATCTTCCCCTACATATAATTCAAACTTAAGTTTGTTCTTTTTCAGTTTCTACCCTCCACCAAAACACAAAATTTAATAAGTGCTGTAGTAATCTT
This sequence comes from Maratus michaelseni, assembly GCA_963931845.1. Taxonomy (NCBI): domain Eukaryota; kingdom Metazoa; phylum Arthropoda; class Arachnida; order Araneae; family Salticidae; genus Maratus; species Maratus michaelseni. The sequence continues at coordinate 59,876,525 of OZ007594.1, forward strand.
ATTTTTAACTTTGATGTAACAATAATCATTCTAAATTTCTCCTTCCGACCCTCCCCTCCTCTGCATACATAACCCACACAGAGAGAGAGAGAGAGAGAGAGAGAGAGAGAGAGAGAGAGAGAGAGAGAGAGAGAGAGAGAGAGAGAGAGAGAGAGAGAGAGAGAGAGGGGGGGGAGGGAGGGGGGAGGGGGGAGAGGGGGGAGAGAGAGGCTGGCTATTTGGTCCTCTTCCATTTCTCATTCAAGTTCAGATCAAAACAAAAAGCATGGACGACGATTGGCGATAGAGCTGGCTTTCTCTCTTTCGCCAAGCTGGTGATGAAAACGTGAGGCTTTCTGAAAAAGCGGGCCGGAACAGTATATTATTGAAATTTAAAAAATGAGATTCGTCTCATTTTAAATGTTTTCGATAGTTGAACTTTCATAAGAACAAAACATTTTCCATTTCCAAAAGGTACATAAATATTTATGTATTGTAGCTTAGAAACGAAACGATAGAAATCTGTGTGTATTTTATCGAAATAAACAAATAAAAATGTATTCAGATAGCACATACACTGTAATAAATAAGAAAAGTTACCTATTTATACCCATTAAATTTTTATATCACTGATATTTGAAAAATAAAACTCATCAAAAACGAAAATACATTAATATTTCAAAAATCTTCGTGACTATTTACAAAATTTATAATTTAAGATATTGTCTATTTTTGTTCAGGTCGTTACAAAATATCCTTTTATAAAAGTTCAGAAAAATATCATCCACGGGATTTTGTTTAAAGTGAGGTTTTTTGTTTTCAGATAGTTCAGCTTTCGAAATCCAGAAAACTTTGTCTTTTTCTGAAAGCTGTATAAATATTTATTTTACAGCTTCCTAAGTAAAAAATAAAACCTCGTTGAGTAATGTATTTAATGTATTTTAAATAAGTCTAATTTAATGTAGTTCGTATTTTAAATAAAATAATATGATCAATGATACTTTTTATTAAATTTTAACCCAAATATATAATAATAGTAATTATTTTATATAGTTCTAATCACTGAATTTCGTTAAAAATCATATAATGAAACTTTTATGATAATTTTTAATATAATTAAATAAAATGAAGTAAAATGTTTTTAACAAATTAAAATTAATGTTTATTCTATAATTAATGATCAAATTATTGCGTTTCTAAAATTTGAATACTCTTTAGTAATTTTAATATTTTTTTTTTTTTTTTTTTATGCCTTAAGATACTTAAGACATTTATAGTGATTTAAATATAAAAGATAAATTCATTTCTTACAACATATTTATATAAATTAGTCGTTTTAACAAAAAAGGTATTAATAATCTTTAAAATAGGTATGTCTCAGAAAAAGCTTAAAAAAAAAATCTCAATTATTACTTTTTTAAAAACTAGTTTGCATTGAAATTTGTAATAACATAAATTTCATTTTAGAGTTCAAAAAAGGTTATTAAAATTAATTGAGGTCGGATTTTATATATTTTTTTCGTATAAAAATATTTATATATATTTACGAAAAAATGCATTTCGATTTTTCATTTACATTTTCTATTCACGTCGTTGCTAAATATTCTTTTTCGTAATCTCAGAAAAATATCCCCGAGATGTATCATATGTGGTTCTTTTTCCTCTTCTATTTAGATGGCTAAGATTTACCAACCACTGTTTTTGTTCATTTCAAAATATAAATATTTATCTATTGTAACTAAAATAAAAATCTTAGAATATCCAATGTAATATATATATATATATATATATATATATATATATATATATATATATGTACTATATCTATAGATGTATAGATATATATCGCATGTACTATAATAAGAAGAAAGCCTACACTACAAATATTTATACACTTTTCAGAACACTTTTTAGAACACTTATTTTGTCACTTTTTTAGTACACTTTGAAGCGCACTTTTTGGAACAATTTTTAGAATACTCATGAGAACACTTGTTTTGTTCAAGCACACTTTCTAGCGAACTTTTTGAACGCAATGATTTCACAAGTGTGCCCAAATGTGCTCCCAATCTGTTCTCAAATGTGTTCCCAAGTTTAGATTTAACAAATATCCTGATCAGAACACTTTTGGAACACTTTTCGGAGCATATTTGGAACACATTTAAATACACATTAAGGTAACTGGAACACTTTTTTTTAAAATCAAAGTGTTTCATATGGGTTTCCAATGTGTGCTGGGAATTTGCCGTGTACATGCATTTATATTAAATTGTAATATCATTGGTTTCTGAACAATCTTATAAAAAATGGTTGTGAAAATATACCACTTTATCCACACATTTTTGTTTTTTGTTATTTACAAAACCTGCATTTGAGTTTTAATTCACATTTATTTTTTCAGGTGGTTACAAATTATTCTTTCCTAAAATGCGAGAAAAACATGCAAGTGATTTATTATTCATATGCATCATAAGTGCTTTTACAGTCATATATATTTATTTACTGTAGATAGTTGGGTCTATTTTCCTATAAATATTTATCCAGTACAACTTAGAAAAGTACAGATAAAATTCTTTGAGTGTTTTTAAAAACAAATAAACAGAAATACTTTTATATTTCACATACACTATAATAAGAAAATATCCGTGTAGTACATTTGTATTCAATTATAATATACTATTAGTTTCGAAAAATTCTATAAAAAGTAAAAATGGTATGAGAATAAACCAATAATTCCAAATACTTCGTGATTATTTACAAAGCATAAATTTTGAGTTTTCTTTTCAGGTCGTAACAAAATATCCTTTCATAAAATTTGAGAAAAATATCCCAGAGATTTTTCAAAGGAGATACTTTTTATTATGGCTCTTTTGAGCTTTCGAAACCACAAAATATTTTCTTTTTCTAAAATATATATAAACCTTTATTTAGTTATAGAAATATAATATTTGTTTGAGTATTTAATTGAAAAATTTTATAAATAAAGTAACAACAATATGGAGGAAATTTATTTATATACTAATAATTAATATACATTATAAAATTAAATAACCTTTACAGTCATAAACACTGAGTTTTTAAAAACTCAGAAACAACCTAAACTTAATATATATATATATATATATATATATATATATATATATATAATCACTTATAATGAAAATTTAAGAAATTTTGTCAATCTATTTAATAAAAGAAATTAAGTTTTCAGGGGTAACACCACTGGTGGGATTGGGATAATTTAACAACCGGTTCTCTGTCCTAATAAATTTTTCAAGTATAAACAGGAAAGTAATACGATGCGTCACACATAGATTATAAAACACTTTCCAACATTATAAGGATACTTTTACAAAATTCTGATATTTTGGTACAGTGTAAATAATTGGCCTTTAACGATGTCGTATCTCACTAAAAATAAACAATTTGCTTAGCGAATATTTAATAATCACAAGTTGCTGATCAAAATTTTCCTTCAGGAAATGCATCAAAAAAGCATAATACAAAAAGGAAAAGACGGAAATAGCAAAAATTCTGTAAAGTTGCAAGAAATAGTTTGAATTAAAACTTGGAATCCGAACATTCGCTTTGTGTGTCTGTCACAACTCTCTTATAGAGATACTCTGTGGGGCACCAACATATTTTTTAGAAGGAATTTTGGACGTAACACAAAACCGAAAGGTGTGCCCATATAAATGAAACCATATCACGGTGTTATTCTTCATTGTTGTGCAGATGAACATTTTAATTTCAAGGAGAATAAGGAGTTTAAAATACATATAAAATGCTTAAATGATACAAAGAGGAACACAAAAGGCTTACAAAAACCCTTTAATGATCGACATTATGTTTCAGCGCTCATATACGGCGCCATTTTCAAGACATATAACTGTAAACAAAAATATTCTCGCAAATTTTGAAAATAAACGTGAAAACATAACTCAGAAGATCATATATGTTATAAAGCAGGTGCTTGAAATAGCAAACTGTAAACGTAGAATTTAATATTTCTTTATTGCTTTTTTTTTTTTTTAACTGAAAAGTACCTAGGGCCAAATTTTAGGTAATTCAAATGAGGCGGATTCATTGCAAATGTTTACGTTACGCATATAGATTTCTATTGATTCACGGATAATAGATGGGAAATAAAACCTTGATGGATAAATTATTTTACTATTTTTAAAATCAATTTTTAAAGTCTCGGTTCTATGTAGTCTTGCCAGAGCTGTAGTACTTCTGCCATATTTGATATCTGCCATATGCTCTTAATCTTGTTTTAAACTTTCTGGTGTAATAAATTATATAATAATATAATTAGATATATAATATGATAATAATAATTTAAGGAGTTTAAATTTGAGATTTTCTCTTTACAAGTCCCATTTTTACAACCGGTTCCCTGAACTCAACAAAAAAATTATGTACTGGTTTTATTGAACTGCGAAACAGCTGAATCCCACCATTGGGTAACACTACTTTGACGCTCTGAGATTCAAAACATTTTTGGTAATTTTTTTAAAAAGAAATGCGTGGTCTTTATAAAAATTCCTTTATACAAAATTATAATATATACATTAAAGTAGGGAAAAAAATGTATTTTTTATTTAGGTGTTTTTGTGAAGTCACTTTCTTTTTCAGAACCGGTTCCGAAAAGAAAAATCTCATTAAGGAAAAAAAAACTGCAACCAAAATTGAAAAAATAAAAAGTATCTGGTTAGAAATCAACTTCAAATATACTCTGCAAAAAAATGTTTAAAAATATTGAACTACAAACGAGATATTTGAAAAGGACACAGCCATTGATTTAACATTAGCTTGCGAGTGTCTTTGTGTGAGTAGCGTAGGCTCTTAATGCAATCTTGTAGTTCATGCACATCTTGGGTCGGAGGAAGTTTGTAGATAAAGCTCTATATAGGTACACCGGATCTCACACACTCAGAAAAAGGAATTGATTAAAACAAACAAACAAAACATTTAATAAACAAAAATTTTGTTTAAATATAGGTCAATGGAAATTTTGTTAGAATCAACATTTTTTTTTTTTTTTTTTTTTTTTTTTTCAATTCCAAATAAAATTTTTGTATCGTCAGCAAAAAATGTTTTGTTAATTCAAGTAAAATGTTCAATTTTACTTGAATTTTGCTAAAACAACCAAAATGTACTCAACAAAACATGTTTTGTAGTTTTAATCAATTCCTTTTTCTGGGTGCACTATAAGCTAAAACATGCTACAAGAAATCTGATTGGTGTTGATGTGTGTAAAATAACGCATAATATTAAGATACGGCATATGATAATTAACATTTGGACAACTATTGCCACTTAAATTTTGAATGTTGTACTAAATATGTGTGAAATTATATCTTATTTTGGTAAATTATGAATCCATAGTTAAAAACTTCCGATCTTTTCTAAGTCAATTAAACATGTTTCGAATTAAAAAAAAAATATTTAATGAAATGTACCTTGTTCATAAGTGGAATTTATTTGATTTCCTTCATTAAGTGATCAATGAGTGGGTGAGAGGTTCTGCCCTCAAAGCTGGTAGACGGGAATTGCTAGGTTCAAACCCTTGTCGCATTCGTCGACCTAACGTTCGGAGTTTTCCGTGGTTTTCTTCGAATCTTGCCGTAAATACGGGTGAGGATCCCTTAGAAAGACCCCAAAGAAGGGCTCTCCTTCCTAGGGGCCTATATCTCTCGAGTAGATAATCGACCGTCATAAATCAACCAACCATTCATTAAGTAAAATTTATGTTCAAAATATGTTTATTTGTCTTAAAAAAACGGAACGCTTTCAGCTATATGAATAAAATATGATGAGTTCAAATTGTTTACATCCTTTTGAAATACGCTGTTTAAATATCATAAAAAATAAACATACTGGTTTTCCAAAATCCGAATAAAAAAATCCCACACAATAAAAAAATCAAGTCTTTGCCATTTCAAGAAAATCTTATAGATTCATATATATATATATATGACTAGAATGTTTTAAACGTTAAACTATTCCCGAAAACATATTTAATGTTCCGTTTCCTCTTTTCCTATCAATAGAATAGTATAATATTTAAAGGAGAAATTTTTTTGTGTGGGCATTCCAAAGAGAATACCTAAAAGTACTCCTTTTCTATACATTTTTAAACTTATAAAATCCAGACCTTTTTCTCTAAATTTTAAGGGGAAATATTAAAAAGCATACGCGCACCGAATGAAAAATTCGAGTATAATGCCATTTCAAAAACCTTGTATAAAATAGAATAAGATTATTGTAGATTTACTAGTACCGGGTGAACCAAAAGTTCGTTAAAACTTTAAAAATTCATAAAAAAGGAAGAAATTGTGATAATGAAGTGCGGTTTGGAAGAAAGGGCTCACAAGGTAGTTGGAATTTTTTTTAGCAGCAAAAAAAAAAAAAAAAAAAAAAAAAAATAGTTAAAAAAGTCATCTGTAGATGGCGCTAACATGCCGGAGATTCAGCAGAATTATGCAAATTAATACTGCAATAAAAGACCGGGATACACGACGATTTCTCATTCGCTTTCAGAATGTTATCATTACCCGATCGAGCGTTGTAGGTGAAGTTGTTCTATTAGAACGGGGAGTTTCTGCAATTCATTCCGACATGTTGCATTCATTAGCTGTAACGGGCGTTGTGAGTCGCTTTAGTTGTGCCGTACAATGTTCTGGAGGTCATGTTGAACAATTGTTATTACAAGAATAAATGGATGGAGCGTACTGTTGTCCTGTTCGTTATGTTTCGGGTCGTCAGAGCCCTCTATCAGTGACATTTTTAACTATTTTTTTTTGCTGCTAGAAAAATGCGACTACCTTGTGAGCTTTCTTGTAAACTACACTTCTTTATAATAATTTCTTCCTTTCTTATGAATTTTTAAAGTTTTAACGAACTTTTGCTTCACCCGGTGTGTAACCCCCGTCAAAAATGACGGAACGTTGATCTGCGTTCCATTTTCATAAGATTTTATTCAAACTAACAGTATGAAGATTTTATTAAGATTAGTATTGTAGAAAAGTACATTTTAAAAATGACAAATGATTTCTACAAGTACAAATGATGAGGATATCTTTTTTTTCAATATTCAGTTTCTGAAAATGTTCAACAATTGGACAAAAATTTCAAATTAAACATTAAAAATATAATTCATGTGCAAAAGTTTTTGTAATTTTTTCTTAGCAATGAGTTTCTTAAGAACTTGATTCACCACATGGCTCATCGTTTGGTTCCATAAGCAAAATTAAACGCAAATTCTGAAACGGTTTAACTTGTACTAGCGACAGAATGACGAAATATGAGCACATATTGCTAATTTTTAAGAATTCAATTTTAACGTTTATATTTAATTTTTCCTAACGCGATCAGCGCAGACGGAGAGAAAAACAAATAAAATAAAAACATTGTTGACATATACTTCTTTTTACAAACAAATAACGTGAAGAGAAACACTGGCGTGCATATAAATGGGAAAGTAATTACAGGAAATAGTTGTATTTGTATCGATTAACAAGCTGCGTCCATAACCTAATATTGTCTATTTCGTGTTATTATTTCGGAAAAAAAATACAGCTTAGGGTTTTATATGATTTCCTAAAACGGAAGAAAAAACTGTAAATATCATGCGACAAATAACAATGTTTAAAGAAAAGCATTGTAAAATTTGAATGTTAATATAAATCTTGTTGATACTGCTTCAGAAATTAGATCTCTCTCTTAAAAAATATACTATTAACAAAACTTCTCAAATATCAGAACATGAATATATGTTTTTTGAAAGTATAATTTTATAAGAAAAGGTGATATAACATGTTCAAATATCTCTAAGTGAACGTACGTAAGGGGATGGCGGCCTAAAATGATGAAATTAAGGGAAAAACTTGTGTAAAATAACATAACTGTTTAAATAAAACTTTGGTCCTTTGCTAGTATGTTCTACACTATATTTTGCATTATAAACATATTTTAATAATATTTTAAACCCAAATTGAGAGAGTGCAAAAAATAGATTTTTTAAAAAGTGTCCAAAGAATCATTTTACCCTCACCAAAGGGCAAAATGATCTTTCATTTAAAAATAACTGTAAATTGTTTTTTTTTATCGGCAAAATAAAGGATATAAAAGTAATTATGACAATACATAAGTGTAATTCACGTCTAAAAACATCCTCCATTAAGTAAACCAAGTCATATTTCTGTACACTGAAAGACTGTATATCTAAATAAATATGAAATTTAGTGCTTTCCTTATAACAGATGTTATAAAATCCAATTTTTCAAAGAATTCTATTCAGACGCATAATACTGCAATCGCTTGAATACCGCCATTGCTTCTTCTTCACTTATCACAACTAGTTTATGTGTTACCCTGTAGACAGCGCGACCTATCTGGAAGAAAATATATGTGGATCGTTTTGCCCGTTAGGATCATTTTAAGCCATCTTCCGCTACTTAAAATTATACCCTTGCTGATAAATAAGAGAAATTGTTTCATATACGTGCATGCACGATTCAGCGATATTTTATCTGAATAATTTGAAGAATAAAAAATGCGTCAAGTTCAAAAGAGCCCTTTTTGCTCTTTGTGAGTGCGGTGATCTTGCTCTTGCCTCTCATTACCCTTTGCCCCCCCAATTGCCCTTTAAAATCTCGCTTGCATATTCGTCATCCTCCAGTTCTTCCAGATGGTGGGCTGGATAATATTTTATCGTGTCAAAGCTTAAAACATCTTGAACTTCCTATGTGACCTTTCTACCTTAATCCATCACCCAGCCAGTGATATTAACTTATACTATAGTAGAACCTCGATTATCCTACCCTCGTTTAACCGGAACTCTCCGTAAAGCGACGTCGGTTTCCTGGCCTTTTTTTCACACATTCCTCGTGTACGCAAGTGGTCCTTTCCGAACTACGAGTACAGATAAATATTTTAGTTCCCCTTTCTTAGAATTCCTTTGAAATTAGCTTGAGCTCTCGCAAGCTCCGATCCCGGTTATAAGTGTACTCCCCCCCCCCCACAAACCACCCCCTGTGTATACGTCCCTGTTCTAAACAAAAACACCTTGCTTGGTTGGAACAACAAAAACAGTGTGATTCCTCTAAAGTAATGTTTTAAAGAAAACTTCGTCACAGAGCTGCACGGCAAAGGGGGACCAATTGACACGAGATGAACCTTCTATTTAAATCATTGTAAGTTTTTGGTTTCAAAATAAACTTATTTTCATGTATAATTTGAATTTAGATATTTATTTAGCAGTTTAACTAGTCACAATAGAAGTTCGATGACAATGTTACATATTAAACAAGATGATTACTGATAAATTCCCGATTATCCGGAAATTGGATTATCCGATCGAGGTTCTACTGCATGTTCTTTTTCACAAATATTGTTTTCGTTATATTCACATATTCATTTATCTATTTTTCATCACCCGGGCCTCTGTCGCGCTAACCGGGGGGTACAGCTTCGCTAATTTTGTATATATGTTTTTAAGATCTGAATAGAAGGGAGTTGGATGGACATCTATGCTCTATAGACTTAGTTTTCTAGTCTGAACAGTCCCTCTCGAGCAGTCAAAATTAACATTTGGAATTTGCGGCCCGACACGCGGTTAAGGTCGGGTTGACGCTCATTTTTTCACTTGCATCATAGATTCGTGTCATGTTGACTTTAAATGTTTCGGGTTCGGGTTAGGTTATGACTCTTCCGGGTCATGTTCTGGTTGAACTGATTTTTCAAAAGAAAATCCTGAAAATTTTTCAAATGAATATATATGTATGTGTGTGTGTGTGTGTGTGTGTGTGTGTGTGTGTGTGTGTGTGTGTGTGTGTGTGTGTGCGTGTGTGTGTGTGTGTGTCATACATTAAAGTATACAGACTAGTTTATTTTTCAGCATAAAATATAAAATTCATATTAGAGATATAATTGTAGGCTATTGTTCCATAATTGTATTAAAATATGAATTAAATTGGGTTTTCAAATGCGTTTATGTGTTTCCTAGACTGTTTTTTTAGATATCATCTTTCACCTTATTATACGAAGAAGTTTTGTTACAGTTATTCTGAATATGTTAGAAAGTGCTTCATAATAATATGCATGGAGCATGATTTTTCTTTCTTGTTTTACCTGAAATTAATTATTCTTATTCAAGTATCATCTGCAAATATATGTTGACGCAAGAGATGTAAATAATTTAAAAAAATAAATAAAATAAAGATTGTATCGATTTACAAACTACAGACACAATACAGTGCTGTCTAGACAGTGTTTTCATTAACAAAAAGTAATTAGTTTATGATAATATTTGATTTTCTCAGTAAGAGGAAAGAAACATAAATCATACATAGATTCGGAAGAAAAAAATAAAAAAGTAATTTGACGATAAAACAAATGTTACAAATGTTATCTTTGCATATAAATTTACAGAATTAAAGTTACAAACAGGTTGATAATACATTAATACAACATTCATTTAATAAAACATTCATTTAATAAAATCAGAATCTATACATTTTTTAATGTAACTCATCTCACAAGTAAACAATTTTTTTGAACGATCTTTCTAAAAATGTAACTCTTATGCAAATTTACATTAAAAAAAATAATTTTGAATTAAAATGGCCACTTGACATATGAAAAAAGATGTGGTTGGCCCGTATTTGTTTTCCTCAGTCACATGACTTGCGCTTTTATTGTATGGATTATGTACGATAGGATTTAATAGAATAAAGAAAACTTTCATTAATATCTTTTTAAGTTTTGATTCAATTTTCATAAAATTTGAAATGACTCGACAAAATTCTGCAACGATTCTATATATTAAATTTCAAACCATTCGGTTGGGTAGTTTTTGCGCTGTTATATGCGGACAGACGGACGGACCAGATGACCACTACAGGTACTACGTATTTATATAATTACGAACGCTCCTACAAACGATATTCTGGGTTCAGAAAACTGATTGATACACTATAAAAAACTACTCGGAGACATTTCAAAAAGTCAATGGCAGCGGAGTGTTTGTTATTATACATGAAGTATGAATGTCGGTTACGTTGAGAAGGGGTTTTCTAGTAAAAATTGCATTAAAATTAGAAGAAAAAATAACAATAATTATATTATTACGAAAAGATTTCTGGACTATGTAACTATGAAAAGGATCCTCCTTGGCTTGGACAAATATGACGTCATATTGGAAATACAAAATGCATTTTCAAATATTCGTAATAATACAAGGATCATAAAAATAAATATAGAATGAAAGCAGATGGATAATGACATCATATTTAAAATGAAAAACTGAACTATTTTTAGCGCTGCTAATTAATAATCTTGAACGTCAGTTAGATACAGTTATGAGTTTTCTGCCAAAATCCATATTATGATTGCCAGGAAAAGATAATTAATAAGAATTATATCATTAAAAAGAGATTTGTCTGGGAATAAAGTAACATCATATTTGAAATATGTTTTTAAAGCAGCGTGTATCAATTTTATACATTAATGATACAAGAATCAGTAAGTATAGAAAGTAGATGAGTTTCGCGCTATGTTTAAAACAAAAAAAATTGAAATGTTTGTTTAACTATACTGATTATTAAGCATGAAAATATCAGTTAGATACAGATGAAAGTTTTCTGCCAAAATTCACATATTGATTATTAGGAAAAGGAAAATAAACACGAATCTATTATATTAAAATCTGATCGTCTGTTTGTATTTCGCAACTACACCTCTCAGATTATCGATCGCAACGCGATTTAGTTAATAACCAGTTGTCATTGATACATGGATATCATATAAACTCTTTTGAATTAAATTTCAACATATTGTTATTATTATTATTATTATTATATTTATTTATTTTTATTTATTTACTTTTTGTAAATGTTAACGAAATTTCTCTTAAAAAGGCAACTAAATTACTCCATTTTTGTAGATAAAAAAGATAAATAGAACGGATTAATATATTTTTCACCTCATTTTCTGGATAAAATTGAAAAATAATTTATTTTAAATTTGAAGAGATGGTGAAAACAAAATCTTGATTACAGTGAAACTTTCGAAAAATAAAAGCATATTTCCACATATTCAAACTTTATGAATCAAGTTATTCTGCAGAACAAAAATCATGTATCAACATATTGTCATTTAGAAATCAATATTTGTTTCAGCTATCCAATAAACCAAGGAAGCAAATTTAAGCTTCTTGCATTTAGATGTACAAATTATTGCTCCCTATTCACAAGAATTGAATTTAAAGAAAAAACTTATACTATTTCCAATTAATTATTTTTGAAGGATGGCTGTTAAAACGTTTCACAAAGTCGTTAATATTAAAATGGTTTATTAGGTAAAATTGATATTTGATTTTACCCAATTCGTCGACTTCCACGATTTTATTTGGCCCTCCTTTTCCCATTGGTTGCAGTTTCATTTTCAAGATTATTTGACGTAAAATTTAACTTTTTGAAAACTGAGTTATGTCAAGGCCCGCTTATAACAAAGAAATACCGTATTGTCTTCTATGAAATGTGATAAAGGTTTAGATAATTATTTACGTTTTTAAATATCGGGAGTAAAATATTTTGCTTAATTAATGCATTTACTCTTCTTTCAATGTTATGTGAACGAAGTCATGAGTAACAGCTAGTACAGTATAAAAACTACTCGGAAACGTTTCCAAAAATTACAGGCAGCAAAAGAAACTTTGTTGTTAATAAATGCTTCTTTGAATCTCTAAAATATGTGGGTTTCTGAGGTTTCTAAAGATATAGTACTACGCTTTTTGGAATCGTGATTTTCTCGGATGAGGTTATTGTATATTTTTAGTCGGGGTTATATTTTCCCCTAGATTAAGAAATATGTAATTTTTTTTATAGTGTAGGGTTATAGGCTAAAATAATTTTCTACGAACACTAATGAATACAATTTCTTAATAAATCATTATTTTCCTTTTCCTTTTTGTGTCTTTCCGTTGCTTTAGATTTGCCCTAAAATTATTCCGGTAATATACTTCCATAAGAGGCATTGCAAAATACTCAAATGTAATCAATTTTTTAAATGTTATCTGGAACATAACGCTAGAGCGGTACCTTAGATACAGGCTGTTCAGATCGGTGATAGCGCACGACTTCAACGCTTAAACCCGCTAATAAAGCACCAAGAGCCAATAATAAAAGTTAGGGATGACGCGCCACGTGCTCTTAAATGCGGCTTATTAGCATTTGTGTATTGTGAAGCTTGCGAATCCTATTGAAGTGATGCATACCTAATACAAACTTCATTCGCAATGAATTTATTATGACACGTGAATGATTTATATTTCAAGTAGTTTTAACCAAAATATATTTGAAAATTATGTAGAGCTATGAATTTAATTATTTTACGAAAGTTTCAATCTATGAAACTAAAATCTGTCAACGAAAAGACCGATTTTGTTTTTTTATATTCAACATAAAATTATTGTCAAGTTAAAGTAAAATGTGTTAAAAATTCATTGCATCAGATTATGCTGGAAATCGCATTTTATTTTTACTTTCTACTATATATTTACAACAAGAAAGTATTGGATTCATAAAAATATTCGAGTTCCGGTTTTCGACGGATTTATACGTTTTAGAAGTTCCTGAACACGATTTGACTGTTTTTAGAAGATGTCTGACTGTGGATCTTATGTAATGTATGTGTATGTGAAAATCTTACTAACTATAAATATTCGAAAATTTAAATCGTACAAAAAACAAAACTGCATAAAATTGTATTTTCACATTGACCATATTATCTAAAGCCTCAAACGTAAACATTACATAAAGAATAATAATAATCTATTGTAATAGCTAAGTGAATCAATAAACATTACATGGAAAATAATTTACAGATTTAATACGAAATATGTGATGATGTATTTCCGACGCCTCGATTTATTTTCTGGCGTTCTTTTCAGATAATTAAAACTTCGATTATGAAACAGCGTCATAAAAAAGATATCATCATGGTACCCTATGGGGATAAGTAAAAAATTAATAATGGAAGGTAAATCCACAAACAGATTTGGAATATAATAAGATTATAATATTATTATCTGGGATAATTATAAAGTTCGTCAACACTTGGGAGATCAGGCCTTTATCCTGTAACAACGGCGAAAAGAAATATTTAAAAAAAAATATCTTGCATTTTTATTTATTTGGCTGTGGGAGCCGGAGTAAAATAATCGTCTTACGTAAAGATTTCTGTTTTGAACATTTGATTAATTAAAAAGAAAAGTGCCATTCATCTGAAACACTTTCACGAAAATAACAACATTGTCTTCTAAAAAAAGAACAACATAGCGTAAGATTTTAACACTTATCCCAATAATAGAGCACCAAGAGCCATTAACATACACATTTTAAATATCTACTCTGAAATGACACAATTACAGAAATATTAGCTTTAATTTAAACATGTATGGAATGAAGAAATATTTTTTGCCAATATTGGTGTAATATTGTGGAAATGTAAACTTCTCAGTTTTGGGGCAATGTTTCATGCTAATATTATCCACGATATAGTTAATATAGTATATAATAAACAATATTGACCCATTATTGCTTATGTTGGCTACTAAAGATGTAACCTGTCCCATGAGTGGATTTCTGGACTTCAAAGAAGTAATCATTCTACACACAATGAACTGACGAAAAGAAAACCGTCAAAGTGACAAGTAGAAGGATTATTAACAGTTATTTTTTTTTCTGCGAGTCTTTTATTGGTATTATCCGATAAGATTGGCTGCTTCATCTAGATCAGTGGTTCCCAACGTGGGGCGTACGCCCCACAGGGGGGCAATTTCAGATTTGTTATTAACCCAGTCCCTGTCAGTTTTTATTTTTTATTTTATTTATTTATTTTTTTTTTTGATAAAACTATTTTTGCGGAATAAAAAGATAAATAATACATAAAAATTTTATAAATAACTGAACAAAAATAAATTTCCAAAAAGTTCCTAAAATTTAAAAAAACGACTACTACCGGAATAATTATATAATTTTTTTATATATATATTTAGACACCTTTTTATATATTTAAATAATTATTAAATTTTTCTGGTTACAATATTATTTTAGTATTACACACTTTTTATTTTTACTATTTATTAAAAGAAACTTGTATTTATATCGACAGAGCAATATGTCACATGAAGAAACTTTTACTTATGAAATTACTTAAGGGTATATCTGAAATTGACTATGTTCAATATATTTTACTTAAAAAATGTTTGAAGTATCTAAACGAGGTGCTACTTTTATAAAATTAATCTTCAAATGAGCATCACATAAAGAAATTGGTGAAAAGTCTTCTTATAGCTCTTGTGCAGACAAAACACACAGATTTAAAATGTTAAAATCGGCTTATATATGGTGTCCAAATAATCATAACGGGAAAAAGAAAGCCTAATTTAAAATGGATAAAGGTGCGAATCCGGAAATGCTACTTGTGAATTATTTTATACATAAAAACTTCATATTAAAAAAATGTTTACCTGTTTTAAATGAAATACTAAAATCAATTATAAAATGTATCAATTCTACCAAATGTAAGGCAAAATGTGTGATTGTCTTCCAGAAATTTCACGAATATAAAAATGCAGACCATATAACACTTTTGTGTCTGAGATAAGTTGCCAAAGAACAATAAAACTTTTCTTGGTATAAATGCGAAGATGCATGGCCTCACTGCATTCATAGAATTATGTTAAAAGCATACTTGTACCGAAAATTTTATTATTTTTATAAGTAAAAGGATATGAAACAGCTTACCATAGTTAATACTCTGTTAGTCTTACTTTGTGGGAATAAGAGTTCATTTTGTATATAATAATAATTATATGTTACAGAGGAGAAGAGGGGGGGGGGGCACCATGATTTTAAAGGTGCTTAGGTGGGGCGCGGCCAAAAAAAGGTTGGGAACCACTGATCTAGATGAAACTTAAATTGCACCGTTTCAAAGTAACAAAGCGGGAGAAGAGTTTTATTGTATTTGCAGAAAACAAACTTTGGACATCTTTGAAAATTTTGGCAGCAAAAAGCTTCTACCATTGGTCATTCATTAACTATAAATTTTGCCCATTGCAGACTTTGGAAAATGTTGCACCTGATGCTTTGTTTATTACATAAAACTAATAGAAACATTATTAAACAACTAAAGCAGCAACCATTAAGCACAAGTAGTGATGTATTATGCAATTTCACGCAAATAAATATTATTTATGTGCAGACATAACACCTTAAAAAAGTCGATTTAGGAACCTACGTTAGTTTCAATGGTTTCAACCACGTGATTAGGTACAGGGTTACGTATTCAAAATTAGGTACATGGCCGTAGTCAAGGGGTTAAGGGCGCTTTTTAATTTATCGGCACAACACCAATAAATCGTTTACGATTGTCGTAATCCGACATTGACGCACGTAAAATGCATTCATATACACTTCGTGCACATTCATAAACCGATTTGATATTGATTATATATATAAAACGATTTTGGTGAAAAAGTGCGTACAGTATGTGAATGCATTTTCTGCGCTCGATGTTGGCTATGAGAATCGTACACGATTTATCGGGGTCATGTCGGAAATTCAAAAAAGTGTCAAAAGGACGTTTTTCTATTTACCGACATGGCATCGATAAATCGTACACGATTGTAGTTATCTGACATCAGTGCGCGCAAAACGCATTCAGATACACTACCCGCCTTTCCACCTACCTATTCGATGACGACTTTGTCGCCATAATGTATATGAATGCATTTTGTGTGCAATGGATGTCGGATAACGACAATCCTGTACGATTTATTGGTGTCGTGTTGGTAAATGGTAAAGCGCTCTAACCGTTAACAAATGAATAAATAAGCGAAAACATTCGTGTGTTACATTATTTAAAAACAAAAGAATATTTTTTTCCAAAATTGTACTGTGTTTCAAAGGTTTATTTAAACATTTGGAACAGAAAAAAATATCGTAATAAGTATATCTACGAAGTCTTTTCGAATAAATAAACAAGGCACATTCAGCCTGTGGAATAACACACTGGCCATAAACAAGGATCTCCTGCCGATTTTCGCAAGTTCGATAAAAAACCTGGTAGGAATATGCAAAATTTCAGAGTTGTGAAAGAGGGTGATAACTACGGTCATTCTCCCTAAAAGTCATCCTGAAGTCGTCCCTGTTGTAACAATATGGTCAAAATTGAACGATGCATTAAATTTTTTCGCTCTATTTGAAAATTAGATTTGGATCTGAAAAAAGCATGTTTATCTGTTTGTCTTTCCAGATTTCAACTTTCGTAGAAATAAGCCTACCATAACGAAATTTGGGTATTTTCCAGTTGGCGATTATACCAAAAGCACAATAGTATAAAATACTTTGTATTTAAACCATACAAAATACAAATTGGACGATTGCACTATAAAATTAATATAAAATACTTTGTATTTAAACCATACAAAACTTGCTGCATGGTACTTCGGGAACAATAGCATAGTTTCAAATTCTGGCTACTCAGCGACACACAAATTCTGGCAACACAGGTTAAGGTACTCACAATAGCGTAGTTTCAAATCTATACTTATAAAAGAGTAGCTTAATTTTCTCATAATCAACGCCGAGCCTCAACCGTTTGTTCTAGAACAATGAAATTTGGAAGACATGTTCTTTACACAATGTAGGCGCGTACTAAGAAAGGATTTTTGAAAATTCACAGCATAAGGGGGTCAAATGGGGGGTCGAAAGTTTTAGATAATTTCGTCTTTTCGACATATCTCAGCAGGAGTTTTAAATAGGAGCTTGAAATTTGGAATAACAATTCTACTAAAGAATAGTTAAACATGTATTTCAGGCGATTTTAGAAATTCAACCACTAAGTGGGTTAAATGGGGGGTCAAAAATTTTCGGTGATTTCACATTTTCACCACATTTCATCAGCAGTTTTAGGTAAGAGCGTGAAGTTCAAGATACTAGAAACATAATTAAACACGTATTTCCGCGTTTTTAGAAATTCAACCACTAAGGGTTTAAATGGGGGGGGGGGGTCTAAAGTTTTAGGTGATTTTGCCTTTTTGCCATATCTCAACAACAGTTTTAGTTAAAAGCGCGAAATTCAAGATAAAAAATGTACTAAAAGTTAGTTAAACACATATTTCAGCGATTTTAAAAATTCAACCACTAAGGGGGTTATATGGGGGTCAAAAGTTTTTAGTCATTTCGCGTTTTCGCCATATCTCAACAGCAGTTTTAGATAGGAACGTGAAATTACGGATAACAAATCTACTAAAAAATAATTAAGCACATACTTCAGCGCGATTTTAGAAAGTCATCCATTAAGGGGGTTAAATGGAGGGTTTAAAGTTTTAGGTCATGTTCGTTACATCTCAACAGCATTTTTAGTTAGGAGCTCGGAATTCGGGATAACAAATCTACAGAAAATATAGATAAACATATGTTTCAGTAATTTTAGAAATTCAGCAACTGAGGGTGGGTTAAATAGGAGGTCAAATATTTTAGGTTACTTTGTCATATCTCAGTAGAAATTGTAGGTAGAATCATGAAACTCAGGATAACAAATCTACAAAAGATATAGTTAAACACGTATTTCAGCGATTTTAGAAATTCAGACACTAAGGGGGGTTAAAATGGGGGTCGAATGTTTTACGCCATTTTGCCATATCTCAGTAGAAGTTATAGTTAGGAGCGTGAATTTCGGGATAAAAAATTTACTAAAGAATAGTTAAACATGTATTTTAGGCGATTTTGGAAATTCGACTACTACGGGGGTTAAATGGGATTTATGATTTCACATTTTCACAATATCTAATCAGTAGTTTTGGATAAGAGCGTGAAATTCAGGATAACAAATCTGCTATAAAAAAAAAAAATTAAACATATATTTCATCGATTTTAGAAGTTCACCCATTAAGGGGGCTAAATGGGGGTCGAAAATTTCAGGTCATTTCGAATGTTTGCCATATCTCTGAAGCATTTTTGTTATGAGCTTGAAATCACAGATTCAGGATAACAAATCTATTAGAAAATAGTTAAAGATATATTTCCGCGATTTTAGAAATTCAGCCCCTAAAGAGGATTAAATGGGGGTCGAATTTCTTATGTTATTTTGCGATATCCCAATAATAGGTAGGAGCGTTAAATTTAGGATAACAAATGTACTAGAAAATAGTTAAATATGTATTTCAGCAATTTTAGATAGTAATCCATCAAGGAGTTCACACTGTGTGTCGAAAGTTTTGGGTAATTGTGCCATATCTCTGCAGCAGTTTTAAGTAAGAATGTGAAACTCCGCTTTACAAAACTACAAAAAAAAAAGTAGTTAATCATATATTTTCCCCACACCCAGCGATTTTAGAGCAAGCGAGTTCGTGGGCAACATCGGCTGTAAACCCGATTGTGGAAGATTAGACGAAAAAGAGAACTATTGCTGATTTTTTATTATATACTAGCCAGTCGCTTCCGAGTGGGGCCCAGATACAAAGTACTACTTGGGCCACCCCTAGATAATCACGGGTAGGGCCCAGTAGTATTTTGTCAGGGGGCTCATAAAAAAATTATGTTGCGAAATCTTTATTTAAGTGTTTTTTTATATTCTTATTAGTTATTTCCGTATACTCTTAACTTAAAGTATTTTATTTATAATTTTCTGGTTTCATGTAAAATGCACTTTCTGGGCACCAAGCGAAGTCAGAGTGGTACGCTGCACTATGTATCTGCCCCCCACTCGGAAACGGCCGGCTAGACGGGCGCAGACCGGCTAGTTCATTAATAAAGTAAAAAGAAACAAACAATAATTTAATAAACAAAATGGGCAATATCGATATCAGGCCCGTATTTAAAAAAATAATTACTTGATTTTGTTTTAAACAGAAATATAGGCCAGATAAATATATATATGAATGAGTGATAGCAAAATTATTCAATAATCGGTTTTTCAACAAATATCGATTGTATAGATAAAACTGTCCAATACTTACCGAATATATAAAAATGACATTTGTTTCTTTTTCACAAATACCCATACCAAGTTAAAAAAAATCTTTTGAGCTCGTTCAATAAATTTATTTATTTATGACATTGGCAACAGCAAAACAAAAAAGCAACCTTAAACTGACACAAAAATGTGACATTGCTGTCTAGATAATAGCGTAAAGCCACATATTATACTCCACTATCCAAAATATATCGTGTTACAATATATGACAGAAATATGTCATAGCTCACGGTGGAGAAGAATGCAAAATCTTCAAAGTCGCTAAACTAATACTTTCCAGATATGTTTTTGGATTTACATAAAGCCGTCGTATTTTTGAAAAAAGTAGGTATTTTCTACATTTAAAAAGAAGGGGTACTTACAATTACTATTCATACGTGAGTGAAAAATTGAGCAGTGGTATCAAGTCTTAATTTGCCTTTTTTCCCCTCTAAATAGTTTTTTTTTCCTGTTAAATATAGAGTAGCCAGAAAATCTGTATAAATTATAAAAATGCATTAAACAAAATTTTGAAGCACGTTTTGCACTATGAGACTTGTAAAAAAAGTCGAATTTTTTTAAAGGGAAAAAAAGTTTAAAATTTTTAGAGATAGATGCCGCTATGAAGCTCCACATTATTAAAAAACATACAAAATATCGAATTTATACATAAGATAATTATTTTTACTTGGGAAGACAGTATAGAATCTAGTAGCGTCAAGTGCAAAAAAAGACATATCAATATTTGTTAAGTCTCTTAATAACGTATACTTAATAGCGCCAATCAGTAAAAGTTTGAACTAACTTTTTAAAACAATTTTCAACATAGTTGAAAAGTGTTTATGAATTTGGTTTGTCTGGCCGTTTGTCGTATGTCTGTCTGAAGATTGACTTTAAATGCAAAATTACACATTGATAAAAGAGCTCGAACTGTTTTGGAAATAACTTCACACATAAAGCGAATTTTTGCATGAGGTTTCATTTAAAATTTTCCTGTAGAATAAAATTTTAATTTAAGTTATTTTCCAAATAATATAATAAAATCACTTGTTAACTTTAAATTAAAGTGATAAAAAGATAACATAAAACGCTTAAAAATACATTTTGATATATCTTACTTATAATAAAATCCAAAGGCGAGAAAGTGTCTGTAACGGTACCGGGTTGTACCACTCTGGACTGCGAGTCGATCGTAGTTAAACGCCATGTTAGGCTTAATGAAAAACATATACTAACATATGACAACTAAATGTTAATTTCTTCTACGTGAAATCATGTCTGTTCTTCATATTTTCACTTATAACATGTATATCTTATCCAATTATAATGTATTAAATTCCAAGTTAAAAATAAGCTGTTATAGACATCAGGTTACTAAATATAAACAAACAAGCACTGTTGCCATTCGGAATTTCCGAATCGTGAAACAAATGAATGACTCTTTGAACGCTTCAGTAAAAAAATATAGGTTAATTATCTGATTCTATTCTTAAAATATTTGTAAAAGCATATTAAAGTCTTTAAATATTTTAATTTTGTTTAAAACCTTCAAAAACTATTTTTGCAGCCATCTTTCGTCAATTAATATAAACAATCGAACTTTGTTAAAAATACAAGTTAATATTTGCATTAATTAGCATATTAAAATTTAATGTAAATTTTTCAGAAATTACATTTCACTTTGCTAAATTATTGTTATTATTATTTGAAAAAAAAAAAAAAAAAAAAATGTGGCGAGTCATTCACTTTTGAGAATCATTCATCAAAATTATTTATACTGTACAGATTGCCAATTGGGAATTCAAGCGCTCGACTACGCCATCTGGTGGAGAAAATACATAACTGCTCGCTTCAGGAAAATCCCTTGCAAGCCCACTGTATTACATGCATTTTTAATTTGTTCATAATGATTATTTTTTTGCACAATTTCAGATTTCATGTGATATTTGTGTTCTGTGATTATATGACAAGGTAAAAATTATTAAAATTTGAATATCTAATACTTTCAAATTCGCTTACAATAAATAATGGTTTCAATGGAACTTCAGGGACAATTTTCCTGTAGCAACAGCTGCAATCAGCGCCTCTATAGGCCGTTTTAAGTCGCAATTGGCAACGTGTGTTTTACTGTTTTAACATCTGTGTTGATCTTTTAAATGCTGTTTTAAACACACGATTGTGGATCATTCGGGACTACAGCCGTGCAGCTATAGGTCTCAACCCCCTCCCCCCCCCCCCTTTCAAAGTTCAAACATGCGGTGGATTTGAATCTGTTCAATCAAATCAGTTTTTATTGTTTTTTATATAGTTTAAAGATCGTTTTAGCGATGCCTGATGAAAATGATGAAACGCCGATTGAACGTAGACGGCGATTAATTAGAGAAAGACAGTTAAGGTGGTTTGCTTGGCAATCACAAGCAACATTGGACCGCATAAGGGAAGATGGCGCCATCTACTGGTAGATAATGCAAACAAAGATTGAAATTTTGTTTCCATCGCAAATCAAATTATTTTTTTTCTTATGAAACGTAATTAAAATATATGGAATAAATAGTACCGAGTAATTTCCATTTAATTTTGCTTATATAATCAAAAAATGAGCTATGTGGTGAGTCAAACTATTTTTTAACTCATTGATAACATTTTTTTTACAGAAAATTTCAC
Source organism: Maratus michaelseni (assembly GCA_963931845.1). Lineage (NCBI taxonomy): Eukaryota > Metazoa > Arthropoda > Arachnida > Araneae > Salticidae > Maratus > Maratus michaelseni. Next base: position 59,899,196 of record OZ007594.1, read on the forward strand.
TCATGGATTTTTTATTTATTTATTTTTTAATGTTTAATTTGAATGTTTTGTCCATTCGTTGAACTATTTCAAAAATTGAATATTGAGTCAATATCCTGTCATTTTTGACAGGGGGTATATACTAGTATATATATAGATTACATATGTCTCATGGGCTCAAACGGCGACTTCTTCAAGTACAAAATGATAAATAAACTATTTTTGCAAACGTTTTTGAAAATTATAAACATAAAACACGAGATCACTTGTCTAATGTATACAGGTGCTTAAATTGGTCAAACTGGAAAACGTAAAAATTATTATTATTATTATTATTATTATTATTATTATTATTATTGTTGTTTTAATTTGTAAAACATCGATATCTCATCCATTTATCCGTGAATCAATAGAAATATATTTGCGAAACGAGAACATTTGCAACGAATCAGCTTCTTTTGAATTACCTAAAATTTGGCAAGAGATGTTTTCCAAATTAAAAAAGCAATAAAAATAATAATTTTCACGTTTTTGAGTTTGATTAACTTAAGCATCTACTTACATTGGACATGTGATCTCGTGGTTTATGTTTATCATTTTCAAAAACTTTGCAGCCAAATCAGCACCAATTTATATCAAGGTCTAACTGAAACTCAAGTTTTATTGAATTCCGTGCATTAGTTCTTGAGATATGACTATCGCTAAAATCGTGTAAATCCTGCAAAATGCTGCATAGCAGCGGCACCTGCTGGGCGATTTTTTCTAAAAACTAATCAGCATCAATTGATATCAGAGACTAACTGAATCTAAAGTTTTATTAAATTCCGAGCATTATTTCTTGAGATAGAGCTATTGCGGAAATCGCGAAAAATGCTGCATAGCAGCGCCACCTGCTGGGCGATTTTTACCAAAAACTAATCAGAACCCATTTATATCAGGGACAAACTGAATCTAAAGTTTTATTAAATTCCGAGCATGAGTTCTTGAGATAGAGCGCCCACAAAATTTGTGTCACATACAGACAGACAGACTCACAGGCAGACATTTTCAAAAAACAGTCAAATCGTGTTCAGGACCTTCTAAAACGTATAAATCCGTCGAAAACCGGAAGTCGAAAATTTTCATGAATCCAATACTTTCTTCTTGTAAAGATAGAAGAAAGTAAAAATACTTGACCCCTTAAATTAGTATTTAAAAGGAACTTAAAAAAAAAAAAGTAATGCACTCACTTTATTACGAATATCACAATCCATTGTTTTTTTAAATTTAGTTACCTGTATAAAATTTATCTATATCGTTGACAGCAGAAAAACAAATGTTTAATACAAAATTGACACGTAAAAGTGATGATGTCAGCCTAGATCTGGTGCAAAACCGTATATTATCCTCCAGTATCCAAAAAATGTCGTATTACTAGAATATAGAAGATTATTATATAACAAAGCTAATGCTTGATTACATTACTTTGTCGCTATAGAATCGCGTGCAAAATAATTTAAAAATTATTTAAAAGTGGATTAAATACCCAATCCGTCGGTCGATTTTACAAAAATTTAAACAGTTCTTGCGACAGTGGTCTAAAATATATTTGGTAAACGGGAGCGCAATCGAAAGTACCGTTAAGGGTTATCGTGCACACACACACACACACACACACACACACACACACACACACACGCACACACACACACACACACTCACCCACGCATACACACACGCACATACACACACGCACATACACACACGTACACAAATCATGATTACAATACTTCTATTATACTATGTGTTTGAAAAATAAAATCTGCAGACGATATGACAACTATTTTCAAAACTTACTGTATGTTTTAACAATATATTCAAAATTTCGTGACGATTATGGAATTTTTTTCGAAGCCAAGAAAGTGAAAAAAAAAAGGACACCCAGACAAAAGTAACTTTTATGGATCCTGGTGAATTTTATACGCGACTACTATCAGAACAAGATCTTATTGACAAAAAAAAATGAAAATAGAAACATTCATGCAAAAGTTGTAGGTGGTTATACATTAAAAAAATATATATAATACATTCGAATTGTATAATCTTCTTTGTTTCTCCTCTAAAAAAAAAAGATTTGTCTATCTTTAAAATTATTATAATATTAATTCGTAACAAACATCTTTTATATTTTACAAAATAAAAAAATACTTTTGAGAAATTCAAAATTTTTTAAATTCCTTTAAAAAACTTCGTGCAATCAAAGAACATATATTTTTCAATTTTATAATTAATTGCTCTGCGGCGATTATTACAGTATAATCAAATGCGTAAATGAATAAAATATTTCAAGTGTATATCTTTATTCTAATATATTCTATATTAAATAATGTAATTTAAACTCTTTAAACTTATAAAACCACGAAATTCAATTATATAGCTTAATATTTAATCTTTAAACAACTTTAAGATCTCATCTACCTCTAAAAAATCCTTTAAAATCCCATTTAAACATATAATTAGAGAGAAAACTCAGACGGTGATTTTCATTAAATATTAAATTACTTCTGTTAAAGACGACTGTTTATGAAAATATTTTATATATGTCATATAAAATAAATTTTATTTTTATAGGGAAATAATTAAAATCTTCAAAGATGGGGAATGTAAGCGGCTAATATTTTTAATGCACTTCATCGGCTATAATATTTAATTACTTTTTGTTTAAAAGCATTCACTGAATATTGTACGTTTTCGGTTCACCATAAATTGAAAATTTGATTAAATTTATATGTTAATAAGCGCTTTTTAGAACGATAATTTCTATGAGATAAAAGTTAGAAGAAAAATACTAAACAAGAACGGCCGTAAAATTAATAATAGATTTGACTGAACTGCTTTAACTTAACTATGCAAGTTCGAGATAATTAAAATGAAATTGTTACCTTCTTTTAAATAAACTCAATCAATACTCATTAATTGAATTTTAATATCTCGATTAAAATGCTAGAAAATGAAATCCTTTTACAGTCAATAAGTTTTCTGCTTACTTAATCTTATAATTTATGCAACAGCTGGAAAGACCGAGCTATGCTCGGTTAAAATTAGCTTTGTGTTCAACTCGTCAAACTTCAATCTTTTCGTAGACATGTAAGTCTTTTGCAAGATCGGAAGATTTTCTCTCCAACTTTACCGAATCACGTCCTTATATAGGTGTTGGATTAATTACGAGAAAGTTCTATATACCCTGATTGGTTGAATTGTGTTTTCGATAACGTTCTATGGACTCTGGTTGGTTGAATCATATATCTCGGCTCCTAGTGGGAATTTCTAGAAAATTCCTTCAAATTCTAAAAGCCAATTGTTTCGCCAATTATCGCAAAAATTTGGTGAAAACGTGCCACGTTGGCGACGTTTTTCTCATTTGGCGCCAAGCATGTGTTTTGGCAGTGGAAATCCCATGTCTATTGGAAAGTCAATTTTCCAAATGGACACTGAAAAGTCGATTTCCCCGCCAAATGTCGCCAACATCTCGCCAAATATAATCAAATTTGGCGAAATGCTGCCAACTCTGCGACTTTGTTTACTGCCAGCTGTTCAACAACTTAATAATTGTTTCAACATTCATTCCTATTGAATTGCACATTGACCCGTAGTGACCCCAAAATGACCCACTAATCGAATTTTCTTGAACACGTGACCTAGTCCAATCGTCTTCTCGTAACCCAAAACGGTAGGACCCAAAATTAAATCTAAATCCTTAGAACCGGTTTTTAGATAAAATTTATATACAAACACGCAAGATTTGTTCGTATTATAATACAGGATAAATGTATTTGATTAAAAAAAAATAGATGTATTTTTTTAATGCCACTTCTTGCCTGAAATAGCCATAAAAATACTGTTTCTAGAATTCAAACAATTTCTGGCTTCTTTAAAAAATTGTATAAGTACATAAAATCTTATCCGATACACGTTTGTAAATGTAAATGAAACGACACAAAAGCCTGCAAATAACATGCTTCGAGGATTCTGGAAATGGTTACAGCTGAGCTGGTCAGAAATTGTCTAATTCTAAATTTTGGAACTCCATTTGTACGCAGCTCTTCGCTCGTAACTCAGTATCATATTTCATTAAATTATCACATTCCATACAGGTGACAATTTGATTAAGGGCTCGTGACATATACATTTCAGCGACTGTACGATTGTACGATTGAATGTAGAAAAAATTCCCAGTCCGCGCCTGTTATAAAAAGGTTATATAGATAAAAAGGTTATATAGATAAAAAGGTTATATAGATAAAAAGAACTTGATCCAATACATATCTATCAGATAATTCAATTACTTCTATTACAAAATATTCTTCTAATGAGCAATTTATTTATGGAAAATGAATGACTCTTCTTCTGAAATGGTTTTAGTAACCAATATGAATTTCATAATTATATTTTATGATGTGTTTTATCAAAACTAAAACTTTGGTAACAGCAGTAGACAATTTTTCTTGTGTTTCTTTTATGTTCATGCTGTATTCAGCAGACCGGTGTGGTAAATTTTACAAGTTTGTTCAAAACTAATATTACAAAATAAGAACCTGGTAGCCGCATTTACTTTTTGTGCTTTGAAAACACCCACTGTAAACGACACAACCTTCGCCAAAAAAAGATACGCTTCAAAATATTTAAAAGATTCTGAATACGAAGACAATAAATTAGAAGGAAAAAAATCTACGAAGTAACAAGTTTTATAACAAATTGAATTAATCAGAAGATCACGAGGAAAATGACAGCAACATGGAGACATACTTTTGGGAATATGTGGCGATTCTATGCTTTTATGTTCACGATAACAAAATGAATTAATCAGAAGATCACGAGGAAAATGACAGCAACATGGAGACATTCTTTTGGGATATAAGTGGCGATTCTATGCTTTTATGTTCATGATAACAAAATGAATTAATCAGAAGATCACGAGGAAAATGACAGCAACATGGAGACATACTTTTGGGAATATGTGGCGATTCTATGCTTTTATGTTCACGATAACAAAATGAATTAATCAGAAGAACACGAGGAAAATGACAGCAACATGGAGACATTCTTTTGGGATATATGTGGCGATTCTATGCTTTTGTGTTCATGATAACAAAATGAATTAATCAGAAGATCACGATTAAAATGACAGCAACATGGAGACATACTCTTGGGAATATGTGGCGATTCTATGCTTTTATGTTCACGATAACAAAATGAATTAATCAGAAGATCACGAGGAAAATGACAGCAACATGGAGACATTCTTTTGGGATATATGTGGCGATTCTATGCTTTTATGTTCATGATAACAAAATGAATTAATCAGAAGATCACGATTAAAATGACAGCAACATGGAGACATACTTTTGGGAATATGTGGCGATTCTATGCTTTTATGTTCACGATAACAAAATGAATTAATCAGAAGATCACGAGGAAAATGACAGCAACATGGAGACATACTTTTGGGAATATGTGACGATTATATGTCTTTATGTCCACAATAGCAAATTGAATTAATCAGAAGATCACGAGGAAAATGACAGTAAAATGGAGACATACTTTTGGAATATGTGACGATTCTATGTCTTTTTGTCCACAATAACAAATTGAATCAATCAGAAGATCACGAGTTATCCGTGAGTAACGCTGACGTGACATCGACGCGACGGTGGCAACGAACTGAGCAATCTATTTCGCATTTTTCGCAAATTTATTAAATTTTAAACTTCTAAACTTCTAAATATCGCAAAATTTTGGTTTTTACATCGTCGAATAGGGGAAAAATCGTACTTTGAAATGCCTTCCATTTGAAAACTGTATTACAATTTAGTAATTTTTTATTTATGCTTTTTAAAAGAATTTTCAAGTACGAATTTTTTAATATTCTGTCTGTAACGCATGCCTATTATGGAAGATTCACCCATTTGTACTTAAACAATATAAATAGTTTAACATTTGTTTTCGGCCATTATTCACAATATTAAAATTTCACCAATAAATAAATAAATAAAATAAATAAAAAAGAACGAAAAATTTTGCGTCAAGCATGGATTATGTAATACTTTCCAACACTTCCAAAATACTTTTACCAATCTTTACCTAAACCACATAGCTCAGTTTATAAAATTCCCCTTTCTGCAATTTCATCGCACCTTATTAAAGGTGAAAAATTATGTCTACGTAAACAATTTAGAAAACCCATAACAAATTTAAAAACCAAATTTCAGGAATTTTCAACAATATTTGGAAAAACATCCGAATTATTTTGTACAGACCTGTATATGATGTATAGATTTTTTATATACTACATAGAATGCAAATTGAGTTCAGTTAGGAAACCGCATAGCACAGTTTAAAATTCCCCTTCTGTAATTTTAGTCAATAAACGGAATAGTACTCGTGATCTTTTGCGCTACTTTGTATATGATCTATAGAATTTTACACACAATGTAATAAGCAAACAATTAGTTAAATTTAAAAACGCGTTCCGCAACTGAAAACGCATTCCCAGCATTTATTGTTAACAGACAGCACTTTAAACAATTTTTTTGCGTGTCCCTATAAATGAACGATGAATACTATACACACAATATTCTATAGTAAGCCTCTTTCTTGTAATGAACCTCAGTGATATATATTAATTTCAATATGCTTGAAATAGTGAAACATTATTAAAATAAAACGCAAACATTTTTTTTTTCCATAGACCGCAAAGTAACAAAATTCTTTTGAGTGTCCATGTAAAGGAACTGTAATTGTTATCTACACCAAATTCTATATTAAGTCTTCTGTATTGTACCTCAGTGATATATATCAATTTCAATATGTTTGAAAAGAATAGTGTAACATCATTAACATAAACAGCAAATGATTTATTCCCATTGACCGTAATGTGACGGAATTCTTTTGAGTGTCCCTGTAAAGGAACTATAAGTGCAAACACTTCATTTTCAAAACCGAATATGCCATAGTAACCTCAGTAACATAATATCAATTGCATGACAATCCGACTACATTTACGCGAGTTAGAGCATGGACAGACTGACAGACAAACTGAATTCATAAACACTTTTCAGCTATGTTGGAAAGTGTTAAAAACAAAATTTAACATGTGTGTAATCGAACTACGTGTTTCAACACATAAATAATCAGAGTAAAAAATTTTGCTATAAAAAGAGAAATCGATCATTCTTCCGCTATTAACCTTTGGTATGCGGTTAAAACGAAAGTACTGTTTATAATAAAATTTAAAGTTTTATTTAAATTTATAGTTCATATTTTCCATCTAAAAAAGCCTTTTTTCTTGTTCTTATAGAGCAATCTAATAAACTATGTTAAATGTAAAAAATATATTAGAGTTTTAATTAAAAATGCTTTTGAACTATATTCTGTAACTCGTGAAGTACCGTTAAATAAATACTCTGGTTGATATAGAAGGGGAAGAAAAATATATATCCAAGGATTTTCAACAGCAGTATATTGTCTTATATTTTATCTGAGTCGTTATTCACCGATGTCGTTTCTTTTGAAGGGATCAAGGGATAAAGTAGAAGTCATTACAATAAGTAGGATATCAAGTAAGATATCCTTTGGGGATATTCTTTTTTATATTACGTAAGGTATCTTTTAGTCGATGAACGCTAAAGCAGATGCTTAATTCACATAGAAAATGGACATTTTCATGGACATTTCATTGGACATTTTTCATCACATTCTTGCCAATACAAGTAATTAACAGATGTCGTAACATCCTATATGTTTTTATATAGTTGCTACCACTATATTTAAACAATGTATTCTATCATAGCTTTGTTTAACGTGTAAAATCGAAAGCTACAGTAAAAATCACCTTATAAAAATAGTGGTACCGAATATATAACAAATATAGGATGCTGCGACTTCTGTAATCTAAACAAATAAAATAAAGTTTCGCTCTGTGTGTCTGTGTGTCTGTGTGTGTGTGTGTGTCTGTTGGCAATGGCTAGGAAAATCTGGCCCACTTAGAAGACTGGAAATTTAGATTTAGGTAGTCCAAACCCTCTCCTGTTGCAACATTACTTCAGAATTTTAATATTTTAATTACTTTCTGAAATATTAATTAAAATGCACAAAGAACTCTCATTAAAAATACGCTTTTATTCTCTTGGGTTGGTTGGTTCACTGGTTGGTTGCATCGATTCTTCACAGAAGTAATTAAATAAACCAGAGTAGCGATGCATAAATAAGGATTTCTAACTAAATAGTGTGAACATGGATTGAAATTATCAACGTAGAGGAGCCATGTGATTGTCGCGCCACCTGTGCATGACAAATTACACATACGTCCCACTGATTGAAATATTTTGCAGGCATATTTTTCTTCATGACAATTAGTCGGGTTTAAGTTTTTTTTCTTTTTTACATGACATTTATTATTATGATGGAGATTAAAACATTATTTAACAGATTGTTTTTTATATTTGCAGGAATGAAGAGGGGCAAGGGTCTAATTACATTTAAGCTTCAAGGTGTATTTCTAGAAAGCAGTTACCAGAATTTCCGAATAATAGTGTCAACCAAATTTCAAATTAAATTCCTAGCTTAACCAAATGAATCAATCATTAAAGATGTATTGTGATCCTCCTAATTAGTTATTTGCTGAAGTCCACTTGAACAACCCCCCCCCCCCACCCCTCCCGGCCCGTCTTTCAAGGTTTTTTCTCTAACTCTGCTCCGTTTCCATATCGCAGCAACTATCTTCCCGATTTCAACGCAAGTGATTTCAAACATTATAATTAACTTAATAGTCACCCTTTATAACATTAAACTAAATTTATGAGTAGCGGTTACCACTATTTACGAATAACAGTTTAAGCCAAATTTGTAATTAAATTCAAAGCTTAAGGAAACGAACGAATTTTGAAAGATGCATAGTGGTCCTCCTAATTAGTTATTTGCTGAAGGCCACTTGGACAACCCCCCCACCCCTCCCGGCCCGTCCTTGAAGGTTTTTTCTCTAACTATGCTCCATTTCCATATCTCAGCAACTATTTTTCCGATTTCAACGCAAGTGGTTCCAAACATTATAATTAACTTAATAGTCACTCTTTATAACATTAAACTAAATTTATGAGTAGCGGTTACCACTATTTCCGAATAATAGTTTAAGCCAAATTTGTAATTACGTTCCTAGCTTAAGCAAACGAACGAATTTTGAAAGATGCATAGTGGTCCTCCTAATTAGTTATTTGCTGAAGGCCACTTGGACAACCCCCCACCCCTCCCGGCCCGTCCTTGAAGGTTTTTTCTCTAACTATGCTCCATTTCCATATCTCAGCAACTATTTTTCCGATTTCAACGCAAGTGGTTCCAAACATTATAATTAACTTAATAGTCACTCTTTATAACATTAAACTAAATTTATGAGTAGCGGTTACCACTATTTTCGAATAATAGTTTAAGCCAAATTTGTAATTACGTTCCTAGCTTAAGCAAACGAACGAATTTTGAAAGATGCATAGTGGTCCTTCTAATTAGTCATTTGCCGAAGGACACTTGAACAACCCCTCCCCCCCCGGCCCGTCCTTCAAGGTTTTTTCTCTAACTCTGCTCCGTTTCCATATCTCAGCAACTATCTTTCCGATTTCAACACAAGTGATTCCAAACATTATAATTAACTTAATTGTCGCTCTTTATAACATTAAAATAAAATTATGATTAGCGGTTACCACTATTTACGAAAAATAGTTTAAGCCAAATTTGCAATTAAGTTCAAAGCTTAAGCAAACGAACGATTTTTGAAATATGCATAGTGGTCCTCCTAATTAGTCATTTGCTGAAGGACACTTGAACAACCCCTTCCTCCGGCACTCCTTTCAAGGTTTTTCTCTCTAACTCTGCTCCGTTTTCATATCTCAGCAACTATTTTTCCGATTTCAACACAAGTGATTCCAAACATTATAATTAACTTAAATCTCACTCTTTGTAACATTACACTAAATTTATGAGTTGCGGTTACCACTATTTCCGAATAATTGGGTAAGCCAAATTTGTAATTAAGTTCCTAGCTTAAGCAAACGAACGAATTTCGAAAGATGCATAGTGCTCCTCTTAATTAGTCATTTGCTGAAGGGTACTTGAACAACCCTCCCCCCCGGCCCCTCATTCAAGATTTTTCTCTAACTATGCCCCGTTTCTATATATCAGCAACTATCTTTCCGATTTCAACGCAAGTGATTCCAAACATTATATTTAACTTAATAGTCACCCTTTATAACATTAAATTAAATTTATGAGTAGCGGTTACCACTATTTACAAATAAGAGTTTAAGCCAACTTTGTAATTAAGTTCCTAGCTTAACAAAACGAACGAATATTTATGCATGCATAGTGGGCCTCCTAATTAGTCATTTTCTGAAGGACACTCGAACATCTCCTTCCTTCGGCACCTCACTCAAGGTTATTTTCTCTAACTGTGCCTTATTGCAATAACTGGGCTAATAATGTTCCAATCTTCTCGAAACCAGCTCAATTTTGTAGTGCGCCTACTATACAGTAACGTAGGCATCGGGGACCTGTCTCAGAAGTTCGTTCGGAAAGAGGTTTGTTTAGAACAGAATGCTCCCCTGGCAGTGGTAGGGGGAAATAAAAGATTTTCTAGAGCGTACGAGCATGCCGGGTATACGGTTCCGAAGCTATCGTAGACCGTGGCCAGAGTTCCGTTTTTTAAGAGATTTAAGTTTATTACAAGGGCTCGGGCAACGCCGGGCGGGTCAGCTAGTTAAGAATAAAAATAAGTTATCTTAAAGGATAATTGCACAAGAATTTAAAAATATATCTAAATTTTCAGTTTGTATTGTAAAATAAATTAAACATTAATTCTTGTTATAATAATATGTAAATATTACAATATAAAAAAACACTTAATTTTTTGATATATCAGTTTTCTTTTAATTCTAACTACAGTAGTACCTCCTGTAAGGGACAAGTCCGAACAAGGAATAGTGTTAATTAAGGGAAATTTTGAAATTTTCAGTCCCTTGATATAGGGAAGCTAATGTATTTCCCTCCCAAAAAGGGACACTCTATTTCAGGGACAGTTTTCGGGCCATAAAAAGAAAATTTACAACAAAAATTAATAATAAAAAAAATGTTTGTCTCCCACCTTTTTGCTGAAAAACAGTTTATCCCCAGTACTTCAGCAGGATTAAATGACGACCTAGATGAAAAAGATGAGAAGGAAGTAGATGTACAGGAAAAATGTGATGTTAAAAACTTTAGTGACAAATTAAAATATGTTACGGAACTGTAAAGGTTTTTTTCAAACTAAGGAGTAAGTCAAGGGCTGTATTTAGTTAACAAACTTAATGTTCATGTGGAAAAGAAAATGTAAGTCAATTTAAAAACAGAAAGTAAGGAACTATATAACTGACTACTTTAAGTAGTCTTCTGTATAAACTCTTCTGTTTTTAGCTCACAGGCTATCAAAGCCTGAGAGCTTATGTGCCCGCCGGTTCTGTATGTATGTATGTACGTAACGCGATAACTCTTGATAGAACTAACCGTTTTACTTTAAATTTTGTTTATAGGTTCCTTGTGATAAGGCGCTTCCCTGATTAGTTTTTGAGGTTCATTGGTTAAGCATAAAGTGGGGGAAACGGGGGACTAATCCCCATAATTTAGATAAATAGGTTTTTCATGCAGAATTATCACATTTTCTTCAAATTTTGTACATAGGTTCATTTTGATAATGCGCTTCTGTCAATAGTTTTGGGGGTTCATTGGTTAAGTATAAAGGGGGAAAGGGGGCATAACCCCCCCCCCCCTAATTTAGATAAATGAGTTTTTCATGCAGAATTATCCGATTTTCTTAAAAATTTGTATATAGGTTCATTGTGATAATGCGCTTCTCTGAATAGTCTTGGGTGTTCATTGGTTAAGTATAAAAGCGGAAAGGGAGAGGGTAATCCCCCTTAATTTAGGTAAATGGGTTTTTCATGCAGAATTATCCGATTTTCTTCAAATTTTGTATATATATATTCATTGTAATTAGAGACTTCCCTGATTAGTTTAAGGGGTTCATTAGTTAACTATGAGGGTGGTAACGGGGGATGACCCCCCCCTTAATATATTGTCGATTTCTTTATTTTTCGAGGGGCTTAATTCAAATTCTTTGAAATAAGAGTATAATATACAATTAGTGTGAATAGCCTGTGAGCTCAATGCCCTCAGTTTAACTGGGCAGTTTTCTTTTATGTCATACAACACTATTACTGTTTTAATTTATTAAATAAAAAATATCTAACTAGTATGTTACTCCTATTTGAGAAATTACTTAAAGTATTTCTTAAGTAGATAACATATTGACAAAATTATTTATTTTTCATAAACACGCCTCTTAATGAATGTACCTCTCAATAAGGGACACCTTTATTTAAGGAAAAATAAACTACTGGCCCGAGGAGGTGTCTCTTAAAAAAGGTACTGCTATACATCCATTTCATTTTATAAATGCCTTTCGTATTTTAATACATAATAGACCTTTATAAAACAAAATTCCATATTAAAAAGTTATCTTGATTTATATATTTTTTGGAATTAGAAGTATGTTTCAATAATCAGTAGTTTAAGAGATAATTGCCGTGACATTTATTTTGAGTTATCCGGTATTTTTACTACACGAACGATTTATTATGAACAAGCAAAACAGGTTTTTTGCTTAATAAACATAATAAGATATTTCCGAAACAACTTCAATAAATAATTACTTGAGCAATAACAATAATTGAAACGGAACTTGAAAACGGATTGAAAAAAAAAACATTTATAGATCGTCTTATTTATATTATTTACAACGATAGTATAATTAAGAGAAGTAAATGATTCTCTAATGTGCTATAGCTTGAAAATGCTGAAAAATAGTCTTTTATTAATTCAATTGCTGAATGTATATATTTTTTATATTTAAAAATTACTCATTCGTAAAAAATCTAATTATAAACATATTTCTAGTATAATTAAATATCTCCAATACCTTATTGAATAAACGAATACCTATTTTTTCGTACTTGAATTGATATTCATAATGAGATTATGTGTAATTTAATCGGTAGAATTATTTACAAATTAAGATTGATTTCACAAGGAGAAATTTAGGAATAAACTACAGAGTTATTCGTGTAAATAAATGAAATTGGTGCAAATTATGAAATCTAAGTAGAAGGTTCTTAATTAGTTTAATACAACACTTATAATTTAAAATATTTTAGTTAACTTAAATTCTAGAGAGTTAGTATTCACAAATTTTTATCTATAGTATAAAAGCAGCCTTTAAACATAATATGGTATAAACATATTGTGGTATAAATTGAATAATTCTATTAAAAAAAAGCAATGTTAAGTTATTATATAACTATAATGTAGACGACATATAATTCATCATACACAAATGGTGAAAATAAAGAAAATATAAATGAAAGAGGAAAGTCATACCTGTTATCAAATGAAAACATTGAAAAAAATGTGAAACTGTGGTAGAATTATCAATCCCAAATTACCATAGATACCACAAAACAAGTACGATTTCATCCTTGTACGAACTATTATAACCTAAAAAAGAAAGTAGAAGATTTGGGCTGTACTCCATAATAAAAAAAACTACAAAAATATATGTAAAATACAGGAACATGCACAATGAGCAAGATATATATATATATATATATATATATATATATATATAATGCAATTTATACACAGATTACACCCCCCCCCTTCCACCAAACCAAATTACTCCCACCAATTCTACTTTAGATGTTTAAATAATAATTCTAATAATTACTTAATCACTTGAGCCATATTAAGAATTTGAACGGAATTGAAAAACGGAAGCTAAAGCATTTATCGATCACCATAAAGTACTCCCACCATTTACTGCGATATTATAATTAACTAGTATGCTGTGACCGTCACAAAACGTTTTTCTTATTCTAATGTATTAATTTAAATAACCCTTTTATACACCAATAATTACGAAGAATAGTGCATTTAAAAAAAAAAAAATAATTTGGAAAGGCAGTGATCAACGAATGAAAAAAAACACAGTTTAAGTATTTAAATACAAAATTGAAACTAGTCGGATGTGTCAATCCCAAAACTTTCTTCTATCTCACACAGGTTTCGCATACACTAAAAGGAATCAGCACCAATTTATATCAAGGTCTAACTGAAACTCAAGTTTTATTAAATTCCGTAAATTATTTCTTGAGATAGGACTATCGCTAAAATCGTGTAAATCCTGCAAAATGCTGCATAGCAGCGCCACCTGCAGGGTGATTTTTACCAAAAACTAATCAGCACCAATTTATATCAGATACTAACTGAATATAAAGTTTTATTAAATTCCGAGCATTAGTTCTTGAGATAGAGCTATTGCGGAAATCGCAAAATGCTGCATAGCAGCAAAAACTAATCAGCACCAATTTATACCAGAGACTAACTGAATATAAAGTTTTATTAAATTCCGAGCATTAGTTCTTGAGATAGAGAGCCCACACAATTTTTGTCACATACAGACAGAAAGACAAAGTCAGAGACAGAGTCACAGACAGAGTCACAGACAGACATTTTCTAAAAATTGTCAAATCGTGTTCAGGACTTTCTAAAACGTATAAATCTGTCGAAAACCGGAAGTCAAAAATTTTCATGAATCCAATACTTTACTTTCTTCTTGTAAAGATAGAGTAAAGTAAAAAACATATATATCTAATTAATAACTTCAAATTTAAATTTTGGCGCATTCTACTCAATAGAAATGGACATATCTCTATAACGTTTATCGCAAAAAATAGCATAGTCTCTCCCCAGGGCACAAAGACAGAATTGAATCAACACAATTTTTAATAAATATTTTATATATTAAATTCGGTGAAATTTCTTCCCATAGAGGACAAGATATATGTATCACAAACATTATGGAAACTTCAGCTCAGCAACATTGAAGAATGTACACTCAAAACCTAATGAGTACCAATTTATGTCAAAGACATCTGAATACAAAATTTGATGGAAATCCATATCTTAGAGGCCTAAGATACAACTATCATAGAAATTGTGAAGAATTGGGCATAGCAGAACCACCTGTTAGTCTATATATTCGATAACCTTATCCGCACATGTATGTACCAAAGTATAACTGAATATGACGTTTGATGAAATTGCATCCCATAGACGCTGAGCTATAACTATGGCAGAGACTGTGAAAAATAGAGCATAGCAGCGTTACCTATTAGCAATATAAAACCGAATATTGGCGGCTCGTGATTGGCTTCATTTGGGGCACTAAATGCATGGCTGCTAAATGTATTCTTTTCTTACCACTATTATTAAAAAGGAATACTTTATTTTATTTACTGTCAGAAAGTTCTGCCATTAAAGAAGTAAAAGATTTCTGTAAAAAAATAATGGTATGAAAATAATATGTGTTTCAGGCATTCATTTAGTGCCCTCCAAAAAGACAGTCACGAGCTACCACTCAACCCAAACCTAATCAGCACTAGCTTTTGTCAATGTCTAACAGAATAAGAAGTTCCATGAAATTCCGTGCATTGGTTTTTCAGATAGAACACCCACAACATTTTTGTCCCATACAGACAGACAAACATTTCTCAATAGCAGTCAAATTTTGTTTAGGACAATTTAAAATGTGTAAACCTAACAAATTTCATCGAAAAATTTCACTCTTGAATGCTTTCTTCTTATATATAGAAGAAAGTAAAAAGTAAATAAATCTGTAATATGCTGTCGCCAAAAAATGCTGAAGATCAGCAGTTTATTTATTGAATTGCTGAATGTATCATATTTTTTCATATTTGAATATTACTCATTCGTAATGGTATATAATTAAATATACATTCTTAGTATAATTAGATATCATTATTCTTATCTATTTAATCTTATTAAATAAATGAATATATATGTATTTTTAAATATCTGAATAATTATATATTCGTAAAGAAATTGAACGCAATTTAATCTACAGAACCGACACTTTTTTGAAAACCCGTAACGATTTCGTTAAAATACATTTAACAACTCGATTTGTTTTTAACATGCTATAGAGTCATTCAGCCATATAAAGTAAATTTGTGTAATTTGAGAGATTTAATTCAATGGGATGATTTTTTATTATTTGACATGTATTTATAGTACGAAAAATTTTAGCAAATTATTTAATACAACTTGAATAAATTACTAATTAACGTTTGTAACTTAAAACGTTTATAACATAAAACATTTTATTA
Source organism: Maratus michaelseni (assembly GCA_963931845.1). Taxonomy (NCBI): domain Eukaryota; kingdom Metazoa; phylum Arthropoda; class Arachnida; order Araneae; family Salticidae; genus Maratus; species Maratus michaelseni. The sequence continues at coordinate 59,915,473 of OZ007594.1, forward strand.
AACACTCGAATATTAGCACTCCTAAATTCCTATTTATCATATGAAAATGGAAATTTTTTTAATATAAAATTTTTTTAATAATAATAAAAGAATATGAGAAGCATATAAAAATAAAATAATGTATAAAAATAAAATAAATTATCTTTACAACATAGTTGAAAAATGTTTACGACTTTGTTTTATCTGTCTACCGTATGTCCATTCTTTAATTCTCGTACCTATGCTTGGATTGCCATGCAATTGATATACGTTATGGAGGTTTACTATAGCATATTCGCTATTGAAAATGAAGTGACTCACATTTACTGTTCGTTTACAGAGACGCTCAAAAGAATTCTGTTACAATGGTAAAAAATCATTTTCAGTGTATTTTAATGTTCATATATTTTTAATTTACACTACCATTTACAGACATTAAAGACAAATTTCACATATAAAGCAAATGTAGGTGTCGTTTACAAAGATATACGTTACTTTTTTCCAAATTTGAGAAGTCAGTTCTTTTCGTTTAAAGACATTTATATGTACTAAAAAAATATATTCGTCCATCGCCTTGGGCATCTCCAGTTTTGCTGATCTTCGTCATCGCCTCATGATTTCATTCTAGATTTCCCGTTTTTTTCAAAATGTAACAGATGGCGCCATCCATTGTATATTTTTGCTTGCATTATATCATTGCAAGTCTCTGTTTTTTCTGCATCTATTTCAATGGCTTCACGCATTAAAGCATAATTTAAATTTTTGGAAATTACAATAATTTAAATTATGAAATAAAAATCAAGCAAATTCGGCAATGGCATAATGCTTTCAAATGAAGCGATTTTTCAATGTTTTCCAAACAGCTGGTTTTTCGTAGCCTCGAACGGAGCATAAGAATACTGTCCATATGCTTCAAAAACAACCCGCATTGCAGTATGTTTTGCAACAATTCAGTGTCTGTTAGTTTGTCATTTTGGGCCCTCCATGGCCGAATGGTTAAGGCACCTCTCGGGTAATCGTTTGAGAGCGTAGGAGTCAGGGCGACCGGTTCAACATACCCGTCACCTCCATTGCACACACATTGTGGAGACCCGCACTGCAATTCTTCAGTGATGTTATTTCCTTGTATCTATCCCGTCCTCATCAAGAAGATTTACGTAATTGTCGAAGTCCTGTATGTGTTTCTGTGAATAAAAATATGGATCATTCGAGATAACATCTTGTGTGGCTATAGGTCTTAAAGAAACACTCCTTCAAATGTTCAAAAAAATGTTCAAATGTATGTAATATGGATTAAACATATTAAAGTACTTCATTTCCAACCAGAAAAACAGGATTTTTGATTTATGAACACCATAAATCTATGAAAAGTAGATCCAATAAATAATCTGCTGAGCAAAAATCATAATTTGCATTTATAGAAACGGACGGAAAAGAATTAGTAGCTCATCATAAATTATGTATATCATTTACAGAAATATTATAATTGGAATGGTAATGGTTCTCTAATGCGCTACTGGTAAAAAATGCTGAAGTACCAATATGGTTTATTAATTGAACTGCCGAATGCATTTTTTTAATTCTTAATAATTATTCATTCGTAACGGCATATAATTAAATATACATATCTAGTATAACTAGATACTACTAATCATATTTATATAATCTTATTAAATAAATTAATAAATAATTTTTTCATACCTGAATAAATAAATATTGCTAATGAAATTGAATATAATTCGAACCACAGAGCGTACATTTTTTAGAAAATTCATATTGATTTCACGAGAGAAAATTTAGCAATACGATTTCTTTTTTCTTTTGTTTAGAGACTGCAAAATTATTCACCGAAATAAAAAAAAAATAGTGTCGTTTGGGAAATTTAAATTAATAGGAGAATTGTTCATTAATTTAAATACGTTATTGCATTAGTACTCGAAACTTTGTAGTTATAAATTCTTAATTGCTACTACACTGTACAAAATTTCAAAGTAAGAAAATAGTAATTTTACAATTGATCATTGCGACATTTAGTCCAGCCTTTCAAACGTAATTTTAGATAATAGCTACTTAACCATATTTTAAAGCATTCTGATAGAGCATCGGAGTAGAGATAGAATTACGCTGAATTTAGAAGATTCGTGAAAAAAATTCCTGAACAATCATTTCTTTATCACTGGCAAAACAACATTAATGGTGTATCAACCATTTTTTAGGTAACTGGTTAAGTGAGCGAGAAATATATGATCACTGAATTATAATTTTACGTACGCGTAAAATATTAACTGTGTACACGAGTGTTTCCGAAATATTTATATCCCTGCTTTGCAGATCACTTTAATTTTTTTACAATCCCTCTCGCCTTGACTTTTATCTATAATATATTTAAAATGAAAAGCGCATTCTGTCAAATTTCCACACGAATAACGTCTCTTTGCGCATGGGTCAACCTTTTTTTTAAAGAACCGTGAAACTCTCAGAACCGTGAAACATGATTGATTAGCCTGTTTAACCCAGGGGGATCGAAAAAGGTTGATTGAAAACGGATGGAGGTATACCATTGCATTGATAGCATAGAACTTCTAATATATTTTTGCTCTGAGGTTGAAAGCTAAAGATTTTTTTTAAAGAACTCATGTTTTCACTACTAAATATGCATATTTTTCGCAAAATTTTAAAGAGAGCTTCGATACAGTTATATTTATAACCGATTGAAATGTCAGAGAGTTCGGAAGAACTATTTTTTTTAATTGCTATGTTAAAGAAGCCGACGCGAAAACAAACAAACAAAAAAGCGAGAGGAATATATATATATATTTTTTTTTAACTGGATAACAATATTTTTTCACGAAATTTTTTTACGGTCTGTAAAACCGTTTTATTTATCACCAATAAAGATTTTAAAGAGTTTGAACAAAAAGAACTTTTTATTTTAAAACTACGATACGACCCAACGTAAAAAAAACAAGAAACTGAGTGCTTTTATCACTAAATATCAATATTTTTTCGCGTATTTTTCGTCTTAAAATATAATTTTACACAAAATCAGGGTAAAAATATAAAATAATAATAACTTTACTTAAAAAAAAAATATTTTCACGGGCCATTTCTCTTACTAAAACATATAAAGAGCATCACAAACAAATTAATGTGAAGTGAACTTTCATAATCCCTAAAAATATTTGCTGAACGTTTTGTTTTCACGAGAAAACAGGAAATCAGAAGCAAAACTTCACTCATCGACACTTTTTTTTTTTTTTCCGCGGCAAAGCATTTTGGAAACACTGGTGTGAAATGGTAAAAATGGTAAAATGGGTAAAAATGGTATAAATGGATGGATAAAATGTATTTATATACTATCATAACTTTACAAGATTAATAGTTGCTATATTTAATATACTTACTTTTTAAAATATTAGTTAACCTAAATAAAATAGTATCTTTTGTTAGATAAGACTGTATATATGAATTAAAAGAAAAGTTGTTATATTTAATGTAATATATATTTTTTAATACTATATTGATACGGAAAATAGTATTTTATATAAACTGAACAGGAACAAAACACATTACGTTTGGGAGCCCTAGATTCTTATTAGTCAATAGTGACAAGTATTACCTATTAGGATTAGAATCCGTTGTATGAAAAACACAAAAACAATCATCCAACCAATTTACGAGGGCCCAAAAACAGGAAAACATATGACTATACAATTCTCAATGCACAGATTATACACAAAAGGGGACCACGAAAAATCGGCCCCGATGAAATAATCCCTGGTAACCTATAATAACTCAAATAGTTGCCCAATTTTGCGAAGTTTTGTCACCGTTATTTTTGAATAAAACTCTTACCAATATATATTCACGTATTTCTATGGTGAAAAGACTGTTAAAAAATAGTGCTGACACAGGCTTATTTCGTCGGAGCCGTTTTTACAAAGCCTACTCTTTATATAAATTGTAGAAATTTACAAGTTTTGTTACCGCTATTTTTGAATAAAACTCTTACCAATACATATTCACAGATTTCTGCAGCGAAAAGACATAACGATTACTGTTAAAAAATAGTGCTAACAAAGGCTTATTTCGTCGGAGCGTTTTTACACGACCTACTCTTTATAAATGGTAGAAATTTACATGTCGATTGTTTTTCTATATCCTTTTAATTTTTACGAGTGAAATTTTACCGAGTTTGCCTTATTAAAGAAACTTTTGAATCCTTAATTTTAAGGTCCTGTCAAAATTAGCTGAAAATAATAGATAGGTTGAACTTTGATAGCAAGAAAATTCAGTGGCGGCGTTAGGCGTCGGCGACGTCGGCAACCGCCGACGGCCTCGCAAAACGTTTTTCAAGTTGTTAAAAATTTAGTTATTTAGTTATCCGTATTTATTTCCGTACGAGTGTAGTAGTATTTATTTAGAGTCGTCTGGCAACAGTATGAAAGTTAGGCGATTCCGCGTTCGATACTCGGGAAATCCCCGAATCGTTAGTTTTTTTAACTTCATTCAATCATCTGTCACAAAACTCGGAGACTCGCATGCGCAAAACTTCTGACTACTTTTCTTTTCATTACTAACATAATTTAAAAATTGGTTATTTGTTTATTTTAAAGAAGTTATATTTTCATACATTTATCATAGTGTTGTGATTTATTTCATACTAGCTGTACTCGGCCACGCGTTGCTTTGGCCCAGCCTGGTTAAACAGAAAAGAAAGAAAAGAAAAAGTACACGTTTCTAATACGTTTAACTTTACAATGCTTGTGCGTATACAATATTTTTTGTTGTTCTATTGTATGTGCAGATATAGAGATTGTCTGGTTTGCCGACAGTCTAGAACACGCAACATATAAATAATTGTCCATGTTAGAAGCAATCCGTGTCTAGATCTAAAACGCACGATTTTAAAGATTGGCCCAGAGCTTTGTTGATGGTGACTGCAAACGCCAATCGAATTAGGAATTGCAATCTCTTGAATTGAAATGGCATATCCGTTGAAATCATAGGAATGCGAGGAATGAGGACATCTTATCTTTGAAAGGTCCTGTCAAGATTGTTGCTTCTACGACGTTGTTCATTATTTTTTTTAACTGCACGTCGCTTGCCGTTGCAAAGCTTTAGCTGGTTGATATTTCGTAACATGATAGTTGGCACGCCGATATTCAATTGCAGTACCTGCGGTGGCATCCCTGGCAGATCGAGTGAATTCAAACATTCTGTTGGATAATTAACCGTTTCATCTGCTTCCAGAACACTGTCGACGGATTTGACTGCCTCGCTTTGAATGTTATTTGATGTTACTGAATAATATTTTAAAGTTCTTAGACGTCTGTTTTCTTGGCCGCAAGAATAGCTCGTTCACTCAGCCAATCGTGATTTTTATAATTTGTTTAAATATTGGAAAACACTTTTTCAAGCAATTATTCTTTTGACGACACTAAATTGCAGAAATTATGAGGCAATAAAATTCGTCCTGAGGTCAGATCAACCGGCACCTTTCCGTTCCCAATTTCCAGCAATTGATGTGAGAATATCTCAGCTGATCAATCGTTTTGTAGCTGGACACCCATATTTGTAGTTAATTTTAATGTCTTTACGTGTCGCCACAAAGTAGAGTATTTCACGCAAGCATTTATTTCGTATGCTGGTGTCGATGAAGAATTACAGGTAACGTTTGTCTGAAATCTCTTGCAAGCAATATTAATGTGTTCCCAAATGGCTTGATGTTTCCACGAAAAATCTTGCAATGATCGATCAAGAGCCTGGAGCGATTCTTTGTGCGCCATTGTGCATTCTTCCCAAACAATAAGTTTGCATTTCTGCAATATTTTCCCCATTCCGGATGCTTTGGAAATATTGTACGTGTGAGTTACAATGAATTGCATGGTCAATAGCAATTTCAAAGCGGAGGCAGTTCTTCTACCTGGTAGCAATGTCGCAGCTATTCCTGACGCAAGAGCTAAGGCTATGTCATTTTGGGATCGAACTGTTGCCAGAACCAATCTAATTAGGAACGTTTTACCAGTTCCTCCTGGTGCATCTAAGAGGAAGTTTTCTGAAATTCAGTTATTGACAATTTGCATTATTTGATCGTAAATGTTTTTTTGCAAAAGCATTAACTTATTAATATTTGATTGCACATTCGACAAAAGATCACCCGTGTTGTAATTTTGTTCACAAGGAAATTCTACATCGACGAAGAAGCAGCAGATTGATTCGGTTATGGCATTCCCAATTGATTGAGAACTTTGTGCGCGATTTCTAAGCACAAATCATCAATCATTATCAACGCTTCGTTGTAGATTTCTGCTGTGAAATCTATGTTAATATTTGAATTTCGACGGAAAATATCTTTAGCCATGTGCAATTTATATTTTCCCCATAACTCTGTTGGAGATGAAGGAGAGAATGCGGTAAATATGATTGCAAGAAACACAAACTAAATAACAAAGAAAAAACAAAAATATTTAAAATATTAACGAAATATTTCAGAAAAGTGCCCCTGTGGGTGCAAAGTGGAGGAGGGGGACTGTAGGTGTATAATATTAAAGAATGGTCAAATGTCTTTCTAATGATATATCACATGATGGGTGTCGGAAAAAAATTAAAAAGTGTCCCCGGGTACTATCAATTGAAGATGAAATAGCGGCTGGTATTAACTATGACGTAATTTAAAAAAAATTCAGTGAGGCAAAAAGCCGTAAAGTTCATCTATTTTAATTTGTGTTTGTTTATGTAAATTTTGTCATTTGATTAGCAATAATACTTGAATAGTATACTCATAAAATTAGTGTATAATTATTATTAGTATATAATTCAGCTCATTTAACATTTTCTATTTGACTGGAAAATGAAAGAGGCCTCGCAAAGCTGATGTCGCCGACGTCCATGTTTCGTCTACCGCTGCCACTGAGAAAATTAGAATAATTTCAAAAATTAATTATCCTACAATAACGATATTTTGAAATAATCTTTTAGGAGTTTCATAATATGAGATTTTTTTTATTTTAAAATAATGTTTTTTGGCGCTTTCATGCTTGCCGCTTTCATGCTTGCTACGGTCCGACTAATAGATTTTTCTGTCCAAAAAAGTTTTAGAGTGAAATCTATATGTATATACGCACTTTTACGTGTACAATAGCTTGATGTTTTTTAAACAGCACACAGACCTTTTAGAGAAGACCAAAATCCATGTCATATATAAATTATGTTACATAATGCCAATGTGACTAATTATAATTTCTTTTAAATGCTTTTTTTTTCCATCTGTCTTTTAAAGTACTTACTAAAGCGTAATTACATCATACAAAAAATAAAATTAAAAAAAGGAGTGGGCAAAAAAGAAGAAATAACACTTGCACCATTATTGTATACTAGCTGATCCGCCCGGCGTTGACCGGTCCGTCAAAAAATAGTAAGAAACGTGAAATCACTCTAAAAATCGCTGCACGAAACTGTTCCTCTGTTTACTCTTTTTCTTTCGGAAATTAAATAGAGGGATGAACCCTAAAGCGGAAGTAATTTCAGTACCACCCCATCAAATGTCTGGATCATTTGATTCAAAGCATCTCGGTTTTTGGTCAAAATTAAAAAAGGTTACCGTCGGATTTTCACAAAATTTTCATTTTCGGAATCAGAAAAATAAACTACGTACAGACTGTGAGTATCGATTCAATACCTTCCAATACTTTTCTTAATACTCGAGGATGTGTGAAAATGAAACTACATCGTTGTCTGGGATTATCAAATTGGAAGCTATATTTTGCGGTTTCAATAAAAATAGCCATTATCGGCGCACGCGCAGGAAAAACTTTTAGCTCCACCGCCAAGGGATGCATTTTGTTCTAAACAAATTTCCGACACATGTCCCCGCTGCCAGTGATACCATGGATAGCAGACGTCCTACAAAATCTTTTAGTTCCAGTGTCCACCACCAGGTGGAGCATTCTGTTCTAAATAAACCTCTTTCCGAAAGAAACTCCAGCACTCGTTCCCGCTGATTAAGCCACCGTGTAGCAAAGCGTGCAGTGCACGCGCGAAAAATCTGTTAGTTCCACTTTCCACCACCAGGGGGTACCAAATCAATGTCTTAATTAATTAGCTATATTTTAGTTAGTTCATGTTAAGTTGAATAAACCGATTGCCGTTGAAATCGGGCCCATAGAACCCGAGAAAATAAATAACCCCGCTGGGTATTAAAATTCATAAATGGTGGTAACCAAGGGCTGAAAAAATTATATGTAAGTTTAGCTAGCACCTGGGAGACCTTGGAAAAATGTTAGAAAATATTTCGTTTGAATCGGATCAAGATTAAATGCAAAATCTTTTAGTTACAATTTCCGCCATCAGGGAGCACACTCTGTTCTAAACAAACCTCTTTTCCAACGAAACTCCGACGCGTGTCCCCGTTGTTTATGGCACCGTATGGAAGGCGTGTTAGGCACGCACTAAATTTTTTTAGTTCCACTTTCCACCGCTAGAGGGCACGAAATCTATGTCTTACTTAGTTATCTATATGTCAATTAGTCCATGTTAGGTTAAATGAATCAATTCTGGTTGAAATCGGGCCCTTTGTTTAACCCTCTAAGCGTGTAGAACGTAATATTCCGTTCACTAAGCTCCAGGTTTCACTGCAATATATGCAGTGTTTAAGATAATATAATTCTATAGATTTAAAGAATTTTCAAAACATTGAAGAATGATTAATACTCTCAAGGGTTACATTCATATTTGTAATTAAGTTTTATTTATAATGCTGAAAGAATCATATTTTTTTAACATTTAAAACAAAATGCAGAGAAAACAACATTACAATTTTACCCTTTTTCAAAACGCTCAGAGGGTTAAATCGGGCCAATTTTAAATGCAAAATCTTTTAGTTCCTCTCCCAACCCCTAGGGACGCACTCTGTTAAAAAAAAAGCTCTTTTCGATCGAAACTCCGGAAAGTGTCCCTGCTGCCTACGACACCATGTAGCATGCGCTGCAAAATCTTTTAGTTCATTTTCCTACCGCCAGGTGGCGCCTAATCTGTATCTGAATTAATTATCTAAATGTTAATTAGTTCGTATTAAGTTGAATGAACTAATTCTCGTTGAAATTGGGCCCATAGAATCCGATAAAATACTCCTTCCTGGTGATTAATGTTCAGAAATAGTGATAACCAAGTGCTGAAAAAATGATACCGAAGTTTATCTATTACCTGGGGGACCTGAGAAAAGGTTTCGTTTGAATCGGACAAAAAAAAAGTTCTGATTTTGGAGGCAGGGGGGGAAGGAGGGAGTTTCGATCAGAGCATTAGCGCGTTATTTAAATTACAACCACACTCCCCTCCCCCCCCTCCCCACACACACAAAATTAAACCAACGACGTTAAATATTAGGAATTATCATTAACTTTTGAAACAGAAACTAACTCTACTGACTTTTTTTCTTTTCTGTACTTTATTTTTACATACAAAAACAGTATAAGTTATCGTTTCCAACCATGGAATCAATCAAGCATTCTGGGCAAAATTGTTTAGTGTCAAAGGAAATAAATCGCCTAAAATTTATTAAAAACATAATAAACAAACAAATTTTTTTTTTTTCAGTCGCCGTTTGGATTAATAGGGAAATTTAAGCATTGCATGTTGTTGAGAAACAATAACGAAATATCTACATTTAAAACAACTTCAAACTTCAAACAGCATGATTATGTATGTTCAATTTCAATATTTAATTTAATTAATAGGTCTTGATTTGAGCATAGATAGAATGGAAAATCACGTCATAATTCTACAAAAAAGTTTGAACTTTATAATGAAAGGGATGTTTTCTTTAGAATATGTCATTTTCAGAAGTAAAGCTATTTCAACATTATAAAATTAGGATATAAGTATTTATTTATTTTTATATTATTATTTATTTGAACTCATAAAAATCGGTAAAGTGTTCGGAAAGTCGAATGGAGTTTTTGATAAATTTTTCTTTTCTTTTCTTTTTTAAAAATATGAATTATATAGATTCATTTAAAAATAATGTACGTGAAAAGTGTTTACTGTTGTTTTTCACATGTAAAATATAATTTTCCAACAAAAATCGATACATAGGATGTAAAAAAAGATATATCGCTATACATCGAGAGTTTTTTCGATGTCAAATATCAATATTTTCGATATATCGATATTTTGGTACCACCCCTAGGTACACGTATCCGCATTTAAAACAAAGACTGCATATCACTCCATACCTCCAGAAGTTTCATCAAGCGTTGTCGGGCGGATGTAATCTTTAAATTTATGTAGACGTAATAAGGTTTCATTGTTATATTAAAAGCAGAAATAGTGCATTGTTGGCAATAAATTTTATTTCAATTTGATTTTAATTATGTGTTGAAACTATTTTTAAACAATATCAAAATTCAACAAAGATTTTTTTTTTTTTAATGTGTAATAACAAATAATTAATCACTTCTTATTACACTGTCGTGCATGTTTGCAGACAAAGCGATTAAGACTTATAGAACGTTTTTTGTTAAGTAATTGACTATAAAAAGTTGTTATTTATTTTTTATAATCGACTTTGAATCATGAAGTGGTACAAAAATGTAAAGCGTAGGATCACAAATTTTCTGTAAGTAATATATATTATTTAGTAGTAAATTTGAAGATAGTTTGAATACATGGATACTGTCATCAAAACTTTTTTTTATTATTAAATATCAGAATATGCTTCAAATAATATAAGTGATTTTTATTAATATTTTACACCAGTTTTGGGAAAAATAATATTGTTGTAAAATCTTCGACTTTCTGTGTCGTGAAAGTAGATTTTTGTAACAACAGAACTGATTCTTCGTGAATGATTGCAATTTATAGAAATTTATTAAGATGGAACATACTATTGTATAATTTGTTTAAAAAATTTAAACAAATTATTTAGTTTTCTGTGAAATTTTTGAATGCGAACCACAATCAAGCGCACTGAGTCATTATTGTCCCGTTTATAAATAAATTTTATGGCAACAATTATATACATAACATAGTTGCCAAATCTTCCAATTTTTGAATACCACTATTTCCAAATAGAAATATTTAATGACAAAACTTGTTGTGATTATGTAAGATGAAGATTAATAGTTGGAAGTAGTGTTACTGAAAACTCAGAGAATCGGGAGCTATGATGTAATAAAATTTCATTGTTATATTATAATAAGAACAATTGCGCTGAGTTTCTTATTGTTGAATATAAAATTTATTTCGAATGAAGTTTATTACTGTGTTAAGAAATATCTTTCAACAATTCAAAACTTTAAACAATGAAATTTGATTTTTATGTATAATAACAAAAATTCTTTTATTCTCATTATATTGAATTGATTATTTGATGAAAGTGATTAAAAGTTATCAAAGATCTTTTATTGAGAATTTAGCTTCGAAAAGTGTCTAAGTTTTGTATATTTGACTAAATAATTGTTTCTACGGACATTAAATTATGAAGTGGCATAAAAATTTAAGGCGAAAAATCACAAATTTTCTGTAAGTATTTTATATCATTTTGAAATCAATTTGAAATTAACATTGCATAATATGTAATGACGCTCATACCAATAATGTTATCGCTAAATATTACAATATTGATAAAAACGCAATATTGGATTTATTTAATATATTTGATACACCAAGTTTAGAATATACATGTATATATAAGGTAAAGCTATGACAGTTTGCGCACAATTCAACAGAATAATAATAAGAAAAATGCATAAGTATTAGTTTTTTACTAAACTATCCATGAATAATTTTGACTTTTATGCAATAATTTTCATTATGGACATAAGGTAAAGCTAGGAGAGTTTATAACTAATCCAACAGAGTAATAATAATAAAAAAATACAAATATTAATTTTTTACTAAACTATCCATGAATAATTTTGACTTTATTTGTTTTTTATGCATTTCCATTGCTATTTTGTTCTTATGTTGTAATTTAATAGAGCAAGTGAATAAAACCAAGAAAGCTGTTTTGTGCAATCAGTCCTTACACGGACATGGTGTGATTGCGCACATGGAGAGGAGAGATTGTTATTAATAATAACTACAATTAAATTGTTAACAATGATAATTAAAATTAAATGGCACTGAAGTAACGTTTTTGTGAATAATTATTATTGTATTAGGAATGAATATTTCAACCTAATAATTAAAGAATCAGGAAAAGGAAATAATTTTAAGAACAATTAAATAATTTTAATTAAAGGAAAAAAGGATCAGAAAAAACAAGCCCAAATAAGATTATAAAATTACTTGATAACACGTTTAACCTAAAATTAGTCCATTTTCATTTCCACAGTTTCAAGGTTTTCTTGTTTGCAGACCAAAGTTGTCGTCGTCCACAATCGATGCACTTATTGTTGTAAATGGTGCAGCTTTCATGTAACCACCTGCCACAAGTAATACATTGAATCCAGTCAATGGCCGAAGTTATCATATAATTTCCAACATTTATTTGAAATATATAATATTTTTAGTATTTTTCGATCATTCCAGACGCTGAAATGTAACCATGACATTTTTTTTTTTCAAATAAATTAAAATTATTCATGAGATTAAGGGTTAATAACTTATTTTCTATACATAAAGAATTCTTGTGATTTTCATAGTGCAATTATTTATGAAAAAATGTCTAACAATATAGTCATTGTAACCCCTATATGTCTAATCATTATTAAATGATTTTTATTTTCTTTCACAGGGGCATCAGAGTTACAACATACAATAACCGGGACACCGTTACAGATACAGAAAAAGAATTATCATCATTTGGTTCTAAAGAGGAAATAGTTTGCAAATCTGAGAATTCTAATCAATATATAATAGATGAATATCCTTCTTCTTTAAATCCCTTTGATAAAGATGATAACTACCCTGCAGATTTAAATCCTTTTGATGAAGATAATGAATACCCTCCAAATTTCAACCCTTTTGATGAAGATGATGACTACCCTCCAGATTTAAATCCGTTTGATGAAGATAAGCCAAAACAGAATGATGACGATTACCCAAAAGAATATAATCCATTTGAACATGATGAAGCAATAACTATTTTTAGCAATAATGATTCAAAAAATGTCTCTCTTTCTGAAGATAAAAATAATAACATTTCATATTCGGAAAATAATACTTATCAATCAGAAGAAAAATGTTATGATGCTAATACTTCAGTTTTATCAACAAATATAAAACATAAACAACAGATGAAGGAAAAAAGAGTTAAAAGAAAAGCTCCGCATCCACCAGTTATGGTAAAGAATAATCATGGAGACTCTATACCATGTTCTGGCGCATCCACGTCTATGCAACTACATTTACATACAGAGAACAATACAGAAATGAATAGCTGCAAAGATAACAATTCAAATAATAAGAAAATTCACCAGCTTAAGCTCGTACAAAAAAATATACAAATGAAAAGGTACTTCAGTGAAACTAATATTTCTAAAACTTGTTCTGGATCTTCATCACCACATAAAAATTCTGCATCTGCTCCTGCACTGTTAACAAATAAAAGCGATTTAAATTATAAAAAACAAAGCCATCATCCCAAAATGAGAAAAGTTAAAAGGAGGGCACCATCACCACCAATACTCAAACAATCATTTCAAGGAGTTGAAAGAAAAATTAAGAAAAGGGCTCCATCACCACCAATACCCAAGCAATCATTTCAAAGAGGTGAAAGAAAAATTAAAAGAAGGGCTCCATCACCACCAGTACCCAAGAAATCATTTCAAGGAGTTGAAAGAAAAATTAAAAGAAGAGCTCCACTTCCACCCGTTTCAAGTACTCCATTCCAACAAAAACAGAAAAAGATTAAAAGGCAGGCTCCACCTCCTCCAGTTCTGTTATCTTCTCCAGAAACAATAAAAAATGAAAACAAATTGAAAGTTGGCAAAAAAATCAGAATGCCCAATCTTCATAAAATATTCAAAAATGTTTTCCTTAAAAAATAAGTAACATGATGCAAATTTATTTTCTTTTAATGCTTTTTAGTGTTATTTATATTTAGATATTGATATTGTAGTGTTGTTTATTGATACTGTGTCGTTGATATGTACATATATAGCAATTTATAGTGTTTATGGATATTGTGTTGTGGTTGATAGATAGTGTATTGTGTTGTATATTATTTGGTATTATATGATATAATTATTTTGGGTATTTTTATTGTGATATATAGTATTTTTGAATATTGTGTTTGTGATACAGATTTTATGATATATATATTTTGTGTTTTACATTGTGCTTTTGATATTGATTTTATGATGCATACTGCTTGTAAATATTTTTGTATATATACTGATTATTGATATTGTGATATATTTTGTTTATTGATGTTTTCTATTATGTTTATATTGTTATCGTATTATTGATAAAAATGTACCTAACTCTGACTATCCTATGTATTTCCCGAATGTGACTTTTTTTAACAACTTATTGTGACTTACTTCTTTGCCTGACATGCAATTTTCTCCTGGGTCTACATGACATCACCGTCCATGAATGAGTAACATCTGCTAACAAGTTGTCTCCATCTGTGTTTAACATCTTTCGACAAGACGTCTTCAGCTTTTCCTGAGTAAGATCTTCCGTTCAGCAATCCTCCAGCAGCAATCCGGCCATTGGCCAGCCATCGCAGTTGCGTTCCACATACCATCCTGAGCGCAAGGCGGTGGTCCACAAGGGAGCAAGAAGTAGCCTGCCTCCAAGCGGTGTTCCCGGTCAACATTTTTGCTAAAAGCGAAAATGGCTAAAAGGTTACATTGATGAAGCTTAGACTTTGAAAGCGAGAATAAGTATTTCTGGAGTGTTTCATTGTATCAAGTGAAGAGTTAATTATCTGAATTTGTAATTCATTAGAGTAACTTATCAGCAATATCTATCAACATTATATTATGGTTAATGATAATTTTGTAAAGTAACAATTCATTGTAAAATATCAAGAATTGAAATTTGTAAAAAAATATATATATAATGAAATTTATTTCAATCCCAATAACAGTGTTTATTCAATAAATCTGCTTTTGTTATGAGATTTTGTAGTCTTGCTTTGCTCATTAATTTTATTTCAGCTTAAATCGGTGTTTTTTATTGAATGATTTTTTTTTAAATTCAAATTTAATCATCTCACATAGCGTTTATAATACCATATTCTACTGACTATCATTCCAAACCAGTTTACGTATAATCTTTTCAGTACAAATTAATTAATAAAAAATATAAATTATAAAATGTCTGTTCATTTTGCTATTTGAATTAAGTAAAACGGAAACGTCCAGAAAAATAAATTTACATTGTCATCATTGAAATATTGGTATTTAATTTTTGAATGAGATTCTTAAATGTTCATTACCAATAAAATTAGATTGCACTGGTAGGTTATGTGACCTATAAATTAATTTTTACTAATATATTGTAAATAAAGTTTGATGATACTTTATATATATATTAGTAAGGTCTGAAGTTAATAATACTAATATTAGTAATAATGATAGTAATACTACTAATAATTTTTAGATAATAATTTTCATATTTAAAACGCCTTTAAACCGTTCGCTACCAGCTAATGAAAATGAAATGCTCCATTGCGCCCAACGCTGATGGTGGTACATTTAATACCTAAATATTTTCCTTAATAAATCTAATACGTGAAAGTATTTATATAAATTTTATTCTCATTGAAATACTACTTCAATAATATATGATATCCTTTATTATTCTTCATAAGTGCTGAAAATTTAAAGCAAGTTAGATAATGTCACACTCAGACACATTTATATAAAAGCATGACTTGACACAGGTGAGACATTTCAAAAACTGGTAGGAATCGTTGAACTTGAAAGGGTTAAGAAAAATCTTATTTGGCGAATCTTTATTACCAACTTTCGATATTGAAGAATGTAAAAAAATCACATTTTTCCATCTTATTTTTTACCCTTGAAGACTACCACGTAGAATAATTTAAAAATATGTACTGCTTCATATATAATTTAAAAATTTGTATTACGTTTTTGGATGAAACAATTCTAAGCTACATATCATTATATCTATACTAATATTATAAAGGAGTAAAGATTGTTTTTTTGTTTTTTTGTTTGTTGGAGGTAATCTCTGGAACTACGGAACCGATTTCAAAAGTGATGGTGGCAAATTTATGGTGACAAACATTGCTCCAACATTGGGTATATTTTATGTCGGTGCCACTAATCCCAGGGGGGTGCAGGAGCGAAAAACATTCTAAAATTGCGACTTTGTATTACTGAAGGAGCAAGAAACTTGAAATTTGGCATGGTAGTAACTTATAAGATGTGATTGCTTTCTGAAAACAAATTCTGAAAAAATCGAAATTTAGAAGGTTGAGATGAGTGAAAAGCGTTCTAAAAACATTCTAAATTACAATTTCTATGGAATCTCTGGAACTACAGAAACGATTTCAAAAGTGATGGTTACAAATAGATGGGGACAACTCCTGCTCCAACATAGGGTATATTTTATGTCGGTGCCACTAATCCCAGGTGGGTGCAGGAGCGAAAAAACGTTCTAAAATTGCGACTTTTTATTACTGAAGGAGCAAGAAATTTGAAATTTGGCATTGTAGTTACTTATAAGATGTAAATGCCCTCTAAGAATAAATTTTTTAAAAAATCGAAATTTAAAAGGGTGAAATGAGCGAAAAGCGTTCTAAAATCATTCTAACTTACAATTTCTATGGAATCTCTGGAACTACAGAACCGATTTCAAAAGTGATGACAGCAAATTGATGGTGACAATCCCTGCTCCATCAGCCTCTTTAATAAAAAGCTATGCGTTGCTAACGACTGGGTTTTTCGTTAATTGTTGCCACAGATTAATCTCGGAAAATGAAACATTTGAAGTTACTGAAAAAAATAACAGCTCGAAAAGTATTTGTCAGAAAATTGTTAGACAAAGTGCGTTTGAAAGGTAAAAAATTGTATTTTTCTTGATATAAATTTCAAATCTAATGATTATGCCGTTTTTCAAATATTGAATTTCAAATGTTACCAAATTTTACAATGGAGTACCAGAGCGAAACGTTCATGCGTAAAAAGACAATGATAAGGGCGACGTGTGCTGATGTGTAAATTGGCTATTTCACGAGTCACAAATTATAGTAGCCTTATTATTCTGTTAAAATATAAAAGTGTATTATGAAATGTCAATATTTTGTTTGATTAAAAGTTCGTTAAGAGAAATTGACCAGCGTAGCGGGCGTAACTTACTAGTTAATTTCATAAAAAGAAAAAAAATCAGTCAAATAGTTCAACCCTGTTTACTTCTCCTTTGAATCGAAATGTTAAGATTTGCTCATCGCAAGTTATGGGTAAGAAATTCATATATGCAAGTACGTAGATAATTGTGTTGAGCAAGGTGTTTTCAACGCGAAGGTAATTGGTAAATAAATAAATAAATATATATATATTACAAGAATAAAAATACCGCACTTTATTAAATTTATTCCATTAAAATTTTCTCTTCTAAATTCCTCCTACAACCCTAGTTTATTAAAGTGTTTACTATCTTAAATAATGCTACTTTCATTTCATTTATTTAAATCTCTTACTATTTAAAATGTGTATTTTAATATTTTATTTCCCTTCAAAATATTCAAAAAAACACTTCCGGTAATTATTTTTCTTCAAACACCTTTTTTTATTTTCCAATTCTTAAAAAGCTGAATTCATTCTACTAAATTTATCCTTTGTATCATTTTCTTTTTTTCCATTTTATATTCCAAAAGCCAGATTCGCGCGCTTTCTCACAATTGACTTAGCACGTCAAATTTCTGTTGCCATAAAGACAGAGTTCTGACATAATCAAGTGCTCTGATTGATTATTTTGTACCGCTGCATTAGCGTAGATAACTTTACGCCCTGGGATATAAAACATGAAACATGGGTTGCGGAGCGAAGATTTTCTGTGATATTGGCTTTTCTAAATAATATGCTGCTGCCGCGAGTGAGTCACTATAATATTCCGAAACTGTGATTTCAAATTGACATCCAATGTATTAAGTTTTAAAAGCGTGACCGGATGGCTAAAGTTTTATTTGTGAAAGTATTCCTCGGTAAGAGAGAGTGGTGTGGAATGTTTTTTTTTTTTTTTTTTTTTTTTTTTCAATTTTATCTAGTAGAGAATTCTAATAAATTTTCTTCTGTTCTTCCGAAGTTTCGTTCTCTTATTTTGTGGAAACTGATCAATGTGTTTTGACCAAGGGCAGATGAAATCATAATGACGACTGCATGATTATATTCATAATCTAAATAAATTATTCGAGATGGAGTTCCAGCTACACTGTAAAAAATTTTCGTAAAATTGCAGTAGATGTACCGTAAATTAACGGCCTTTGTACCGTTTTCACTCTTTACGGTACACTCTGTACAGTACTTCTAAGGTATATTAAGCGTAAAAAACCGTATATGTACCATTTCGATTATAAACGGTATTTATACCATAAAATGATTGATTTTCAGTAAAAAATCGCTATTTATACCGTAAAATAATTATTTTTCAGTAAAAAAAAAAGCTCGTAGCTCCGCCTCGGTGTACGGCAACCCCTAAAGAGATGATCTTGCTCTTGTTACGTAATGCGTTCAGGCCTGAGGAGAGGGGGGAGTGCAATCGGTACATATACTTTATATATTTTACGGTACATATACCGTGCAGTTAAATTACGGTGTATATACTGGTCACAAAGTTGCCAGTATATGTACCGTAATTGTTGACCAAAATTTTTTACAGTGTACTTAAAAATCATAATTGATTTAAAAAGTGCTACAATGCTTCATATCGTAACAGACACACACACACATACATATATATATATTAATCTTAAGCACTGTATCGCCTTGAAAAAAAAAAAGCAATAAGGCAATGTTTTTATTCGTATTAATTTGTACTTTTCTTTAAAATGATGCTGCATTCGAAAAAGATATTTTGTAATAAAAAAATATCTAAATAAATCCTAGTTATTCACATAATTTTTTTTCTCATTTCACAGCAGATTCAATTGCAAACGTTATTTTTGTACTGAACAAACGCTTTACGAGTGCTGCAAAAGCTCTTTTTTTTCTTGCAGCACGAGGCGAGATAAAAATAAATATTTAAACATGATGTTTCCGTAAATATTACATCTTTCGGATAATGGTATATAAATCTTTGTAATCACTACACTATGTTATCGATTTTCCTACTGTTCAAGAATAGTGCTAACGACTTCTGAAATAGTTCCACTTCTCAAACAAAAATAAGAAAATATTTTGCTCGTTTAATGATTCAAAGGGAATAAATAGTTTGAGGAAAGCTTTAAATATATCGAGAAATATATTTAGGATTTCGGTAATGTTTCAGAAAGACTTAAGTATTTGGATATGTGTTAAGCCTTTAGTGTGTTTCATTTTTGTATTTGGGGTGAATTCAAAACCCAACCGAAACCGGAAATTAATGAAAATATAACCATATATTGACGCAATTAATAAATAGGTCTACAATAATATCTCTAATTCTAATTCCATCTTGTATGTAAATAATTTCATATGCAGGATGTTCCTTCTTATTACTATTCAATAGCTAATTACCGAAACGTTAGCTTTTTTGGTGTACGTCTATTTGTAAAAATGTTTCAAATTCTGTTCTTCAATAGGATTATTACCTTTTACGTCAAAATAGTTTTTTTTTTTTTTAAAGTTCCAAAGTAAATTTTTTATATGGTCTCTGTGTCCTATAAGATTTGTTTAGAAAAACTTTATCATTCTCTAACAAGTGAAAAAAAGAATACAGTGATACCTCGGTTTTCGTCAATAATCCGTCCGGAAACAATCGGCGAAATCGGAAACCGACGGAAACCGAATGAATTATTTCCATATGAATCTATGTAAATCCCATTAATTCGTTCTAAACACTCCAAATTAAGCACCAAAAACACATTTTATAGAGAATAAATATAGAGTTTAATACTAAAAACAATAAGAAATGTTCTTGGCGTATGGTAACAAGGCATTATATCTGTGGTCACTTCCCTTTTTGGTCATTTGACAGTTGGAAAAAATAACTTCAGAATCAGAGGACCTATGTCCAGGGGTTGTGAAAAAATGGGTGTCACTGTGCCAAATGCTACCACTAAATGTTTAGTATTCTTCGCCTAATAAGAATACTAATAACTAATACAATTTAGGCAAACTATACTAATAAAATTTAGTGATGATAATCGGCCCATTGGCGCCCAGTTTTTACACCTTTGTCTATGGCGCTCAAAAAAGCTGTCTAAAGTGATATTTTTCTGCCGCCTCTTTAAGATTTGCTCAAAATAGTGCAAGACATTATTATAAAAGACTTCTTACAAGAAACTATCTTTGGTTCCATGATGGAGCACTCTCAATCAATAAAAAAAGCACAAAAATACACTGGAAATAAACGAAATCCGAGGCAACCGATGAAAACCGAAATAAATTTTTCGCGGAAATTTCGACGAAAACCGAAACCGACGTCAACGAAAACCGAGGTATTACTGTATTTCATTTTTGTACCAAACATACGCGTGTTGAAACTTTGAATTTTATGACTTTTTAGAGTGTTCTGGCATTTGAAAACGGAAATAAACGTTTACAAAAACATTTGAACTCTGATTATACATTGACAATATTGAAAGAACATTTGAACTATGTCCATTTGCACTCAGACTATAAAACTAACTATTTAAGAATTAAATATTGGACAAAAATAGGGCAAGCACCCTATATAATAAAACATTAAGTGTTTTAAATACGCATACAGATATTTTGATCAAAGTTTTACGATAATCATGAACTATGTACAAATTATATATGCACCGTACTAAGATACTCGCGCATATATACATTCAGTACTTTAATATTATGTTGCAAACTCGAAAATAATTGATAGTAAAAGGCTAAATTCAATAAATTTAATATAACTTTACTTAAATAAGTAAATATTAAGTATCTTTAATTTTGTTTTCAATTCTACTGAAAAACGTCTATGTGTCTCATCAGATGTACATTCTACACTCAAGAATCTAAAGAATTTATAATTTTTTTCGGATGCACTACTGTTTGTTTATTGCAGTTCTAAATAAATTTAATTTGTTGAAATCATTATACAGTAAAACCTACAATTAACGGAAACCTCGGGATATTGCAATTTGTCCGCTATTCGGAGATGTCCGTTATTCAGAGGTAAAAGTATGCAAATAACATACGTTCGGCGTAAAAAAAAGGTGTTCGCTAAAAAGAGCTTTTCCTTATGTAGGTTTTACTGTATTGAAAAGGTAAGAGACACAAAAATCTAGCAAATCACGTTCTTACTTTTTTGGACTAAACCTTTTAGTACAAGCTTTACAATGAAATGAAGTAAACCGCATGTAAATGTAATAATTAGACGGAAATATAGAATTAATTTTATGCGGTATTGTTCATGATTGTGTAATGGTAGCATAAGGAGTAATTAAAAATTTAAATCTGTATTTTTTCAAGATTGGTCACATTTAAAGTGATATATCTAAATTTCGATGAAAGACAAAATGACTCTTTGTACAGTGCTCTTCAGTTCTATATTCTTCAAATAGTCTTGAGGATTTCTTCTGTTTTGCGTGAAATTTTTTAAAATATGTTTCCCGTAGTACTAAATAGTATTCATAAAAAAATATATTATTTTAAATGCTAAATGATTGTGAATAAATATAAATCCTGAAGACAATTAACATTTATTCTTTTCTATATTCCAAAAAAAAAAAAATCAGAAGATTATTAGACAGTTATTTTTAAGAAGATATACCGATTTTTAAATATGTCTAAAATTACGAATTTTGATTTTTTAAAATTAAATTTAAATTTAAAATATTACATGTGAAAACAAATACTATGTATAAGCATAAATTTTATTAAAGAGAAATAAAATTTTGTGTCTCAGACCTGCCTAAATTAAATATCAAGGCATTGAAATATAATTTTATTCGCAAAATCCGGTCGTTCCATTATTGATTTTTTTCCTTTGCTGAAAGTTTGGTTCTTTATTCTTTTGGAATTTCGAACTTCCATTTAAAGAATGATCGGTCGTGATAATGATTTAATTTGTGCTAAAGATCATTGGCACTTAAATGACACTTAAAAAATTACTTCGAAATAATTTAAGAATTCATTTATTTCTAACTGAGCTGAGCGAAAACTCAGAACGTAGTATTTAAGTATATGAAAAATATGGTTGGTTAATTTAAAAAAGCCTTTAATCGACAATAATGTAAAACGTTTCTAGTGACACAAGTGATTCATTCTATTTATCATAATTGTGGGAATCGCACTTACCTGCGCTTAATGCAAAATTTCTCCTCAAAAAATGTAGGCCTAAAAAGCTGTGTGCGCATACAGATATTTCCGAAAACTATATGAAACAATGCATGCTTTCAATAAGTTATTGTATCACCACTTGTGGAATGGAAAATTAAAATAAAAAATTCTTCTTCCTTCCTTTATAACAGTATGTAAAACTCATCAACACTGAATTTAAAAACTTTATCTGTGTTACCATTTGCTTCAGTGTAATTGTCTGAGTGCAACGAAGACTCATACACAGCGCAGTATTACTTCGCCCCATAGCTACGATGGATATTAAAACCTTTCGTCAAGCATAACTCAAAAAATATTTAACGGATTTCGTTCAAATTTTTACAGCAGGTACCTATAAAGGTTCTATTTATTACCAAGAATAAGTGTCAAACCGTTTGGAAGTTACATTAAAAAAATAGATAAAAAAGCACAATTAAAGTACATACGTCACTAAATTTTGTGCGTACGTCATTTTCACCGGCGGGAGATTTTCGTAGACAATCGGAATTGAAAAGTTCATAGAATACATGGAGCAAAAAAATATGCAAGCACTAATATTCAGCACAATAAAATAAATTTCAATTTAATAAAAATGGAAAGTTAATCTATTCTTTGATGTTTAAATAAAAGGTTTCGATTTGTGGCATTATTTCTTATTTTCTTTTCCTTTTTAGTATTTTAAATGGAATTAGTGAAATGCGCGTATTTTAAATTAAATGAGTGAAAGACGTGTATTTTTAATGTATGTATTTCAAATGAAATCAGTGAAAGATTTATATTTAAATGAAATGAATGCAATATGAAGATGTTATGAGAAAAATATTTGGCGATTTATCAACTGCGCCAAGTTAACATAAAAGTACCAATACATATGTGGGTACTTCTCTATTATCCCGTCGACCACTTTTCATAACAAAAAACTATCGCCAAATAAACGGGAGAACGTTGTCATTGAAATATCAAAATACATAAATAAATAAAATATAAGAATTTAAGGACACAATTGTTACTTTAATGAATGAAATAACTAATAAATCAGTAAAACATAATGAAAAATACACGCAAATGTCGAATTAAAAACCACTTGAGGGCATAACAAATACGTATAATGCTTCTGGCATCAAGTAAATGGGACTGTATTTTTGGCGTTTAATCTTAGTTTGGCGATAGTTTTTTGTTATGAAAAGTGGTCGACGGGATAATAGAGAAGTACCCAAAAAAGGCTTAGTTTTGTTAAATTTGTTTGTTATGTATTTTCATTTCTTATTAAAATATCGAAAATGGCAATAAAATTTTATTTTAGCACCGTACTTAATTTTTTAAAATGGCTCAAAAACAGGGTTTAATAAACGTATATTTGTAAATATTTTAAAAAACATGTTTTTCCGCTCTCTAGAAAAATTTGTAAGATTCTACAACTGCCTTTGGCACCAACCAGTACATGATACGGAACTTTTCCCTATTCAGATACACAGAAGAGGTTGGTCACAAACAAGAGTAATGCTAGCAACAATATTGTTTTACCTCTATAAAGCAGCGTTTACAATATCACTTGGTATCAAACCGGATTCAAAGGACGTGTTAATATGCCGCTATCGTTCCTGCTTTCATTTTGCACCCATTTACAAACGCAAGCATAAAACCCCTCCCCTGCAAAAAACCGGAAACTGCGTAATTTTTCCTTCTGAATTATGATTGGCTGATTAGGGAACTGCGGTACAAACTTCCGGTGTAAACATAAACAGAAACTGCCTACAGTCCTTTTCGCGTGTGATAATCTTCGTTCTTTTGCTTTATTGAGAATTAAAATGTCTGGCCGCTTTTTGTTAATGCAAACTTTGATTGACATCTTTGTAACACCAGAGCCAAGACTACCGCTAGACAATTTTCTGCTTGAGGCGAACATTATTTTTCCGCCCTTATGACGCAATCGTTTTTTCAACATTACTCAAACTTTTTTTAAAAATAAGTAAATAATATGATAACTATATATTTTTTAATAGAAAACAAATATGTATAAAATTTGTTTACATTTAAGAAATTAAAAAAAATTAAACTACGTAAGATATTTTGCATTAAAAAAAATACTACTAATACTGCTAACTTGGCATTAAATGAATAAATCATATTCTACTAGTATTTACAAGAAAGCCTCATACAAAGAGTAAAACTTACACTTCAAAATCCCTTTTCTAGGGGGTCCCAGAAAAGACTAAAATTCCATTTTATTTTTTAAACCGAAACTAAAATTTTAATTATTAGAAATAAAACATTTTCATCTTAATTATAAAACATTATCTACATGCTTAACATTATCTATCTAAATGAGGACACATAATGTTAAGCGAAGACAGTTAATGGCAAGCTAATGTTAAAACTATGGGAGCATTTTTGACTAATTTCATTTTCACTATCTGTGAAAATGAAATTCTGGCGCCTGGGGCACAAGCCGCAACTGACCCTCTCTAGTTTCGGACCTGACTCTGCCCGACTCTCCCCCCCCCATGGGGTCGCTACGGCCCTTTCAGGGCCATCGCTACGAGATTTTAA
Organism: Maratus michaelseni; assembly: GCA_963931845.1. NCBI lineage: Eukaryota > Metazoa > Arthropoda > Arachnida > Araneae > Salticidae > Maratus > Maratus michaelseni. Next base: position 59,940,399 of record OZ007594.1, read on the forward strand.
TGGAGGGGGAGGGGACCTTAAATTAGCAAGTGAAATTTCAATATCTGCCAACCCATTGGCAAACAAAGATAGATAGTTCTTGACGTTTGCCAATTAGTTTTATAATTTTGCCAAGTTACCACAATTAGAAAATATAAACAGTTTTTATTTGTAAAAAGCTTAATAATGTTCACAATTATATTTCTAATTTTTGCCAAGTCTATGAGAAATAGAAAGTGTATTATAGTTTTTATTAAAGTTTTAAACAAATTTGCCAATCAAGTTTGTAAATTTGTCAAGTGTAACAGCATTCGCGAAAGTTTGCGGGGGGGGGGGGGGTACCCCCCCCCTCTTAGCGAGGGCTGTGGCTAAATTTAATAAACAGTATTGAGCCAAAATATGTCAAACATTTAATCAATCAAATCAATTAAAATTTGTGTATGAATTTCAAATAGCAAAATAATGATATCAGTAACAAGTTAAATATCTTTTTGAAATCGTATACACAAAACAAAATCCTATTATATGTTAATTTATATAATATGTTATAAAGGTCTGCACGGGCCAAACAGACCCATAGAAAGAATATATATATATATTAACGGTATAAAAATTAAAAGTTCGGCCCAGTATAAAAGTTAAGTTTGGTTCGTGCCCGGCCTGGTCCGTAGAAAAAATTATTGGCTCGGCCCGGTGTAATAGCTAAAAGTTCGTCCCGAGACCGGCCGGACTGGAAAAAATTAAAATTTCCTCGGCCCGGCCCGAGCTAATTTCTACTAAATGTTAATTTTTACGTCGACTTGGTTAAAAATTTGTCTCGTACGGGGAGTTCTGACCAAAAGCACTTATCTAGCTTTTTTTTTTTTCATGTTTATAATCTTCATTTTTATAGAAATGTTGTAACCTGCGATATTTATTTTTTTTAATGAATTTCTATTTGTTGTATGTAAATGTTTCAGTTATCATTAATATCATTAATCCATATTCCATGTATTGGAGATTTAAAAATCTGATAAATGCTGTACAGTAAAATCTTCTAAGACGGAATTGCACAGGAAAGAAAAAAAAAAATGCGTTATAGACAAGTTCCCTTCTTCGCAGGTGTAAATATATTATATATTCTTTTCTTACGTATTAGTATATTCATTTTGCATGGATCAACACAGTTTTCAGTTTAAGACAGGATTTCGTCATAGGCAGGTTCTTTTTTCACACGTTTTACTATATTTTAATTTAGTTGTATTTTAATAAGCCTAAAAATCCACTATTCTTTAAAAAGAATAAATTTTAATGTTTAATTACAGAATAATGGCGATTTAGAAATGTATGCTTTGTTTATTTATTTATTTTTTTGAACGGACGCCGAGACAATGATTTTCATACGGGCCGGGTAAAAACCGGGACTTAAAATATCGGCCCGTGAAGAGTAGGAAGAATGAAACCAGTGCCGGCTCAGTACGGGTTGGGTTGGGTTGAATATTGACGGCCAATTATCTACACTAGGGATATAGGCCCGGGGGGAGTGCCCTTCGTGGGGGTCTTTCTAAGGGAACCTAATCCGTATTTACGCATGGATAAATCCACGGTTCGAAGAAAACCACGAAAACTCCGAACGATTAGGCCGACGGGCGCGATTGGGATCGAACCCAGCACCTCCCGTCTACCAGCTTCGAGAGCACAACCTCTCAGCCACTGGTGGGGCCGGCTCAGTACGGAAAAAATAAGTTAGACCGGCCCGACCCAATCCTTCAGGAAAACAGTAAGCCCCGGCCCGAGCTTTCAGAAAAAGTATGGCCGGGCCTGGCCCGAGTTCGGCCCTTGCAGATCTCTGCCATGCTAATAAAATTCCAAAAATCCCTATGCGTAATTGCGAATAAACTTTATTGAAAAGAGAACCTTTTTTTTTTTTTTTTTTTTTTTTTTTTTTAATTAAACTTAAAGATTAAAACCGGATTCCTTATTATTAATGCTAAAAAATCGCCGAGAAAACTAAAAGAAAGAAAGAAAGAAAAAAAAATATTTTATTTTACTTTAGTTAAATTTACTACAGTTACTTTGAAATTTACTACAGTAACAGTGAGAGCTAAAACATTCCAACAGGAATTCGTTTTCTAATATAAAAAAAATTGGCGCAAAAGCGCAACAACGCAAAAAATCGTATTGAAAATCAACAAAATTTATTATGCTAAATGTTTAAAACAGAATTCTTTTTGTGGTTATCAAAAAATGATCGCGGAAAGAAAAAAGAAAGGGGGGGGGGGGTGCTAAAAATTGCATTGAAAAATGCAAAAACTTCCAAAATCGTGGCGGACAAAATTTACTATATAAGGCTAAAAGTTTAAAACTGATTTTTTTCTTAACGATTGTAAAAAATCGCAGCAGAACGGAAAAAAACCGCCAAGAATCGTATTGAAAATCTTATTAAAAATCGGTAAAAAATCAAAAAACTTGGGGGCAAACTTTACTATATTAGTCGAAAAGTTTAAAAACAAATTATTTTCATGAAGATCAGAAAAATCGCGGCGGTACGCTAAAAATTCAAAAATCGCAGAAAGAAAAATTTTCGACCGTCCATCGCGAAGAACTGACGTAATTTTGCATTTTTGAAAACAAAAAAGAATTTAAAATAAAGTTGTAAAAAAACAATAAATAGCGCAAAAATAAAAGCACTGACAAAACTTTCAAAAGATGGAGCCACCAACACGCTAACCGACAGGAATCATGTGTAAATGCTGGACTAATGCCCTAGGAGCTAGCAGGGGTGAAAATGACCTAGGCTAGTTTCATCTTCAAACCGGCTTTTTCATTGTATACGGGGTCGGAAATACAATGATGGAATCGACGCGGATTGAAACAGGATTCCAGTGTAGTTTCTAAACGATGCTTAAGAGTTAGAAACAATAATGTTATTAAATTCCCCGATTAGCTTAGGGCCCGATTACGGAACTTTCTCCTAGAAAAAAAAAACTGTAGAAGTCTTTTACATTTGTTTCGAATGAAACTCGATCAACAAAGTATTAATTGATAATACAAACAACACTAATATTAACATGGGGGCAAAAGTTTGAATTTAAGTGTATATATTTGAAACCCCCCCCCCCCAACCACCCACCAAAAAAAGAAAAAGAAAGTTACAGAAATGAATTTAAAATGGCGTGAAGCCACCCTTTCAGACATAAGAAATTGGCTGCGAAGCCGATTACGAAACTTTCACTTAACTTAATAACATGTATCTAATAGCCCTGAGGACAATTCCCCTTCCCAGTTATACGGACCTTGAGGCTTTTTTAAAAAGCTTGACGCAGTTCGGGTTGAAGAAGTTGAGATTTACTGTCAAATGACATAAACTACTATGAAAATAAAACTGGTGAATTATTATGCTGGTTTATGTATGTATTTAAAAAAATTGCATCTGATTACACTCTTTAGAAAAATTACTCCTGTTTGCATTTAATAACAGATAAACGGCTTCCGTTTACTAAATTGTTTAAATATTGGGAAGAGTTGGCGAGAGATAGATAGACGTGTAAACAAACGGGTAGAGAGACGGATAGCGACAGAGATAAGCTAACGGGTAGCGAAACGAATAGACAGACGGGTAGCGAGGCAGGTGCAAAAAAGGGTTGACAGAGGGGTAGTGAGATGGGTAGGGAGACGGGTAGCGTGGTGGATAGAGAGACGAGTTAACAGACGGGTAGAGAGAGGGGTATATAGACAGACAGACGTGTTGATAGACGAGTAGTGTAACGGGAAGCGAGACAGGTAGAGACACGATTAAAGAGTCGGGTAGAAAGACAGACGGATACTGAGACGGATATACAGAAGAGTAGAGAGACAGTAGACAGATGAGTTCGGAGAGAGACACAGCTAAGACATACGAGTAGTTAGACTGGTAGACACGTTTGTGGCAAAGCATGTTATCAATGTGGTTTGAAGTATACGAGTTTCTATAAATAGTTATACAAATAAACAAAGGAAATTTTTTTAATTAAAATATTAAATATTTGATTTAATATTTCAATATTTAATATTTTATTTTTTAATATTTTATTTAGATATTTGTCACAAAGAAAATGTTGCAAAAATTAAATTAAATTTGCGTTAAACTACGCTTGCTAAAATACGCTATTGGCTGAAAATCTGATTATGTGACTTTAAAAATATCGTTTTAAAAGATCCGGCGGTTTTTTTTTTAAAGTTTTGAGCAATTCCCGCTTAAGAAAATGAGATTATTTGCCAAATGTTATAAAAAAATGCCTATGAAAACATAACAGTATATGAATTTATATATGATATTTTGTAATTATATAATTTAATTTGCTATTTTTCATATGTTGTATCTTTATCTATCTCTTGTCTATCATATGCTGTATATTCACTTAGATTCTTGTTGATATCTTCTTTATATCGTAATTGTTAACTTTATGTTCTCAGCAATATCACTCAGACTAATCCCTTTGAGGGAAGTCCTAGTATAAAATCTGCAGTTTTGAAGCGGTGGTGTAATTTATTGTCCTCCTTTACATAGTAATCGCACACCATCCGAAAACGGAAAATGCACCTACACGCAGTTCAAAGTAGTAATGAGTGATTCTCGACAATTCAACAATCGAGAACAATCGACACAATCATCGATTAATTACCAAATTTCTACAATCGAGATGTTTTAAAATCGATTGTCGCGCCGAGAAGCGAAAAATCACAATTGCAATAGGAAATGTTATCGTAGTGACAGGCGATTGCAGATTTATTCTACATTTTGAACCTATAATATTATTTTTAAAGAATTTTAATTGTGGGGTGATGTTGATAAAGCAATGTTGGTATTTTTCGTAGAATTCGAATCGACCTGGGGCGTTTCATTTTACTAGTAGTAAATCGTAAATCATTTTAACAAATAATAAATTATTTAAAATTTTACTGTGTTCCGCTGACAAATTTTTTCTTTGAGGATCGCGATGGTTCCAGATTCTCACAACATCATTGGTATTATCATTACATGCACCTATATTGTCAAAAACTCTTTACTTTTTTCCAATTATGTCTTTTTTTCACTTCTTCGGGGTGCAGTTTCAAAAGTTGCGTCGGCATTCAGTGTCAGCAGTGCGAACTTTTAAAATTGTGATATCGGTTTATGTAAGATTTCTTTATAGATTTTTGTTACACTCCCTCTACCCCTGCGATAAATCCTTCTTTAAATCTTAGAAAAATATTGGTTTCATAGGATCTATATATATATTACGCTATCGTACGTGGCACAGAAATCGCGATTATTTCTTTTCTGCCGGTGGCAACAAGTGTTTTGTTTTCACTAATTTGCGAATATTAAGAAAAGTATTTGAGGTATCGGTTTAAAACTCATCACACATTATGTAGAAAAATTTTCTGCATCGAAAATGCGATTTTTGTAAAAATGGGGCTGTTTTTTCTCTTATTTTTTGCAAAAAACTAGCTACTTTCTAAAAAGGAAAGAAAATGAAGTGCGAAGTCAAACCAAAAAACGCTCCATTTTGTTACCAATTTAAACATTCGCTCCATTGTTTACCTTATGCAATTTAACCTCATTGTTGTCCGCATCTTTATGACGTCAATGTTACTGATGCACATATTTGTGATTTATAATATAGAATCGATAATAATAAATTAATAAAATAATCTTATAGAGTGGAGATTTCCGTCATCTCCTACCTTTCAATTTTAGAGATTCAAGATCGCTAACAGTTTAGCGTTGCATAAAGATGCATAGACTTTGTTCTAAATTTTAAATTTTGAAACTTACAGAAAATATACGTACCCTTAAAACAGTGGGAGAGTTAGAATGGTGGCTGTTACAGTTTGGTGAATGTCAAAGAGGGTGGGGAAACTATTAAGTTGCCCCCAATTTTCTATCCAGATATACATGATCCATCAGTGCATCAACTTTTCAGTGACATCGGTTTTAAGACAGCGACACCTCAAAAGCTTAAAGGAAGAGCCATTCTAACAGCGACAAACAATTTTTCACTTGAAATTAAAAATCGTGTTTTACAATGCATGCTAGGAACGGAAAGGGTTTATGAAAGCATTGACATGATCATAAATTATGATCCACGAGATCCACTTGCATATACTGCAGAATTTTTAAACAGTTTAACACCAATTGGCATGCCACCTCATAAACTGAAGTGAAGGCCAGGGGCCATCATAATGTTATTAAGAAATTTAGTACCTTCTAAAGGTCTGTTCAAGACTTATAGTTAGTAACTTACAGAATAATGATATTGAAGCAAAATAAATTGATTTCAATATTAATACTTTTTTTACCCCTCGAATACCATTTATTCCATCAGAGAATAATATGCCTTTTACATTTAAGCGTATACAATTCAGTATCCGATTAGCTTTTTCAATTATTATAAATAAATCCCAGGGTCAAACTTTTGAAAGAAATTGCTTAGATTTGTCAAATCCAGTTTTCAGCTAATGGTCAGTTGTATGTTGGTCTTTCAAGAGTTAGATCATTTGATTCAGATACTGTAGTATATGTGAGCTTTGAAATTTACAATTGTGTGCATAAAGAAGTTTTCGATGCTGAAAAAAAAAAAGAAAAATATTTTGATAATTGTGAATGGTGTAGATACTTTCAATATAATATGTATACACTTTTTTAATTTTAAAGAGTATCCAGTAACTATTGTGTGCATACAAAGGTTTTATATGCATAATGATGCTGAAAAAGTACCTCTGTTTTCATTTTTTAAATGGCGTCCGTATCTTATGATGTGTATATATTTTTTAATTTCAAAATACCCAGTCCTACGTGAAGAAGTTTTTATGCTTAGTATTTATACATATAATGCTGAAATTCGTATTCTAATATGCTTATATTTAAAAGAGTAGACACTAAGAGCGCAGATGCTCTGCGCGGGATCGACTAGTTCTAAAAATTTCCTGAATCACGCGTAACTCGTAAGAGGTTATATTAGATTTTTACAAATCTTATGAAAGATAAGAGCTAGATTAAGAAACATTTGCTTATTTTTACAGTGTATACAATGTAATACAATTCTTATTTAATATGAATTTGTTAAATACTTTAAACAATATGAAATACCCAACATTAACATGCAAACAGTATTGGATGAACATTAGCTGCAAAAGTTCTGCCTTTCCTCTTTACTTTATTTACTACGAAATAATTTCCTTCCCGTTTCTGTTGAAAATTGTATCAATATACAGTGGTGGCCAAAAGTGTGGACATTTTTTGAAAGTTTCATGTTTTTCAAATTTGTGTGCTTGTAGAATATATTAATTTTCACTTAAATACAAACGTCTATATATCAAATGGAAGGTAATTTAATGTAGAATTTAATAATAAAAACAGTATTACAATATCTGTATTACAAAAAAAGTTATGGAACTAATAGTAAGATCTATCTTAGATTTGCATTTTTTTTAAAGTGATACTTACACAATCAATACTTAGTAGGATAACCCTTATTTTTTAAGACAGCTTCACAGCGTCTTTTCATCGAGTGAACGAGTGTTTGGAGTTCATCTTTCGTAATCACATGGTGCCGAGAATCAATTACAGCTTCAATAAGTTGTCTTTTATTCGATGGACGTTTTTTTCGTACAAGAATTTTCAAACGTCGCCACAAATTTTCAATTGGATTGAGATCAGAGCTGTTTCCTGGCCATGGTAATATATCTATACCTTTATTTTGAAACCATGCTTTGCATACTTTTGCTGTGTGGCATGGAGCTGAATCCTGCTGAAAAATAAATGCTGCGTTGTTGTGGTAGAGATCCCTTATGGAAGGTATCAATTTTGGTTCCAGGACAGTTTCGATGTATTTTTTGGCATTCAGGATGCCATCTGTCATGCAACCAACATCCTTCCAACCCTTTTAAGAAAAAGTAAACAGAAGTGAAGATAAGACAGAAGGAATGGTGTTTTGTTCGGAGGAGTAGGATGTGGGAATACATCCGAGTACATTTTGGTTATTTTAAGAAGTAATGTGGTTTTGGTTGAATTGTTATGAATAATAGTGAAAATGTATATAGTGTATATTATTGTAAATACCAGCTGTCATTCTTAATAAACTCTGTGTTTAAATTTTAAAAAGAAGAATCAGTGCGTCATTCGGCTGTCATGATATTACAGCACTCTGTCTTTACGAGAACGACAGCTATTTCTACGATTTAAAATAATAAAGTACGTGTTTTGGATTGCAGTGTTTGGATTACAAAATAGAGGTGAGCTATTTATTTATCATTTGATTGTGTAGTAAGATATTGTTAACTTTATTCGAATATGTTTAAAAACGTAACTAAAGCGGATTTATTTATTGTTCTGCAAGAAATAGGCGAAGAAGCTGATGCTAATAAGAGAGTACCCGAATTAAAAGATTTGTTATTGAAATCTAAAGAATACTTAAAGGATAAAGATTTCGCAACTGAATTTTTATCGACCACAGTTTCAGAAAGAAAAAATGGCGAGGAAGTTAATAGGTTGCGTTTACAACAACAAATGAGAAGCGAGAATTTAAACCATAACGAAGGGGAAAATAGTACGCCATTATCACTAGATAAATTAATTAAAACAGTTCAAGTTTTGGTAATTCCAGTGCCCAAGAAAAATGAAACATGGAATCTCTTTTTTGATTCTTTAGAAAGAGCGTTTAAGCACAAAAATGTTCCTAAGGAATATAAATCGGAAATTTTAATAAAATTAGTAGGTGAGAAAGCAGGAAATTTTCTTGTTTATATTGATGATGAAGAATTAGCCGATTATGATAAAATTAAATCTTTAATTTTGAAAGAATATGAACCGTCCCCATTTACCTGTTTACAAAATTTTAGAAACGCTAAAAGATTACCTGGTGAAACCCATCAACAGTTCGGTTCCCGATTAAGATCCTATTTGTTAAATTATTACAGAATTCGAAATGTTAAAGATTTCGACTCACTTATTAATTTAATAATATCTGATAAAATTTTTGAAACTTTGGATAATGAGCTCGCAACTCACATTGCAGTCAAGCAGGGGGAAAGTTGGCTTTTGCCCGATCAGTTATCGAAAGACTGTGACATTTATTTTACCGCAAAAGGCAGGTCTTTTGAGGAAACAAAATTTGAGAAACGACCTATTTATCGTGAAGTGAATAATGAAAATACTAAATATGTTCCGCCACAACTAAGGAAAAATCAAGTTATGTATGAGAACAGACACTCCCCAAAATCGCGTGATTGTTACATTTGTAATTCCCCATTACACCTAGCAAAATCTTGCCCAAACAGAAGAAATAAGTATGATAAATCTAATACTCAAAATGATGATCAGGGGCAGAGAAAGCCTAAAACGCAAGAAGATACAAATAAATTGAATCCAAAAAAAAAAAAAAATAATGCGGTAGTTACTAATGTTAGTTCCATGCATTTACACATGAACGGTCAATTAAACGAACTTACTCTTTTTCCTTTAAAAAAAATCATTATTTATGTAGAAGGAAAAGAAATAGGAGCTACTCTGGATTCAGGTACCCAAATTAGTATTTTAAATACGTCATTAATTCCCAATCTGAAAATCGAAGCTAAAGGTAGTATTTTGTTACAATCCGCTTTCAAAGAAAAAGTACAAGCAAATTTGGCTACTATACCCATCCATTATAAATTACCTAACAGTGGAATTTATGTCACTTTAAATACGCTTTTTGCTTTCACTGAAAACTTAAATGTCCCCTGTTTAATAACTCCAGACGTGTATAATGCTTTGATTGAACTTCAAAATGAAGAGTTGTGTAATAGTCAATTGCAGGAGTTCGAAGGTCACGAAGCTAAAAATAGCTCAGACAGCCCACTGGCGAAAGAGGAATTAAATGTTTGTTTTATTTCTTCAGAGAATAAACAAAATGATCGAAATGATGAATTTTCAGAGTTTAATAAGTTTTGTAAAGAACAAAAAGATTGCGCAACTTTAAAGAAATCATTCAAGGACGCTAGATTAGGAAAAAATAATTTTTTGATACGGGATAATTTGTTGTATCATAAAGAAACTATTTGCGGTGATAAAATATATCAACTCGTGTTACCGGAAAGTTATAGAAGTAAAGTGTTAGAATTAGCTCATGATTCAATTTTTGCGAATCACTTAGGGATGCGAAAAACTAAAGAAAGAATTAAATTATCTTTTTATTGGCCGAATATTTCAAGAGATGTAGAAAATTATTGTAGAACATGTAAGAACTGTCAGTTAAAGAGCCCTGAGAAACAAACAGATAAAATTCCGATAACACCTGTTGTCCGCGAACCATATCCATTTCATACTGTAAATAATGATTGTATAGGTGAAATTATTCCGCCGTCAGGAAGGAAGCATAAATATTGTCTTACCTTAAATTGATCAAAATTCTAAATGGCCGGAAGTTGTACCATTGCAGAGTCTCTCTACGAAAACAGCAGGTGATGCTTTATTAGATATTTTTATGCGCACCGGAATTCCTGAAGTTATCTGTTCAGAGCAGACCACTAATTTTAAATCTGAACTTACTAAAGAATTTGAGAACCGGTTAGGGGCATGTCCTCGTTTTTCAACTCCATCATACCCCACTTCGAATGGATTAATTGAAAAATTTAATCGTGTGTTTAAACAAATGCTACATCATGTAATTCGTACGGTTCCTATTAATTGGGATAAACATATTCCTTTTCTGCTTTTTGTTTACCGTGAGGTGCCAAATTGCACAACTGGAGTATCACCGTTTCAGCTCATGTATGGTCGGGAAGCTAGAGGTCCCTTGGCAGTACTAAAGTCATCATGGTCAGGTGAAATCCCCTTACCATTGAATCTTAGTAATTCAGCAGTAGACTATTTACAAGAATTAAAAATAATTTTGGAAAGAGCCGCTGACATTGCTTCTCTAACTGCTGCAGAAAAACAAGAAAATTACACTCGCTATTTCAATCGTTGAAGTAGAATGAAAGAATTTGAAAAAGGTGATTTAGTATATTTACTTATCCCCGATTCTACTAATAAATTGTATGCTAGGTGGACAGGACCCGGATAAATACTTGAAAGAATAAAACCACATTCGTATAAAGTGAAATTACCTGATGGGGGTGTCAGACATGTTCATGCGAATAAAATAAGGAAATTTAACGTAAGAGTAGAGACTGTTGGGGTCATTTTTGAAGACGATGTAGAATTTGGTGAAATTCACCCAACACCAATTAAAGCTAATACTTTGAATGAAAATAACATAGAAGTAGACCTTAGTCATCTGGAGGTTGATAAACAATTAGAGTTAAGTAAACTTTTACAAAAACATACACCATTATTCTCAGGCAAAATTCAAGTTGCCAACGTAGGAGCACACAAAATTCGTTTATTACCAGGTGCGGAAAGAAAGAAACCATATATTTATAAAATTCCGGAATCGCTAAAAAATGAAGTGGATAAACAAATAGAAGAGTTAGAGCATCTAGGACTTATAGAAAAAAGTGAAGCTGAAATAGCTTACTAGGTCGTATGTGTCGCAAAGAAAGACGGTAGCATGCGCTTATGCATAGATTTTCGTCAATTGAACACAGTGACAAAACCTTTTGATTACCCTATGGAAAATGCAACTGAATTAATTAATCAAATAGGAAGTGCTAACATAATTACATGTTTAGATGTATTAAAAGGGTATTGGGAAATTCCTCTAGAAGAACAGAGTCGAGATCTTACTTCTTTTAAAACCCATCGTGTTCAATACCGATGGAAAGTCATGCGCAATGCGGCTGCCACATTCCAGACATCGATCAACAATGCTCTGGATGAACATCGTAAGTACAGTCGAGCATATTTGGACGATATTGCTATTTTTTTAAATGACTGGGAAAATCATCTGAAACATCTTGACGCTGTTTTATCCAAATTAACTGAACTGAAATTCACGGTGAACGTTAAAAAATGTGTTTTTGCAAAGGCACAGATCAAGTATCTAGGTCATGTCATAGGAGGAGGTAGACATGAGCTCGATCCGGAGAAGTTACGTGCCATTGAGACAATAGAATCGCCTAAAACCAAAACAGCTCTCAGAAGTGCATTGGGTTTATTTAATTATTATCGTGACTACATAAGAAATTATGCTGAAATCGCCAAGCCTTTAACCGACTTGACAAAAAAGAAAATCCCAGAAATCATTCCGTGGTCTGAGATTGAAGAAGAGGCTTTCCAAACTTTAAAACATTTATTGCGTGAAGCTCCTACAAGCTGTATACACCAGTTCCTAAAAAGTCTTACACTATTCAGAGTGATGCCAGTTCTTATGGAGTTGGTGCTTGTCTATCGCAAAGAGAAAGAAAAGTTGTGTCCTATTAGTTTTGCTAGCCAAAAGCTCACTAAGGTGCAACAAAACTGGTCGACTATCGAGCGTGAAGCTTATGCGGTACTGTGGGCATTAAAAAAATTTGAAGTTTATGTGTTTGGTGCGGAAATTGAACTAATAACTAATCACGATCCCTTAGTATATCTTCAGAAATCTGCACCTCAGTCTGCAAAATTGCAAAGATGGGCCTTATCTTTACAAAGATATAATATAAATATTTCTCATTGCCCAGGTGCAAAATTAAAAAATGCAGATAGTCTGTCACGACTGTATAAGGATTATTTAAGTGATACTTTCTTTTGTGTTTAATTTTGGTATGCAGTATTATATCAAGTCGTCTTTCCATCTGTTTTGAATTGCTAGTGTTTATTATATATTCATTATAACTATTATAACAAGGCTTCTATACATCTGTTTTGAATTGTGTTTTTATATATATTTTATGCTGTATAGTTGTAGGGTTGCTATTGGTCAGATTTTGCTTCGCTTTGCGTAGCACAATCTTATCGGGGGTGGGGGGGGGGGTGTCATGCAACCAACATCCTTCCAACCCTTTTTTAAAAAGTAAACAGACGTGAAGAGAAGACAGAAGGAATGGTGTTTTGTTCAGAGGAGTAGGATGTGGGAATACATCCGAGTATATTTTGGTTATTTTAAGAAGTAATGTGGTTTTGGTTGAAATGTTATGAATAATAGTGAAAATGTATATAGTGTATATTATTGTAAATACCAGCTCTCATTCTTAATAAACTCTGTGTTTAAATTTTAAAAAGAAGAATCAGTGCGTCATTCGGCTGTCATGATATTACACCATCAATCACTTGAATTCGGCCCACACCATCTGCAGACATACATGCCTAAATTATGATATTTGTTGGGTTTTTTGTAGTTGCTTCAATGCAATCAGGATGAAGGGCTTCTCCTACTCTACGTCTCACGTATTTTCTACCATCACTACCAAAGAGTGATATTTTACTCTCATCGCTCCAGATTACTTGCTTCCATTGATTTTTTGACCATTTAATGTGTTCTTTTGCCCACTTAACTCGTTTTTAGCGTTGCTTTTGATTTAAAAATGGTTTTTTCCTTGGAATTCTAGCTTGTAGTCCAAATCCTGATAACCTTCGCCTTATTGTTCTTGAACTTACTGCAATACCCGCTGCATTCATTTCACATCTAATGGCATCTGATGAAATTTTCCTATCTTGAAGGCATAGCCGTTTAATTTTTCTATCGGCAGTAGCACTTGTGCATTTTTTTCGGCCTGATTTGGCCTTATTTTCCACTGATTTCGTTTTTTCATAACGTAAACAGAACTTTCGTACACCAGAACAAGTCACTGAACCACCAACTTGTCTTGCAATTTCAGCATAAGAGAAGCAATTTTCTCTCAATATGACAATTCGGCTTCTTTTTGTAGATGTCCAATTAGTTCTTCTTGTTGATGACATTGTTTAAATTTAGTTTAATTAAAAAAAAGGACTTTAAATATTCAAAAACAGCAATAGTCTATTTAATTGTAATAGTATGCATCATTCCGCAAAATATTTCCATTTCAATAACTCTTTTACCATCCAAATAACCTAAACTATAGTTACAGACATTTGATTGGTCCTCAGAACAGTGTTTGTGATTGGCTAGTACGCTTTTATTACAAAACACGTCCTTAATCAAAACGATTTGTGTTTGTTTGTTCTACTAAAATGAGCATAACTTTTTTTGTAACACAGATATTGTAATCCTGTTTTTATTATTAAATAATACATTACATTATCTTCAATTTGATATATAAACGTTTGTATTTAAATAAAAATTAATATATTCTACAAGCACACAAAGTTGAAAAACATGAAACTTTCAAAAAATGTAAAAACTTTTGGCCACCACAGTAAATGACTCCATACTTGAAAATGGGAAAGTTTAATTTTGCTGTCTAACTGTCTCTGTTTAAGAAAAGAAAACAACACTAAAGAATAGTATATTAAGTCTAAGAAGAAGGAATCGCTTAAGAACACCCTTAAAACAAAGTAATATTGATTTCTAAAAATAAAAAAATAAATAAACCTATTTTTCTTCAAGATTTAGAAAAGAAATTCCTAAAGGAGAGTTTTATGTGAAAACTATCAAATAATCCCGAAAATTGTATTTCAATAGATGTCTGGTGAAAATTGATTCATTGGTGTCTTGAAAATGGTATTAAAGGAAAATGATAATAGGAATAGAATTTATCAGGTTGTTACATGGGTTTCTTTTAAAATGTGTTACGAATATCAGCCAGATTTGTATTGAAACAATAGATTTTGATAAATATTATAGAAACTTTTAAAACCTTATTCGAATTAAAAAATATTATAATGATGTAAAGAGAAGAAAATTATATTTACAAGGCATGGATATAAATTCCTGTGCTCCAAATTGTGTGTTTAAACGTGTGTATTACTTAGTTTTTTCTTATTTTATAAAATTATGTTTTAAATGTTTAATTATTCGTATGTAAAACATGATGTTACTAGTATATGTTTAATAATAAAAGAGTGTAGAACCAAGTAAAGGATAGATAATTATTGAATTACTATACAAATGAAACGAATTTACTCTCGCTTTTCAAGAGGGCGTAAGTTCGTAAAATACAGAACTGAGCGAGATAGCTTAGTTTGTAATTGATGGAATGTGAGGTCCTTAAAACTGAGCGAGACTACTGAATTTTAATTAATGGACTGTACGGTCCTTAACACTTAATAAGAAATCACTGCAAATATTTATACACTTTTCAGAATACTTTTTAGAACACATATTTTGACACCTTTTTTAGAACACTTTGAAGCGCACTTTTTGGAACAGTTTTTACAAAACTTCTGAGAACACTTCTTTTGTTCAGCACACTTTCTAACGCACTTTTTGAAAGCGATGACTTCACAAGTGTGCCCAAAAGTGGTCTCAATCCGTTTCCAAATGTGTTTGTAAGTTTAGATTTAACATATATTTTGAACACAACACTTATAGAACACTTTCGTTATAGCGGAGCATATTCGGAACCCATTAAGGGAACACATTCAGTACACATTAAGGTAACTGGAACACTTCTTTTGAATCAAAGTGTTCCAAATGTTTTCCCAATGTGTGCTGCGAATTTGCAGTGATGGAATTAATATCTACATTCACCAGAATTTTTACATATAAAGCAAACTTTATTGTAAAGTGGATGCCAGTTTTAATGAGAATTTCATTTCAGTTAGTTTCAGATAAATTCTCAGCTGACGTAAAAAGGAATTTTACTATACTAATATTGTATCTTACTAATTACTATAAAGTACGAGTTTAAGATAATATGACCAATTGATTTTACAGTAACTTGTTTATTTGTGCATTTCTTTTACAACTTTACCAACTTTACTTCATCAATTTTTAGACTTACAGGGATATTATACTAATAATGAATTTCTTGATACACAACTTATACATAACAATAACAATCTATTTTAGAGGAAAGATTGGGAATAAAAGAAGAAACAATGAAATCAGTGTCCATTTTTATTTTTTTAACATAAATTTACAGTTAACAGACAGAAAAGATTACACAATTTTATGTTATTTAATTCCAGGAATTACATTGGAGTTATGTTATTACCTACATCCGATAGAAAAAAAATTCTTCAATAGCAAAATACTTAGCAAAATCTGTATAAATAATATACAAATCCACTATAAATAAATTTTATCAATTCAGTTTTGTTAGTTCAAACGGAACTCAGCTGAATTTAAAGCAGGATGGATAGAAATTTTCATCAATCCTTTCATTGGAATTTCAATATACCAAGAAATGTTGTACAAATAACAAACTAGTAAACAATATCTTTATAAGCAAAAGAAAAATAACACGTAACTAAACGCACTACATGAAAAAATACTTTCATAATCATCAACCATAATTTTCAATTCCACAAAATGAATCTATACTCCAGTAGGATTTATGCAACAAATACGTAAATCATGAACTAACCTAATATGTATTAAATGATTTACAGTGCTTAGGGGAAAATGAATTTTAGTGATCCGTCTCAAAATATTGGCTGCAGTAAGAGAATAAAGATATTTAAAATAGAGGGAACGTAATATGTGTGTTCCTTGGAGTTAAGAGTTATGGTGTATGTCCACGTATATTTACTACATTTAAATAATAAATTAAAATAAGAATTCATTAATTTTACCTTTTTGAAAAACATGTTTGATTATGATTTAATATATTGGATCGCCTTTTTATTTTAAATGCACAGAAAACTTCAGTTCTTCACTTTTAATACTTAAATAGCTTATACAGGGTGTCCAAAACCATTGAACTCGGCTTTTATTCCTTAAATATCGACCATAGACATATATTATAAATTACAAATTAAGCAAAAAAAAGGTACATAATTTTATGAAATCGATTCAAATTTTTCAGGGGATTAAATTTGAAGAAATACAAAATGTAAGTTTTTATATGGCCACAGTACAAAAAATTTCCAAACGAGTAAAATGCGGCTCATACACAAATAAGGTCATGTTCAAAATTTCAGCATTTTATCATGCAAAGTCGCAGAGATTTGTTTAAACAATGTTGCTGAGGGGTTAATCAGAAATTAAAATGTAAATGTTTACAACTAGAGTGCAGATGACGCGACACAGAAATGAATCATAAGAGCAAATAAAGTATGGCACTTATCTTTAGTTTAATTTACAAATTTACAAATCTGTGCTTCGTTAAATATTCTTTAAAATTTTACGTGATGAATTACAGAATAAAACTTGGAAATGGCACAGTCAATGAACACTAAAATAAAAGTTAAAAAATGTTTGACAGAAATGTAAACATTTTGAACAAGCTTTGTAATATTTGCGTAAGGTTTTTATTTCTACACAGTTTAGATACCACTGTACTAATAAATAGCACAATTATTATTTATTTATGCAATCATTGTTTTCTTTCGTAATTTGTGTCGTTTATTCGTAATTCCGTGAAACGCAATCATCCGACGTGATTTTTCACATTTGCGAACTCATATCCGGGCACCAAAAAGTGGTTTAAGTCAGCATTTATGTAATTTCATATTTTTGCGACTTTTTATGATTGCTGAAAATTGTTCAAATGCTGAAATCAATGCTGAAATTTTGTACGTGACCTTATTATTGTATGAGGCACATTTTATTCATTGGAATTTTTTTTTTGTACGGTGGCCGTATAAAAATTTAAATTTTGTATTTCTTCAAATTTAATCCTCCGTAAATTTTAGTCGTTTTCATATATATGTCTGTGATCAATATTTAAGGAATAAATGCTGAGGTCAATCTTTTTGGGACAACCTGTATAACGTACTTACTCGTGTATGCCATGCTCTGAGTTTTAATACCTTATTTGCGAAAAATTATGCATATTTAAAAAATATATGAGGAAGAGATTTCAAGCAGATTTTATTCATTTAAAATTTCAACAGTTATATTTAATACTGAACAACATTTACAAAATATTATTTAATGATTGAGTATTGAAAATGTTTATTGAAATTGAAAATAGTCGTCTAAAGCTATCAAATTCAAAAATATTATCGAGAAACCAACTTTTCAGCCGATTTTAACTCTAACTTTTCCGCGTACAAAGTGACAGAAGGGTTGCAACTGTTGTTGCAAAAGTTGGATGAAAAATCGGTTATTACTATTAATTGGTTGTTACTGTTTATCGCTCTCTCGTGGACGTTCCCAAAACGGCTATCTCTGATTCGGTTATCGGTGGAGAAATTGTATAAAACGCTGCCTCTAGGAGCGGTTTTTTTTATGAGCTGAGGTTAAAATATTGAGGATATTGCTGATCACTTTCATACTGGGTGTTGAGGCAGTTTCTCACGGAAAATCGGCTCAAATCAAGAGTTGGTTTAAAAATTGTTCGTAAACATCTTGAATCTTATAGCAGCTTTACGATCATATGTATACTGTACAGATGTCAATGATGATGTGATAGAATGGGCAGCTTCACAGATATACCTTAAGTTCAATGTTATCCGCTATTAGCAAGATACAAAAAAAATACAAAAATACAAATGACATTTTTACAAATTAAATGCAGAGGAACTACGGGTATTATGTAATACTATTTACATTTGAGGCAATACAGCATCCCGATATTGATTATAGCCCGAAGCCCGAATACAATTAAAACTGCAAATATCTGCGAATAGTTTTTAGAGACAAAAAATAGTTTTACTAAATTGCATCACTTGCAAACAAATAATAGTAATAAATAACGTATTTTGAGGGAATTATGAGATAGTTGGGGAATAAGAAGTAGGGGGTTAAAAATGAAGAAAACTAACAAAATTTGGTAAAAAACAGATGTAATGGCATCAAGAGAGCATGATCAAAATATAATGTAGAGGTAGTTAGCCAATATACTCCCGTTCATACTTCAGATTTGCACAAATCACAAATATAAGAATATGTCTTTGAGCCACCATAATCATGGAGTGATTGGTGTTCCACAGTTATTGGTGTGTTATTGGTATTCCATATAATCCGACAACGCCGGTTTTTTGGAAAATTACTCTATATGTATTGGTGTGAATCGCGATCTAAAAACGAGTATTACATCATAAACTGTTATTACGAGTATTTCTGTTATTATGTTCCTGGAATCACTCCAACACAATTCGAGCCATGTGACATGGAGCGTTGTCCTGATGGAAGACTCCATTTCCAGTTGGAAACACAGATGCAATGTAAGGGTGCAACTGGTTTGGAGTGATGTTTAGACTGTCCGCAACTTTCATGGCCTGTTCTACCACAACCACGGGTACCAGAGACGTCCATGAGAACGTCCTCCAAAGCATAATACCGCCACCACCAGTCTGTGTATGACCGGCTGTAGATTGGGGAAGCAACTGTTCACCTGGAAGACGGCGATCCTGACACGGCCATCAACGCGTCGTGATGAATTACGAATCGTGATTCTTTCCAGGCAACTCTCTTCCACTGATTCATGGTCCAGTCACGATGCTCCCGGTCCTGGTGTAGGCGTATTTGGTGATGACGCTTGGTCAACAGAGACACGTGAGTGGATCATCTGCTGAATAGTCTCATATCCAACAGTGTCAGCTGGACTGTGTGCTCCAAAACAATTCTACTTGGGCCTGCATTGTATTGCGTTCTCATCTGAGCCCCTGACTGGCGCCGATTTTGCTTTACCAAGTGGGACAGTCTCCGACGTCCTTTATCTTTAATAAAAGGTGTATATCCAACGCCATGCCGTCTATTGCTGGTTTCATCGTCATTCATTCCCTTTGCATAAATATACTAACTACGGTAGGTCACGAACAACCCACGAGTCATACAGTTTAAGAGATACTTTCGAGTTTTCGGGCCATTCAATCTGCCCTCTATCAAAGTCGCTTAGTTCAACAGCATTTCCCATCACACGCAGAAGTAAGTTCCTCAGACTTTCCATCAGCAGTTAAGTACCATTCCGACCTGATCACGTGCCCTCCTCGTTATCCAGGTGAGTTCATTGTAAAATATGGGGAAGGTCATAAATTTTCGGCTTTTAAGTGTAGATTTATTAATTTCAGTTGAATCAGGATAATTGAAAATTTCTCATTGACCACTATTATGTTCATTTGTAGAAAAACGGAATATTATATTTTTTGTATGCATTGAAAGTTCGTGTATGCATGTATAGTAAAAGATGGATATAAAAGGAATGCAAGTAAGGATATCCTGAATATATAAAAGACTAAAAATAAAGGACACCCTAATGTATGAAGGACTCCCTGAATTACAACGAATCCCCTGAATTCAATAATTCATGAACTGGAATAAATGTAAAGACGGAATAAGTGAAATCTTTATCAGATAGCTCACATGTCTTGTGCACAGTAATTTTCAAGTAGTTAAATTTTTCTTGAATTGATGGTGCTGTGATGCCTTAATGTGTGTTAATCAAAAGCTAACCTGCAAACCTGCATCAAAACAAACTCAATATTTATTTGTATTCTACTTAACCACTGAAATGAGTAAAAACCTGTTTGTATACTTTGAAGTTTTGAAGTTTCTTTGAGCATTTATATTGGGTTGTGCGGAAAATTCATTCCATTTGGGGAAAATTCTCTGAACAATCGAATATTATTCGAGACAGTGGAAGGTCAATTATTAACAAGAATTTAAACTATTTCTAAAATGACTCCGTATAAAATTTATGAGCTACCTGACAAGCATGACAGTTATTTCATGCTAGCGGTGTATTTTAAAAGAACTTTTGAGTTTGGGTGCGAAAATACTTACTGATTCAGTTTTTAAATTAAAATGTATAAGTCATTCTTGGGAGTGTCCCCTTAAAGGCACTGAAATTGCTATCTATACCAAATTCTATATTAAACCTCATGTATTGCACCTCAGTGGTATATATAAATTTCAATATGTTTGAAATAATGTAACATCATTAACATAAACCGCAAATGATCTATTACCAAAGACAGTAATGTAGCGGAATTCTTTTGAGTGTTCCTATAAAGGAACTACTATTGCAAAACACTTCATTTTCAATACCGAACATGCCATAGTAAACCTCAATAACATATATCAATTGCATGGCAATCCGACTACATTTATTTGAGTTAGAACACAGAAAGACAGAGAAACCGAATCTATAAACACTTTTCAGCTATGTTGGAAAGTGTTAAAAGCAAATTTAACATATATGTAATCGAACTACATATTTAAATACATAAATAATCAGTGTCAAAATGTTTGCTATGAATAGAGAAATCGACCATTCTTCTGCTATTAACCCTTGGCACGTGGCTAAAATGAAACTACTGTTTAATTTAATATAAAATTTAAAAATTTATTTAAATTTATATTTCATATTTTTAATATAAAAAAGCCTTTTTTCTTGTTCCCATAGAGCAATCTAATAAACTATATTAAAGATAAATAATATATTAGAGTTTTAATTAAAAATGCTTCTTAACTATATTCTGTAACCCGTGAAGTACCGTTGAATAAATACTTTGGTTGATATAAAAGAAGAAGAAAAATATATATCCAAGGATTTTCAGCAGCAGTATATTGTCTTATATTTTATCAGAGTCGTTATTCACCGATGTCGTTTTCTTTGGAACGGATCAAGGGATAAAGTAGAAGTCATTATAATAAGTAGGATATCAAATAAGATATCCTTTGCGATATTCTTTTTTATATTACATAAGGTATCTTTTAGTCGATGAAAGCTAAAGCAGATGCTTAATTCACATAGAAAATGGACATTTTAATGGACATTTCATTGGACATTTTTCATCACATTCTTGTCAATAGAAGTAATTAACAGGGGTCGCAACATCCTATATGTTTTTACACAGTTGCTCCCACTATATAAAAGCAATGTATTCCGTCATAGGTTAGTTTAACATGTAAAATAGAAAGCTACATTAATGATCACCTTATAAAAGTACTCGTAGCGAATTTATAACAAATATAGGCTGCGCTACCTCTGTAATTAAGAATAAAAATAAGTTATCTTAAAGAATGATTGCACAAAAATTTAAAAATATATCTAAATTCTCAGATTGTATTGCAAAATAAATTAAATATTAATTCTCGTTATAATACTGTGTAAATATTACAATATAAAAAAAAAATAATTTTTTGATATATCAGTTTTCTTTTAATTCTAACTACAATAGTACCTCCTGTAAAGGACAAATCCGAATAAGGGATAGTGTTATTTAAAGGAACAATTTTTAAATTTTTAGTCCCAAAAAGGGATACTCTATTTGAGGGACAGTTTTCCGGACATAAAAAGAAAATTTGCAACAAAAAAATAATAATTAAAAAAAAGTGTTTGTGTCCCACATTTTTGCTGAAAAACCTTCTCACAAAAAATGCTCGCATGTCTTTCACAAGGTTAAATTAGAGGATAAATTCTTTAAGACGTTCCATGAATTCTTCTCATATACAATTATTACTGGTAAAAGGAGTTTCATGTAACAATAGCATAGCCAATAAACTAGGTGTTAAATGACAAAATGGCTTATCTGTTAACTGATAATGGGGATCAGACTGCTGCAACAGTAGGTAGATGACATTTGCCTCAGATTTCTTGGCCAGTAACTGTGTGCTCTCTCTCTTAGATTTGTGGAAGTATGTGTGGATGAAGATTAAAATGGATTTGAAACATAAATCATTAAAACAGAAAAAAAAAATTATTGAAGCTGCAGAGATTAAAAACTTAGTCTAAAGCATTTAGTGAAAACAATTGGAATAAGTAAAAATCAAGTGCACAATATCCTGAAAAGTAAAGAAGAAATAAAGAAAATTATGGATTACGTATTCAGTTCTAAAACTCTGAAATTTAGAAAACAGAATCATACGAAATTGATCCAATCGCTTTAAACTAGTTCAGCTCAGTGAGAGCCAAACATATCCTATAAAGAGAGAACTGTTACAAGAGAAGGCAAAAGAAGTGGCTGAACATCTAAGTGTGATGGACTTCAAAGTATCAAACGGCTGGTTTGAAAAGTTTCGAAAATGGAACAATATATCTTTGAAGTCTAACTTGGTCTTTGAGTTTGTAAAGAGTCTGTGAATAAGGAACAGGTAACTGTATGGCTGTAAAAAATCGGTGGAATTTGTAAAGATTTTGAGCCCAAAATCATCTTTAAAGCAGAAGACACAGGGCTTTTTTTTTCGTATGTTGCCAAACAAAAGTTTGTTCTTCAAGAATGAAAATGCAGTGTTTTGCAAAGCCTCAAAAGAGATATTAACTGTTTTGTTGTGTTCTGACGTAGAAAGTGATTTTGAGTTGTCTTCAGTTATTTACAAATCTAAGAAACCAAGCTGTTTAAAAAACATTGATACAAAGTTATTTCCTGTGAAGTGGGAGTCCAAACAGAAAGCCTGACATTATGTCAAATTGACTCCTTGCATTGGATAAAAGATTCACCAGACAAACCAGAAAATTTCATTTTACACAGACAATGCAGCTTCGCACCAGAAAGAGTGGTATTTTTGTCACCCAATACTGCATTAATGGTCCACATTATGGGTGAAGGTATAGTTAAAGAATTCAGAATCACATATCGAAAAATGCTTCCTCGGCACATACATACTAGAAGCTTGATGAAGTAGCAAAATGTTTGAATTTTTTTAAGTCAATACAACCAAGCGCGGATCCAAGGGAAAGGCATGAGGATTATGACACCCCCCCCCCCCCTTTAAACGGAAAACAATTGTACAGAACAATATATATATTTAAGTATAAATATGTATTAAAGATGTTTTAATTTTTTAAAAATTTTTTACTGCTTAAAAATTCTAATCTTTCTGATACATTCATAGAGTTATTTTTAAATAGAGATGGATGAAAATTGCAGGCATTATTGTTTAAGTACTAAAGAATCAAGCTTTATGTTCCATTTTCCTATAATTTTGGTGGTACATTTTGAATTGTATTTTATTTCTCCCTCAAGGCGTTTCCAAGACTGTCGAGCATCGAAAATCTGCTTAAAAATGCGAACTTTTTTAAAACATTCTGTAAGATTCTTTGCATTTATAATGAAATGGGTTGGTTGGTTAGTTATTTGTTACGGCCGATTATCTGCGCTATAATAAAAAATAGGAAACTCTGATTTCTTGGTAACTGGATAAAACATGCAAATTTTATATATTATTTACGAGTATACCTGCAAATTTCATGCACTTATGAAAGAAAATTAGTTCGGGTATATGTCAGAAAATAGTCAATTTGAATCTCAACTGCTAATGAGACATATGACGCCCCCCATCCCCCCTCTAAATGAAGGGATGGATCAGCCTCTGAATACAATGGATAAAAGCAGCCGTTAACGCGGAGTTGTTGTAAGGGGTGCTTTAGAAAGTCAGCTTTGTAGATACCAAATGCATCGTGATATTCAAGAAAATGATAAATTGTATAAACATATGAGATAAACGTCAGTGATCTTAGTGTAAAAGAATATCTATCGCGTGATGAATAGCTATGTAGATATAATACAAGTGAGGACGTCAGACAGTTTATCCCCAGTACTTCAGCAGGATTAAATGATGACTTAGGTGAAAATGACGAAGAGGAAATAGATGAATAGGATAAATGTGATGTTAAAAACGTTAGTAATGAATTAACCTTTTGAATCCCGCAATAGCCGAAATCATCCAAAAGATCTGAAACCCATAATAGCTCTCGATAGCTGAGAGGATTTTCCTTCAACTAAATGGGTTGGTGTGCTGTCAAGAGGATGGTCTCACTCAGTGATGGATGGCGTAATGTGTGGGGCTTTTCTGGACAGTACAGAAAGATAAACATGGATTTTTATTTCAGTAACTGTGTCAATATTCACAATGATAAACAGAGGAGTATAACACCTGTCGAAATTTGAATGAAGCAGAAAGCAGTCGGATCATTATCACTACTGACCTAGTGAAAAAGGAAGAACTTAAAAACTGAGTATTTTGTGCTATTTTGTTGGGATTCTAAGGTCATTCAGTTTTTTAAAGATTGGGATTTAAAGAGTTAAAATATGTTATGGAACAATAAAGATTCTTTTCAAACGTAAGAGAAAGTCAAGGGCTGGATTTAATTAACAAACTTAATGCTCGTGTGGAAAATGCAAGTCAATTTAATAACAGGAAGCAAGCAACTATAACTGATTACTTTAAGTAGTAATTACCTAATGGATTTTAAAACTTTTCTGTTTTTTCTTCATACAACACTATTACTGTATTAATTAATTACATAAAAAATAATCAAGTAGTATGTTACTCATATTTCAGAAATTATTTAAAGTTTTTCTTAAGTAGATGCTATAGTGAACAAAATTTCTTTTTTTCATAAATATGCCTCTCAATAAATGTGTGACGTGCCGTTGCATAGTGTACCCTGGCTAGCACAGCGATGAGATAAGAAATAAGTTAAAATCAAGTTTTATATAAAATCTAACGAAGGAGGATGGTGGGTGAGCCTCCTTTACCAATAATTGAATTCCGACTAAACACTGTTACTTGAATAATCTCACTTAAGCGATGCACGTGCTAACTATAATATATGTCACTTGAATAAGTGGATTAAATGAAGCTATAACCTACATACAGACGAGGTCTCGCTTTACTGCTTTAGAACTCCTTCCGCAGCGATGCATCGCCTTCCCAAGTTTCCTGTATCAACTGCCAATCTAACTAAATAAGGTAGCCCGTGGCCACAAAACTACTTTATTGAATTTAACACTTAAATTCCTCTTACCAATTCCAGATCTCATCTCTAAGCAAACGTCAGAACCGGTATTCCACTTTCTTTTGGCATCAAAGGCAGTCTGGTTTTCACCGGGGGCGAGATGCGACCAAATCCGACGACCAACATACTCTCACTTACTTAAAAACATTTCTAAATGACCAGAGAAGCCAAAATTTGCAAAAAACAGCTCCGAAACTCAGAAAAAGCACAAATTCCGAAGGACACGTGTATTCCTCGAAAATTAAAGTAAAAGAGAGTATTGATGTCGCTGCACGCACACAGATGTTATTTTGACAATCCGAACTCAATCAAAACAAACGGCTGTCTTTATTACGAGTCGCCAATCCACTACAAATGTACTTCTCAATAAAGGACACCTCTATTTGAGGGAAAAAACTGCCGGTCCGGGGAGGTGTTGCTTAAAAAGGTACTACTATACATCGATTTCATTTTATAAACGCTTTTCGTATTTTAATACATAATAGACTTCATAAAACAAAATTCCATATTTAAAAGTTATACTTGATTTATATACTTCTTGGAAGTGGAAGTATGTTTCAATAATCAGTAGTTTAAGAGATAATTGCCGTGACTTCTAGTTTGAGTCATCCGATATTTTTAATACACGAACCATTTATTATTAAAGCAAAACAGTTTTTTGTTTAATAAACATAGCAAGATATTTCCGAAAAAACTTCAATAAATAATTACCTGAGCAATATCAATAATTTAAGCGGAACTTGAAAACGGATTGAAAAAATGCATTTGTAGATCGCCTTATTTATATTATTTACAACGATGGTATAATTAAAAATTAAATGATTGTCTAATGTGCTCGCTTGAAAATGCTGAAAAAGAGCCTTTTATTAATTCAATTGCTGAATGTATATATTTTTTATATTTAAAAATTACTCATTCGTAAAAAATCTAATTATAAACATATTTCTAGTATAATTAAATATCTCCACTACCTTATTGAATAAACGAATACCTATTTTTTCGTACTTGAATTGATATTCATAATGAGATTATGTGTAATTTAATCGGTATAATTATTTACGGTTCTTAATTAGTTTAATACAACACTTCTACTTTAAAATATTTTAGTTAACTTAAATTCTAGAGAGTTAGTATTCACGAATTTTTATATATAGTATAAAAGCAGCTTTTAAATATAATATAGCATAAACATATTGTGGTATAAATTGAATAATTCTATTTAAAAAAAAAGCAATGTTAAGTTATTATATAACTATAATGTAGACGACATATAATTCATCATACACAAATGGTGAAAATAAAGAAAATATAAATGAAAGAGGAAACTCATACCTGTTATCAAATGAAAATATTGAAAAAATTATAAAACCGTGGTAGAATTATCAATCCCAAATTACCATACGTAGCACAAAACAAGTACGATTTCATCCTTGTACGAACTATAATAACCTAAAAAAGTACAAGATTTGGGCTGTACTCCATAATAATAATAAAAAAAAAAATACAAAAATATAAGTAAAATACAGGAACATGCACAATGAGCAATATATATATATATATATATATATATATATAATGCAATTTATACACAGATTACAGCCCCCCCCCCTTCCCACTAAACCAAATTATTCCGACCAATTCTACTTTAGATGTTTAAAGAATAATTCTAATAACTACTTAATCACTTGATCCATATTAAGAATTTAAACTGATTTGGAAAACGGAAGTTAAGGTATTTATACATCACCAACTGTGATATTATAATTAACTAGTATGCTGTTACCGTCACAAAACGTTTTTCTTATTCTAATATATTCATTTAAATAGCCCTTTTACACGCCAATATTTACGAAGAATACTGCATTAAAAAAAATAATTTGGAGAGGCAGTGATCAACGAATTAAATAAAACACAGTTTAAGTATTTAAATACAAAATTAAAACTAGTCGGATGTGTCAATTCCAAAACTTTTTTCTATCTCACACAGGTTTCGCATACAATAAAAAGAATCAGCACCAATTTATATCAAGGTCTAACTGAAACTCAAGTTTTATTAAATTCCCTGTATTATTTCTTGAGATATGACTATCGCTAAAATCGTGTAAATCCTGCAAAATGCTGCATAGCAGCGCAACTTGCTGGGTGAATTTTACCTAACTGAATATAAAGTTTTATTAAATTCCGAGCATTAGTTCTTGAGATAGAGCGCCTACAAAATTTTTGTCACATACAGACAGACAGACAGACAGACAGAATCACAGACAGACATTTTCTAAAAATAGTCAAATCGTGTTCAGGACCTTCTAAAACGTGTAAATCCGTCGAAAACCGGAAGTCAAAAATTTTCATGAATCCAATACTTTCTTCTTGTAAAGATAGAAGAAAGGAAAAAAACATATATATTTAATTAATAACTTCAAATATAAACTTTGGCGCATTCCTACCCAATAGAAACGGACATATCTCTATAACGTTTATCGCAAAAAATAGCATAATCTCTCCCCGGGGAGCAAAGACAGAATTGAATCAACACAATTTTTAATAAATAGTTTATACATTAAATTTGGTGAAATTTCTTCCCATAGAGGACAAGATATATGTATTACAAACATTATGGAAACTTCAGCTCAGCAACATCGAAGAATATACACTCAAAACCTAATGAGTACCAATTTATGTCAAAGACAACTGAATACAAAATTTGATGGAAATCCATATCTTAGATGCCTAATATACAACTATCACAGAAATTGTGAAGAATTGGGCATAGCAGAACCACCTGTTAGGCTATATACTCGAAAACCTTATCAGCACATGTATGCATCAAGGTACAACTGAATATGATGTTTAATGAAATTGCATACCATAGACGCTGAGCTATAACTATGGCAGAGACTGTGAAAAATAGAGCATAGCAGCGCTACCTATTATCAATATAAACCCAAATAGTGGCGGCTCGTGATTAGCTTCATTTGGGGCAGTAAATGCATGGCTGCTAAATGTATTCTTTTCTTACCACTATTATTAAAAAGGAATACTTTATTTTATTTACTGTCTGAAAGTTCTGCCATTAAACAAGTAAAGATTTCTGTAAAAAATGATGGTATGAAAATAATATGTATTTCAGGCATGCATTTAGTACCCTCCAAAAAGACAGTCACGAGCTGAACCCAAACCTAATCAGCACTAGTTTTTGTCAATGTCTAACAGAAATAGAAGTTCCATGAAATTACGTGTATTGGTTTTTCAGATAGAACACCCACAACATTTCTTTCGCGTACAGACAGACCGACAGATACTTCCCAATAATAGTTATATCGTGTATAGGAAAATTTAAATCGTGTAAATCTATCAATTTTCATCGCAAATTTTCACTATTAGAATTCTTCTTATATATATATAAAAGAAAGTAAAAAGTAAATAAATCTGTAATATGCTGTCTCGAAAAAATGCTGAAGATCAGCAGTTTATTTATTGAATTGCTGAATGTATCATATTTCTTCATATTTGAAAATTACTCATTCGTAATGGTATATAATTAAATATACATTCCTAGCATAATTAGATATCACTATTCTTATCTATTTAATCTTATTAAATAAATGAGTAAATATTTTTTTCATATCTGAATAATTATATATTCGTAATGAAATTGGACGTAATTTAATCTACAGGTCGAGTGGTTAAGGCACCTCTCCGCTAATCGTTTGAGAGCGTAGGTGTCAGGGCGATCGGTTCAACTCACGTCACCTCCATTGCACACTCATTGTGGAGATCTGCGCTGCAATTCTTCAGTGATGTTATTTCCTTGTGTCTATCCCGTCCTCATCAAGAAGATTTACGTAATTGTAGAAGTCCTGTATGTGTTTCTATGAATAAAAATATGAATCATTGGACACAACATCTTGTGTGGCTATAGGTCTTAAAGAAACACTCCTTCAAATGTTCAAAAAAATGTTCAAATGTATGTAATATGGATTAATCAAATTAAAGTACTTCATTTCAAACCAGAAAAACAGGATTTTTGATTTATGAACACCTTTAATATATGAAAAGTAGATCCAATAAATAATCTGCTGAGCAAAAATCATAATTTGCATTTTTAGAAACGGATGGTAAAGAATTAGTAGCTCATCATAAATTATGTATATCATTTACAGAAATATTATAATTGGAATGGTAATGGTTCTCTAATGCGCTACTAGTAAAAAATGCTGAAGTACCAATATGGTTTATTGATTGAACTGCCGAATGCATTTTTTAAATTCTTAATAATTATTCATTCGTAATAGCATATAATTAAATATACATATATAGTATAACTAGATACCACTAATCGTATTTATATGATCTTATTAAATAAATGAATAAATATTTTTTTCATACCTGAATAAATAAATATTGCTAATGAAATTGCTTATAATTCGAACTACAGAGCGTACATTTTTTAGAAAATTCATATTGGATTCAAGAGAGAAAATTTAGCAATACGATTTCTTTTTTCTTTTGTTTAGAGACTACAAAATTATTCACCGGAATAAAAAAAAATAGTGTCGTTTGGGAAAATCAAATTAATAGGAGAATTTTTCATTAATTTAAATACGTTATTCATTAGTACTCGAAACTAAGTAGTTATATATTCTTAATTGCTACTACACTGTACAAAATTTCACCGTAAGAAAATAGTAATTTTACAATTGATCATTGAACATTTAGTCCATCCTTTCAAACGTAATTTTAGATAATAGCTACTTAACCATATTTTAAAGCATTCTGATAGAGCATCGGGGTAGAGATAGAATTACGCTAAATTTAGAAGATTCGTTTTACAATCCCTCTCGCCTTGACTTTTATCTATATATTTAAAACGAAAAGCGCATTCTGTCAAATTTCCACACGAATATCGTCTCTTTGCGCATGCGTCAACCGTTTTATTGAAGGAACCGTGAAACGCTCAGAGCCGTGAAACATGATTGATTAGCCTGTTTAACATAGGGGGATTGAAAAGGATTGATTGAAAACGAATGGAGTTATACCATTGCATTGATAGCATAGAACTTCTAATATATTTTGCTCTGAGGATGAAAGCTAAAGATTTTTTTTAAAGAACTCATGTTTTCACTACTAAATATGCATATTTTTTCGCAAAATTTTAAAGAGAGCTTGGATACAGTTATATTTATAACCGATTGAAATGTCAGAGAGTTCGGAAAATGAGAACTATCTTTTTTTATTGCTATGTTAAAGAAGCCGACGC
This sequence comes from Maratus michaelseni, assembly GCA_963931845.1. Lineage (NCBI taxonomy): Eukaryota > Metazoa > Arthropoda > Arachnida > Araneae > Salticidae > Maratus > Maratus michaelseni. The sequence goes on from OZ007594.1 coordinate 59,971,252, forward strand.
AAAAACAAACAAACAAAAAAGCGAGAAGATTTATTTTTATTTATTTATTTATTTTTTTTTTTTTTTTACAACTGGATAACAATATTTTTTCACGAATTTTTTTACGGTCTGTAAAACCGTTTTATTTATCAGCAATAAAGATTTTAAAGAGTTCGGACAAAAAGGACTTTTTATTTTAAAACTATAATACGACCCTACGTAAAAAAAAAAACTGAGTGCTGTTATCACTAAATATCAATAATTTTTCGCGTATTTTTCATCTTAAAATATAATTTTATACAAAATCACGGTAAAAATATTAAATAATAAAAACTATGTTTTTTTTCATTTATTATCACGGGCCCGGGCAATGCCGAGCGGGGGTCAGCTAGTATGTAATAATATCTATAGATAAAATAAAATTTTTTTGATAAAATTTACTAAATACATTTGATAATAATTTAAAAGGTCACATACATTGTTGAAATATTTTAATTAAAAAGCATTTCTCTTACTAAAACATATAAAGAGCATCACAAACAAATTAATGTGGAGTGAACTTTCATAATCCTTAGAAATATTTACTGAACGTTTTGTTTTCATGAGAAAATTAAAATCAAAAGCAAAACATCACTTATCGACGCTTTTTTAAACGCGGCAAGGCATTTTGGAAACATTGGTGTGAACGATGGGTAAAATGTATTTATATACTATCATAACTTTACAAGATTAGTAGTTGCTATATTTAATATACTTACTTTTTACAATATTAGTTAACCTAAATTAAATAGTATATTTTGGTAGACAAGACTGTATATGAATTAAAAGAAAAATTATTATATTTAATGTAATATATATTTATTAATACTATATTGATACGGAAAATAGTATTTTATATAAACTGAACAGGAACGAAACATATTACGTTTGGGAGCCCTAGATTCTTATTAGTCAAGAGTGACAAGTATTAGCTAATAGTATTAGAATCCGTTGTATGAAAAACTCAAAAGCAATCATCCAACCAGTTTACGAGGGCCCAAAAAATGGAAAACATATGACTATACAATTCTAAATGGATAGATTATACACCCAGTAGGGACCACGAAAAATCGGCCCCGTAACTGGTAACCTAATAACTCAAATAGTTCCCAATTTTGCAAAGTTTTGTCACCGCTATTTTTGAATAAAACTCTTACCAATACATAAGAAACTTTTGAATCCTTAATTTTAAGGTCCTGTGAAAATTTGCTGACAACAATAGATAGGTTGGACTTTGATAGGTAGAAAATTAGAATAATTTCAAAAATTAATTATCCTACAAAAACGATTTTTGAAACAATCGTTAATCAGTTTCATAACATGATAATTCTTTCTTTTAAAATAATGATTTTTTGGTGCTTTTATGCTTGCCAAGGTCCGACTAAGAGATTTTTCTGTGCAAAAAAACTTTTAGAGTGAAATCTATATGTATATACGCACTTTTACGTGTTACAATAGCTTGATGTATTTTAAACAGCACACAGGCCTCTTAGAGAAGACCAAAATCCTTGTCATATATAAATTATGTTACATAATGTCAATGTGACTAATTATATTTCTTTTAAATGCTTTTTTTCCCCATCTCTCTTTTAAAGTACTAACAAAAGAGTAATTACATCATACAAAAAAAAAAATTAAATTATTGTATACTATACCATTATTGTATACTAGCTGATCAGCCCGGCGTTGACCGAAAAATAGTACGAAACGCGAAATCACTCTAAAATTCGCTGCACGAAACTGTTCCTCTGGTTACTCTTTGTCTTTTAAAAATTAAATAGAGGGATGAACACCGAAGCGGAAGTAAATTCAATACCACCCCATCAAATGTCTGGATCATTTGATTCAAAGCAGCTCGGTTTTTGGTCAAAATTAAAAAAGGTTACCGTAGGAATTTCTCAAAAATTTTTCATTTTTGGAATCAGAAAAATAAACTACGTACAGACGGTGAGTTTCGATTCAATATCCTCCAATACTTTTCTTAATAATCGAGAATGTGTGAAAATAAAACTTCGTTGTCTGGGATTATCAAATTGGTAGCTATATTTTGCGGTTTCAATAAAAATAGACATTATCAGCGCACGCGCAGGAAAAAGTTTAGCTCCACCGCCAGGGAATGCATTCTGTTCTAAACAAATTTCCGACACATGTCCCCGCTGCCAGTGATACCGTGTACAGCAGACGTCCTACAAAATCTTTTAGTTCCAGTGTCCACCACCAGGAGGAGCATTCTGTTCTAAATAAACCTCTTTCCGAACGAAACTCCAGCACTCGTTCCCGCTGCTTAATCCACCGTGTAGCAAAGCGTGCAGTGCACGCGCGAAAAATCTGTTAGTTCCACTTTCCATCACCAGGGGTACCAAATCAATGTCTTAATTAATTAGCTACATTTTAATTAGTTCATGTTAAGTTGAATAAACCGATTGCCTTTGAAATCGGGCCCATAGAACCCGAGAAAATAAATAACACAGCTGGGTATTAAAATTCATAAATGGTGGTAACCAATTGCTGAAAAAAGTATACCTAAGTTTAGCTAGCACCTGGGAGACCTTGGAAAAATGTTAGAAAATATTTCATTTGAATCGGATCAAGATTAAATGCAAAATCTTTTAGTTAAAATTTCCACCGTCAGGGAGCACACTCTGTTCTAAACAAACCTCTTTTCGAACGAAACTCCGACGCGTGTCCCCGTTGTTTATAGCACCGTATAGAAGGCGTGTTAGGCACGCACTAAATTTTTTAGTTCCACTTTCCACCGCTAGAGGGTAATAAATCTATGTCTTAATTAGTTATCTATATGTCAATTAGTCCAAGTTAAATGAATCCATTCTGGTTGAAATCGGGCGCTTTGTTTAAATCCGGCCAATTTTAAATGCAGAATCTTTTAGTCCCTCTCCCAACTCCTAGGGACGCACTCTGTTCTAAAAAAATCTCTTTTCGATCGAAACTCCGGAAAGTGTCCCTGCTGCCTACAACACCGTGCTACGCATGCGCTGCAAAATCTTTTAGTTCCTTTTCCTACCGCCAGGTGGCGCTTAATCTGTATCTGAATTAATTATCTATATGTTAATTAGTTCGTATTAAGTTGAATGAACTAATTCTCGTTGAAATTGGGCCCATAGAACCCGATAAAATACCCCTCCCTGGTGATTAATGTTCAGAAATAGTGATAACCAAGGGCTGAAAAAATGATACCGAAGTTTATCTATTACCTGGGGGACCTGAGAAAAGGTTTCGTTTGAATCGGACAAAAAAAAAAGTTCTGATTTTGGAGGCAGGGGGGGGGGGAAGGAGGGAGTTATTTAAATTACAACCACACTCACCTCCCCCCCCCCCAAACACACACAAAATTAAACCAACGACGTTAAATATTAGGGATTATCATTAACTTTTGAAACAGAAACAAACTACTACTGACTTTTTTTCTTATCTGTTCTTTTTTTATTTACATACAAAAACAGTATAAGTTATCGTTTCCAACCACGGAATCAATCAAGCATTCTGGGCAAAATTTTTTCGTGTCGAAGGAAATAAATCACTTAAAAATTATTAAAAAAATAATAAACAAACTAGATTTTTTTTTCAGTCGCCGTTTGGATTAATAGGGAAATTTAAGCATTGTATGTTGTTGAGAAACAATAACGAAATGTCTACATTTAAAACAACTTCAAACTTCAAACAGCATGATTATGTATGTTCAATTTCAATATTTAATTTAATTAATAGGTCTTGATTTGAGCATAGATAGAATCGAAAATCATTGAAAATTACGTCATAATTCTACAAAAAAGTTTGAACTTTATAATGAAAAGGGTGTTTTCTTTAGAATATGAGGTCATTTTCAGAAGTAAAACTATTTGAACATATTAAAATTAGAGATCGACCGAAATTTCGGTTTCGGTTTCGGTTTCGGCGCAAAATCGGAGTTTCGCCGAATATTCGTTTTCGGCGAAACTGCTGCCAAAATTTCGGCTTGACCGAAACTCGACCGAAACTATATATGTATTTCAAAATATCGTCCCTTCTTTCGGAAATTTTAAACTTCAGTCATTGATATGAGCTGTATCGGCTCAAATGAGACACTGTTTATTGCTATGAACTCCACTGTTAATCATCATCCGTCATGACTGATTCATGATGCGAGTGTAAATTATAAAGCAAGCAATGCATATATGACTAAACTTAAAAGACGCTTATCACGTGATCTTTAAAAGCTGCAAACTTAACAGAAATAGAAAATTTTTACTTTGAAACTGCAGATTGTTTCGAATGCTTCATGAGAAAGGTGTTGTTAAAACATTTGAAGATTGTTGAAAATTTATTTGATCACATGTTCTGTGGGCGGAGTTAAGCTCACTGCGTTACGTAATGTGACGTAATACTTTCCCGAACTGATTAGAAAACTTGTTTTTTTTTTTTAGTTGGAATAATTTTGTATCTAGAATATGGAGCTTCTTGGCAGCTCTCCTGAAATTTATTATTCTTTTCAGTCTAATAACTTTTATTATTTTACTGTTGTGTATAAAAAGAAGAAAAGACATCAAGACTAATATTATGCAACTATGGATTTACGAAATTTATTATAAAGATGTATCGAGATATGTATACTTAAAATATTTTTTTATTAGATGAAATTCGTATAATTGGAAACTATTTCTGTCTTATTGATAAATTAATTACACTACACTACACTACTTATACATTTTACCAATTTTTTTCAGACATTATTTATAAAGAAGCATGGTTAAAAATTTCCATTAAAAACGTCCTTCATTTAAAAAAATTAAAAACAGTCTCCAATAAAAATTTCCACCACCTAACAAAAGCGCTTTCACCCCCCCCCCCCCCGCCAGCTTTTGTTAGGTGGTGGAAATTTTTATTGGAGACTGTTTTTAATTTTTTTAAATGAAGTAATATATGTACAGACATTAACAAGTGAACACCTATTTTTAATTACACTACATTTTATATGAAAACAAATACTTTTGGATAGAGGCACAGAGAGTCAACTTGGCACCAGATATAAAATTTTCAAACAGGGTGCCATTTCAATACTTTCTTAGAGAGGCAGGGAGTGACAAGCTTTTTTTAAGTAAACATGTTATTTAAACATATGTACCATAAAAATGTTTGTACAAAATTTTAAATAATTAATAATAATATTCAGCAATATTTAAATATATATCTATATTTAAACGTGTATTAAATTAATAATATTTATAATTATAAAATGATTAAAACATATTCATTGTTAATTTCCTAAAAATCAAATTTTAAGTACTTTATTTCAATCAATTTAAATACAAAATATTAACGAACTGAAAATATGAATATATTTAAAAATTAAATATTCATTATTGAAATTGTTTTACATTATTTAACTACATTGTTAATTAATTATTGATAAATGCCTATAATTATTGGTTGTTATAAAATAGTAAAATAAAAAAGTTGTATTATTTATGTTTCATTTTTGTTTAAAACTGATACACACACATAGATATGTACATGTGTTTGTTAAAAATGTATAATTAATACATTAATTAATAACGTAATTAGTTATAATTAAGTAATTATTAATTATTTGTTATTAATTAATTTGTTAATTAATAATTATATGCACTTATGTATGTATTAATCAGTTTTTAAATTTTTTTGACACTTTCGGTTTCGGCCGAAAGTGGGAAGATCACCGAAATCCGGTTTCGGTTTCTGTTTCGGTCTTAAAAACCTGTTTCGGTCGATCTCTAATTAAAATTAGGATATAAGTTTTTATTTATTTTTATATTATTATTTATTTGAACTCATAATAATCTGTAAAGTGTTCAGAAAGTCGAATGGAGTTTTTGATAAATTTTTCTTTTCTTTTTCCTTTCCTTTTTAATAATATGAATTATATAGATTCATTTAAAAATAATGTACGTGAAAAGTGTTTACTGTTGTTTTTCACATGTAAAATATAATTTTCCAACAAGAATCGATACAATGGATGTAAAAAAAGATATATCGCTATACATCGAGAGTTTTTTCAATGTCAAATATCAATATTTTCGGTATATCGATATTTTGGTACCACCCCTAGGTACACGTATCCACATTTAAAACAAAGACTGCATATCACTCCATACCTCCAGAAGTTTCATCAAGCGTTGTCGGGCGGATGTAATCTTAAAATTTATGTAGACGTAATAAGGTTTCATTGTTACATTATAAGCAGAAACAGTGCATTGTTGGCAATCAATTTTATTTCAAATAAAGTTTAATTATGTGTTGAAACGAATTTTAAACAATAACAAAATTCAACAATGATTTTTTACTTTTAATGTGTAATAACAAATAATTAATCAATTCTTATTACACTGTCGTGCATGTTTGCAGACAAAGCGATTAAGACTTATAGAACGTTTTTTATACGTAATTGACTATAAAAAGTTGTTATTTACTTTTTATAATTGATTTTGAATCATGAAGTGGTACAGAAACGTAAAGCGTAGGATCACAAATTTTCTGTAAGTAATATATTATTTAGAAGTAAGTTTGAAGATATTTTGAATACATGGATACTGTCATCAAAATTTTTTGATTATTAAATATCAGAACATGCTTCAAATAATAATAATAGTGATTTTTATTAATATTTTACACCAGTCTTGGAAAAAATAATATTGTTGTAAAATCTTCGACTTTCTGTGTCGTGAAAGTAGATTTTTGTAACGATAGAACTGATTCTTCGTGAATGATTGCAATTTTATCGGTAGAACATACTATTATATAATTTGTTTAAAAAATTTAAACAATTTAATTAGTTTTCTGTCAAATTTTTGAAAGCGCATTGAGTCATTATTGTCCCGTTTATAAATAAATTTTCTGGCAAAAATTATATACATAACATAGTTGTCAAAACTTCCAATTTTTGAATACCACTATTTCCAAATAGAAATATTTAATGACAAAATTTGTGATTACATACGATGAAGATTAATAGTTGGAAGTAGTGTTACTAAAAACTCACAGGATCGGGAGCTATGGCGTAATAAAATTTCATTGTTATATTATATTAAGAACAATTGCCCTTAGTTTCTTATTGTTGCAAATAAAATTTATTTCGAATGAAGTTCATTACTCTGTTAAGAAATATCTTTCAACAATTCAAAATTTTAAACAATGAAATTTGATTTTTATGTATAATAACAAAAATTCTTTTATTCTCATTATATTGAATTGATTATTTGATGAAAGTGATTAAAAGTTATCAAAGATCTTTTATTGAGAATTTAGCTTCGAAAAGTGTCTAATTTTTGTATATTTGACTAATTAATTGTTTCTACGGACATTAAATTATGAAGTGGCATAAAAATTTAAGACGAAAAATCACAAATTTTCTGTAAGTATTTTATATCATTTTGAAATCAATTTGAAATTAACATTGCATAATATGCATTGACATTCATATCAATAATGTTATCGCTAAATATTACAATATGGATAAAACGCAGTATTGGATTTATTTAATATATTTGATACACCAAGTTTTTAGAATATGTATATATAAGGTAAAGCTAGGAGAGTTTATATATAATTCAACAGAGTAATAATAAAAAAAAAAATACAAATATTAATTTTTTACTAAACTGTCCATAAATAATTTTGACTTTATTTGTTTTTTACGCATTTCCATTGCTATTTTGTTGTTATGTTGTAATTTAATAGAGCAGGTGAATAAAACCAAGAAAGCTATTTTGTGCAATCTGTCCTTACACGGTTGGTGTGATTGCGCACATGGATAGGAGAGATTGTTATTAATAATAACTACAATTAAATTGTTAACAATGATAATTAAAATTAAACGCACTGATGTAACGTTTTTGTGAATAAATACTTCAACCTAATAATTAAAGAATCAGGAAAAGGAAATAATTTTAAGAACAATTAAAGAATTTTAATTAAAGAAAAAAAGGATCAGAAAAGACAAGCCGAAATAAGATTATAAAATTACTTGATAACACGTTTAACCTAAAATTAGTCCATTTTCATTTCCACAGTTTCAAGGTTTTCTTGTTTGCAGACCAAAGTTGTCGTCGTCACACTCGATGCACTTATTGTTGTAAATGGTGCAGCTTTCATACAACCACCTGCCACAAGTAATACATTGAATCCAGTCACTGGCCGAAGTTATCATATAATTTCCAACATTTATTTGAAATATATAATATTTTTAGTATTTTTCGATCATTCCAGACGCTAAAATGTAACCATGACATTTTTTTTTCAAATAAATTAAAATTATTCATGAGATTAATGGTTAATAACTTATTTTCTATACATAAAAAATTCTTGTGATTTTTATAGTGCGATTATTTATGAAAAAATGTCTAACAATATATTCATTGTAACCCCTATATGTCTAATCATTATTAAATGATTTTTATTTTCTTTCACAGGGGCATCAGAGTTACAACATACAATAACCGGGACACCGTTACAGATACAGAAAAAGAATTATCATCATTTGATTCTAAAGAGGAAATAGTTTGCAAATCTGAGAATTCTAATCAATATATAATAGATGAATACCCTTCTTCTTTAAATCCCTTTGATAAAGATGATAACTACCCTGCAGATTTAAATCCTTTTGATGAAGATAATGAATACCCTGCAAATTTCAACCCTTTTGATGAAGATGATGACTACCCTCCAGATTTAAATCCGTTTGATGAAGATAAGCCAAAACAGAATGATGACGATTACCCAAAAGAATATAATCCATTTGAACATGATGAAGCAATAACTATTTTTAGCAATAATGATTCAAACAATGTCTCTCTTTCTGAAGATAAAAATAATAACCTTTCATATTCGGAAAATAATACTTATCAACCAGAAGAAAATTGTTATGATGCTAATACTTCAGTTTTATCAACAAATATAAAACATAAACAACAGATGAAGGAAAAAAGAGTTAAGAGAAAAGCTCCGCATCCTCCAGTTATGTTAAAGAATAATCATGGAGAATCTATACCATGTTCTGGTGCATCCACGTCTATGCAACTACATTTACATACAGAGAACAATACAGAAATGAATAGCTGCAAAGATAAACATTCAAGTAATAAAGAGATTCATCAGCTTAAGCTCGTACAAAAAGATATACAAACGAAAAGATACTTTAGTGAAACTAATGTTTCTAAAACTTGTTCTGGATCTTCATCACCACATACAAATTCTGCATCTGCTCCTGCACTGTTAATAAATAAAAGTGATTTAAATTATAAAAAACAAAGCCATCATTCCAAAATGAGAAAAGTTAAAAGGAGGGCACCATCACCACCAATTGCAAAGACCAATTTTTCACCAAAGAAAAATTAAAAGAAGAGCTCCACTTCCACCCGTTTCAAGTACTCCATTCCAACAAAAACAGAAAAAGATTAAAAGGCAGGCTCCACCTCCTCCAGTTCTGTTCTCTTCTCCAGAAACAATAAAAAATGAAAAAAAATTGAAAGTTGGCAAAAAAATCAGAATGCCCAATCTTCATAAAATATTCAAAAATGTTTTCCTTAAAAAATGAGTAACATGATGCAAATTTATTTTCTTTTAATGCTTTTTAATGTTATTTATATTGAGATATTGATATTGTAGTGTTGTTTATTGATACTGTGTCGTTGATATGTATATATATAGCAATTTATAGTGTTTATGGATATTGTGTTGTTGTTGATAGATATTGTATTGTGTTGTATATTATTTGGTATTATGTGATATAATTATTTTGGGTATTTTTATTGTGATATATAGTATTTTTGAATATTGTGTTTGTGATACAGATTTTATGATATATATATTTTGTGTTTTACATTGTGCTTTTGATATTGATTTTATGATGCATACTGCTTGTAAATATTTTTGTATATATACTGATTATTGATATTGTGATATATTTTGTTTATTGATGATTTCTATTAATGTTTATATTGTTATCGTATTATTGATAAAAATGTACCTAACTCTGACTATCCCATATATTTCCCGAATGTGACTTTTTTTAACAACTTATTGTGACTTCCTTCTTTGCCTGACATGCAATTTTCTCCTGGGTCTACATGACATCACCGTCCATGAATGAGTAACATCTGCTAACAAGTTGTCTCCATCTGTGTTTAACATCTTTCTGCAAGACGTCTTCAGCTTTTCCTGAGTAAGATCTTCCGTTCAGCAATCCTCCAGCAGCAATCCGGCCATTGGCCAGCCATCGCAGTTACGTTCCATATACCATCATGGGCGCAAGGCGGTGGTCCACAAGGGAGCAAAGAGTAGCCTGCCTCCAAGCGGTGTTCCCGGTCAACATTTTTGCTAAAAGCGAAAATGGCTAAAAGGTTACATTGATGAAGCTTAGACTTTGAACGCGAGAATAAGTATTTCTGGAGTGTTTCATTGTATGAAGTGAAGAGTTAATTATCTGAATTTGTAATTCATTAGAGTAACTTATCAGCAATATCTATGGTTAATGATAATTTTGTAAAGTAACAATTCATTGTAAAATATCAAGAATTGAAAATTGTAAAAAAATATATATATAATGAAATTTATTTCAATCCCAATACAGTGTTTATTCAATAAATCTGCTTTTGTTATGAGATTTTGTAGTCTTGCTTTGCTCATTAATTTTATTTCAGCTTAAATCGGTGCTTTTTATTTAATGATTTTTTTCATTGAAATTCAAGTTTGATCATCTCACATAGCGTTTTAATACCGTAATCTACTGACAATCATTCCAAACTAATTTACGTATAATCTTTTCCATACAAAGCAAATAATAAAAAATATAAATTGTAAAATGTTTCTTCATTTTGTTATTTGTATTAAATAAGCAGAAACGTCACGTCTAGAAAAATAAATTTACATTCTCATCATTGAAATATTGGTATTTAATTTTTGAATGAGATTCCTAAATGTTAATTACCAATGAAAGTAGTCTGCACTGGTAGGTTTTGTGACCTGTAATATATATATATATATATATATATATATATATATATATATATATATATATATATATATATATATATATATATATATACATATATATATATATATATACATATATATATATATATACATATATATATATATATACATATATATATATATATATACATATATATGTTACAAAAATAAAAATTCCGCACTTTATTACATTTATTCCATTAAAATTTTCCCTTCTAAAATTCTTCCTACAACCCTAGCTTATTAAATTGTTTACTATCTTAAACAATATTACTTTTACTTCATTTATATAAATATATCTCTCTTTCTATTTAAAATGCGTATTTTAATATTTTATTTCCCTTCAAAATATTCTAAAAAACACTTCCCGTAATTATTTTTCTTCAAACATCTTTTTTATTCAACAATTGTTAAAAAGCCGAATTCATTCCACTTAAAATTATCATTTGCACTAGTTTCTTATTTTCCAATTTATATACCAAAAGCCAGATTCGCGGGCTTTCTCGCAAATGACTTAGCACGTCAAATTCCTGCTGCGATAAGAAAATAGTTCTGACAAAAACAAGCGCTCTGATTGCTTATTCTGTACCACTGCAATAGCGTAGATAACTTTACGCACTGGAATATAAAACATGAAACATGAGTTGCGGAACGAAGATTTTCTGTGATATTGGCTTTTCCAAATAATATGCTGTTGCCGCGAGTGAGTCACTATAATATTTCAAAAATGTTGTTACAAATTGTCATTGAATGTTTTAAGTTTTAAAAGCATGACTGGATGGCTCAGGTTTTATTTGTGAAAGTATTCCTCAATAAGAGAGAGGTGGCGAATGGTTATTTTCGATGTCATCTAGTAGAGAATACTAATAAACTTTCTTCTGGTTCTTTCTCTTATTTTTTCTCTTTTTTCTAGAAGTTCCGTTCTCTTATTTTGTGGGAACTAGTTTTGACCAAGGCCCAGATGGAATAATAATGAGACTGCATGATTATGTTCATAATCTAAACAAATTATTCGAGATGGAATTCCACCCACTTAAACATCATAATCGATTTAAAAAGTGCTACAGTATGCTTCCTGTCGTAACACACACACACACACGCATACATTCATACATATATTATATATATTAATCTTAAGCACTGTATTGCCTAGAAAAAAACTGCAATAAGGCAATGTTTTTATTCGTATTAATTCGCGTAAATTCGTATTAATTAATTTTCTTTAAAATGATGCTGTATTCGAAAAAGATATTTTGTAATAAAAAAATATCTAAATAAATCCTAACTATTCACATAAAACTGTTTTTTTCACTTCACAGCAGATTCAATTGCAAACGTTATTTCTGTACTGAACAAACGTTTTATGTGTGCTATAAAAGCTCTTTTTTTCTTGCAGCACGAGGCGAGATAAAAATAAATATTTAAACATGATGTTTCCGTAAATATCACATCTTTCGGATAATGGTATATAAATCTTTGTAATCACTACGCTATGTTATCGATTTTCCTACTGTTCAAGAATAGTGCTAACGACTTCTAAAATAGTTCGACTTCTCAAACAAAAATAAGAAAATATTTTGCTCGTTTATTGATGCAAAGGGAATAAATAGTTTGAGGAAAGCTTTAAATATATCGAGAAATATATTTAGGATTTCGGTAATGTTTCAGAAAGACTTAAGTATTTGGATATGTGTTAAGCATTTAGTGTTTTTCATTTTTGTAATTTTTGTATTCGGGGTGAATACGAAACCCAACCGAAACGGGAAATTAATGAAAATATAACCATATATTGACGCAATTAATGAAAAGGTCTACAATAATATCTTTAATTCTAATTACATCTTGTATGTAAATAATTCCATATACAGGATGTCCCTTCTTATTATTGTCCAATAGCTAATTACCGAAATGTTAGCTTTTTTGGTGTGCGTCTATTTATAAAAATGTTTCAAATTTTGTTCTTCAATAAGATAATTACCTTTTACGTCAAAATAGTTTTTTTTCGAAAGTTCCAAAGTAAATTTTTTATATGGTCTCTGCGTCCTATAAGTTTTGTTTAGAAAAACTTTATCATTCTCTAACAAGTGAAAAAATGAATACAGTGATACCTCGGTTTTCGTCAATAATCCGTCCGAAAACAATCGGCGAAATCCGAAACCGACGAAAACCGAGGCAATTATTTCCATATGAATCTATGTAAATCCAATTAATTCGTTCTAAACACTACAAATTACGCACCAAAAACACATTTTATAGAGAATAAGTATAGAGTTTAATACTAAAACAATAAGAAATGTTCTTGGCGTATGGTAACAAGGCAATATATCTGGTGTCACTTCCCTTTTTGGTCATTTGGCAGTTGGTTTATAATAGCTACAGAATCAGAGGACCTATGTCCAGGGGTGTGAAAACATGGGTGCCACTGTGACGATTACTACCACTAAATGTTTAGTATTCTTCGCCTAATAAGAATACTAATAAATAATAAAATTTAGTGATGAAAATCGGCCTATTGGAGCCCAGTTTTTACATCTCTGTATATGGCGTTCAAAAAAGCTGTCTAAAGTGGTATTTTTCTGCCGCCTCTTTAACCCTTAATTGCATAGTGATGTAAATTTCCATCACTGTTTATTTAACTTTTAATAAATAAATCAACTTCTTCGCCAGCACTATATTTATATAGAAATATTAATCCAGTAAATTTCTCGTGAACTATATTAATTTAAAAATCTATCTTAATATTTCTGGTGTCTAATATTTAATATATGTATAAAAAAACACAATTGTAAAAGAAAAACGCATGCAAAGAAGGGTTAAGATTTGCTCAAAATGGTGCAAGACATTATTCTAAAACAGATTTTTTACAAGAAACTATCTTTGGTTCCATGATGGAGCACTCGCAATCAATAAAAAAAGCACAAAAATACACTGGAAATAAACGAAATCAGAGGCAACCGACGAAAACTAAAACCAATTTTTCGCGGAAATAATCGATGAAAACCGAAGCCAATGATAACCGAAGTCAACGAAAACCGAGGTATTACTGTATTTCATTTTTTTACGATCAAAACATACGGCGTGTTGATACTGTGCATTTTATGTCTTTTTAGAGTGTTCTGGCACTTGAAAACGGAAATAAACGTTTACAAAAACATTTGAACTCTGATTATACATTGACGATATTGAAAGAACGTTTGAACTATGTCCATTTGAACTCAGACTATAAAACTAACTATTTAAGAATGAAATATTGGACAAAAATAGGGCAAGCACCCTATATAATATAACATTACGTGTTTTAAGTACGCATATAGATATTTTGATCAAAGGTTTATGATAACCATGAGCTATGTATAAATTATACATGCACCGTACTAAGATGCTCGCGCATATATACATTCAGTACTTGAATGTCAACTATAATTATTTTGGAAACTCGAAAATAATTGATAGTAAAACGCTAAATTTAATAAATTTAATATAACTTTACTTAAATTAGTAAATATTAAGTATCTTTAATTTTTTCATTTCTTGTAGTTCTAAATAAATTTAATTTGTTGAAATCATTATACAGTAAAACCTCCAATTAACGGAAACCTCGAGATATTGCAATTTGTCTGCTATTCTTAGATGTCCGTTATTCAGAGGTAAAAGTATGCGAATAACTTACGTTCGGGGTTGAAAAAGTGTTTGCTAAAAAGAGCTGCTCCTTATGGGTGTTTTACTGCATTCGAAAGTTAAGAGACACAAAAATCTAGCAATGAGCACGTTCTTACTCTTTTGGGTTAAACCTTTTGGTAGAAACTTTATAATGAAATGACGTGAACCTCATGTAAATGCAATAATTAGATGAAAATGTAGAATTATTTATATGCTGTACTGTTGATGTTTGTGTAAGGGTAGCATAAGAAGTAATTAAAAATTTTAATCTGCATTGTTTTCAAGATTGTTCCATTTAAAGTGATATATCTAAATTTCGATGAAAGACAAAGATATGAAACTTTGCACAATGCTTTTCAGTTCTATATTCTTCAAATAGTCTTGAGGATTTTCTCTGTTTTGCGTGAAAATTTTTAAAATATGTTTCCCGAAATAGTAAATAGTATCTATAAAAAAAATATTTTTTTAAAATGCTAAATGATTGTGAATAAATATAAATCCTGAAGACAAATCAACATTTATTCTTTTCTATATTCCAAAAAAAAAAGAAAAAAGAGAGAGAGAGAGAGTTATTTTTCCAAAGATATACCGATTTTTAAATATGTCTAAAATTACGAATTTTGATTTTTTTAAATTAAATTTAAATAAAAAAAATTACATATGAATACAAATACTATGTATAAGCATAAATTTTAATAAAGAGAAATAAAATTTTGTGTCTCAGACCTGCTTAAATTAAATATCAAGTCATTCAAATATAATTTTATTCGCAGAATCAGGTCGTTCCATTATTGATTTTTTCCTATGCTGAAAGTTTGGTTCTTTATTCTTTTGTAACTTCGAACTTCCATTTAAAGAATGATCGGTCGTGATAATGATTTAATTTGTGCTAAAGGTCATTGGCACTTAAATGACACTTAAAGGATCACTTCGAAATAATTTAAGAATTCTTTTAGTTCTAACTGAGTGAAAACCCAGAACGTAGTATTTAAGTATATGAAAAATATGGTTGATTAATTTAAAAAGCTTTCAATCGACATTAATGTAAAACGTTTATAGTGACACATATGATTTATTGTATTTATCATAATTATGTGAATTGTACTTACCCGTGCTTAATGGGAACTCCCCCAAAATTGCAGGCCTAAAAAGTTGTGATATTTTCGTAAACCATATGAAACAATGCATGATTTGAATAATTTATTATATCACCACTTGTGGAATGAAAAATTTAAAAAAAAGTCTTCTTACTTCCTTTATAACAGTATGTAAAATTCTCCAACACTGAATTTAAAATTTTAGCTGTGTTACCATTTGCTTCAGTGTAATATAAAACTTGCAGATTTGAAGCGTTGGTGTAATTTATTGTTCTTTTTCACATCGTAATCGCACACTATCCGAAAACAGAATACGCACGTACGCGCAGTTCAAAGTAATGATGAGTGATTATTGACAATTCAACAATCGAGAACAATCAACAGAATCATCGATTAATTACCAAATTTCTACAATCGATATGTTTTAAAATCGATTGTTGCGCCGAGAAGAGAAAAATCACAATTGCAATAGGAAATGTTATCGTAGTGACAGGCGATTGCAGATTTATTCTACATTTCGAACCTGTAATATTATTTTTAAAGAATTTTAATTGTGGGGTGATGTTGATAAAGCAAGGTTAGTATTTTTCGTTGAATTCGAATCGACCTGGGACGTTTCATTTTACTAATAGTAAATAGTAAATCATTTTAACATTAAAGGGATTTAATAAATTATTTAAAATTTTACTGTGTTCCGCTGCCAAAAATTTTTGTTTCAGGATCGCGGTGGTTCCAGATTCTCACTACATCATTGGTATTATCATTACATGCACCTATATTGTCAAAAACTCTTTACTTTTTTCCAATTATGTCTTTTTTCACTTACTTCTGGTTTCACTTCTTCGGGATGCAGTTTCAAAAGTTGCGTCGGCATTCAGTTTCAGCAGTGCGGACTTTTAAAATTACTGTGAACTGTGATATCGGTTTATGTAAGATTTCCCTATATATTTTTGTTATCCTCCCTCTACCCCTGGGATAAATCCTTCTTTAAATCTCAGAAATCTATTGGTTTCAGAGGATACTAAAGATAAAAGTATACTTTTCCCGAATCGTGGGTAACTCGGAAGAAGTTATATTATATTTTCATAAATCTTAAGAACGATAAGAGCTAGATTAAGAAACATTTGTTTATTTTTACAGTGTATACAATGTAATACAATGCTTTTTTAATATGAATTTGTTAAATACTTTAAACAATATGAAATACCCAACACTAACACGCAAACATTATTTGACGAACATTAGCTTCAAAAGTTCTGTCATTTCTCTTTTCTTTATTTACTACGAAATAATTTCCTTCCCATTTCTGTTGAAAATTCTATCAATATAAATGACTCCGTAGTTTAAAAAGTGAAAGTTTAATTTTGTCGTCTAACTGTCTTCGTTTAACAAAAGAAAACAACAATAAAGAATAGTATATTAAGTCTAAGAAGAATGTATCGCTTAAGAGCACCCTTAAAACAAAGTAATATTGATTTCTAAAAATAAATAAATAAAAAAAACCTATTTTCCACCAAGATTTAGAAAAGAAATTCCTAAAGGAGATTTTTATGTGAGAACTTTCAAATAATCCCGAAAATTGCATTTCAATCGATGTCTGGTGAAAATTGATTCATTGGTATCTTGAAATGGTATTAACGGAAAATGATAATAGCAATAGAATTTATCAGGTTGTTACATGGGTTGCTTTTAAAATGTGTTACGAATATCAGCCAGCTTTGCACCTAAATGATACATTTTGATAAATATAATATCGAAACTTTTAAAACCTTATTCGAATTAAAAAATATTAGAATGATACAAAGAGAATAAAATTATATTTACAAGGTATGGTAATAAATTCCAGTGCTCAAAATTGTGTGTTTAAACGTGTATATTACGTAGTTTTTTCTTATTTTATAAAATAATCTTTTAAACTTTTTATTATTCCAATGTAAAACTTGATCTTACTAGTACACGTTTAATAATAAAACATTTTTTTTCTCAAAATCTACACGTTTTACTTATTTTATCGTAAGTCATTCTGAGAACAACTTATACCTGTACGCATAAAAATTTTTTTGGCTGGTTATAGCAATTCAAATGTGAAAAATCGTGCACGCAATGCATGCAAGAGTAATTCTTTCGTAAAAATTTTATTATTTTTTAAAATAAATTTAAAAGCTTTATATGAGTGTATGTATTTTTGGAGAATTTTAATTTATAAAATAAACCTTTATTAATATGCGTTTTAAATTTTATAATTAAAAGTCAGTTATCTACGGACTTACTGTAATTCATATAGAGGTCCCTTTTTCATGTATTTTGGGAGTTCAAAGGTTAGCTGACCCCTTAAGTTCATAAAATACAGAACTGGGTGAGATTGCTGAATTTTCAAATGATGGACTGCACAGTCCTTAACACTTAATAGCAATGGAATTAATATCTACATTCACACAGCCCAGAATTGTTACTTATAAAGCAAATATTATTGTAAAGTGGATGCCAGTTTTAATGTGAATTTCATTTCAATCAGTTTTAGATTAATTCTCTGCTGATGTAAAAAGAAATTGTACTATACTAATATTGTCTCTTACTAATTACTATAAAGTACAAGTTTAGGGTAATATGACCAATTTATAGAGTAACTTGTTATTTGTGCATTTCTTTTACAACTTTACCAACTTTACTTTATCAATTTTTAGACTTACAGAGATATTATACTTAAAATGAATTTCTTGACAGCTTATACATAACAATAACGATCTATTTTAGAGGAAAGATGCGGGGAATAAAACAAGAAACAATGAAATCAGTATCAATGTTTTTTTTTAACATAAATTTACAGTTAACAAACAGAAAATACAAAATTCGCTCTTATTTCGTTTCAGGAATTACAATGAAGTTACGTTCTACCTACATCCGATAGTAAACATAATATTTACAGTTTTTAACATAAATTTACAGTTAACAAACAGAAAATACAAAATTCGCTCTTATTTCGTTTCAGGAATTACAATGAAGTTACGTTCTACCTACATCCGATAGAACAAAAATTCTTCAATTACAAAATTCTTAGCAAAATTTGTATAAATAATATACAAATCCACTAAAAATAAATTTTATCCCATTTTATTCGATTCAGTTTTGTTTGTTCAAACGGAACTCAGCTGAATTTAAAACAGGATGGGTAGAAATTTCCGTCAAAACTACATTAGAATATAGCAAGAAATGTTGTACAAATAATAAACTAGTAATATCTTTATTAACAAAAGAAAAAATAATACATAACTAAACGCACTGGACGAAAATTTTTTTTCACTATCATCAATAATGAAAGTATATTTGAAGGCTTAATTTTCAATTCCACAAAATGAATCTACACGCCGCCAGTAGGATTTATCCAACAAATGCGTAAATCATGAACTAACCTAATACGTATTAAATGATTTACAGTGCTTAGGGGAAAATGAATTTTAGTGATCCGTCTCAAAATATTGGCTGCAGTAAGAGAATGAATATATTTAAAATAGAGGGAACGTAATATGTGTGTTCCTTGGAGTTAAGAGTTATGGTGTATGTCCAGGAATATTTACTACATTTAAATAATAAATTAAAATAAAAATTCATTAATTTTATCTTTTGGAAAAACATGTTTGATTATGATTTAATGTATTGGATAGCCTTTTTATTTTAAATGTATAGAAAATTTCAGTTCTTCATTTTTAATCCTTTAATAGCTTATACAGGGTATTCCAAAAACATGGAACTCGGCTTTTATTCCTTAAATATTGATCATAGACATATATTATAAATTAGAAAATTAAGTAAAAAAAAAGGTACAGAATTTTATGAAATCGATTAAACTTTTTCAGGGGATTAAATTTGAAGAAATACAAAATTTAACTTTTTATACGGCCCACGTTCAAAAAATTTTTAAATGAGTAAAATGTGACCCAGACACTAATAAGGTCATGTGCAATATTTCAGCATTTTATCATAAAAAGTCGCAGAGATATGTTTAAGAAAAATTGGTGCGGGGGTTAATCATAAATTAAAATGTAAATGTTTACACCTAGAGTGCAGATGACGCGAATCATAAATGAATCCAGAAATGAACCAGAAATGAATCATAAGCAATTAAAATATAGCTCTTATCTTTAGTTTTATTTTCAAACTGACAAAACTTCAATTTTTCATTAATTGATGGTGCTGTGAACTAAATGTCCTAATGTGTGATGTCCTAATGTGTGATAATCCTCAAACTAACCTGTAAACCTGCATTAAAATAAACTCAGTATTTATTTGTATTCTACTTAACTACTGTAATGCGTAAAAAAGTATTTGTATTTTGAAGTTCCTTTGAGCAATTATATTGTTCGAGACAGTGCAACGACAGTGCAATTATTAACAAGGATTTAAACTATCTAAAATGACTCTGTATAAAATTTACGAGCTACCTTAGAAACATGACATTTATTTCATGCTAGCATTGTGTTGCATTGTATTTTAAAAGAACTTTCGAGTTTTGGTAGAAAAATACTTACTAATCCAGTTTTTAAATTAAAATGTATACATTTTTATTTAAGAACTGGTAATATGATAAAAATATAATAAATGTTATTATTTATAAATCTTAATTATACCTTTCAATCGCACTAGAATTCTTTAAAATTGACCAATGAGTTCCGGAGGTAGTATTAAAAGTTTGATTGATTCATTAATTCTACCGGTTATTCCTTGTTTTCTAAAAAAATATTTTAGATATCTGAGTGCGACAAACTACAGATTGTAGACAGAAATATTTTCAATCTACCACTGGATAAGTTTAACGTTTGTTATGCAACCGTTTCTGTGCGTACTCCGGACAAACAGACAAACATTTTTTTTTTTTTTTTTTTTTTTTTTTTTTTTTTTTTTTACCTTACATTGTCTAAATAGGGAAATGAATTTAGAAATACCATCCTGTATGTAAGCATGTAATTTACGTGTATGTAAATATTTATAAATGAGGAAAAGATGTATGCAAATGTAAAATAAAATGTCTTTAGTCTGACGTGTTCAGCATGAACAAAATTAAAAAAAAAAAATTATTTGCTAATTTTAACCATTTTCTCACGAAAACAAAAATTTCAATAAGGCAGGACTTTTTTCTCTACTAGCTTTACGTACAAATCGTGAGTAAGCATTTGGATTAGAGTCCTGCGCGACATAACCCGGCATCCACTCAAACAAAAATGTTACTCAAAACCCGACTCGAACCCGAAATAATAATTTATATATATTTTAATACATTTATGGAAAGGTAGTCTTTAATACAAATTACAAATTTCATATTTATGTAGAGAAATGAACATACATACAAGTATTTATGGTCATTAAAGTTCAATTATATTATTTCCATCTGTAAAATATTCAGAACTTTCTTTCAAAAACTCGTTTCTACCCGAACACCAACCGCAAGATTTAAAACCCCACCCAAATGCGACACGAAGCCGAAATAGTTAAAATCAGCCCGAAAGCGATCGAACCTGAAGCAGTTAAAATCAACCCGACACGCATCGAAATAAATTAGAGTCAACCAAAATCAATCCGGCGGTTCTCAATTTTTTTTTTTTTTTTTTTTTTTTTTTTTTTTTACCTGCCGAAAAAAGAGAAACTTTCTGACACATTTTCGGATTCAATTTCAAACATAAGAGCATGATACTTGCATGATTATTAAAGTGATTTTTAATCGAACTTTTTTTTTATTTCGATAAAGGAATTTTATCTTCAAATATAAGTGATTGTTGTCTCAGGACGGCAGGTTTTTTTCTTGATAATTCGGTTCAAAACATCAACTTTGACAGCATTTTCTAAAAATTCTTCTGCCTTTACCGAAAAACAAAACAAAACAAAAATAAGTTCCATTACATAGTTTCTTAATAAGAGCACTTGCCAATATGATACGTTTGTGAATAAAAATGGATTATACAACGTATCAGAAAGTCGCCAGTTTAAATTTGAGAACAGCCTTGAGTGTGGAGTTTTCAGCATTAAGATAATTTGAAATTGGTTACTAATTTTAATAAGTCTTGCATGTAAAAAAAAAAACATTCAATAAGGCATGGTTTCCCCTTTGCTCCACTAGCTTTATGAACAGAGTCTAAAAACAAATCTAGAGAACTAAACTGGAGTATGCATTTGGGTAAAATTCCTGCCCAGTTCGGGCTGTACCCGAACTGATCCCGACATGAACATTTTATTAACTTGAAACTCGACTCGAAACTAACAAACCTCAACCCAAAACCGACGGGAAACCGAAATAAAAAATTAATCCATATTTAAAAAGAAACTCAAAATTAATTCTTAAAACGCGCATATTCAGTCACTATTAATTTATTCCGTTACACTGCAAACATATATTGTTGATTTTACGGTATAATACTGGCAGCTGAGATGCCAGTATTATACCATAAAATCAACAGTAGTAAACACACAAAAAAAAAAACAGTAATACGCGCGTGCGCGGCAGCGTATTACTGCTTATTTTACTCTTTATTACTGTTGATTTTACGGTATAATATTGGCAGCTGGGATGCCAGTATTATACCGTATTAAATCATTTTTTTCTCCTGCAGTGTACATAGTCAGCATATGAAAATAACTCAAAATTAATTCTTAAAACGCACGTATGCAGGCACTATTCCGTTACCATTTATATTTCCTTAAAATAAATCAGCACACAGTGAAGAATTATTCATCAAATATGTAAATAGCAAAACTAGACTAATATACATTTATGATTTAGAGTGCATGGAGGAAAATAAATTTAGTGAACCGTATCAAAATATTTACTGGGACAGGAGAATGAATACATTTGAAACAGAGTTAATGAAATATGAGCATTCCTTGTTTTAAGTAATGGCCTATTTTGCGAAAAATTACTCTTCTATCTGATACATTTGGGTCTATCAACTATACAATGCACCTATTCCTGTTCTTTATAAACAAAATTAATAAATCTATTTTATATTCAATACGGGTCGGCATATATAAGTCTCAGTGCACTATTTCTTTTTAATTCCATTCGTATAACTTTTTGAAGAATAATCTGCGTTATATAGTTATACTAGGATATTTATAAAATAAAAAAATAAATATGTAAAATTATTATGCTTTATTTTTCACTTATACATCCATTTTGTTACTACAAACCAAGAAAAAAAATTATGACTACCGTTGAAAAGTGCCTTGTATTGGCCGTTTCCTCGTTAATCTCGACTGTTTTGAACAACTGAACATTTTATCTTTTTACGTTGTTCACTTTTTTTTAAATTGTAATTACTATATTTAT
Source organism: Maratus michaelseni (assembly GCA_963931845.1). Lineage (NCBI taxonomy): Eukaryota > Metazoa > Arthropoda > Arachnida > Araneae > Salticidae > Maratus > Maratus michaelseni. Next base: position 59,994,343 of record OZ007594.1, read on the forward strand.
TTTTTCCTTTTAGTAAGGCCTTTTCCTCCTTAATCTTGAATGTTTTGAACAATTGAACATTTTATCATTTTACGTTGTTCACTTTTTAACCCTTTCCAACCTAGTTGAAAAGTGCTTATGACTTCGGTTTGTCTGCCGTCTGGCCGTGCTCTAACTTCCATAAATATATTCGGATTGTCCTGCAATTTTTATATGTTATTACCGTTATCTATAGCATGTTCCCTATTTCAACTGAAGTGTGTAGCACTTATAGATTTTTTACAGGGACACTCAAAAGAATTCCGTTACATTACGGTCTATGGGGAAAAATCATTTGCGGTTTATTTTAATGATGTTACACAATTTCAAACACATTGTAATGGATATATATCACTAAGGTGCATTACAAGAAGCTTAATATGGAATATGCTGTGTATAGCACTTATAGTTCCTTTACAGGGACAGTAAAAAAAATCTGTTACATTACGTCTGTGGAGAAAAATCGCTTGCGGTTTAATTAAATAATGTTTCACTATTTTAAACGCATTGAAATTTATATATATCACCAAGGTGCATTACAAGAGGCTTACTACAGAATATTGTGTGTATAACAGTCATCGTTCATTTACAGGGACACACAAAAGAATTCTCTACTGTCTGTTAACAATAATTCCTGGAAGTGCGTTTTAAGTTGCAGAACGCGACTTTAAATTTAACCCACTTTTTGTCTATTACTTGGTGTGTATAAGTTTTGTATTTCATATACAGGGCAGCACAAAAGTTCGCGAACACATTTCCGTTTATTGACAGAAACTCCAGAAGGAGAATTTTAAACTGTGCTACGCGTTTCCTAACTAAATTATCCTATGTATGTATATATACAAATCTATAGATCATATACAGAGCTGAATAGAAGTATTCGGATATTTTTCCGAATATTGTATATGTTGGAAATTCCTGAAATTACGTTTTTAAATATGTTATGCGTTTTTCAAATTGTCTACTTAGATGTTATCTTTCAGCTTATTAAACGGTAATGATTTGTAAAATTATTTTGGAATCGTTGGAAAGTGTTACATAATCTATGCTTGACGCATGATTTTTCGTTCTTGTTTAAATTGTAATTACTATATTTATTTTTTCCTTTTAGTAAGATATTTTCCTCCTTAATCTTGACTGTTTTGAACCATTGAACATTTTATCATTTTACGTTGTTCACTTTTTAAAATTGTAATTACTAAATTTATGTTTTCCTTTTAGTAAGGTATTTTCCTCCTTAATCTTGACTGTTTTGAACAATTGAACATTTTATCATTTTACGTTGTTCACTTTTTAAAATTGTAATTACTAAATTTATTTTTTCCTTTTAGTAAGGTATTTTCCTCCTTAATCTTGACTGTTTTGAACCATTGAACATTTTATCATTTTACGTTGTTCACTTTTTAAAATTGTAATTACTAAATTTATTTTTTCCTTTTAGTAAGGTATTTTCCTCCTTAATCTTGACTGTTTTGAACAATTGAACATTTTATCATTTTACGTTGTTCACTTTTTAAAATTGTAATTACTAAATTTATTTTTTCCTTTTAGTAAGGTATTTTCCTCCTTAATCTTGACTGTTTTGAACCATTGAACATTTTATCATTTTACGTTGTTCACTTTTTAAAATTGTAATTACTAAATTTATTTTTTCCTTTTAGTAAGGTATTTTCCTCCTTAATCTTGACTGTTTTGAACAATTGAACATTTTACGTTGTTCACTTTTTAAATTGTAATTACTATATTTATTTTTTCCTTTTAGTAAAATATTTTCCTCTCTAATCTCGACTGTTTTGAACAATTGAACATTTTATCATTTTACGTTGTTCACTTTTTAAGTGCGTTCGTAATTCTATAAATACGTAGCAGTTATAGTCGTCGTCTGGTCCGTCCGTCTGTCCGCATATAACAGCGCAAAAACTACCCAACCGAATGGTTTGAAATTTAATATATATATTATCGTTGTAGAATTTTGTCATTTCAAATTTTATGAAAATCGAATCAAAACTTAAAAAGATATTAATAAAAGTTTTCTTTATTCTATAAAATCCTATCGTACGTAATCTATATAATAAAAGCGCAAGTCATGTGACTGTGGGCAAACCACTTCTTTTTTCATAGGCCAGGCGGCCATTTGTATTCAAAATTATTTTTCGAATAAAATTGCTTAACATTTACATTTTTAGTAAGATCGTTGAGAAAAATTGTTTGTTTGAGAGATGAGTTAAATTAAAAAATGTATAGATTCTGAGATAACTACAGTGTAAATTACATTAACAATCAAATATCTCAATCCATTAGAGTAAATAAACACAGGAGATTCGTTCATTATGAGTCATAAAAATATTAAAACCATGGACGTAATAATTCGCAAAGCAAGACCTCCATGGTGAATTTTACAGTGCTGTCTGGTGTAGAAAAAACAATTCGCATTTGTAAACGTGGCATACGTAATAAGCAAAAAAAAAAAAAAAAGCACGCTCATTTTGCTTATAGCAGACGATAATTCCTTAGTTCCAACTTGTTTTAATTGTAATTACTATATTTATTTTTTTCCTTTTAGTAAGGCCTTTTCCTCCTTAATCTCGACTGTTTTGAACAATTGAACCTTTATCATTTTACGTTGCTGCTCACTTTTTTTAATTGTGATTACGATATTTATTTTCTTTAATTTAATTATATTTTTCATTTTTAATTTTATCCTTTCATATCCTATCTTTAATTATAATTATACTCACTCTTATCTAGTTTAGACTATAGTTATTCTTATCTACAAAAACAACTTTTCAAAAGTAAAAAAAGCCAAACGTAAAAAAAAAAAAAAAGTTGTGGCTAAAAAATGGTGTGATATCAAATTTTAAAGCTATTATATTACTTATTTAACTTTTTTCCATTAAATAAGTTATCATATATATAAATCGAGTGCCTGCGTATATGTTAATAGAAATCGTTTTCTCCTGTACTAAATACATCCTAACGAGTTTCTGAAAATTCAATTTTTTTCAAATTATGCATGATGGGCTTGGCGGCCATCTTTGCATATTATTCACAAAACTCTAACCACCCAAATCCGTAGTTAAAATCCGAAGTTCAAAATTGTTATTTAAGCAAATATTTAAGAGTTTCATTTATAGACTTGTATGCTCTGAAAATTGTGTCTTAAGATAATGATGACTTATCTTAAAGATTCATCTTACGATTTATTTTTTAGAGAAATTATTAATTTCAAACTAGTAAAAATCAATTTATCAAAATATCAGTCTTATCTAATTTATCTGTCCGTAGTTAGAATCTGAAGTTCGAAATTTTTATAAACATATTACATTGCAAAGATATTACGCTTTTACTTTAGAAATTTGGGTGCTTAGAAATATGGAAAGATGGCCGCCAAGCCCATCATGCATAATTTGAAAAAAATTGAATTTTCAGAAACTCGTTAGGATGTATTTAGTACAGGAGAAAACGATTTCTATTAACATATACGCAAGCACTCGATTTATATATATGATAACTTATTTAATGGAAAAAAGTTAAATAAGTAATATAATAGCTTGGAAATTTGATATCACACCATTTTTTAGCCACAACTTTTTTTTCTTTTACGCTTGGCTTTTTTTACTTTTGAAAAGTTGTTTTTGTAGATATCATTTCTTTTTTTTTTAAATATATTGAACATAATTTAAATAATCTAAACATGAGAAATAATTTAAAATTACATTTTACTTTCAGTCATTGTTTAAAGGGTTAACTAGAAATACCAGTAGATTTTTCAATTAAATTAATTACACTCTTAAAAACAACATACTAAATGTGGCTTGTTATAATACTTGTTATTCTCCGTTGAAAAATATCACTGACTAATTCATTAAATGAATAAAAATGGAATACGTACATAGCGTGTCAGCGCTGCGTTTGAAATCAAACGTGATATCACGCTCTTTTATTATTAGCACTAGCTGGCTTCGCCCACTAGCGAGCCCCTAATTTACACCGGAGCCTCAAATCTTGTAAAACCTCGAATAAGATAAACCACGAACCTCCGACCTGGTTCCCCGCTGCCTTCGGCACCGGATAATCCCTTAATTTGCACATCGAATTGTATAAACCTCTAAACAAACGAACTTCCGACACGGGTCCCCGCTGTCTTCGGCACCGTATAGCAGTCGTGCTGCGCACGCTCAAGTTCTATCTTCCACCACCAGGTAGCGCAATCTGATCTATATGAACCTCGGGCACTGAAATCGTTAAGGCTATAGATGTCGAGTCGAATGAGCTATACCCCGTCGTGATCTAGCCCATAGAAACAGAGATAGGAAAGCGCCCACTGGTGGTGAAAGCTAATCGCGTTTGGGGGGCAAAGTGGGGGATGAACACCGGAGATGCATAATAAGATTAGGCGGTCACAGACTTTTTCAACGATGTATCACATGAGGGATATGTGCAAAATTCAGAAAATACCCCCCCCCCCCCTGCATAATTTGATTAAGCGTTCACAGACCTTACCCCGAAGATACATAATATGAATAAGCGGTCACAGGCCTTTCGAACAATATATCACATGAGTAGTGTCGGGGGGGGGGGGCGCAAAATGTGGGGGTTTCACCTGTGGTGCATAACATGAATAAGTGGTCACAGCCCTTTGTAACGATATGTGACAAGACGGATATCGTTAAAATTTAGAAAAGTGTCCCCCCCCCTCTTGTGTAGGCAAAACGCGCTCCCCGCCCCTCCCTATAATTTTTGACGCAGCTTTATTTTTAAAATGTATGTTATGTGTTATAAAATATCGTAAAGTTTCAAACTTATTAGACTTCCTAATTTTGTTCACGCTCCTCCCCATCCCCTCCCCGAACTGTAACGCGCCATTCTTTTTTATAAATTTTTTATCATGTGTTATAAACTATCTTAAAGTTTAAAACAGATCGCATTGGAATTTAATATATTTGCTGAAATTACTATTATATGTAGAATAATATAGAAATAAACCCTCCTTTAGATTGTAATTACGATATATGAAAAATTTTTAGAATTTCTGAAAGCTAATTTTTATTTATTTATTTATTTATTTATTTATCTATTTATTTATTTTTTGTTTATTTATTCATTTTTATTTTTATTTTTATTTTTGCATTGCTCTGTGCATGTTTGGAATTTCTTAGCAATTTCTTAGATTTACATTATTTTATTCAATTAAACATTGTACTGTTACAATAAATTTAAATGGAAACTTCACTTCTAAAACAAAAATAATTTAACAACAGGATTTCATTAATTTATAGAAAAATGACGTGAAAGGTATTCCTGCAAACGAAATGCCTGTCCTTTACCGTGTTTTTTTTTTTTTTTTTTTTTTTTTTTTTTTTAGAAATAAATGAATCACATTTAATTCATTTCAAAAATGTTGTTTACGTTTGGAAAGAAATTTTAAATGCCGATAACTCTTAATGTATACATTTTAGAAGGTACATCTTCCCTCAAAAACTAATTTATTTTTAAAGATCTTTCAAAAACGTAAATTATATATTTAAAATATTTTTTAAAGCATAAACACTACGTCTGATTACTTTATTTTACAATATTATAAGAACGCGCATTTTATCAGACAATTAAATGCACTAAACAAACACGAGTGAAAAATTGACCTGGGCCAGGACTCGAACCTGGGACCTTACGAATACCGTGCCGACGCGCTGCGACTGAGCCACCCAGATCGATACGCTTGACGGGAATTTCTCATACTTATTCTTGTTGGAAACAGTCATCTGCCACAGTTTGCAGTCATATTTAATTGTTTGATAAAATGTGTGTTCTTATAATTATGAAGTTTTATTTTTAAAAAAAATATCTTCAGAAGAAAATGGCTGACTTGCAGATGAAATTTGATGTTGTTATAACTTGTAACTGATTTGTGCTATTATAATACAGATGGTACATGGTCGTTGGCATGTTTTATCTCTGTTTTGGCATAATTTTTTAATCGCCAAGTTAATTAACAGTTTTTTGCTAATTAAGGATAGGAAATAATATTTTTTTACACTGAATTTTATAAAAGCACATAGATTACGTAATTACTTGTCCAAAAATGCAATCCTTTTTTTATTCTGCCGAATATTAAGGTCTGTAGGTTGTTTGAAAAAAAAAAGTTTGGCGAAGAAAAAAGTGATCATTTTAAGTAACTCGACGTTCTTTTTTTAAAACTATATCTCTGTTTATAAATCACTTATGAAGATGAGTTTGGTCTTAAATTGAAGAAATTCTTCATTAGATTCTTCTAGTTTTCGTTTTTTTTTCTGCGACGCTTGGTTTATTTGATATCTGATATTTTAATCTGGCATGTTTTGTCGATTTAACATTGCGAAGTTGATTTCTGTAAGTAAGCAGTAGCGGTCTAGTTCAGTTCTTGGCGTTATTTGTGTGACGTTTTTTTTTAAAGCTTGGCTTGGCAGAGCGACCGCCCTACTTGATAGACGAATAAAAGTCTACGTTTCTAAAACGTGTCTAAATTTCTAAAACGTCTAAGTTTTAGAAATACAGCCTCTCGGGGATAGAGCGTAAATTTAGCGTCAACACTGAAGTCCAACAAATGCCTAAGCTGTTCAACTGTTCAACAGAAATCTTTTACAAAGAAATTTTTTTGTAAAATTGCCTGTAGATTGACTGCAAAAATAGTGGTCAATCCTAGCTTATAATCAAAGTTTTAATTGTAGCTATCCAAAGAATAGCTAGACCAATAATCTATATTTTAGCAGTGCAAAATTTTGCAATAATTTCTAATATCTTTGTTTTATCATGGTAACGTAATAAATAAAATAAACTCTGAGGTCTGTAACGCAGTAGACTAATATTTACGTACTATACTAAAACGAAATATGGTCTTTGAAACAAAAAAGTGCACCGATGGTTACCGTATCGAAAACTTTATTTATTAATCAAGTAAGCATGCCAAATAAAATTTTGGATTAAATACTTATTGGATTAAATACTTATACACTTTAAAATTTATACATGGTCTTTGGATACCACCGCACAAACTTAGTGAATTGAGAATCCTCGTTTAGATTACATGAAAAGTGTCTAAAGAGCCACACCTCTAAAGCGGATAGTTTTCGAGACAAATGCGAAAGAAAAAAGTATGACGTCACATCCGGAGAACAAGAACAACAACAAAAAGCTTTATTGAACCTCGTGCAATTGCAAACCGAATAAAAAACGATTTTTTTTAAAAAAAAGGTATGGCCCTCAAGGTATTGTTCTTTGGACAACTCTATAATACTCATTGTGAGAATTTTCTTTCTGCGCAGTTTGTGCGATGGTATCAGAATATCCTGTATATACAGGTTGCCCACTAAAACTCTATCCATTCTTATTAACGTCAGATCAGCGATAGCTAGTCATAAACGGGATGTTTCCGTATAATAAAGTGCCTATGCAATACGCGATGAGACCTTTTACAATGCCGTCTAGCTGTAAATTGGGAAACTAGAGATCTTATCTAAAAAACGGTAAGGGATACGAGAAAAAAAATATTGAAAAGTTGTACAGCAGTCTTGATTTAGTAGGAAATGATGTCATAAACTTTTTAGAAGCACTGTAATGTCATATTTTTATATCTTATCATTACCTTAAATACAACATAAATTACACACAGAAAAGTCTCACGCACATTTACTAATAAAACTAATTCATCTAAACAAGGTACAGTTTTTTTAAGTAAGAAAATTTAATTAAATATTCTCAAAGTGTCCATTAGCGGACACATGCAGCCTACGGTGGCCATATTGAGTATTCTTAACTTGATTTTTTTTTCAATAAAACACAGTGTACCTTGCTCACACGTGTTAGTTTAACTAGTAATTGCACAACTAACTTATAATGCCACTTTTTCGCATGCAGTTTGTGGCATATTTCAGCTGTGATAGGATATAACAAAACTGACATTTCAGAGGCTTCCAATAAAGTTATTTTTACATGTATGAAATCATTTCATACTAAATCGAGGATACTCTACAACTTTGTAATTAATTTTTTCCCATATCTCATACTGTTTTTGAGATAAAAATGCAAACTCCACAGTTTGCCGCTAGGTAGCGCTGTAAGTAGTCTCATCGTGTAGCGCGTAGTATTTTACCTTATGTTAGTCGCATGTGAATATGTGATATAGACGCCATTTTCTTCGTGTAAGTTTTGAAACAAGTAGTTTCGGAACCTGTGGATCTCTCTGCTTTCTTCCCATCGGTATGAATTTTTCACTCACAGCAGTTTCGCTCGAACTGTCTACTGCGTTCAAATCTTACAAGTGGAAAATGGTGGCTTGTATCCCAGAGATACACATGCGCCTAACACTAGGTTAAATAAAAATGTATAAATTGCAGATTTTTCAAATTTGTGAGCGCTTATTTGAATATAATGTAACATACTGTATTAGATACATTATATTCAAATGTTATATTGAAAGTTAACACGTGAGAGAGATCCACTGAATCGAAACTCTTGCCGTAGCAAAAATATTCACAACTTGTAAATTTGCAAATCCATTTAAAAAAAAAAAAAAAAAAAAAAAAGGAATATGAAATTAAAAGAAAGCTACTTCTTTCTTTAGAGAAGAAAAGAAATAGTTAAGCGAATAGAATGGAATCCGTTATAAATTATGCAATTTTTTATTTTAACCGTTCTTATTCACATAAATTTCCTCGACTACCACGTATTCAATCTTTATTCAACTTAAAAAGCGTACTTAAAAGGTATTTTTCCGCGAATTAAAGGAGGTTTTATTAATAAATTTCAATATTGCATTTATAAGTTTTAATATTTTCCCGTATATAAATCTAGTAATTATACGATATTTTACTCGGGATGGGAGAGCATAGATTATACATAACAAATAACATGGGCGTATTTCAGAGAGTTGCGGAATTTAGAGTTGCTTATTCTCTTAAAATAATTTTATTCGGAGATTTTATTACGTTCGGAAACGCTTAAAAAACTCGTCGGATTCAATAGTACACCGTAATACCATTTTTGGATTATGTTTGAAATTGCATTAAAGATTGACAATTAATATTTTAAATAAATTACTATATTTTATATAAAAGATAAAAATGCATCGAATTTCATAACATTGCTAAAACTGCAAAATAGCACACAAAATCTCTAAAATATATATGTAAACTATTTAACATACATTAGTGAAATGCTTTAGAGCAAACAAGTTCGGTATGGGGTAAATGCTGAGCAAAATGTATAGTACACAGAAAGTATTAAGTGAGATTAACAAATTTCCATCCATTATCTTAAATTATCCCGTGGGAGTCAGATATTCAACACTTTTACTTTCTTTTTTATCGATCTTTAATATGCTTTCCACCCATCTTTGTATGTTAAGAGTACGAAGGTGTATAATTTCACAGTCAACAATTTTTACACCCACTTAATTAGATAATCGATGCTTAGGTGAATCTATATAAAATAGAGAGTTTAACGATAGTTTAGTTTAGCGATAGTTTTTATTATCTATGCTAAAATGTTAATGAGTTTGATGTTGAAATTTAATTTAAAACTCTTTTTTAAAAGTAAATTCGGTATACTTTTATTTTCAAGTAAAGTACAAAATCGCGACAAGCTAAAAAATCTGGAGTGGCTACGCTCGGCTTTCTGAGCATCGATGTGAAACAAGATTACAGATTCTTATTACAAGATCAGAACAAAATTTCCAAAACTGCAAAATACCACACGAAATCTCTCAAATATATATGTAAACTATTTAAAATACATTAGAGAAATGCTTTAGAACAAACAAGTGCGGTATGGGGTAAATGTTGAACAAAATTTATAGTACACAGAAAGTATTTAAGTGAGATTAACAAATTTCCATCCATTATCTTAATTTATCCCGTGGGAGTCAGATATTCAACACTGGCACTTTCTTTTTTATCGATCTTTAATACGCTTTCCACCCATCTTTGTATGTTAAGAGTAGGGATGCACCGAATATTCGGTATCTATTCGGTATTCGGCCTATTCGGCCATATTACCGAATATTCGGTTAGGCCGAATATCGAACTATTCGGTTTGCCGAATATTTGGCTTGGCCGAATACAAAACTATTCGGCATACCGAATATTCGGTTTGGCCGAATATCGAAATATTCGGCCAAATCAAATACTTTAAAAAAACTTTCAAAAAAAATATTTTAAAAACGCACAATTTCTACTTTTAACTGTCAATTAATAAAGATATTCAAAATAATTAGAAATAGAATCATATTTAGTGAATGCTTTTACATTATTTATTCGCTGTTTGAAAAGTGTCACTTAAGAAAATTAACCATTAATGATGACCTTCATAGGAATTAATGATGCACAAGTAAATGCAAGTTTCTGATTATTGTCTAGTAAATAATCTGTTTCTTGCTTTTTCCCAAACATTATGTTTCTAAACAAAATGAAAAAAAAAACTTTCACAGGTGATAATAGACATCAAGACAGACAATTTTTGTCCAGGAAATCAGGATCGCAACACACTTATTCAATCAAAAGAAAAAAGTGTATCTCGCTCTAGGTCAAATTAGAATTTCCGCTTGTTATTTTAATAATATTGAAGATATTGTAACTATATTTACAACATAGTTACTTTGATTTCTGTGAATCATGATCACGAGAAGTACTGGAAATTGCCACCATTCATATCTAAACAACATTGACTTTAGCTGGATAATCCTTTATTCAGAGTGCAGCTGGCAGTACTATTTATAACTGTGTCACTGGCCAAAGTTCACCCACTTCCAATAATATCACCATATTTGTTTCAAGCAAAATTAATATGATGCGAATCTTTCTAAAATATCTTAATTGTTGTTAAAGATGTGACCGAAAATTCAGTTTCAGCTTGCGGTGACACACCCTGTGTTTTTGATTGAATGTATTGTAGAAGTTTAAAGCTTTATTAAAAAAGTTTTAAGACTCCTCTTTTTAAGTTATAACTCAAAGCACAGATTTTATTTATTTATTTATTTATTATTATTATTATTATTTTAAGGGTCTAGTTCATAAAATGGTAGTATCTGTGTTAAATATTATGTAAAATTGTTTTATAAATTAACTTTTAATACTTTTAAAACTCTGAAATATAAAAATATTCAGCCAGCCGAATATTCGGTATTCGGCCGAATAGTTACTATTCGGTTGGCCGAATATTCGGTATTTGGCCTCACTGTTACTATTCGGCTAGCCGAATATTCGGTATTCGTTTCACCTGTGGGCCGAATATTCGGTCCAAAATCACTATTCGGTGCATCCCTCGTTAAGAGTACGAAGGTGTATAATTTCACAGTCAACAATTTTTACACCCACTTAATTAGATAATCGATGCTTAGGTGAATCTATATAAAATAGAGAGTTTAACGATAGTTTAGTTTAGCGATAGTTTTTATTATCTATGCTAAAATGTTAATGAGTTTGATGTTGAAATTTAATTTAAAACTCTTTTTTAAAAGTGAATTCGGTATACTTTTATTTTCAATAAAGTATAAAATTGCGACAAGCTAAAAATTCTGGAGTGGCTACGCTCGCCTTTCTGAGCATCGATGTGAAACAAGATTACAGATTCTTATTACAAGATCAGAACAAAATTTCCAAAACTGCAAAATACCACACGAAATCTCTAAAATATATATGTAAACTATTTAAAATACATTAGAGAAATGCTTTAGAACAAACAAGTGCGGTATGGGGTAAAGGCTGAACAAAAGTTATAGTACACAGAAAGTATTAAGTGAGAATAACAAATTTCCATCCATTATCTTAAATTATCCCGTGGGAGTCGGATATTCAACACTTTTACTTTCTTTTTATCGATCTTTAATATGCTTTCCACCCATCTTTGTATGCTAAGAGTACGAAGGTGTATAATTTCACAGTCAACAATTTTTACGCCCACTTAATTAGATAATCGATGCTTAAACAAATCTATATAAAATACAGAGTTTAACGATAGTTTAGTTTAACGATAGTTTTCATTATCTATGCTGAAATGTTAATGAGTTTGATGTTGAAATTTAATTTAAAACTCTTTTTTAAAAGTAAATTCGGTATACTTTTCCTTTCAAGTAAAGTATAAAATCGCGACAAACTAAAATATCTGGAGTGACTACGCTTGCCTTTCTGAGCATCAATGTGAAATAAGATTACAGATTCTTATTACAAGATCAGAACAAAATTTCCAAAACTGAAAAATACCACACAAAATCTCTAAAATATATATGTAAACTATTTAAAATACATTAGAGAAATGCTTTAGAATAAACAAGTGCGGTATGGGGTAAAGGCTGAACAAAAGTAATAGTACACAGAAAGTATTAAGTGAGAATAACAAATTTCCATCCATTATCTTAAATTATTCCCTGGGAGTCTGATATTCAACACTGGCACTTTCTTTTTTATCGATTTTTAATTCTCTTTCCACCTATCTTTGTATCATGTTAAGAGTACGAAGATGTATAATTTCACAGTCAACAATTTTTACGCCCACTTAATTAGATTATCGATGCTTAAATGAATCTATATAAAATAAAGAGTTTAACAATAGTTTTTATTATCTACGCTAAAATATTAATGAGTTTGTTGTTCAAATTTAATTTAAAACTCTTTTTTAAAAGTGAATTTCGTATATATATTTTTTTCAACTAAAGCATAAAATCGCGACAAACTAAAAAATCTGGAGTGACTCCGCTCGCCTTTCTGGGCATCGGTGTGAACAAAATTACAGATTCTTATTACAAGATCAGAACAAAATTCCCAAAACTGCAAAATAGTATATACAGGTGAAATCTTTGGCGATATCTCCGGATATTAACATCTGGCATGCGGGTAATACGAAAGTATTCCTTTTAATAAATTTCAAAACTTTATTTGAATACATTAGTGATATTTTTCATATAAAAATGCCTTTTGATGTTGTTAGTAGTCTTGTAAGTATATATATTAAAATTAAAAAATTCTCTTAGAGTCTACAATAAAAATGTTCGCTTTACAATTCTCGCACATTTGCAATCGCTTTACAATTCTCGCAATTGTCGCTTTACAATACAACAATTTAAAGAACAGTCAAGAAAATAAATTGGAAAAAAAATATTCAAGCAATGAAAACTGTACTAGTACAGTTCTCCGACGATATCTTAGCAGATGAATAACGCAGATTTAGAGGAATTAATTCGTTAACTAAAGTGTCAGTCACTACTAGCAACTAGCAGAAACTAGATATTAATTAAATACTGCGCTACCTGCACCATTTGTACCGCACCTAAAAAACATAGTGTAGAAAACGGCTACAAAATAGTACTAAAAATTGTATCCGATAAATGTAGAACGATGCTGAAAGGATAACGGGTCGATCGCAGCGACATCTTCTAGCAGTGGCGTAGACTGGGTGGCGGTCCAGATGGTTTGGATACCACTAATTTTATAAAAATATTTTTGCCTTAACTAATCGGAGAATTTTCTGCGACATTGAAGGCGAAGAAAACTATATAATATTACTGGTTTCCATAGCATTTGGACACCCTCTCTGGCTACGCCACTGTTTGCTAGCTCTTTTCAACGCAAACATTGTATAAGATTGGAACTGAGAAAACGTTTCAGCTAGTGGTAAATATTTTAAATAATTAAATTATACCCTATTTCCTTTGACTTTGATAGTGATTTTCATAAGGTTTGAAAATATGAATGATACTGATCATGGCGAAAAAATGTGATACGCTTCTTTTGTGCCTGGTTGCAGTACTCGATACAAGACAACAAACTAGAAACTATCCCTATTTAGCATACCAAAGGATGAATCTCTGCTAGAAGAGAGGAAAAGATTACGCCCTGATATGATAAAAACTAACTTCAAAATCAGTTACATCTGAAATATACACTTACAAATTATGTTCATGTTGTCAATATTGAAACGGTTACTTTTGCTAGAGGGAAATCTATTTTTAAAGCAGATGTCGCTGCGATCACCTTATTATTGTACCGCATCGTTGCACGTTTATCGACTACAAATTTTTAGCACTTTTTAAAGCATTACCAGTTTGGCTCTTTTAAAATTTCGAATTCATACCAGAAATTCCCTATAATGTTCTTTTCCTTACTTAATGGCAGATATTTCATGACTTTTTAAAGTAAAAATTCTGGTTTTAGAATTTCCGGTTTGAATACGAAAATTTTGAATTAAAAAACGGTAAAACTGTCTTCCACACTATGTATTCTAGGCCCTGTACCATTTGTGCCTTTAAGCAACTTCTTTCTCTCGCAGCATTTCGAATTCATTCAAAATTAATGGCCAAGTTATCGTGAGAAAACTATACATACACTACAAAAAAAAAAAAAAAAAAAAAGTGTTGATTTTACAGTATAATACTAGCATCCCAGCTGCTAGTATTATACCGTAAAATTAACAGTAATAAACAGTAAAATAAGGAGTAATACGCTGCCGCAGATGCACGTTAGCGTATTACTGTTTATTTTACTGTTAATTAGTGTTAATTTTACGGTATAATACTAGCAGCTGGGATGCCAGTTTTACACTGTAAAATCAACATTTTTTTGCAGTGTACAATACGAAACGATAGAATGACAAACTAAAAAAAATCTATACACAATACTGTGAGTTATTGTGCTAGTCTGAAGAAAGAAGTACAGTCATGATTTGTATGTTTGTTTGAATTAACATGATAATCCCCAAACGGCACATTCGATTGAACTCCTACACTATATGGCTAATGATGACCGGTCTCTTGCGATTTTAGACGTTTTGTTAAATATCTAGAAAAACACATAAGGAATTATCCTGAAACTTCAGCCGTGTAAACAGCATAGTTGACGTCATGTATTTCAGCGAAGATTTTTTCCCGAAACCCCATAGGGGGCCGTTAATAAATTGCAGAAAAACGAATATTTTTTGGATAACCCTGTAAAAACTAATATCGCAAAAGCGTTGAAACGGTAGTACATGCTTAGGAGGTTTCTTTTAATAAACAATGTTAGTTTTTATGAGGATAGCATGTATACTAGTGGAGAAATTAAGATTTTTATAAAAACAATCCCAAATTTCACCAAGTGTTTTGCTTATAATATTCAGAGTTCTTAATATAAAAGAATGTTCTTTTCAGCAACAATGGCACACAACATTATATATAACACCCTACAATCAGAATTCAAAAATAATAAATATTGGATGAAAAATGAGCAGGTTTACTAAATATTGCTTCATTGCGATTGCGCCAATTCAATCAAATTATACTGTGCATATATTACATTATATTAGCTAAATGTATGGACCAACTTTTGTGAAAGTCACAGAAACATAGCTTGAAAATTCTGATAGTAATCGTCGATAGAATAAGTTCGAAATTCGCTGTTCCCAAAAAGAAGCAAAAAGATGAGGGGTTGTATCCAAATATACTAGCTGATGAAAGTTGACATAATAAGAATGAAGTGTCTCTCATTGTATATTTGATACAACCCCTCATCTTTTTGCTTCCTTTTGGGAACAGCGAATGTCGAGCTTATTCTATCGCGATTACTATCAGAATTTTCAAGCTATGTTTCTGAGACTTTCACAAAAGTTGGTGCATACATTTAGGTAATATATTATGCACATTATAATTTGATTGAATCGGCGCATGCGCAGTGAAACAATATTTAGTAAACCTTCTCATTTTTTATCCAATATATATATTTTTTAATTCTGATTGCAGTGTATTATATATAATGTTGTGTGTCATCGTTCCGGAAAAGAACATTCTTTTATATTAAGAGCTCTGAATATTATAAGCAAAACACTTGGTGAAATTTGGGATTGTTTTTATAAAAACCTTAATTTTTCCACGAGTATACGTTATATCCTCATAAAAATGAGCATAGTTTATTAACAGAAGCCTCCTAAGCATGTGCTACCGTTTCAACGCTTTTGCAATATTAGGTGCGCAGGGTTATCCAAAAGATATTCGTTTTTCTTCAATTTGTTGACGGTCCCTTATGGGGTTTCGGAAAAAAATCTTCGCGGAAATATATGACGTTTATCATGTTGTTTATACTCCTGAAGTTTCAGGATAATTCCTCATGTATCTTTCCAGATATTTAACAAAACGTCTAAAAACCATTTTGCGACCAATTCTATACAGAAAATCAATAAGTAAATGTGACCAGAGTATAGGTGATAATTATTTTGGTGATGTAATCAAGCATTAATGGTGAAGAGGTAACATCTCCCGTTTCCATATTGGATATCCAGCGTTAGAATCCAGCCGTTTCTTTTGTGTCAGAACTCGTAGCATTTCGAATTCCTTCAAGATTAATGGCCAAGTTATCATGAGAAAACTATACATACAATACGAAACAATACAATAACAAAAATTCCAAAAAAAAAAAACTATACACAATATTGTGAGTTATTGTACTAGTGTAAGGAAACAATTACAGTAATGATTTGTATGTGTGTTTGAATTAACACGATAATCCCTGAACGGTACATTCGATTGAACTCCTATTTGGTTAATAGATTATAGACCACTGACGGAAGAATTGTCTAGAGTTTCGTAAAAATATGCCAAAAGAACAGATGTTTATTCCATTTTTTAACCACACCATTTTTCGACCAATTCTTTACAGAAAATCAAAAAGGAAATGTGTCAGAGTATAGTTGATATTTATTTTGGTGATGTAATCAAGCATTAATGGTGCTGAGATAAAGTCTCCCGTTTCAGTTAGTGATGGGCAAATTGAATGAATCAGTTTCGAATGCGCAGAAAAATATATGTCAAACTTTAAAATGTTTTTATTTAATAACTACGAGAAATTTTAAAAAGAAAAAATTTTTCAGATTTTAATTAGAGCTAGATAGAGAACGAGATAAAAATATTAAATGTCTTTTGTTTTGCAAAATTTCTGGTAGAAATGGATTAAAAGGAATGCGAATTTTCGCAACTATGATTTTCTTTCTTTTTTATTTATCTCTGGTAGTGATTGATAAAAAAAAAAAAAAAAAAAAACGAATGTTAGCAACTATGCTTTTGCGCAGGCCCGAATGATTAATTCGAATGAAAAAAAATCATTCATTCTGCTCATCAATATTTTAAAAACGGGATATACAGTGTTTAAATCCAGCCGATTCTTTTGTGTCAGAACTTTATAAAAAAAAAAAAAACCTTCCCCCTATTTTCTTGTATTTTCTGAACACTTACATCAAGGTTCTGAAAGTCGAGTGAAGTCACTGCAGATTTTTTTTTAAGTGTCCAAATTAAACGTACAAATCAAATGTGAGGAGCTGCATTTGAAATATGTGTAAACCTGACGAATTACTTCTAATTTAAGCAGTGGCAGCAACAAAGTGTTTTCGTAAAGCAAAATTCGTAAAATTCTCCATTTAAAAAATATAAATTTTAGTTCTATAGAGAAATTTTGTCGGACCTTTATTGACAGAATCGTTACAGACAAATTTTGACCGTTTTAAGGGCAGCAACTTTATTCTATAATGCTTTATTATGTGTTAACTTTACGTAATTTTAGTAGTATCACACTATTTTTAATACTTCATAAACTGCAACTTTTCATAAATTTAACTTCATCATGAAAGAATTCTCCGAAGAAATCACCCATATATTTGAGAGAATCATAATTTTTCAAATTTTGATAATACAAACAACCACAACGTCATTAATTTCGTAAATTATCCCTGCACTGTAACAGATTAAGTAGGATATGCTTCATTTAAAAAATATAAATTTTAGTTCTATAGAGAAATTTTGTCAGACCTTTATTTACAGCATCGTTACAGACAAATTTTACCGTATTAAGTGGAGTAACTTCATTCTATAACGCTTTATTATGTGTTAATCTTATGTAGTTTTAGTGGTATCAGACTATTTTTAATACTTCATAAATTGCAACTTTTAATAAATTTAACTTCATCATGAACGAATTCTCCGAGGAAATCATCCATATATTTCACTGAATCATAATTTTTAAAACAACCATAACGTCATTAATTTCTTAAATTCGCCCCTGCACTATACCAGATTAAGTGGGATATATAATGTGTGAATAATATTCTTTTATCATTGCGTTAATGCCTTAATAGAAAGTTTTCTTGCTTCGTCATTTTCAAATTAATTCTAACAAAACGGAACGAAGACACTGCATGCTTTCACTGTGAAAACACTATATTCTCTAAGCATTTGTAAAGTTATTTTGTGTTTTTGGCATTGGCGAATTTCAGCTATTAGGGAATACCATTTACTTTTGAGGCAATATCGCAGCTCAATCTATCTATATTATAAAGGACAAACGTGTCCGTGCGTAACGCTGACGTCATTTTGCGAATGACAACAAGTGCCGATGACATTTCGGTTTTGCGATGTTCGTTAATGCAATTTTTCTAATTTCTAAACATAGCACATTTTTAATTTTTAGACCGTTATATAGGGAAAAAAATCTACTTTCAAATGCAATTTATTTGAAAACTGTATCAGAATTTAATCATTTATTATAGCATCTAAATTAATTTTCAAGCATGATTTTAAAAAAATCAATCTATCGCTTGCAGACGATTACAAAATATTATTCCGTTTTCATTTAAAACAATATAAAAAGTTCAGCATTTTCTTCAAGCTCATATCCGATAACGAAATTAAAACTTCATTAAGCACTCAATAAAATAGTATAAATAAAAATCTAATCGTAATAAGCGCTTAAAACTACTGAAATTATCAGAATAATAATAATAAAAAAAAAAACTGCTGTAGATAACGAAATTTTTAGCGACTTCTTCTATTATTAACTTCTGGAATAAGGCCAATACGAAATTAAAGCTTATAATAAATTTCAAAATTTTATTTAAATATATAATTGACACATTTCATAAACAAAGGCTTATTGTTGTTGTTAGGAGGCAATCGGCAATCTAAAAAAAATATTAAATGGAAAAAAATCTATTAGAGTTTTCAATTTAAAAAATAAATGGTTTTCACATATATTCGCAATCCCGGGAAGCCCGGGTTGCATGCCCTAGTATTGTTTAAAAACAGAAAACCGAAAAAAAATCACAAACTTCAACTATCTGTGATTAGTTATTTGTAGACAAAAATCATTTTAAACGAAATTTCGTCACCTGCAAACAAATAATAATAATGAAAAACTTTTTTGGAGGGAACTTATGAGATAGTCGGGTAATATGGAATAGGGGGTTATAAGTGAAGAAAACGAACAAAATTTGGCAAAAAACAGATGCAATGGTATCAAGAGAACAGGATCAAAATTAGTGTCTATAGGTAGTCAGTCAATATAGTTCAGTTAATACTTCAGATTTGCACAAATCACGAATATAAGAATGTGTCTATATGCGCCACCATAATCATAAAATAATTTGAGATATTGGTATTCAATATAACCCGACACTGCCGGTTTGGGGAAAAATTAAGGGAAGGTTAAACATGAAGAAAACGAACAAAATTTGTCAAAAAACAGATGTAATGGTATCAAGACAGCAGGATCAAAATATAGTGTCTAGGTATTCAACCAATATACTTCCATTCATACTTCAGATTCGCACAATCACAAATATAAGGATCTGTCTTTGCGCCACCATAATTACGGAGTATTTTGAGATATTGGTACTCCATATAACCCAACACCGCCGGTAAATGAAATAATTACTCTATATTTATTGGTGTGAATTGCGAGCTAAAAAACGAGTATTACATCATAAATTGTTCGTAATTCGGTGTACATTATGCTTAGTTTAAATGTAAAAATATTACTTTTACTAATGAATAAAAAATATTGAAAAATTATCTTCTGAAACTTTCCAAAGACATAAAACAAATATTCATTCACACAACACGCCCTGACACCGACAGACTAACTGCTCGTTTTGGGGGGGGGGGGGGGCATTCTGGAAACGTTCTTAAGTAGTTTATGATATTGCCGCTTGGTGGCAGCACCTTACTAGCAGAAACCTTGGCACTCCATATTACCCGACTATTCCATAATACCCGAAGTTCCTCTACATGAAAAGAAAATATAATAAAATGTTGTGTTTTTTATGATAAAAGCCACCTGATCAGGGTAAAAAATCCTTGTTGTATACCTCTGCTGTACTTTAGAGGAAAAGCTGTAAATAATTTATTTCTATAATTTTGTATTCTCTTCTAAAAAAATATTTGAGGATCAATTCAACACATTTATAAAGTTTTAGTTGAATTAGGATTAGGGATGATAGGATGATGAGGATTATGGATATTCACTATTATTTTATGTGTTGAAAAAATGGTTGTTATATCTGTTGTATTTACTAAAATATATTCTATGTAATTATGTTGGTAAGTGTAACGAACTCTCGTTAGAGCGAACTTACAAGGAAGCGATATTTCGTCCGCATTAACCGGGTGGTCTAAAAGGTATCCCTTTTTTTTTTTTTTTTTGAACGAAATTGAATAGATTACAACGGTAGGAAAAAAAAAAGAAAAAAAAAGAAAACGGTTCCTTTAATTTAGCAAGTTTAGTAAAAATGCGAATTAAGGGGGATTTCTACATTCTACTGCTAATATCTATACTCCGTTCGCTGAAACGAGATAACGAAAGTAAACAAATGCGCGTGCGGATTGGCGATGCTTAAACCTGGCGCTGTGCCAGAAGCGCCAATTGTTTGAGCCTCTGCTTTTTTTCTCAAACGGCTGTTTGTTTCTTGTCTTTCACTTTTAAAATTGACGATTTTTTTCGATTGATTTGGTGTTTTATATACACAAATGGAGTGTCAAAATTCTTCTTTGAGCCCGCCTAAGAAGAGAGTAAAAAGAAAAGCTTTGAGTAAGGTGGAGAAAGATATGATTTTAAATGTATACAAAACGGAACTTGAATCGAATCCTGAACTTCCGATTTCTCATACAGGGTGTTCCGTTAAAGGGGTCCAATATTAATAGGGGTAATAGAGGAGATCACATGGAGCATAAATCAGTATATAAAGCCTTGTCGGATCTCAATAGTTTTCAAGTTACAGCAAATAGAATGAAAATTCGGAAAATTGTAAAAGAACCGTCATTGCTAAACTATCGATAATGCTACATAAAAACGAAGCACATATTTAGAAAGAGCAGAAAAAAACCTACAAAATGACATCAATTGTATTAAAATAGCAATATTTATTGACGAGTTACAAGCCCTGAAACAGTGAAAAAAGTACGAAATCCAATATACATCAAAATAGTTAATCGTTAATTCCAAAAAGACAACTCTAGCTACAACAAGGAAAATGTAGTAAAATTTGGTCCATTCCGAAAACTTTCGAAAAAGCTTACAATGAACCATATCGGTTTAATTGTGTGAGAGAAATTAATCAGTTTCTTAGTTACAACTCCGCTTTCTTTGACACTAGCAAAGGTTAAATAATTAAAAATATTGCGATTTGTAACTATGCAAGAAGTTTCAGTACATGTTTTACATGGACAATTATTGTATGTATATGTGCATCATAATTTATGATAGGAAATAATAATAACAAATAGCATAATAATTTTATTAATTATAAATTTAAAAAAGACACTAAATTTTAAATTAATTCATACAAACTTTGTAATTTACAATTTGAGTACACCACAGTCTGTGACTTACAAAATACTGTGCCAAAAAGTGTTGAAAATAAAAGAAAAATGACAAATAAAGAATTACATTCCACGTACTTTATGACATATGTGAAGCATAGTCTTGTGGCCTGCGCTGCACAGTTCAATGTCGGAAGGCAGACGAACGGACATTATTATAATAGGTGTTCGAAGTTGCGCCCATTAACAGAATCGCACAGCCGACAGCGACGTCGTAAAGATTGGCGAACACGCCGAAAAACTCCGACGGAGTTGGGAATGTCTCCTGCAGCGACAACGATTCGCGCTAGTAAATCCTCCGGTGTATCCACAGGCGTTTCATACACCAGCGATTTAAGGTGTCCCCAAACAAAAAAGTCTAACGGATTGAGGTCTGGAGAGCCTGCAGGCCAAGCAACAGGTCCATTGCGTCCAATCCATTTCCCAGGATATGTTGAATTGAGGTGATTGCGAACACCTATGAAAAAATGTGCCAGTGCGCCATCGTGCATAAACCACATATTGTGGCGCAATGTTGCTGGCACATTTTGCAGTAACTGCGGTAAGATATCCCGTAGGAAAACCAAGTACGTACTGCCATTGAGTACATCTGGGAGTAAATATGGTCCTATGAGATAATCGCCGAGGACACCTGCCCATATGTTCACACTGAACTTTTGTTGTGCGTTCGACGGGAAAACAGTGTGCGGATTTGTATATGACCATGTGTGCATATTGTGCGTGTTTACCACGCCCTCTCTCGTAAATGTTGCTTCATCAGTAAATAAAATATTTTCCAGAAATTGTGGATTATTTTCTGTTACATTAAGCAACCAGCGTACGAATTCTGTCCGCTGAGCACAATCTGTTACTGATAACAGTTGTACCCGCTGCACATGAAAGGGGTGCATGTTTTCTGCACGCAGAACACGCCACACACTTTGGTGAGAAACACCGACTTCAGACGCAGCAGCTCGTGTACTCGTGGAGGGGTTATCTTTAAAAATATTCAGTACATCTTCTTCCATTGCAGGTGTTCGTACATGTCGAGGTTTCCCTGCATCAATGCTTGCTGTATTAAACGATCCAGTCTCCCGTAATCGTCTATCGATTTTTATGAAGAGTTTCGAACTTGGGCAACGTCTCCTTGGAAATTGCTCACGGTACATGCGCTGTGCTAGACATGCATTTCCATGAGCTTGCCCGTACATCAGATGCATGTCCGCATATTCTTCGTTAGAGTATTCCGGCATAATTATTATACATCAACTTACTACAATCCCACTTACAACAGCCTCCCTTTAACATAACGCCCACTGATGACTGCTGTTTTATTACACTTTTCTTCCTATACACATAGAAAATTTGCATAAAAAGTACTTCTTCTTCATCATCCTGAAAGTTCATGGAGGAAACGCAGCAGTCACGGAGTTTGCTTTAAGACAAGGCGAGAGCTGCACAATATGTCATTCACTTGACCAGACTGAATAATGAAAGGGTATTGATAGAGGTTGATCAGAAATGTATAATTGAAAGATATTAAAACGGGGTGTTTACAATCGTCATGGGTGGAGTTTCGCTCTTTCCGAGCGTGCAACAGTACAGAGTTGTAACTAGGGAACTGCTTGATTTCTCCCATACAATTAAACTGATATGGTTTATTGTCAGCTTCTTCGAAAGCTTTCGGAATGGACCAAATTTTATAACATTTTCCTTGATGTAGGTAGAGTTGCATTTTTGGAATTAACGATTAACTATTTTGCTAAATATTTGATTTTGTATTTGTTCACTGTTTCAGAGCTTGTAACTCGCCATTAATTCTCAATATTCTAAAACAACTTATGTCATTTCGTAGGATTTTTTCTGCTCTTTCTAAATATGTGCTTCGTTTTTATGTAGCATTATCGATAGTTTAGCAATGAGGGTTTTTTTACAAATTTCCGATTTTTCATTCTATTTGCTGTAACTTGAAAATTATTGAGATCCGGCCAGGCATTATATACTGATTTATGCTCCGTGTGATCTCCTCTATTACCCCTATTAATATTGGACCCCTTTAACGGAACACCCTGTATAGGAGATAATGCTGCTCGTATAACAGGTGTAGGTAAAGCTTCTGTTTTTCGAGTGTTAAGAGAGTATAAAAAATGTGGTGTGTTAAACTCGCCGAAGAAAATAAAATTACGTAAACGTGTTTTAGAAAATATAGATGATTTTGATAGGAATGCTATTAGGAGAAAAATCCACGAATTCTTTTTGAGGAATGAATTGCCAACTATAAATAAAGTTTTGGAAGTTGTAAATGATGACCCTGATTTGCCAACCTTTAAAAGGACGACATTTTATCATCTCCTGAAAGAATTAAACTTTAGATATTCACGGAGAGGACGAGACAGTTTTCTCATTGATAAAAACGAAATAATTGTGTGGCGAAGAAAATATTTAAGGCAAATCAAATCTTTCAGAGAAGAAGGGCGCAAAATATATTATATGGATGAAACTTGGTTGAATGCAGGCCATACAGTTAGTAAAGTTTGGAAAGATACCTCAGTAAATCATCAAAACAAGCATTTTTGTCTGGTCTTTCTTCCGGATTAAAATCTCCTTCCGGAAAAGGAAAACGGATGATAATTACCCATATTGGTAGCGATTCTGGTTTCGTGGATGGAGGGCTTGACTTATTCGAATAAAAAAAAATAAAGATTATCACGAAGACATGAATTCAGAACGTTTTGAAAAGTGGTTTGGTGATATCTTATTTCGACTGGAAGATAACTGTGTGATAGTAATGGACAATGCTCCTTATCATTCCCGAAAATCAGAAAAAATACCGAATACTTCGTGGAGAAAACAAAAAATTGCTGAATGGCTTTTAACAAAAAATATCCCTTTTGAGGACGGAATGTTAAAAGCGGAACTGTTGCAGTTAGTGAAGCAAAATAAAAATAAATATGACAAGTACGCTGTCGATGAAATGGCAAAAGCACAAAATAAAACTGTCTTACGATTACCCCCCTATCATTGCGAGCTTAATCCTATTGAACTGATTTGGGCACAAATAAAGAACTTCGTTGCGAAAGAAAACAAAACATTCAAAATGCCTCATGTAAAAGATATATTCTCTCAAAGTATCAGCAAAATTGGCACTGAAGAATGGAAAAGATGCATTCAACATGTAACCAATACAGTGAAAAAACAAATGTGGGATTTAGATAATGCTATAGATAATATAGTAGATTCCATGGTAATTAATCTAGATTCAAATAGTTCCGATACTTCAACTTCATCTTCTGAATGATTTATGAGGTAAGTGGGCTTCAATAATGTAAGATATAAATAGTTTTGTACTATTTTGTATTTAACAAAATTAACTCCTGATGATTTTTATAACAATGTTGAATTCAGACGGTTTGCCCCGGGAGGAAATTCCGTTCGGGGCATTAAAATGTCCCCCTCCCAAAATATTTCAGATTTTAAACTTTTAATGGTCAAAAAGTATAATCCCCCCCCCCCGCAACTATATAATGTCTCGTCTGGAGGCACAGAAATCCCTCCAGGAAAAAGTATGTCTGAATTCAACGCTGTTTAAAATAAATAGAGAATAATTTATATTTTGACGTCTTAAACTTTTACATTTTTGTTTAAAATCTCGATGTAAATCGGTTAGCAACTTGTGTTGTTTTCATATAGTTATCAAAATAAATGTTTAAAAAATTAACAAATCGAAATAAAAAATAAAATTCGCCAACCTAGGGATTTGTGCCAAATGTGTGGCTCCTTGGCGATTTTTCTGCAACCCATTTGTTTATTTTCGTTATCTCGTTTCCCTGAACAGACTATAGGCATTTTTGTGGGATTTCCTTTTTCAATAAAAACAAAATATATTGCTGCAGATGTTTTTACTTTACAATTAGTTGCATTTCAAACTATCCTTTTAAATTTTATAGAGCCAAAACCCTCCATTTTTTGAATGAAAGAAGAAACACATTTTTTAGAGAGAAATAAAAAACAAAAGAAAAATTTGTTATTACAAAATGTTTGCGAAGTTGAGCCTGCATCCCTCACAATCGTAATGTCCCATGCTTTTCAGCAGATTTATAAGTCATACATATAATTTACGAACAGTCGTATAATCTATTAGATTACAGTCATGGTTAAAAACGATATATATATATTTATTTATACGCCCCCGCTCCCTGCTCGCGACGCTCTCCAACCCCATTGCTTTCACTTTGTGAAAAAGGATTTCTATACCTATTGTACACAAATAAGGTTGTTTTATGTAAGTTTACATGTATGTTATAAGATAGATAGATGTCAGTCTATAAAATCAGTGTAACAGTTTAAAACAAACATGCCAAATTTACAGTTTAAAACAAACATTATTTTGTTTATTTTGTATGTAATGTAATATGTATTATATATATATATATATATTGCAAGTTGAATTTATTATGTGTTGAATTTATTATGTTGTATAGTACATTTATTGTTGTATGCAATTAAGAATGCTTGCTGAAAGCATTGTAATGTATACGTAAGATGTATGTTGCCAGATACATGTAAGAGCATGTAAGATGGATAGATGTAAGATGTATATACGTATGAAGGTACTGTATCAATTTATTAATACAAATTAAGCTTATGTTGTAAGATATAATTAGCAAAATATCGGATGTCTTACAATAGACTGACTGATTTTAAAATTCAATAACTTCCAAACGGTGACAGATATTTCAAAAGTTTTTGCTGAAAAGTAATGTAAAATGTCAAGAGATTTTTTTTTTAAACTGCGATTTCTGATTTTAGTTCGAATTACTAGAAACAGGGGGCGCTGCGAGCAATAGGGGTGCAATCCCGGCCAAAACTAAAATCACCCATCATAGATGCGAAGGAACGAGGTTCAATACATGGAGTGGGTCTCATTCGCTAATACAGTCTTGTTCTTAAGGCCCGATTCTGAATAAGATTTTATTCGTGAGTGAGACGCACCCTATGTATTGAACCTCCTTACTTCATATAAATGCTGGGTGATTATTGTGCTTTTGTCTCGATTGGATGTTTATTGATCGCAGCGTCATCTATTGCTAATAATTCGAACTCAAATCAGGAATCACAGCAAAAATACTCCTGACATCATATATCACTCTCCTGCAAGAATTGTTTTAATATATGTCACCGTTCGGAAGTTATTGAATTTTAAAATCAGTTAGTCCAGTTTAAGACACCCGGTATATGTTAGCATACAAGATGGATAAATCTAAGATCTGTATAT
Source organism: Maratus michaelseni (assembly GCA_963931845.1). Taxonomy (NCBI): domain Eukaryota; kingdom Metazoa; phylum Arthropoda; class Arachnida; order Araneae; family Salticidae; genus Maratus; species Maratus michaelseni. The sequence continues at coordinate 60,021,252 of OZ007594.1, forward strand.
GAAGTAACAAAGTATATAAGTATAAAGGTAATGAATTAAATAATTAATATTAATTAATTTAAGTTTTTTAAATATTTACCATTCTTGGCGGTGTATCCTCTTGCCTCGTATATATCCTGAATCTTAGATTTTAAACGACTCTTTTTTAATTGTGATTCATTACCGTACGCACTTTTTCGTAGTGTATAAATCGTCCTCATTAGCTTCTTGTTCTTTTTAAAAATTATCACAAATATTCTATTATCCAGGATATAACAAATACCCAACACTACAACGAACTTTGAGAAAGTTATCTTAAACACGAAGCCGAGAGAATTTCTAAAGCACATATTGTTCAGATCTCCGATATCACACGACTTAGCAACAATGCTAACAATAAAAGGAGACGTGTCAATGAAAATTCGGGTCAGTGTACTTTTTACCATAGAAGACATTTTATTAGCATACAACAGCATTTTGAAATGTTGAAAATTTTAATCAAATAAGAATTTTCAATGAGCTGTAAAATTTAAGTTTTCAAAATAAACTCTACTTCTAGAATATTTTCGCGTGATTTCAACTGCATTCAATTTTCTAAACTAGTATCAAACACTAGGTATTGAAAATTTCAAAAATGGACATTTAAAAATTAGATATTATGCCACTTGAGAGTAGTCATTTTAACACATTACCGACGAGAAATCATGTTTTTATTTAAAGTAAATCATTGAATAAGGGCGTGACTTCTACTTTATAAAAAATGCTTTTCCATCATGTTGTCCATATTTTTTTTTTCCGTTTGTAAGATATTTTATATTACAACTAGTTGACCCGCCCGGCGTTGCCCGAGCCCTTGTAATAAACTTAAATCTCTTAAAAAACGGAACTCTGGCCACGGTCTATGATGGCTTCGGAACCGTATACCAGGCATGCTCGTACGTTCTAGAAAATCTTTTATTGCCTCCTACCACCGCCAGGGGAGCTTCTGTTCTAAACAAACCTCTTTCCGAACGAACTTCTGAGACAGGTCCCCGCTGCCTACGTTACTGTATAGTAGACGCACTACAAAATTGAGCTGGTTTCGAGAAGATTGGAACATTATTAGCCCAGTTATTGCAATAAGGCACAGTTAGAGAAAAAAACCTTGAGTGAGGTGCCGAAGGGAGGAGATGTTCGAGTGTCCTTCAGAAAATGACTAATTAGGAGGCCCACTATGCATGCATAAATATTCGTTCGTTTTGTTAAGCTAGGAACTTAACTACAAAGTTGGCTTAAACTCTTATTTGTAAATAGTGGTAACCACTACTCATAAATTTAATTTAATGTTATGAAGGGTGACTATTAAGTTAAATATAAAGTTTGGAATCACTTGCGTTGAAATCGTAAAGATAGTTGCTGAGATATGAAAACGGAGCATAGTTAGAGAAAAAAACCTTAAAAGGAGTGCCGGGGGGGGGGGGAGGGGGTGTTCAAGTGTCCTTCAGCAAATGACTAATTAGGAGGACCGCTATGCATCTTTCAAAAATCGTTCGTTTTCTTAAGCTTTGAACTTAATTGCAAATTTGGCTTAAACTATTTTTCGTAAATAGTGGTAACCGCTACTCATAATTTTAGTTTAATGTTATAAAGAGTGACAATTAAGTTAATTATAATGTTTGGAATCACTTGTGTTGAAATCGGAAAGATAGTTGCTGAGATATGGAAACGGAGCATAGCTAGAGAAAAAAACCTTGAAAGGAGTGGCGGGGGGGGGGGAGGGGTTGTTCAAGTGTCTTTCAGCAAATGACTAATTAGGAGGACCACTATGCATCTTTCAAAAATCGTTCGTTTGCTTAAGCTTTGAACTTAATTGCAAATTTGGCTTAAACTATTATTCGTAAATAGTGGTAACCGCTACTCATAATTTTAGTTTAATGTTATAAAGAGTGACAATTAAGTTAATTATAATGTTTGGAATCACTTGTGTTGAAATCGGAAAGATAGTTGCTGAGATATGGAAACGGAGCATAGTTAGAGAAAAAACCTTGAAGGATGGTCCGGGAGGGGTGGGGGGGGGGTGTTCAAGTGGCCTTCAGCAAATAACTAATTAGGAGGATCACAATACATCTTTAATTATTGATTCATTTGGTTAAGCTAGGAACTTAATTTGAAATTTGGCTTACTACTTTTACACTACTATTCGGAAATTTTGGTAAACTTCTTTCTAGAAATATACCTTGAAGCTTAAATGTAATTAGACCCTTGTCCCTCTTAATTCCCGCAAATATAAACAAGAACGAAAAATCATGCGTCCAGCATAGATTATGTAACACTTTCCAACGCTTCCAAAATAATTTTACAAATCATACCGTTTAATAAGCTAAAAGATAACATCTAAGTAATCAGAATACTTTTCATCAGCCCTGTATAGGATCTATAGATTTGTATATATACTACATAGGATGCTAAATTTTAGTTCAGTTAGGAAAAGCGTAGCACAGTTTAAAATTCCCCGTCTGGAGTTAAATAATACGGAAATGTGTTCGCGAACTTTTGTGCTACCCTGTATAGGATCTCCAGAATTTATACACACCACGTAATAGACAAAAAGTGAGTTAAAATTAAAATCGCGTTCAGTAACTTAAAACGCACTTCCAGGAATTATTGTTAACAGACAGTAGAGAATTCTTTTGTGTGTCCCTGTAAATGAACGATGACTGCTATACACACAATATTCTGTAGTAAGCCTCTTGTAATGCACCTTATATAAATTTCAATGCGTTTAAAATAGGGAAACATTATTTAAATAAACCGCAGACGATTTTTCTCCATAGACGTAATGTAACGGAATTCTTTTGACTGTCCCTGTAAAGTAACTATAAGTGCTATGCACACACTATTCCATATTAAGCTTCTTCTAATGCACCTTAGTGATATATATAAATTTCAATGCGTTTAAAATAGTGAAACATTATTTAAATAAACCTCAAGTGATTTTTCCCCATAGACCGCAATGTAATGGAATTCTTTTGAGTGTCCCTGTAAAAAAAGTATAAGTGCTACACACTTCCGTTGAAATAGGGAACATGCTATAGATAACGACTATAACATATAAAAATTGCAGAGCAATCCGAGCATATTTGCGGGAGTTAGAGCACGGACAGACGGCAGACGGCAGACGGCCAGACAAACCGAAGTCATAAACACTTTTCAACTAGGTTGGAAAGTGTTAAAAAGAATCTGTTAAATAAAGTTTTCTGTATTAACAATCTCCATCATAATAATAAATGTCATGTAAAAAAAAACTTAAACCCGACTAATTGTCATGAAGAAAAATATGCCTGCAAAATATTTCAATCAGTGGGACGTATGTGTAATTTGTCATGTACAGGTGGCGTGACATTCGCATGGCTCCTCTACGCTCATAACTTCAATCCATGTTGACACTATTTAGTTAGAAATCCTTTATTTAATTACTTCTGTGAAGAATCGATGCAACCAACCAGTGAACCAACCAACCCAAGAGAATAAAAGCGTATTTTTAATGAGAGTTCTTTGTGCATTTTAATTAATATTTCAGAAAGTAATTAAAATATTAAAATTCTGAAGTAATGTTGCACCAGGAGAGGGTTTGGACTACCTAAATCTAAATTTCCAGCCTTCTAGGTGGGCCAGATTTTCCTAGCCATCTCCAACAGACACACACACATACACACAGACACACAGAGCGAAACTTTCTTTTATTAGTTTAGATAAGTACATTGAAAGATAATTACTGGTGCATAAACTTGAGAAACCTATCTAGGAAACCAATTCACGAGAGACTTTCAGAAAAGGGATTGTATTGTTTTAACACTAGAAGCGAAGAAAATGTTACTCAAGTTTTATAAAATTATTTCACACCAGAATTTTTATTTAAAACTTTTAACATTATTTTTGTGTGGTATATATTTAACTTATTTTAGAAAAAAAATTCTGGTTCGAATCGACATTTTTTCATTTGGTACGGGTCAAAATGACCCCTCATCGCGGTTCTAGTGTTAAAACCCAGATTTCACAAAGCATACCATCAGTATTGTGTTAATAAGAAAAAGAGGCTCAATAATTCCACTATAGTGGACACATAAGCATATGGACCCCGTTCTAGTCCTTCGGAATGAGAAATTCAAACATCAATTCCCTTCCAAGTTATATTTTATACGAAAAATTTCTTAATCATGACAAATTGTTATAAGTTAAAAATCTAAATATAAATGTTTATCAAACTCAAAATCTTGCACCTCGATACATCTCTTTAGATGGATGATAGTGGTGTATGTGTATACTTCTTTTTCTAACAATATTTTCTAAATGGAGTAACCAATACCAGACTTAACCCTTTGTTACATATTGTCCACCACAGTTTACAAAAATGCTATTTTTTCCTTATCATAAAAAATTGTTATAAGTTAAAAATCCAAATATAAATGTTTATCAAACTCAAAGCCTTGAAGCTCGAGACATCTCTTTAGATGGATGATAGTGGTGTATGTATGTACTCACTTCTCTAACAATATTTTCTATATTGTATTTTTCAATATTTTCAAATTTAAATCTTTAAAAAGTTGATCGCTTCTTGATGCCCTTCCATATAATCATTATTATTTCTAAACTAATCTTAATCGTGAACACAATGACACTGAGGAAGTTTCTAAAGTACAAACTTTTCTGATCTTAGATATCACATGGTTTGAGAGCGGCCATGCTAATGAAGAAAGGAGGCGTGGCAAAGGAAATTGCGGTCAGTATCCTTTATGCCATTAAGGACTTCTTATTAGCATTTTCACTTCTTTAAATATTATAAACTCTACTAAAGTATTTTAAAAAGAACACAGAAAACTTTTGAATTATTAAAAATTGTATGTTTTAAAAACATACTATAATAATAAATTTGGGGTTTTATAAGGTTTATTTTTTAAAACAAAGATAAATGAAAAACTTTAGTGTAGAATTTTTTTCCAAAAAAAATTTAATAATTATTAATAATATTAAAAAAATTTAATTTTTACACTGTTGAAATTTGAAAATGCGTTAGTTGAAGCCTTTCAATTTCAAAAGAGATATATATTGCTTTGCTTGCTGTATGCAATGGCGAAAGAAAATGCGCTTGTTTGAAATTATATTAAAATTGAAATAGATTTTGCAATTAAATTTTAGAGAGTGTATATTATTTTAGTTTACTAATTTGTTTTCTTTAACTGAATATATATATGCTATGAAATATTAATAGAAGTAAAATAAATACAGTGAAAATATACAACAATATTCGTCGGCAAAAGGTATTTTAAATAATTAAATTAGAGTTGTAATTATTTTAAAAGATTATTTTAAAAATGCAAAAAAGTATTTATTTGTTAAACATCTATTAAAAGATAAAATTCCATTAATTTGATTTTTTTAATTCCAAACATTTTATCAAAAATAAACTTATAAAAAATTAATTTTATGAAAAATTAATTCGTAGAAATTTTAATAGTGTGTTAAAAAAGTAAGTTATTATTCAGTGTCACAATATGCTTTTCCAAAGAAGTTTATGAAGCGTACATAAAAACATACAGTCCAGGAAAATGTACACCGCCAACTAATTATGCTGCAAGTCATCGCCTTTATTAGTAATAGTGTTTACTAATTATTGATGTGCTTACATTTTTCTTAGGGGATTTTTGTTATTTTGCTTTCCTAGAACACTCGCTTCTTTTTCAGTTGACAGCTGAAAATTTATTTGTAAATAGATACTGAGAAAACACAGTGGAAATAGTCTCTAGCCACTATAAATTCTGAAAGAGAAAGAGATAATAAAAAATAATCTGAAAATAATCAAGTCAGATTCTCGTGAATTACGTTTTTCCGTATTTTCATATTCGAATTTTCACAATAATCAAAACTCGCGAATTTTAAAACCGCAAATGTTGAGGGATTACAGTATATATATAAATAGTAAATGCTTATTCACTTAAAGACGTTTTCTTTATCGTCTCTCCAAAGAAAAAAGAAACTAAAAATACCATTTTTTTTTTCGACACTACAAAGTGTTCTATCGCTTTAATAATGAATAACTTAGTATCAAGATTTTGAACCTTGAGATCATGCTTTCTTAAAATATCTTTAATTATAAAAGGGTTGTAAAATCGTTAATAAAAGAAATAAAATAAAACATCTATTGTTTTTACTTAGCACGTGAAAATATACTTTTATGATCCTAGCAACAGCACGAACTGGAAGCCTAACCTTATTTAACCCAAATATACGATATTAATGCTTAGATTTGGCGTAGGTCCAAGTATTATCACACGGTATCCAGAACTTTCCCATTACTAAAGTATATAGAACTAAAGTATGGGAGGACTTAGTAATGCATAATGTATGGGTAACAGTTAACCATTTTGAAAATGGGATTTAGCGATATGGTACAATGTTTTTCTTAAAGTAATTTCTATATGTTTAGTAGCGTTACATTTGTACTTGAACGATTGAGTAATTTTTCTATTTTTCATTTGAACGATAACACAGTTTATTTTTTAAATAAATCTATATTATTTTTTTATTAAAGTAAATTTGTTTTTTTTTTTAATTAAAATAAATTTATATAAAAAACTGATACTTGCTAGTTATGGAAATAAATAAACATATAATTAAAAATATATATATATTTGTAAAAAAATAAACATGTGAAAAAAAAAGTATAAATAATCCATAAAACAGGGTTAGTACGATTTCACTACAATTTTCTAAAATAATTTTTCTATTTAATATTTAAATAGAAGAAATAGACGCCTTATTTAGTTACAGGATTTATTACTTTTCTGCATTTAAATAAGGCGAAAAATTCTATTAAAAATTGTGGTAAAAGCGTACAAACCATGTAAAATATGAATATTTTTTAAAAAATAAAATTTATGGAATAATAAAGACATGGAATCAAATTCTGTGTGACGGAAAAAAAAAAGTTTTTTTTGGATGATCAGGTTACTAAATAGAGTTTTAACTCTAAAACTATAACTGTTAATAAAAAATATTTTTTATTAACAGTTTTTAGATGCGTTCGTAATTATGTAAATACGTAGCACCTATAGTCGTCGTCTGGTCCGTCCGTCTGTTCGTCTGATCGTCTGTCCGCATAAAGCAGCCCAAAAACAACCCAACCGAATGGTTTGAAATTTAATATATATAATTGTTGCAGAATTTTGTCGAGTCAATTCAAATTGTATGAAAATCCAATCAAAACATAAAAAGTTATTAATAAAAGTTTTCTTCATTCTATTAAATCTTATCATACGTAATCTATATAATAAAAGCGCAACTCATGTGATTCAGAAAAACAAATACGGGATAACCACATCTGTTCCCATATGCCAAAAGTCATTTTTATTCAAAATTGTTTTTTCGAATAAAATTGCATAAAAGTTACATTTTTAGAATGATCGTTCAAAAAAATTGTTTGTTACATTAAAAAAAGGTATAGATTCTGAGATAAATTCAGTGAAAATAAGGTTAACAGCCGAATATCTCAATCCATTAAAGTAAATAAACAAAAGATTCATTCATCGTGAATCATAGAAATATTAAACCGTGGCGGTAATCATTCTAAAAGGAAGATCTCCAAGGTGAATTTTACAGCGCTGTCTGGCGTCAGAAAAAAAATCGCATCTGTAAAAATGGCATACTTAATAATAATAATAATAAAGACATGCTTAGTTCGCTCATAGCAGACGATATAATTCATTTCACTGAAATAATAAGGATGATTTTTTTTACATTGTAAAACTAGTTATAGCACAAACGTACCTCATTTGTGACGTTTAACGTACAATTTCCAACTTGTTATTAACAGTTTGGGAACAATAAATACCTATGTATATGGAAATTAATGTTTTATGAAGCTTTTTAATAATTTTAAATCCTTTGAAAGACAATTCCTTAATAAAGAAAATGCCTAAAAAAACCCGTGAAAAAACATAAACTTGGGTTTTACAAAGCTATTTTTAATCCTATACTGTATATGCTGTAAGTTTCCAAGATACAGATTTATATTTTTTCAATTTGCTTGAACGCTCTGTTTCATTATGTTAGTAAAGATACTTTCATTATGTTATTAAAATTATACATTCGTTGTATTTTTATAACATACGTTCATTATACAGGAAAACCTCCCTAACGGCCGCTCCCAAATAGCGGACACCACTGTTTAAAGAACCCTTTTTGAATTTCCAACAACTATATAATGGTATGTTTTTACCACTGGATAGCGGACACCTTCGAATAACGGCCGAATTTCGTGCTCCAGAAGTGTCCAATATTCAGAAGTTTTACTGTATATAGAAGTAGAATTTTTTTCTTTAGATGGTGAGTAAAACACACACTTTCGAGAGCAATCAGTAAGTAGTTCTCTTCATGTATTAGATGATGTATTAGATTATTTCATGAAGATGATTAGTATCAGAGAGTAGTTAACTCAACAACGTTAACATATATCGAGAACGAGCAATTAAATAGCTGTTCTCTTCATCAGGTGATTAGTAGCAGAGAGTAGTTGCAACAAGGTTAAAACATAACACGAGCTAGAAATTAAATAGCTGTCCTCTTTATGAGATGGTTAGTAGCAGAGAGTTGTTAACGCAAAAAGGTTAAAACATAACACGAGACAACAATTAAATAGCTGTCCTCTTCATCAGATGATTAGTAGCAGAGAGTAGTTAACGCAACAAAAGGTTAAAACACACACGAGATAGCAATTAATTTTCTATTCTCTTCATCGAGTGATTAATTACAGAGAGTAGTTAACAAAGCAGCGTTAAAGCATATCGAGTACAATTAATTATCAGCTCTCTTCATCAAGTGATTAGTAGCAGAGAGTAGGTGACGCAACTATATTAAAACATATCGAGAACAATTAATTAATACCTATCATCAATAGGTACAGCAGGTGCAACACGATCAAAACATTAAATAAGAATTAACATAATGAGAACAAGCAATTAATTAGTTGTTCTCTTCATCAGGTGATTAGTAGTAGAGCTTAGTAAACTAAACAAAGTTAAAACATATCGAGAGCAATTAATTAGCAGCTCTCTTCATCAGGTAATTAGTAGCAGATAGTAGTTAACACAACAAAGTTAAAACATATCAACATCAATTTATTAGCAGCTTTCTTCATCTAGGTGATTTGTAGCAGAAAGTAGTTAACGCTACTAGTTTAAAACATTACGAGAGCGAGCAATTAATTAACGGTTCCCTTCATCCGGTGATTAGTAGCAGAACTTAGTAAAACAAACAAGGATAACACATAAGAAGGGCAATTAATTAGCAGCTATATTTATTAGATATCCAGTAGTAGAAAATAGTTATCCCAACGAGGTTAAAACATACCGAGAGTGAGCAATTAATTAGCAGCTTTCTACATCGGGTGATTAGTAGCAAAAATTAGTTAACATAAGGTTAAAACATAGCGAGAGTGAGCAATACCGGCTCTCTTCATCAGCAGATTAGTAGCGAAGAGTAGTCAGCTGAATAATGTTAAAACATATCGAGGGCAATTAATGAGCAAACCTCTTCATGACGTGGTTAGTAGTAAAAAGTAGTTAATCCGTTGAAACGTGTTCTACTGAATATATTTTTACATTGCTCGGTTCACTACTCTCTGTTATTATTCACCTGATGAAGAAACCTACTATTTAAATGCTGAAAACTGTAGTAGTGTGTGATTATTCACTATCGTGAGGAAAAAGTAGATTTATATATTTGTTATACCCTAAAATTTTAATATCACATACGTTAATTATGTAATTAAACTACTATAAGAACACTTAACTAACATAATACATATGATTATTTTGATTCTGTATCCATTGGCGTTATCCTTGCATTAGAGGCCTGCAACGTGTCGGATTACTTGATCGTACCCGAAAGTTAAAATTATCTTTATTTGCTAAAGATTATGAAATATTCTGAAAACACACACTGTTGCAGACAAATATATGCACCTAGAAAAAATTGAACTAGAGCTACAAAACTTGGCATGCTGATGTGATTGGATGAGTTATGTAAATTATTAACATTTCAGTACCAATGACCAATGGAGACTTGTGCGATGCGCAATTAAAATGCGTAGCAGCAGCATTTAAAAGAGCCAGTACTCGAATTCACGGGTAATTAGAACTGAACTATCATTGTTGATACACGCGATCCGAAAAAAAGATGCCTTTAAGACTTACTCGTAGGCACTACGAACAGTTGTCAGACTTCGAATGGAGTCGCATCATAGACCTCAGAGGCGCCGGTTGGTCGAACAGACGTATCAGCCAGCATGTTGGTCAAAACGATATGGTAGTCGCGCGGTGTTGGCAGCAGTAGATCTGAGAGGGCATACTCAGCCACCGCAATGGCTCAGGACGCCCCCGGGCCACAAGTGCACCAGATGATCGACCAATCAAGAGAGCAGACACCAACAGTGTTTACACCAACCGTGTCATTTACTCGATGCCATTTGCCAGATGATATTGATCCAGTGGTATCAAGGCATAGCATCCATAGCATCCATACACACAGACTCTGGGCTCAGGTTTCGACGTTCATTAAGGCAGTTGCCACTAACCCCTCAACATAGGCAGAGTCGTCTGGATTGTTGTCGATCTCCGGACAAACTGGACAGTGTGTCTGGATGGTGAAATGTGATCTTCAGCGACGAATTCCGCTTTTCTCTCAGTGCTAATGACCACCACATGTGTGTGTAGGATGGTCAGCGGTCCATTCCTGTATTTGTTACTGAGCGGCGCACTGACATAAAGCCTGGTGTGACAGTCTGGGGAGCGATGTGCTGGGACAGACCTTTAATTATGCTGCAAAGTACTCTGACGGCTCGCAGGTACGTTAACAACATTTACAGCCGTGGTACTGCGTATGCTATCAAGTCGCCCAGGTGCTATTTATCAGAAAAACAACGCTCTGCCACATACAGCACGACTCTCGCAACAATGCCAACAAGGATATAACGTCTTTCCATGACCTGACAGGTCACCAGATAGTGCTCCAATAGAGCATGTTTTTGACACGTTGGGAAGGCGACCTCAGCCGTCTCGGAATACCATCGAACTACTAGATCAATTACTACCCTAATGGCAGAACCTACCATATAGGGACATCGGTACCTTAATAGACTTCATACCCCACTGAGTATCAGCTTGTATAGCTGCTAGGGGTGGCTGAAATTGACAATCTTTTTGCGGCTGCTAGTCAATAAAATATTTGTTTGTTTTGAATTTGTAATCAATTGTTCAACTACGCAAACACTATTCACATGCCGAGTTTCATGATCGTGGCTCAATTTTTTCTGGATGCAAATTATTTTTTGCAGCAGAATTTATTTGATACATTTTGTAGACTGTTTATGAGAATAATTCAACAAAATACCCAAATATATGCAAGTGGGCACATAATCTGTGATTGATACAGTAACAGAAACATTGCTAGTTTTTTTTCAAATCGTGAAAATGCTGCTTGATTACGATTCTAAATTTCCCTTTTAAATATATTCAAGTATAAAATGTATATATCATGTATAATCAATGCTTAATATGCGACGGATACGAACGGAGCTTGGCTTCGGTACTGCTTTTTTTTCCAGTGAATATTTAAATACTGGTCGTAGCTCACTGGAACTTATAAATATACTGAGCAGTGGAGCTTACCAGGACATTGCTGTATGTTGTATATTACTGGTTAATAAAAAAAATCTTTAAAGAGTAAGATTTTCTGAAAATTTCCTTTAAATGTTTTTGCTATTTGTTCATTCATTAAATTATATTATATATATACATAACGACCAACTATTCCCTTTTTCTTGTTAGCACTATCCGAATAAAAATCGTTACCTTATTTAATCGCAGAATTCTGCAATTAAATAACGTCAATATTAGGCGACGATTTCTAGCCAGAAGTATTACTTACAAAAAAAGTGGACATTTGACAACTGTCTATATAGAGTGATAGGAAACTATCTGGCAAAATTTTAAAAGATGGTAATGTGGACCAAAAGAAGTATTTTTTTCAGAGAATATGTGTTCGGAAATCACGTGTATAAGGCGCTATTGGCGCTTATAGGCTGTCTTTCATCGCACCTTTCACATTTTTCTTCGTCACCAGCGCTTAAACGGGCCATTTCCGGACACATATTCTTAACCAAAAAATGCTTGTTTAGTTTCCCTCCACCACGCTTTCAAATGTTGCCAGTTATTTTCTGATCACACTCTATACGTATAGATATATTTAAAATGAAAATATTTTTATTTTGCTGAAGAAAAAATGCTTTAATCTTTGTACATAATGCATGAAATACAAATATGCGGATAGATGGGACGTAGAAATATCCTACGGTTGTTAGTATTGGCGGAACATTAGAGTTTCGTTACTTTTTGGTTAGATATTAAGCATTGCGTATACGTCCTACAGCGGGAAATGACCAATTTTATTATTTTCAATATAATGTTTTATAATATACAGTGTGTCCAAAAGTCCTTGACATATTTTAAAATTCAATAAAAGATTTAGCAATTGGCGTATGAGAATGCGGTTTGGACGAAAATGCTTCTTATGATCTGAAATTTTGTTTAAGCAAATTTAACGAATAGTTTGAAAAAGTTTTCATAGATGGCGCTGTTTCTGGAAAGTTATCGAATAGGTAGAATGCCTTTATACATAACAATGGGGAAAGACGCACAATGCGTATGCATAGCTCTTGTCCAAACTATGGCAACCCACATTCCAGAAATTAAAATTACTCGTCTGTCCATCCTGACTCGTCTAATCGAACTCAGAAGGGCATGTATTGTCAAGTTCTGGAATGTGGGTTGTCATAGTTTGGACAGAGATTGTGCATGAAAAATGGGGGTCTTTCGATACTTTTATGTATGAAGGCATTCTACCTATTCGATATATTTCCAGAAGCAACGCCATCCATGAGAAAATTTTGGAACCATTTTTTTATTTGCTTAAACAAAATTTCAGATAATAAGAAGCATTTTCATCCAAACCTCACTCTCGTACACCAATTGCTTGATCTTATATTGAATTTTAAATTGTGTCAAAGACTTTGCGACACGCTGTATAATTTCATATATTCATAATAAGTATAAAAATATCAATAACCTTATCATCTTGTGAAAGATGGAAGAATCAATCTTGATGGCCTTCCTTATATAAGAATTTAAAACAATTTTATTAAATAATACAAAGCGTGAAAAGACGCATTATTAAATTTCTAAAGTGTATTTTTTTACTTTCAATGCGTGAAATAACGCTTGTGAAGGCGTTAGAAATATCTCTGTAACAGTAACATAAATTATGTGTTGTTTCATTTTTTTTTTCTCCTCCAACAGAAACATTCAGTTACTCATTGATTACATCCTCTTAAAAAAAATCCAAAACGGCAGAACATAATGCTCTTTGTGTTCAATATTCTTATCTTACTCTTTCATGTAACAAGTCTCCTAAAAGTTTTCACTTATTGATCGTTCATACTACTAAAATTCATCAAAAACCATCTTATAAATATGAAGTTTCTGAGATAATGAACTTCAAGAATATTTATGAAACACTTTCAATAAATAAACAATGCAGCAACTTCTCATAATTTATATACTTGGGAAGAAGAAAAAAATTGTTCGCTCAATTAATACATTTTTCAGACGGTGATAATGTTGTTAAATAATAAATTATCTTCCTCGTACGCTAGAAACTACCCCCCCCCCTCCTCAACCAATGCGGACTAGAAAAGTTGAGCTGTTTCAATTTATTTTACTGTTTTTCCAGTTTTTTTTTTTTTAAATATCATAAATGAGATTGAAAGGTGTTCGCTGAAAACTTTTAAAGCTCCGAGAAATGTAATTTTATTTATTGTTAACTTGTTTACAGTGAAAATATCATTCATAAAGAAAATATCATTCATCCATTAGTTCAGGAGTTTTTCAGTATTAAAAGATTGGTTGATCGATTGATGATCCAAGTTTTTTCCCTGTTTTCTCAAAAACTAGTGTAGACATTTGAATGCGACAAACTGCAGATTATAGTTAGAAACAGTTTAGTGTTAGTTATGTAACCGTTTCTGTGCCTGTCACGGACAACATACAGTCGGACACATTTTTAAATACTATTTTTGACTTTACACCGTGTAAATAGTCAAATGAGCTTAGAAACATGTGTTTTTCTGAAAATCTGTACAGACACAGACACTTCAATTATATATGTATGATACATACATATATAATTGGAGTGTCTTTACAGAGTTTCAGAAAAAATACATGTTTCTAAGCTCATTCGTATAGATTCATTCATATAGATTTTTCATGTTAATCCAAGCGGAAATTCTTTAAGAAGTAATTCTGTATCCTGATTTGCCATAGGGAATTTGTAAAAAATATAAATTAATTGAATATTTAAAAATACTTAGAGTTATTAATTAGTCTCTTATAAAACTCCTTGCGTTCCAATTTTCAAAATAATTTTCTTCCTTTTTTCGTTTTATTGCGTAAAAGAACTTTATTTTTTTTGTAAATGTAGAAACGTTTTTATTCAATTCGGCAAACAGTTGAAAATAGAAAAATAAAACTGGTTCGGAACTAAATTTTTATTAACAACTTAATATACTGATATAGTAATTGTTAATATTTCACATTGAAATAAAAAAGCACCACTAAATTTTATTATCTGTAAACGAGAAATAAACCCCGGACCTTACGGATAGAGATTAGTTCAGATTTCTAAAAGCTGTCGCCAAATGAATTGTGATTTTTGCATTATATGCTGAAGGCATGAGGCATTGAGAATTCCTTCCGGTGCTGAAAGTTCCAGGGTAGGCTCTGAAATGACATGAAACAGTTGTAGCAGCTTAACCATAAAAGAGACAGACCAAACCGAGGTAAAACACGAGCAGAAAACATTTCCAGAAAATGCAACGTGAACGTAACTAGGACTGGATGCATTCCCAAAGTTTCGAAGAAAAAAGTCGCAGAAGGCATGAACATCAATCGGGAGACGTTTAGATATGGCAATAGGGCAAGATGTGACTATTAAAAATAAAATCGTTCATTGGATGCAGCCTTACAAAATGAAAGAGTGCCAGAAAGCTGACTCCAAAAATAGATAGCACCAATGAAGCAGGCCGCTGATGATCAGTGGCAGAAATATTTTTTCAAAATTTTCATTATCGAACTGTGCCATAATCGATACAACAATCGAATTCGGTTGAAGGATTCTCTTAGTCCACAGCCATTATCAAAAGACGGTAAAACTTGCTGTCCGTGATAGTTTGGGGTGATATTTGCTCAACTGGCAAAACACAACTTCTTTTGTCGATAAAGGTGTCAAAATCAGTCTTCAAACCTCACCATTAAAACACATTGAACAGCGTATTGATTCCCTGGTCCCAAAAGTGCCTGGGAAAGGAAAAATGAACTGTCCAGCACACAGAATAAGAAGATCACAGGAATGGTACAAGTCACTTCTTTCGGACTTCTTCAGAAGAGCCTCAAAATGGATTCCGTATGTACTCTCTCGATGCAGTGTTGAATTCAGACACTTTTCTCCGGGAGGGATTTCTGTGGCAACAAGGGGGACATTATAAAGTTCCGAGGGGGTGGAAATTCAACTTTTTGACCATTGAAAGCATAAATTCTCAAATCTTCCGGGGGACATTTCAAAGCTCAGGGGGGGGGAATTATCCCCCCGGGCCACCTCTGAATTCAACACTGTCTAGATGTCAACCAGATGGGTTATTCTGCGAGGACATCTTACAGAGAAGAGTTTGTTCTAATTCTAATCTCACAATGGTTTGGAGTCCCTGAAATAAAATCTCCTCAGGAGGAATAGGAAGACATATTAGGTGATGAGTTTTGGCACAATTGCTGAAAATTGTTTTATCCCTTCGCGACCGTACAGAGTGCTCAGAATTTTTCATTACTCCTATCAGTCATTTCAAATAGAAAATTTTACTTTATTTAATTTTAGCATTTTTGAGATAAAGTTAGGGGGAAAAAATTAAAAATTGCATTTACCCCAGATGAAAGATAATTTCTGTAAAGGACGTCTGACTGCTTCTTTAATAGATTTCGTTTCGACGTGAAAGCAAAAGGTGGCACTTTAGAAACGTATATTTGTCTGTAAGTCATAGGATTGTACTTCTTGTATAAGCTAATTGATTTTGATTTATGTGATTATTAAAAGTATTGTAAGCTAAAGCATTTGTCCGAAGTACTCTTTACCGTCCAGTATTGAAAATTTTGAGGAAAAATTTAAACGCATGGAGAAAATATTAAAGATTTATAACTGTAAAAATTTTAAATTGAGAAAAATGCATTTTAAATAGAAAATTATATGTTATTTTCATTACTTACGTTTAAGAAGTAAAAATGAATACTCGTAAAGTACACTAGTGAAAACAATTAAAGGGACAAACGGTTTTAAAAAAATTAAAAACAAAATAAGTTATACCTATACGCAAGTAAGGTATCAGATGATAGTTAAGATCTTCGCGGACACACGTGCCACGCAGGGGTCTGTGTCGTCATAGGGCAGTGGCGCTATTATCGCGTTTGTGTAGAGGTACTTCATTTGCTCGCCAAAGCTTGTATCGTAAGGACGTTTTGAAACATCGTAGCATAACTCAGTCCTTGTTTTTTTAATTTTTTTGTTTACCCATCTTTAGTATGGCTAGTCGTCATCGTCTAGATGATGCCACGAGATGGCGGATAGTTGGAAGACTCGAAGCAAAGCCAATCACAGGCTGCCTGTTGTAAGGACCTCGAGGTTCCGAGAAATGCAGTGTGCACTCTGTTGAAACAGTTCACAGAGACAGGAACAGTGGTCCGCCGACCTGATCAAGGCCGCAAAAGGACAACAACGCCAGCTGAAGACCGTTATTTGAGACTTCTAGCCAAAAGGGATAGGTTCACGACAACGGCACAACTGTCTCGTCACCTGTATAATGCCACAGGAACATCCATTTCCAGGATAACAGTCACCCACAGACATAATACAGGTGGCCTTAATGCCAGGCGCCCTGCAGTCTGCATCCCTTTGACTGTGAACCACAAAAAGGCCTGTCTAGCATGTTGCCGAGAACACCTGTCTTGAGACAGAGGATAGTTGGGAGCGGGTTGTATTCAGTGATGAGTCGAGATTCAGTCTGGACAGCGACTCGAGACGTGTTCTCATCTGTAGAGTTGAACCCGGGAGTCGATATCGGCCCTCTAACATTGTTGAAAAGGACCACTATGGTGGAGGTCTGGGCAGGCATCATAGGTCTGGGTAGGCATCATGGGAGACGGGCGTACTGATCATCATGCGTTCGATAGAGGCACTCTGACAGGTCAGCGGTACAGGGACGAGATCCTTGCACCCTATGTGAGACTTTTCCGTGGAGCACATGGACCAAATTTTGTTTTACTGACGATAACGCCCGTCCCCATAGGTCTCCGTTGGTGGACTAATACTTTGAATCGGAGCATGTTCAACGAATTGAGTGGCCTGCGATGTTCCCTCACCTTAATCCCATCGAACACGTATGGGACGTGTTTTGTTTTCCCATATATTGGTCTTATATCGGATGATACTTGGCCAAGTTTGATTTTATTTGCTTTCTTAGTTCTTTTTTTATTGCAAAAAAACCATTTGTCCCTTTAATTCTTTTCACCAGTGTATTATGTAAAGAATTATGTAAAGTATTCCAACTATATGGCAATATATTTTAATTTTTTTAAACCTTTACAAGTTTTTACATAAAGACAAAAAGTATTTTTAATCGATTTACGATAATTTGAAAATCTACCGTCCGCTTACTCTGCAGTTTTCGAGAAAGGCCTGATAACTTCCTAATGTTGCCACAAGGTACATTTCAATTACGCTCATATGATAACATGCAATTGTTTTACTATAGGTATATGCTTGACACAATTCTAGCCGTATCCGTACAAGACTTAATTCCAGATAAAGGGACCTACCTATACGCCCTGTACATTTAATCAACAGAAATAGTTTGCTTTTAATTAAAGTACACTCGTTAATAAAATAGATGTGCGATTAGAGTTGCAAAGAACCGGTTTATTCCCGGTTTATTTCCAATAGACCCGGTTTATTCCCAGGTTTATTCCCAAAAGACCTGGTTTATTCCCAAAAAACCCGGTTTATTCCCAAAAAACCCGGTTTATTCCCGGGTTTAAACCGGGTTTTTTCTAGCCTTTGCAACTCTATGTGCGATAGATGAATTATTATTTATATTATCGAGTGTTGAGTTTTAAATTCAGTATCATGATTTAGTACATTTATGTATTATAATTCCGTCAGTATATCTTTCTCTTACAAGATAGGATATTACGTAAATACATAATATTTTGGTATTTATTCCCTACACCATACTGATATTTATTTTCTGAAGCAATTACTTTGATAGCATTTACCATTTACTATTTCTTATACAAATCTTTATGTCTTCTAACGAATATATTTGTTTTCCGTTTACATCATCTATTGTATGTTGAAACATTTAATGTGTTTCGTATGTTCTTTAGTCTATTTAAAGATATACATATATGGCAAATGGTACATTTTTCCTGAGATTATAACAGCATCTAATACTTCTGTAACGTGGAAATAATGTTACGAAAATTATCTGAAATGTATGGGTGAAAATACGGTATCTATTCGCATATTTTGCGCTTTTTTTTTAACTCTTTCTTCAATTGTAAAAGTATCGAATGCGAAAATTACGCGAGGTTCTTTTTTCTATAGTATTAAATTTTCTGGAATGGCAACTTAGAATAAAAAGAATACTTATTAAATTTTGAGGTTGGGGGGGGGGGGTTGATTTATTTTTAAAAATATATTTTTCTTAATCCTTGATAATCGGCTATGCCGTTATATTTCCTTGAACAGTTTGACCTTTTTATTATCTTTTACTATCCTATTAAATTTAATTGCTATCCTCACATATTTTTTTTATTTTTGTAGTTATATTTTCTCAAATGTTAGTCTATTCGGACTTACTAGCATTTGCGAACGAAGCTGCGCCTTCCAATTTTCGGATTGGTCGATCGCACAGCCAGTCTATATCAAGTTTCTGAAACGTCGAAATAATGTAATGAAACTTGTCTTGATATTTATGTTTGTTCCTATCTTCATATTCATTTCGACTCTTGTCTCAGTAAGCTGGAGACATTTTCTTACTTTTCATATCTATCTTTTAATATTTTTATTGTATTACATATATGTACGGTTATTACATATATTGTACTACGGTTAGACTTTTTTTATGGCTCCTGTAAGATCTATTACACAAATACGCATGTAGACTCTTGCAACTGGGAAGCCCCTGAACTCATAAACTGTTTACTGTTCACTGTTTACGGTGCAGACAGCATAAAAGTTGAAATTTCTTGTTTAGTTTTCACAATAAGTTTTTTAGTATTCACAATAAGTTTGTGTTGTAGTATCGGAAAGCACATGTACGAGAACTGGTATACGTACGGTAGTTTGGCAAATCCTGCCTTAATGCATTATTTTATTAAATTATTTTCACAAATAAATAATCAATATGTAACAATTTTAATTATATAGGGCAGACCTTTGTATATAGTAATACTTTTGTTGCTGCTCTCATTTAAAGTATATTTGGTTATAAGTTTTATTATTCTTTTCGGTAAGTGGCAACATCAGCTTTTTTATTATTATTTATTTATTTTATGTTTCTATTTATTTATTTTTTACAACCATTTTGAATTCTAGAAGAATGACATTCTGAAAAACAAAAATTAAAGGTGAAAAACTGTTTTGAAATCATAAAAGTAAAATTTAAAACCAGAATTCTTTTACTAATTTGCAAATTTAAGATTTTGTTTTGTTTAGTTTTGTTTTAACTACAATACTTTGATTTAATTGTTATCTGAAGCGCTAAATGCATTATCGAATATATGAGGAAATTTTAATTAAGCCTGTTAAATATCAGCAACCTCTTCGGAATTACCCATAATTCCAAAAAGCGCTCTTTATCATTAGAATCTTCAGAAACCAATATACAGTAGAACCTCCATAAGTTGACCACCCAAGGGACTGTAACTAAGTGGTCAATATACGGAGGTGGTCAACTTACGGAATTTTTAGAAAATATTTAGCACATTATTAGAAAAAAATTAGTAAACTTTTTTAGTATTTTTTAAGGAAAAATTTAGAAAAAAATTAGCACTTACTGATTTTTATTTTTACTGAAGGTACAGCACATTTTTACAATTTTTGAAAGAATAATTCAGTTTTTGTTTGAGTCCTCTTTTTGTTCATTAGGTAACTGCAAAAAGCACTTTCACAGTTTACAAGTCCATTAAACATGTTTGGGCATTTTTCTGCAGCGAAATCTTTAAGTTGCTCCATCATGCGCTTTACATCATCTTCCTTCAGAGTTGGGTACATTTCAGTTTCGTCGTCACTTGGATCATCATCCTCTTCGCCGTCCATTTCTTGTACCTTAGAGTCCTCGCTGTGCTTAGTTGCAGAGAGTATCTCATTAAAGATTGCCTGGGTCTGGTTCCACACATGTTACTTACTCATCGTCCATGGTAACATAATCTTCAAAATCAACTCCATCAAAAACTGGCAAGGTCAGACAGAGGAAGCTCACCCTCTTGCACCGATGTTGTAGCTGTAACAAATCCAGCTTTTATGAAGCAGTTTTTAATCGTGGTTTGCGTAACTTTATTCCAAGCAGAATTAATCAAATGAACAGCATTCAAAGTATTTACTGACGCAGCTGTTGACGATGCCAATGCAGAAGGACCACAGGTTTGTGCTTTCATGATCACCCATTCCAGAAGTTGAACTCTGTAGTGCACTTTGAAGGACTGAATAATGCCTTAATCTAAAGATAGGGTTTTCAAAATTGTGTTTGGAGGCAAAAATTTTAATTTCATATTTGCAAGATTATTCACTTTCGGGTGGCTGGGGCAGTTGTCCACGGTAAGTAGAATTAACCGCTTATTTTTCTTCATTTCTGCGTTAATTCCTCTAACCCACTCTTCGAACAAAGCACTGGTCCGCCAAGCGGATCTATTCACTTTCCAAAAAACAGGAAGTATTCAGATTTTACATTTTTAAATGCACGAGGTTTTGTGGATTTGCCGATCACCATAGGCTTCAATTTTTCCCCAGTCATACTAGCACGTTTTGAAAGTTTACCTTTTTTGCAAGTGTCACCCTTCATTACTAGACTTCTATCAGGCATTGCTTTAAAGAAAAGACCGCACCCATCAGCATTAAAGATGTCCTCTTCCTTAGCCCATTAAAGCCTACTGGTACCATATGGGAACGGAACAGCTGCCATCCAATTTGTTGTTTGTATACCAGTATATTTTAAGAGAAATATTCTCTTTATTTGATGACAGAAACTCCATAATAAAAGGAGACTAAACTTGCTACTTTGAAAAATTGGTATGAAATGCAATTTTTGCATTTTAAAGACAAAAATGATTCCGGCTTTAATGGGTTAAAACCTTTAGCAAACTCTGGGAATTTTTCAATAAACTTCTCCACCACTTCAGCTGAAAGCTCATTCAATTCCCCACACAAAACGTTTTGAGAAATCTCGTATCGTAGTTTGAATTTTTCAAGCCAACCTGCTGACGTTTGGAAGTCCTCTATTTCTTATTATTTTGCAATTTTTTTTGCTACTTCCTGAAGCATAGGTTCCGATATTCTTGCATTGATTGATCTCATCTCTTTAAACCAACAAAACGTGGCTTCGTTCACATCGTCGAGACGCATTTTTCTGCGTTTTCTTTGGAGTCAACCGTTTTCAAAAGAATATCTTTCCAGATATTCTTCCTTGCGTTTTAAAATGTTGCTCACAGTTGTCTTGCTCACGTCAAATTTTTCCACTGTCTTTCTTTGGCTGCCGCTTTCCAGAAAATTAAGAAGATCCACTTTCTCCTTTAATTTAAGTTCTTTTAGAGCTTTTCTTTGCGCCATTTTTAATGAAAATTCGCAAATAAACGACCGGTCCCGTCACGATGCGACATCCAGAAAAAAAAGCGGAATGTGTTTCACCTGTGAGCGATACACGTTGTTTTCCAATTCTGCGTATAGCTACTCCGCTACGCACATCCCCCACTCCCCTGAAAATTTTCGACAGATTCCAGGAATTCTGGCATTTTCCTCCCATTGTATCATACTGGAATGGAAGTGAACAATGAATGGAGTACAAAAAGGAGGGCTCAGATAAGCCGAATGACTGATAAAGAAATTCCTGGACACCAGGTGGAGAACAAACGGAGGAAAAAGCAAATTCAAGAAAACATCAGTGGTCAAGTTACAGAGAGTAAAACCTATTAAAAAGTGGTCAACATACAACTTACGGAGGTGGTCAACATAGCGAGGTAAATCTCTATTGAAAATGCGTTGTGACCATTCAAACTAATAAATTTCGGTCAACATAGAGAGGTGGTCAATGTAGAGAGGTGGTCAACTTTGGAGGTTTTACTGTACTTCGGATTTTTAAATAATCATTTCTTAAAACTAAATGTGTTGTCCTGTCACTGTTTTTTGGAAAAGTTTCCGAGTAGTGTATTCATTATATATAGTGTATTAATGCGTTTTAATTAGTTTCCATATGGTAGGTTAGTGATAGGTTAATGGCCCTAGGTACAAGAACACTAAATGTACCCTAGGACTGGTTCTCCGGCCATTCCCTGAAATTTCGAATTTAAATTGTATAACAAACAAGAAACCAACGTTAAAATTTTATAAAACAAACAATCATCATCACATAAAATAATAAAGTAATAAAATAAATATCATAAGTAGAAAATTCACTGATTAGAAATATGTTTAAAATTGAGTTTTTTTATATTGTGGAAAAATAGCAAATAACAGCTGTTTTACGAAAATGACTCAATTTGACATAATTTCCAATTTTAAGTATGTACTTTAATTCCTATAAAAAGTAAATACCATGATTAATTTTAAATTAATTTAACATTTGTAAAAGTAATTAATAGGTTAGTTTTTATACGTTAAACAAGAAGTGACCCTTAACTACAAAAATCTCCCTTACATTTCAAAGAACTATACATTAAATCGCGGTATCAGAAACATTGGGTGCGTTTAGGCGAATGGAATTGTTACTCTTTTATATACTACATCTTTAAATAATACTTGATACCCATTATTAGCTTTATCAGGTTCAAGGAATAAATAAGTGTGCGCCATCACGATATTTGGTACAAACGGAAAACAAATATATTTATTGTAGGCATAAAGATTTGGATAACAAATAGTAACTGGTGAATAGTATCAAAGTACATATATCAGGCAAATAAATATTACTACGACAGGGGAAATAAATACGAAAATGTTATGTATTTACGCAATAAAGACATACTGGTGCAATTAAAATACATACAAGTAAAATAATTCATGATACTGATTTTAAAACTCAAAGTTCAGTTTTATAAACAATAATTCATATCTTGAACGTAGATATACATCGGTTGTACTTTTTTTAATGTATTTTTGTTGATTAAATACAAGGTGAATCAGAATATCCCTTTACCCCGAAATAACTCTTCAACAGATAAAGCTAGAATAATGTAACAAGTGTCCACCTATAGTAAAACAATTATGCGCTATCATATGAGCGACTCTGGTGGCAAAATTTGGAAGCTATCGATCCTTTGTCAAAAACTGTGAGATACCGAAAAAAATGTCAATTACAAAAGTATAGGCTCTTCTCAATTTAGTACCGAATGGCGTCTTACATGTAAAATCAAATTTCTTATAACATTTCTTATAATGTTAAATTTTAGATTACCAATTATCAATCTAAATGCTGATGCACCACGCTTGATAGAAACCTGGAGCGAACTGCGCATGGGCGAAAATGGCTAGTCCATGTCAAAAATGGGGAAGTCCGTAAGCCGTAAGTAGGCTGCCTAAGATAAAGAGCGGTGATTTCAGTTTCTTTTGCCGGGGCTATTCTCCCTACAGTGTGAATATTCTCCCTACAGTGTTGGCATTCTGCCAACCGGAGTTCTTAGAAACGTGGTTCAGCAGTATGTCATTAATCGACGAAGTGTTTAAGTGCATTAATTGTAGAAGTGTGGCATTTTAAATCAAATAGTATACAGAATGTATACATTCGCACTTTTTAGAAACGATTTTCAAATTTGATTTCTACGCATAAATGACATATTCTTTGCAACAATTTGACTTTTTTGTATAGCCTTGACTTTTGACTGTAGCTTTAGCTCAAAATTAGATCGATAATCGAGTTTTCTTGTTACAGTCATGTTAGTTTTCCCAGATACCTCTTGTAAAGTCTCTTCAATGTTCGTGAATTCAATTAAACAATCCAAATGGAGTAAAATACCATTGATGGTGCATCAGGTGATTTTATATGCATTTCTTCAATTGATACACAATTTATTTCCGTTTGAGATTCTTTCTTTGCTAAATATGCGTCAGTTGAATTATGGAAGAACGGTTGGGAGACTTTGTTAATATGAAGTTCTATTAATGTATTTTTCGTATAAAGCTGGAATTTCTTCTTAAAAAATACTGTTAATAAAGTGAAATCACCTTAGCTTTACTGTATTTTTTACCTTTAATTTAATTTCATAACGAAATCCAACCAGCAATCCTGAACTCTTTTGAAAATTTTTCTTTACATTCACAAATTCATTTTTTCCCTTTTTTTCTATTAATTGATAAAAATTGTTCTTCTTTTGCTTTTTACGAATAATGCTTTTAAAATATGTTTAAAACAATGATTGATAGTAATACAATTGTATTACTGTCAATCATTGTTTTAAATAATTGTTTTAGCATTTTTAAAATGGTAGTTTAGTTTAGCGTTAGGTATAAAGGGTTAAACAGCGTTTCTTGAATTGTACTGTAATATAGAGTTATACGAGATTATTTTTATCTAAAAATAATTTTTATATATGTATCGTTGCTTATATTTGAGCACGCCATTTACTCGTTTATGTTACAATTGTAGATAACAAAGGAACGACAAATAATGCATAAGGCATAGATTATAAAACACATTCCAACACTAACAGGATATTATTAAGAAATTTCATTGTTTCATACAATGAAATGAGATTTCTATAAATAAGCAAATTAAAAATTGTAAAAACCCATTTTCAGCAATAGCTGTCCATATTCGCTAATGTGCGAGTTAATTTTTTCGTACAACCCTGTATATGATCTATAAAATTTAATCACACTACGTATTACAAAAAAAAAAAAAAAAAAAAAAAGAGAGAGAGAGAGAAAAGTTTAAAAAAATCCCTGACGGCTCGGCCTACAAGCACAGGTAGATTTCGAAGATGCAGACCGTGGGGCGCCTGTTTGTCGGAATTGCGGAAGAAATGACCTTTTTCGATGATGCTGCAGTTGGAACCGCTTACTTCGAAACCAAACTTGTTTTCAAGCGGAGCCAGCAAGGATTTTTTTTTTTCTATAAGAGTTGGTCCTATAAAAAACATGCCAATATAAAAGTTTTAGATAATATTAAGAGGATTTATCAAAAAACTAAGCGGATTTGAAATCTTGGGAATTGACGAAGTTATGAATTTTTTTCTTCAAAAACCTCCCTCCCCCCCTTAAGGCAATTATTATTTATATCAAAAATCTGTCATACATAAATTTTCGGAACTTCTCCTAGAAGTAATAATAACTTCAAACGGATTCGATACGTATCATAATTAAGAAATTATGGGTTTTTTTCTGTTTTCACAAAAAGTCCCCCCCCATTTCCCCCCCCCCCTTGGTTCGATTTTGCCCATTAACGAACTTGACCGAGATTTTATGCCCCTTGATTTTATGTATCAGTTTCGAAAAGAAGCGGGAGTTGGAACCGCGTACTTCGAAAAATAACTTGTTTGCAGGCGGAGCCGGCAGGGATTTTTTTGTTTTTAATTTTTTTTTGCTATAACGGTTGGTCCTATAAAAAACTTGTCAATATAAAAGTTTTAGATAATATTAAGAGGATTTATAATAAATTTAAGCGGATTTGAAATCTTGGGAATTGACGAAGTTCTGATTTTTTTTCTTCTAAAACCCCCCTTCCCTCCCCCCCTTAAGGAAATTTTTAATTATATCAAAAATCTGTCATACATAAGTTTTTGCCCCTGTTCCTAGAAGTAATAATAACTTTAAACGGATTCAATACGTATCATAATTAAGAAATTATGTTTTTTTTTTCTGTTTTCACAAAAAGCCCCCCCCATCCCCCCCCCTTGGTTCGATTTTGCCCATTAACAAACTTGACCGAGATTTTATGACCCTTGATTTTATGTATCAGTTTGGAAAAGATGCGGGAGTTGGAACCGCCTACTTCGAAAAATAACTTGTTTGCAGGCGGAGCCGGCAGGGATTTTTTTTGTTTTAAATTTTTTTTTGCTATAACGGTTGGTCCTATAAAAAACTTGTCAATATGAAAGTTTTAGATAATACTAAGAGGATTAATAATAAATTTACGCGGATTTGATATCTTGTGAATTGACGAAGCTATCATTTTTTTTCTTCTAAACCCCCCTTTTTTCCCCCCGTTGGGGCCATTTTTAATTATATCAAAAATCTGTCATACATAAATTTTCGGCCCTTTTCCTAGAAGTAATAATAACTTTAAACGGATTCGATACTTATAAAAATAAAGAAATTATGAGGGTTTTTCTGTTTTCACAAAAAGCCCCCCCATTCCCCCCCACCCCCTTGGTTCGATTTTGCCCATTAACGAACTTGACCGAGATTTTATGACCCTTGATTTTATGTATCAGTTTGGAAGAGATTTATGCAGAATTTTTCCAGTTATCGTGGTCAGAAAAAAGTGACATAGATAGATAGATAGATAGATAGATAGATAGATATAAAGTTTTGAACTGGGGGTGGTTTTGGGTTCTGGGAGTCATGATCGGCGTAGATCTGCAAAAATTTTTCAAAATTTCCAACTTAGGTGAGAATGTAATAGGTAGTATTTCTTACGAAATCTACCTAAAAGCCACTTCCAGCAATTATCGATCATAGTCAGTCCTGTATCGAATTATTTTGTGCGTCTCTGTAAATGAACGATAAATGCCGCACACTTCATAATCTACAGAAAATATGTTGAAGTGCACCGCAGTGATCCTTTTTTATTTCATTATGTTTGAAGTATCATAACATCAGCACTGCGAACGTTTCTTTCCCTACACATCAGAATGTAATGGAATAATTTTTTGTGTCTCTGTAAACGACCTATAACTGCTACTTATTCTATACTCCTGAGATCATTTTCAATACCACCGAAGATTCTATCGTAAACCTCAGTATCATATAATAATTACATGGCAATCCGATTATATTTACAAGAGTTAGAGCACGGATAGGAAACATACATACTAAGCGAAGTCTAAAAACTTTTCAAGAATGTTGCATAGTGTTAAAAAAATAGGTTCATGTTAAATTCTTACATTTGATAAGATTTTTTTAAATTTGTATCTATAATCAACGAACTGTGAAATTTGTCTGTGTACGAATATTTACGGTAACCTCTTACTTCTAAATAAAACGTGGAACTATTAATTTCTAGAACTGTAGCAACAATTATTAGAAATGAATGTTCATTGGTTGGTTAGCGATGGTACTTGAATGGTCGCGTATCTGCGCACAATATCTGCGCTGCGCGTTGTTCTCGTTTTATTTTCTGGTGTTGAAACACGCAAGCAAACGTTTAAGCACGTAACATGTTGTAGCAAGTGTACGGTGTTGATACATTATCATGTTCTCACATTTTTTAATGGTTTCGACGTTTTTGAGATGGTGTATCTGTGAAGCGTTCTTTGGACAAGTCTTGACATCTTGCAGTTAAAACACCCTCCAAACTCTCCGGACTTATCACCTACAGACTATTTCCTGCTTCCCAAACTGAAAACATTACTAAAAGGAGCACGATTTCTGGATATTGATAACATCAAGGAACGTAACGTCCGAAATTAAAAGAATTCCCAAAGATGACTCTTTAAAAGATGTTTTAAACAATTGTACAGTCGCGCGCAAAAGTGTATTACGTCAGACAGAATTTACTTCGAAATATATTAAACAATTATGTACTGTACCTTGATATTTCAGAAATGATTTCATCGGTGCTGGAAATTAGTAGCCACACCTTGTATCTCCCAAAAGAAGCTCTTAAAATATATTCAAAAACATATTTAAAACCACCGAAATCGATTTGATTTATTTGAAAAGCAATTTTAAAACTCACTCCCTTTGTCTTTCAGTTAGAAGAGGCTTTAGTAACATTTATGCAAAAGCGCAAATTGCATTCCTTAAGCCTGCTTGCTTCGCGATTTGGATATTCAAGTGTGACTAGATGAAATACAAAATTATTTCAATTGCTCATTTTCAGTGAATGAGATTGTAATAAGGAAACGAAAGCTTGAATTTGAATGAAATTTAAAAATCTTTTCAACGATGTACGTAATTTTCCGGTTTAAAGAGTAATATTAAGAAATTTTGTACGTGAGTCGGTATTTAAGTAAATATATAAAATGAAACTTTGTGAGTTACTTTTGAATCCAATAAGATAAATAGGCTAAGAATTTTCGAGAATAAAATACAGTTAATCAAAGAAGAAGATTATTGTTTTTATGCATTATGTAGGAATAAATGATAGTTATTACGCTAATCAAGTTTACCTTGTTATAATAACTAAAAATGTAGTGAGGCACATACATACTACTAAATGATGTATGAAATTAAATACATAAAATTATTGGGATGCCCGTAAAATTCGTTTCGTTTGGGAAAATAAATTCTTACCGGAAAGTTCTATCACTTAATTATTAAAAAATAATTCCGATAGCTAATGTTTAATAGTTAACAGGCAGAATTTTCCGGTACGAATTAATTTTCTCACACGGAACAAATTTTCCGGCCAACCCAATATATTGAAAAATAAATCAACAGTTTCAGCCTAAATCTGAAGCCATCCTCAGGATATCAAGTCAATCATGTTTCCGATGTTTGCGACTTCACTCAACGCCACCTATATATAGATTGCGCTGCTTCACTACGATTGAGAACTCAAGACACGAACCTTGACCAATGAGTATCGACATACTTGAACGATTTAACCGACAGCTAGCGCCATCTATTAGTATAAAATGTTTGTAAGTTACGAATGGAAAGAATAATCCTGAAAATCCAAATGAGTAAAAAGGAATTAAAGTCAAAACTTTTTGAAACGTTAAAAGCTTTCCTCTCCTTTTATCAGCTGAAAAATCGCTAATCATATCTGCAACAAATCCAATCAAATTCTCGAAATATTATATGACATGTTGTCGTTTCGTTGCATGTCCCATTTCCTCTCTTTAAGATTTCAATGGATTCCCTTATTAAACATGTTTGCACTAATTACAAGATACAATAACCTTAGCATTTTCAAAACCAATATTTACAAGGAATATTATCCGTATAAAATCTAGCGAAGGGCGTAGACTGCTTATGTTTCTAATGTCACTGCAATGTTCTTTGAGACGGTCTACGAATTTTCTTTTTGTCATACCGATATAAAATTACTTGCAACCGTTGTCCAGATGGATAGGAATCTTATAAATTTCCGCACGATTCTCAAAGCGTGTTGGACCTAAATGAACTGCAAGTCTATCTAATAAATTTGGGGGAGGTGAGACGGAGAGCCGCAACTAAATTGATATAAAATTTAATGAAATACTTCTTAAGCTCCTCATATAAAACTGGAATATACTGGAACTTTTCAAACTTATGTGTAGGTTCCTCGAAGTTATTGGGATGAATTATTGGATACCTGAATGTAGAAATTCCACCCCATATGGACAAGAATTGCAAGAAATTTTATATCGATTTGACAAAAAGAAAATTCGTGAAAAGTCTCAAAGAACATCGCAGTGACATTAAAAAATCATAAGCAGTCTACTACAGCGCCTAGAATACATAGTGTGGAAAACGGTTTTACAGTTTTTTAGTTCTAAATTTTTTAATTCAAACCGGAAATTCTGAAACAAGAATTTTCACTTTAAGAAGTCACGAAATATCTGCCATAAAGTAAGCAAAAGAACATTATAGGGAATTTCTGGTATAAATGCGAAATTTCGGAATTTAAAAAAAACCAAACTGGTAATGCTTTTAAAAGTGCTAAAAAATTGTAGCCGATAAACAAGCAACGATGCGGTGCAATAATAGGACGATCGCAGCGATATTTGTTTTAAAAATAGATAACAGTTTCACTATTGACAACATGAACATAATTTCTTTTAATAAAATCTTCTTTATTTCAGATGTAACTGATTTTGAAGTTAGTTTTCTATCATATCAGGGAATTAATCTTTTCCACTCTTCTAGAAGAGATTCATCCTTTGGTATGTTAAATAGGGATAGTTTCTAGTTTGCTGTCTTGTATCGAGTACTGCAACCAGGCACAAAATAACGCATATCACGTTTTTTGGCCATGATCAATATCATTCATATTTTCAAAGCTTATGAAAATCACTATCCAAGTCAAAGGAAATAGGGTATAATTTAATTATTTAAAATATTTACCACTAGCTGAAACGTTTTCTCAGTTCTAATCTCATACAATGATTGCGTTGAAAAGAGCTAGCAAACAGTGGCGTAGCCAGAGAGGGCGTCCGAATGCTCTGGAAACCAGTTATATTATAAAGTTTTCTTCCCCTTCAATGTCGCAGAAAATTCTCCGATTAGATAAGGCAAAATATTTTTATAAAATTAGTGGTATTCAAAGCATTTGGACCTCCACTCTGCCTACGCCACTGTTAGAAGATTTCGCTGCGATCGACCCGTTATGTTTTCAGCATCGTTCTACATATGTCGGATTAAATTTTTTAGTACTATTTTGTTTTCCACACTATATATTATAGGCGCTGTAACTCTACGGCCCTCTCTAGATTTTATACGGATAATATTCCTTGTAAAATTGATTTTGAAAGTTCCAATGATATTGTACGTGTAATATAGTGCAAAGATGTTTAATAAGGGAATCCATTGAAATGTTAAAGAGTGGCAGGGGGGCTTACAACGATAATATGTCATTTAACATTACGAGAATTTGGTTGGATTTGTTGAGAATATGAGTAGCGGTTATTCGGTTGACAAAAGGAGTGAACAGCTTTTACCGCTTCAAGATTTTTAACTTTCAAGATTCCTTTTCACTCATTTGGATTTTCAGGATTATTCTTTTCATTTGGAATTAAGTAACAGTTTAGACTAATAGATGGCGTTATAACTGTCGGTTAAGTTGTTCAAGTATGTCGCTACTGATTGTGTCTTGAGTTCTCAACCGTAGTGAAGCCCGAAGCATCCTAATTATGACCGACATGATATCCTGAAGGTGGTCTCGAATGTAGTCTGAAACTGTTGATTTATCTTTTATTGTAATTTTATGTCTTTAATATAATACATCATTTATCAGAATGTATGTGTTTTACCACATTTTTAGTTATTAAATTTGTACCTGGTATAAGTGTCCAGGGCTTTTTTAATATTTACTTTGTTAATCAAATAAGTAATTTTTACATTTTGTGTAAATAGATTTGAATAACTATGACATCATTATACCGAAATTTACTTTGTTAATCAAATAAATAATTTTAAAATTGACATTTGTTATATAGATATACATATATTTATATGACATTATATTGAAATTTGTCACAAAATGAAGACACTTAATTATACAAATACTGATTTCAAGTAATCCGAAAATAAATAATGAATAAATAATTGTGAATAAAAATCATGTTATAGATTAAATGGATTCACTAGACCATGGCTTTCTCTGAAGACAGGACTGCCACTAGACACCAATTTTTAATTCCATCTCGCATCACTATCTCAAAAGAAAAATCTTTTACAAATAGTTTAACAACATGCACTAGACAAATATACTAAATAATTTATTTAAAAATAGTGGTCCGAAAAAAATATATAAAAATAGTCGCAGTGGCAGTCCTGCTAAATAAACACACGGAATGTATTGATTAAAAAATGCTTGAATGATGAAAAGCTACTTTACTCTGAGAAAATTACGAAAAACAACATAAGAAAATTCTTTAAAAAAACACTTCATTATGGAAAACTAAAACCGAATTTTCTTTATTAAATAGTTTTTCATTGATTATTATATAATTTCCTTATTCAATTTACATTCACGATTTTACATTTTATTTTCTGTATCTCTTATTTTACATATTTTCTCTTTTAATTTGTAGTTTAATATATTTGCAGCTTTACAAAATATGTGATATTAAATATAGGTGCAGGTTAGGCGAAAAAAAGTAAAGTAAATAAAATAAATTTAGTTTATAAAATACAAAGATTGTTTTAAAAAATACATATGTACAATTTTTAATTTCCCCTGAACTTTATGAAAAAACATTCTGCATTTCCAAAAATTATATTAAGTGCGTCATCAGTGACGTAAATACATATAACCACGATAAACAAAAACTTATGCCTGCATATTCAGATATGGCTTTGAGCCAAGAGTTATCATCTAATATTCAGAATACGTTTCCATTTCTGAAATATCTGACAAAATTGCGAAAAAGGTTTATGTTGCATGAGGAATATGAATATGTTACGCTGACGTTTTCAATATGTTTTAAAATTTACATAAAGTGCTTTTATGTTTTTCAAAAATGTTTGAAAATCATCTGCACAAATAACATGCAAAATGTTTTTCCTAAAACTGCGATTTATTTATAATCTAACTGATCTTCCAACCTGAAGGTGCAAATCTGCATATGTCGCACACACAGCCCGATCTCTAATACAAATTTTGTAGTCAACTCAAAACCCGATCCAAGAAAGAAAAACGGGGAAAAAAAGTGTGTCCGAAACCGTAGTTACTACTTTTATGCTTTTACTTACCACTAAAATTTAATAGAAATTTTCGTTTTATTTAATTGCACATTTAGATAATTAAATGACACATAATTAACTTTTAAATTTTAGTGGCTACGTAAATAAACTAGTTGGATGTGTCAATCCCAAAACTTTCTGCTATCTCACATACGTTTCGCAAACACTAAAAACGAATCAGCAACAATTTATATCACGGTCTAACTGAATATAACGTTTTATTAAATTCCGTGCATTAGTTCTTGAGATATGATTATTGCTAAATTCGTGTAAATCTTGCAAAATACAGCATAGTAGCGCCACCTGTTGGGAGATTTAGACCAAAACCTAATCGTTAACAACTTATGTCAAGGTCTAACAGAATCTGAAGTTTGATGAAAAACCGTGCATTAGTTCTTGAGATATAGTTATCGTGATAATAATGAAAAAAAGTAGCATAGCAGCGCCACCTGTTGGGCTATTTACACCAAAAAGTAAGCAGCAGCTATTTATGTCAATGTCTAACAAAATCTGAAGTTCATCAAAAGTTAACCAGCATCTACTTATGTGAAGGTCTAACAGAATCTGAAGTGTGATGAAATTCTGTGCATTAGTTCTTGAGATATAGCTCATGATAATAATGAAAAAAGTTGCATAGCAGCACCACCTGTTGGGCTATTTACACCAAAACATAATCAGCGTCTATTTGTGTCAAGGTCTAACTGAATCTGAAGTTTGATGAAAATAAGTGCATTAGTTCTTGAGATAGAGCTATTGCGGAGATCGTAAAAAATGCGGCATAGCAGCGCCACCTGTCGGGCAATTTTCACCCAAAACTAATCGGCAGCAATATATATCAGGGACTAACTGAATATAAAGTTTTATTAAATTTCGTGCATTAGTTCTGGAGATAGAGCGCCCACAAAATTTTTGTCACATACAGGCAGACAGACAGACGGACAGACAGAGTCACAGACTCACAGACAGGCATTTTTTAAAAACAGTCAAATCGTGTTCGGGGCCTTCTAAAACGTATAAATCCGTCGAAAGCCGGAAGTCGAAAATTTTCATGAATCCAATACTTTCTTGGATAAGGTAGAAGTAGCAGAAGAAAGTAAAAAGTCGGGAAATTAGAAATGAAAATTGTGTATTTTTTTTTAATCTAAAATATTCTGGATTTCCTTTTTAAAAATCGGGTTAACCCAAAACCTACACCATGTTCAACAACATGATTTTCGTCCACTCGAAACGTTCCTCGGACCATACACACTGACAACGTACCGAAATTCGAAATGAAAGACAATTAATCCATATTTTAATGCAATTATTTGGAAATTATCTAGTCTTATCTCTAACAATAATTTAATTTATTAAAAAAAATAAGTGTATATGTGCTCATTTATAATCAAATATACAGGGTGTCCGAAAAGTATTTCTCTGGTAAATATATATATATATATATATATATATATATATACTTATCCACTACGTATAATATAGACATGTGTAACTGGTGCCAAAATGTTGGAAATGTGTTTTTTTTTTGTTTTTTTTTTAGCAGGTTCCCGTAACGTGCCTGTAGTTAGAGTTGCAAAGGATAGAAAAAACCCGGTTTAAACCTGGGAATAAACCGGGTTTTTTGGCAATAAACTAGGTTTTTTGGGAATAAACTAGGTCTTTTGGCAATAAACCTGGGAATAAACAGGGTCTATTGGAAATAAACCTGGGAATAAACCGGTTTTTTGCAACTCTATCTCTAGTGCAGCAATAATATTGCCCAGGAAATTGGAAATGTTCACGAATCAGGAAAAAGCTCAATGTGTCCTTTAGTATCATGAGAAGCTTTTGGCATCTGTAATTCACATGAAGCCGTACGCACTTATTTCTTGGGACTTCGCACAAAACATACTGTCTCACTTCTTCTAAGCTTTTGGCATCTGTAATTCACATGAAGCCGTACGCACTTATTTCTTGGGCCTTCGCACAAAACACTGTCTCACTTCTTCTATCCTTTCAGCCAAGGCAACACTAGATACCAGGCTTGCTCATTCATTCTCATGACGTCACAAATAGTTGCTGGCCGGGATCAGCGATTGGTACAAAGCGACGTACCCATCGTTTTGTGCCAATCACTGCATGTTTTTCGTCGTGGCCAGCCACCATTTGTGACGTCACGATAATGAATCAGCAAGCCCGGTATCTAGTGTAGCCCTGTTTCAGCTGAGGTTGGTGGTCGACCGGTTCTCGATACGTGTTCCGGTGTCCTGGAAACTGACATTGCTCACTGCAGACACATTATAGAAACCTGAGGGAAAAAAAAAAACTTGGTTAGTTTTTTAACAGTTTGGCACCAGTTTCATATGTTTATCTTATACCGGTTGCGCCAAAAGTTCGCTAAATCTTTAGAAATTTATTAAAATGAAACAAATGATGCTAACAATGATTCCAGGAATGGTATTAGAGATAAATTGGATTTTTTTTAATAACGAAAAAAAGGTGTGTTTATAAAAATTACCGATAGATGGCGCTGGCATGCATAATATGAAGCAGATGTATGCAAATTCGGCTTATAGTTAAAGAACCATTTCTGCGAAGCGTCTGGCAAGCTTCAGTATCCCAGCACTTGAAACAGGCCCTTTTATTCGCCCTTTTATTATTGGTGATTTTGCAGTGCGGAATTTTCACACAGTTGCCGATTCCCCGTTCTTCTAAAATAGTTTAACTAACAGCGCTTCGTCTGGTAATGATAGCATGCTGTTGGCCTCGAATAAAGAATTTATGTGCATTGAGAGGTTTTATTGACAGCCTGATTTGCATAAACCTGCTTCATATTATGCATCCAGCGTCATCTATCGATAATTTTTGAACCATTTTTTTAGAATCCCATTACTGCAATCCACAATTTTTTAGCATCATTTATTTCTTTTTAAAGAATTTTTAAAGTTTTGACGAATTTTTGCACATTCGGTATATAGTGGTTCTGAAAAAAAAAGTAATAATTGTGTACTTTTTAATCTAAAATATTCTGGGTTTCCTTTTAAAAATCGGGTTAACCCGAACGCGATTCGTAAGCATCAAAAGACAAAACTGAATAGAACCAGAAATAATTTGTTTACCTGAATCAAAACGAAAAAAAAATAAATAAATAAATACGAACTGTGAGTCAGAAAAACGGGATACCCAACCTGATACTGGACTCTACCCGGGGGGTTGTAGGCAAGACCAGATTTAAAGCACAAGAGGAGAATTTTATTGATGATTTAACCTTTCCGGGCCAACGTATCAAACTGGAAACATCGAATTGAAAGATACTTTACAAATTAAAATTTGATCACAATGACGTAAAAAGAGTTAGCAGTTATAATTGAAAGATTTCTCATTAAGAAAAAAAAAGAAAAAGAAAAATCAAGTTTCAAACATAAAAAGAGAAAAAGCAAACAAAAACACAACAAGACCGAAAAATCATGCGTCAAACATAGACAATGAAACACATTCTAACACTTCAAAATATTTAAAAAAAAAAAACGTCACCGGTTAATAAGGTGAAAGATGATGTCTAAGTAAACTAGGGGGGAGGGGTGACAAGAGAAATGAAATGAAATGAAATCACCCTCTCGTGGAGTTCCAGCTGTTCAGCATACGAACTTTTTTCCACGAGGGGAAATGTTTATTGAAAATTCATATTTTAGAATACAGATGTTGAATATTACATCAGAGATTAAAAAAAATTAGTACAAAGTTAGTTTTTACAATATTGGTTCAGATCATAGCTTTTCTTAATAGTAAAAAAAAATTAATATAAGAAAAAGTATAAAAGAAAGTAATTAGAAAATTTATGAAAAGAAGACTTAATCATAACACAACTAGTAATTTTGCGTGGTTCAAACAGCAAGCTGAAACAGGAACAGCATGAGTACAAAAATGTAACCAGTGTGTGAACTATAATATACAAATTTCAAAAACAAAATATATTCTATTAAAAAGTATACTTTATAAATGTAGGGAAAAAGGATCCTAGATCCTTTTCAATAAAGGAGAAAAGTTTATTCAGAATGTTGTAATTTTCTTTTAGTTTATCATAGTTTAAAGGATCAAACAGAGTTATATTCAGATTTTGTTTCACTGTGACATTTTTATTGAAATTGAAAGTATGTCTCATTAAGGGACAATTGCCGTATAAAGGGGTGACAAGAGATTTGGAACAGGTATAACACATTTGAAAACCCATTTTCATCCCAATCAAGAATCACCATTTATAGTCCAAAAAATATCTGAGTAGTTTTGTTCAGCTCTGAATATGATGTATAGATTTGTATATACTATACAGGGTAAGTCAAAATGAATATAGCGATTACAAACGGCTATAACTATTTAATGGAAAAGAATTTATCGATAAGATTAACACAGAATGTAGACAGAAATTCAAAATTTTGTATACATACGTCATAGATGTTCTATGTGACTTCCCTTGGACAGACGGACTACATCTATGCGATAGTCCATTTCACGCCATACATTCTGAAGCATTTGTTCAGTCACCGACGCAAGCGTATTAGAAATGCGAACTTTGAGTTCTTCAATTGTTTTGGGCACAGACAATAGAACCCTAATATATCATATTCTGTGGTTTTGGGCATGGGAGGCACATACACAGGGGTCGCAGCGTCCTATATTTTTTATTTATTTGATACCACTATTTTCAAACTATAAATATCATGGTAGATTTCTTTAAAATTTACAATAGAAAGATATTGTGAATATTACTAATATAATACTGCGACCTCTGCATACACCCCATAGAAAAAAATCGCAGGGTGTCAAAGTACGCATTTGTAATGAGCTTGCGTCGGTGACTGAACAAATGCTTCAGAATGTATGGCGTTAAATGGACTACCGTCTGGATGTTGTCGGTGTTACCAAGGGTAGTCACATAGAACATCAATGACGTACACTCAGAAAAAGAAACTGATTAAAACTACAAAACATATTTTTTGAGTACATTTTGTTGTTTTAGCAAAATTGGAGTAAAATTGAACCATTTTACTTCAATTAACAAAACATTTTTGCTGACGATACAAATTTTTTTTTTGGAATTGCAAAAAAAAAATTTTTTTGTTGATTCAAACAAAATTTTTATTGACCCATATTTAAACAAAAATTTTGTTTAAATATAGGTCAATGGAAATTTTGTTTGAATCAACAAAAAAATTTTTTTTGTTGAAAACCACTTTTTTTTGCAATTCCAAAAAAAAAAATTTGTATCGTCAGCAAAAATGTTTTGTTAATTGAAGTAAAATGGTTCAATTTTACTTCAATTTTGCTAAAGCAACCAAAATGTACTCAACAAAAATGTTTTGTAGTTTTAATCAATTCCTTTTTCTGAGTGTATGTATACAAAAATTTGAAGTTCTGTCTACATTCTGTGTTAATCTTATCGATAAATTATTTTCAATTAAATAGTTATAGCCGTTTGTAATCGCTATATTCATTTTGACTTACCCTATATATTATCAGGTTCCATACACTCCTTGGGATTTCCAATTAGTCTGGCACCAATTTTACTGATTAGAAAATTCCTATTTAATATTAATTAGCAGAAATTGTAGAAGCCCCATTTAATTGCAAGATCTGTGATACTTTTCGACATTTAAATGATGTGAAAAATTCTATTAAAAAAATGTGGTAGAAGCGTACGAAACTCTGAGTATGCTCAAATTTAGTTCTCTTAGAAAACGTGTAGTTGTAATTCCCTTCAGCAATGTATATTAATAAACGGAAATATCTCGAGATATTTTGTGCTGCCCTGTATATTATTAATAGAATTTATGCACACCAAGTAATTGGCATAAAAAAAAATATTTTAATTTAAACACGTGTAACACAACGTAACAATTCCAGTTCCAGCAATTATTGTTCTTAGACAGTACTGTAACCTAATTTCTTTGCGTGTCCCTTGATTTCGTTTTTAAATACCTGTAAATGAACGATGAATGGTATGCCCAACATATTCTATAGTAATCCTGTTGTACTACATCGCAGTGATATATATCAATTTAAATATGTTTGAAATAGTATAACATCATTAAAATTCACCGCAAACGATATTTCCTCATAGATCATAATTAAACGGAATACTTTTGAGTGCCACTGTAAATGAAGTCTAAACGCTACATACTTCATTTACAATACCAAACATGCCATAGTAAACCTCAATAACATATATCAATTGCAGGACAATTCGACTATATTCACGTGAGTTAGAGCAGAGACAAACAGACAGACATACAGCTCACTCTAAAAACGACAATTTCAAAACTGGGCAAAAAATACTCAAATCTGAGTATGTCGCATAGTCAAAATGACTCCGAATCAAAATGACTCAAGTTTGAAACATATATATACTCATTTCTGAAAACATGCACACACTCAAGCATAAAACATCATATGCTTGTATCTTATATGCTTGCTCATATTTGAGTATGTCCATGTTTCAAAAATAAGTATGAACTGACTTCTATGTCCTCATTTTTGAGTATGTCCATGTTTCGAAAATGAATTTGAACTGATTCTAATCATTTTTGAGTATGTTCATGTTTTAAAAAATGAGTATGAACGGACCTCTATGTGCTCAGTTTTGAGTAAGTCCATCTTTCAACATTCTGAGTATTTCCGATATTTCAGAATTGAAAGCATTGAGTCGTCCTATTTGAAACAAAAAGTTTCATAATAAAATGAAAATATCGATTTACTCAGATTTGAAAGTGTCATTTTTCTCACAGACAGACACAGATAGACAGACAGACAAACCGAATTCATAAACACTTTTCAAGTATGTTGGAAAGTGTTAAAAAAGATGTAAAAAATATGTTAAAAAGGATGTTTTTTGTAATTTTCCAAAGTGCATAATGGAAAATTTATCTAAGACTAAAAAAATAGTCCTATACTTCCACAATTCGGTTGATGTACTAGTACTTTGTTATAGTGTCTCTATATAATCGAAACATAAATAATGTATTTTATATTTAGATGCATCCTAATTAATTTTAATTTTCGGTTAAATTACACACACTAAATGCAATAAAATACTATCTGGGAAGTTGGAAGTTTGAACACTGGATAAATTCAATAAATTTTACTTTATAGAACGTCAATTAACTAATTAATGTAACATAGTTAATTATTCGCAATTATTTCTATATAATGAAGTTTTATTTTTGCAAACTAATGATTCAGTCTAATTAAAATTACAGTAAAAGTAAATATAAATAAAATTACCACAGCGAGAAGTAGAATTTTGCTAGATGTCTGGGGTCACAAATGAAAAAATATATTTAAAAACAATTTAAATGAATCATTTTTTTCCATCAAATTTATGAGCTATAATTGAAATATGAATTATTTGAAAAAAAAGAAAGGTTCAAGCATAAAATAGAAAACCACACAAAAAAAAATATTTTTTTTCTTTTTTTTTGTTGTTGTAATTTTTTAAAGTGCATAATTGAAAATTCATGTAAAGTTTAAAAATAATCCAGTACTTCCATAGTTCGGTTGATGTACTGCTATTTCTTTGTTATATTGGCTCTATATAATCAAAAGATAAATAATGTATTTCATATTTAATTTCATCCTAATTAATTTTAATTTTCGGTTAACTTACACACTCTAAATGCAATAAAATACTATCTGGGAAGTTGAAGTTTGAAGCACTGGATAAATTCAATAAATTTTACTTTATAAATCGTCAATTAACTAATTAATGTAACATAGTTAATTATCCGCAATTATTTCTATATAATGAAGTTTTATTTTTGCAAACTAATGATTCAGTCTAATTAAAATTACAGTAAAAGTAAATATAAATAAAAGTATACTAAAGAGAGAAGTAGAATTTTGCTAGATAAAATACGGTCAGGAGTCAGGGCTGAAAAAATATATTTAAAACTAATTAAATAAATAATATTTGCCTTCAAATTTATAAGCTATAATGAAATATGAATTATTTGAAAATAAATAATGTTTCAAGCATAAAACAGAAAAATAACACAAAAACATTTTTTTTTTTGTAATTTTTTAAAGTGCATTATTGAAATTTCATATAAAATGTAAAAATAATCCTATACTTCCACAATTCGATTGATGTATTAGTACTTTGTTATAGCTTCTCTATATAATCAAAACATAAATAATATATTTTATATTTAGATGCATCCTAATTAATATTAATTTTCAGTTAAATTACATACACTAAATGCAATAAAATACTATCTGGGAAGTTAAAGTTTGAAGCACTGGATAAATTCAATGAATTTTACTAAACAGAACGTCAATTAAGTAATTAATGCATCATAGTTAATTATCTACAATTATTTTCATATAGTGAAGTTTCATTTTTGCAAACTACTGATGCAGTCTAATTAAAATTACAGTAAAAGTAAATATAAATAAAACTGCTACAGCGATAAGTAGAATTAGGCTAGATAAAACACTGTCTGGCATCACGATGAAAAAATATATTTAAAAACAATTTAAATAAATATTTTTTCCTTTAAATTTAGCGAGAGTTTTTCACACTTTTCTATGTAGTGGAAAAGTGTTTATGAATTCGGTTTGCTTGTCTGTACTCTATCTCTCGTAAACATGGAACATATATCAATTGCCCTGTAACTGATTTATGTTGTTGAGGTTTACTACACTGTAAAAAAATTTCGTAAAATTTCAGTAGATGTACCGTAAATTTACGGTACTTGTACCGTTTTCACTCTTTACGGCATGAGTACCGTACGTCTATGGTATATTAAGCGTAAAAAAAACATGTGTCATTTCGATTATAAACGGTA
Organism: Maratus michaelseni; assembly: GCA_963931845.1. Lineage (NCBI taxonomy): Eukaryota > Metazoa > Arthropoda > Arachnida > Araneae > Salticidae > Maratus > Maratus michaelseni. Next base: position 60,062,996 of record OZ007594.1, read on the forward strand.
TTTATGCCGTAAAATGATTGTTTTTCAGTAAAATATCGCTATTTATACCGTAAAATAATTATTTTTCAGTAAGGAAAAAGCTGGTAGGCCCGCCTCGGCGTACGGCAACCCCTGAAATGATGCTCTTGCTCTTGTTACGTAACACGTGCAGGCCTGAGGAGAGGCGGGGGTGCAGCCGGTACATATACTTTAAATATTTTATGGTACATGTACCGTCCAGTTAAATTACGGTATATATACTGGTCACAAAGTGCCAGTATATGTACCGTAATTTTTTACCAAAATTTTTTACAGTGTATGGCATGTTCATACGAGTAGTAATTTTCCAACTGGACGAAAAATGTCCGGGCTAGGATTCGAACCTGGGATCGCTTGGCTGAAGTCGCCACGCTCTACCACTGAGCTATCCCGGTCGAATCTGGAGGGCATAATTCATCCAGTTAACCTTATTGATCAGAGAATCTGGTCTGATATTTTAATCAGCTCAACAGAAAAGATCGCAGGTAAAGGAACTCCAGTAAACGCTGGATACGTGATTACACTAGATTAATTTTAACACAATTATTTCAAATTGGTAAATAAATCATACGAGTAGTAATTTTCCAACTGGACGAAAAATGTCCGGGCCAGGATTCGAACCTGGGATCGCTTGGCTGAAGCCGCCACGCTCTACCACTGAGCTATCCCGGTCGAATCTGGAGGGCATAATTCATCCAGTTAACCTTATTGATCAGAGAATCTGGTCTGATATTTTAATCAGCTCAACAGAAAAGACCGCAGGATCGCCATATATTTTGTATGTTTACAATTGTATACAAGTTATTGAATTATGGGCCAGAAAATTGTCAACTGCCTGTGAAGAAACAAATCGAAATATTTTAAACACTGAAAAATAGAAAATATTAATAAAAAATAAAAAGTATAAAAAAAAACAATTAATACTTTCATAGTAATTAAATTACGATTATACATTGAGAAATCAATTTAGAAATCCGAAAAAGACTTCCTGTCTCCATGGTTTAAAAAACGCAACAAAGCAAAAGTTATAATTTTTCTTAAATAAATTAATTAGCTTGCTCCTTCTACGAGGCGTAAAAAAAGCGGTAAATTTTCCATAATAGGGTTTGGTGTCCAAGTCAACTTAACGTATAATAATGGAATTTTTTTTACAAGAATCATGAATTGCAGTCATGAAATGAGGCGTTATATTCCTGATAACCTTCGAATTCTTATAGAAGGGTTTATTTTAAAAAACAATTAAAAAAAAATCTTTATGATCTCATGCCAAGACGGATGAAACTGAAATTGAACATCATTTGAACTGAAGAAGCCTCGGAGGTAGGGGCGAAAGCGTTTTTCAAACGAGTCAGCGTAGTGTTATTGTGTTTATATCATTAGAGGGAAATATAAATGTTTTTTCAGAAGAATGGAAACACGAAAAAGTGTAATGAAAAATAAGAGTGATCAGATTGATAAATGTTAGAAGAAACCTGTACGAGAAATTGGGTATGTGTTATACCTTTTGAGACGTCAGACTATATCTATATGTGTTTATTAAGAAAATAACAAACTGTGTTTTTAACAATAACTGTTAATGTATGTATTTTATTGACAATACAAATGAATTGTTTTAAAATAATATAATGTTATTTAACGATAATAGTAATAGAAAAAGACACATTTATGCTACTATTTCTCAATATATATATATATATATATATATATATATATATATATATATATATATATATATATATATATATATATATATATATATATATATAATGCTTAAAGATTGGTAAACTAGAAATAAGATTTAAAATATAATACGGACATTATACAGACGGAATGTTTGGTTTATTAGACTGTCTGAAAAAAACTATTTTTTACTTTTATGTTTGTTATTTAAAATTATATTTTGTAATCTTTCATAAATTCGTGTAATAGTTTAACTAAAAATATTATCAACAATGGCACATCAACCAAATCATAACACATTAAAACTATCATATATCTTGCTATTTGGTACAGTTTTAGGATTTATGTAAAGTTTGATCTACACGTTTTGCATTTAATTGCAATTTGTTTTTAACACAGTTCAAAAGGGTACACTACAAATGATAATGTAATGCATATACTGTTTTAGCTTACAGAAAGAAGTATAAGCATTTTAGTGACACATTTTAATAAAGAACATACTGTTATGCAACACATTCCGATTTTTCAAATCCCTGGGCATTTTGAAGAAATTTACGACGAAAAAGATTTATAATACTCAATAGATGGCAATAGATCAAAACCTTAAAAATGTTATTATTTAGCAAAAAATGCATAAGGCATGAATAAATAAATGTTAAGAAACGCAATTCATGGGTATCTTTCATGCTTTTTTTTTTTTTTTTGTAAAAAGGAAATAAAGAACTGCTACCGGCAAAATAAATGTGTATATTATATAAAATAATGATAAGCTAAATAATTCATGTTACTTAATCTGTAATATATGGTATCTCAAGAAATGAAAGCTGTCCTGGTGGATGGCTTGTGATTGAAAATTATAGCGGGCGGAACCAAAAAGTAGCCTCCGAGGACAGTCTATTGTGTGTTAGTTTTTTTACACTGTTTATTAGGTGCGTTCGTAATTATATAAATACATAATAGTCGTCGTCTGGTCCGTCCGTCTGTCCGCATATAACAGCGCAAAAACTACCCAACCAAATGATTTGAAATTTAATATATATAATCTTTGCAGAATTTTGTCGAGTCATTTCAAATTTTATTAAAATTGAATCAAAACTTAAAAAGATAATTATAAAAAAATGTATTAAGTCTTTTTTTTAATTGGTACTTCTTTGCTATAGCACCTTCCGAGGATTAATCGTCAAGCGACCGAGATGTATCATTCTATTAAATCCTTTCGTACGTAATTAATTAAATGATATCACATGGTAGGTAATGATACTAGGTTACCAGGTTGATTACGTCCTATTTAAAATGGAGTCATATTATTTCTGTATTACTGAATTTAAAAACCGAATTTGTATACTAAATTTGTTTAGTTATAGCAATCCTATAATCTACCGACAGGTTTTTGGATAGATGTTTTCGGAGAAATAAATATAAAATGGAAAAAAGAGTCTAAATATGGATTTCAAGTTCTGAAATTTTCAATGCTAGGCTTAATAAGTTTCCCATTGGAATTTTCAGTAAATCTCAACAAACGATAAAATGTTGGCAACTTAAAATGTAGTTATTTTATTACGGAAATTAATTATATCATAATAACAGACGATATAATTCATTTCCTGAAAGTAGTTATAGTTCGAACGCACCTCATTTGTCACGTTAGACGTACAATTTCTAACTTGTTTTACTTATCGTGGTTTTATACGTAATCCACTTTTCACTCACTTCGTGATATGCTAAACTTATAAAACATATGTACACAGGTATATTTGTGAAAAGCAGGAAATTGGTCCTGATCACCATTTTTTTTCTTTTTTCATTTAGTTTCAAAATGGAAATAGCTCAAAACGTATAAAAAACTGAAAACCAGATTGCGTATACAAAATATTCATAATTTTATTTAGCTCAATAAAATACATGGGGGCGTGTCTGGTACTTTTCAAATCCATGGGGGCGTGTCTGGTACTTTTCAAATCTATGGCGGCGTGTCTGGTACTTTTCAAATCTGTGGGGGCGTGTCTGGCACTTCAACACATAAATTAGCTTTGTACTTAAATTTCTTTAAAGCCCTTACTTACCTGGCACTGGGCTATGCCTTGATCAAGAAAAAGGCTCTCGTGCACATCGAAGGGTTGACGTTCGCCACACCCGCAAATCGCGGTTGCTTGGGGTGCATAAATTTTGATAGTTGGGACTGCGTTTGCGCTATCCCTGCAATTAAAAAAAAAAGAATGTACAACAGAGCGATATCTTGCTCAATCTCTATGTACCAACAACAGCGCCTAGAATAAATAGTGTGGAAACCGGCTACAAAATAGCATTAAAAATTGTATCCGATAAATATACAACGATTCTGAACGATAAGAGGTCGATCGCAGCGACATCTGTTAGCTGTTTTCAACGTAAACGTATAAAAATCGAATTGAGAAAACGTTTTGGCCGGTTACCACCGGCCGAGTTTTAGGTTGTTAATTTACGGCGTTAATTTAAGTATTTTAAATAAATTATAATAATAATAATAAAAAAATTTTTAAATGCGTTCACTACTAGCCCATTTACTCCATATTACGTTCATGTACCCTTATTCTGATATACCAGGTTAATAAGATTTATTATCAACTTCGAAATACATATGATATTTACTAAATTTTTGCAATACAATGTTTATGTTGAAAAGAGCTAGCAGATGTCACTGCCATCGCCCTATTATTGTATAGCATCGTTGCACATTTATTGGCTACAATTTTTTATCACTTTATAAAGCCTTACTGGGATAGCCGGTTTCCACACTATGTATTCTAGGCGCTGCACAGTGTGGTATTTAGTCCCAAAACATGGCCAAAAATGATTTTTTTTAAAATCGGTTTCCTACCATATGTATTATTCCTCAAAAAGTTTAATAGTTACTGCATCCAAAGGCGAAACGAGCAATGCGCTAGCACGACACAGCGCACCACGCGATCAGTCCGAAGTTGACGTTCGCTTCCAGTGGTCCTGGGATTTTACGATGCGCTCTGATTTTAGTGTTTTAAAATCTCTTGTAGTTTTGTGTCTAAACAATTTAGTGGTTGTTGTTGTGATGGATTATTTTTAACCGTGTATGTTCTTTATACACACTACATTTACCTAATGAATATCCTGCGGATTTTTTGTTTATAGGGTCGACAACTTAGGTATAGTTAATAGTGGCATAAATAATTATTTATAATATTTAGAAAGGATTTTGTTATATTTTTAAACGTATTTAAGCGATGAAAACTATTGTGTAATATGCAGTATTTAGTATATAAGGCAATTATAAAAAAATCAGCCGCCCGAAACCGCCCCCCTATTTTTAACGAATTTTTTTGTTGGTTCCTACATTTTTTTATATAAATTACTGCTATTTATTTTTTCACTTATTTTGGTAACAGGGCCTTCTGAATTGAGATCTATGACTCGAAATGAGTTGTATACCATCATGCAATGCTCAAATGAGTCAACGTTTGATGGAAATCATCAATTTATGGAGTAAGAATTATTGAGAAATTATTCTGAAGGTGATCCAAGGATAGCTGAGATGAAGCAAGTTCTCCTCAGCTTAACACTGCGTTATTAAAAATCAGTTCAAACAAAAATGGGTAGCTACTCATAAAAACAAGGACAATATTTGGAAAAAACAATACTGATACAAAATTAATACTGAAGAATTTGAAAAATATTGCTAAAAGACGGCTGAACTGTATGTGTCGCTATATGGTTTTTATCCCATGTCCCCTACAATGCACAATGTACTTCGTCATGGAGTAGACGTTATGAAAGAAACTATTCTGCCAATAGGCCAACTATCTATAGAGGCAGCAGAAGCTCGCAATAAACATATTAGGTTATTTAAATTAAACTACAAAAGAAAGATTTCATGAATGGCCTGTACATTGATGTCCTGAATAGGCTTCTTTTAACTTCTGACCCCCTAATAACTGGCCCGAAATGCAACACAAACAAGAAAAGAAAGCCCTTATCTTCTGAAGTTTTACATCTGTTATCAGAAAGTGATATTACAAATGTTAATATTCTTAAAGACAGTAATAGTGATTAAACTGATGAATAAATACTTTCATTTATAAATAAGACTTTATTTTACCGTTTTCACTCTACAATTGAAATAAAAAAGAAAACTGCTCAGTTAAACTCAGGACATTGAGCGCACAGACTTTTCACACTAATTGTATATTATACTCTTGCCTCTCGAAAAATAAAGAAATCGACTATATATTAAGGGGGATCATTCCCCCATTCCCCCCTTTATATTTAACCAATGAACCCCCAAAACTAACCAGAGAAGTGCCTTATTACAATGAATATATATATACAAAATTTGAAGAAAATCGGATAATTCTGCATGAAAAACTCATTTATCTAAATTAAGGGGGAGTTAACCCCCCGTTCCCCTCCTTTATACTTAACCAACGAGCCCCAAAACTAATCAGAGAAGCGCCTTATCACAATGGACCTAATAAACAAAATTTGAAGCAAAACGGTTATTTCTATCAAGAGTTATCGCGTTACGTACATACATACGTACGTACATACATACATACGTAGATACATACGTACGTACATACAGAACCGGCGGGCACATTAGCTCTCAGGTTTTGATAGCCTGTGAGCTAATAAAAACGTAGATGTGTAGCTTTTAGAGGTATAAAATAATTTTGGCCAGGTTTTGGGACTAAATACCACACTGTGCGCTGTAGCACCGAGACTATTCGACTGGTCACTTTCGACTGAAGGTAAACAAAGTCAGTACGAACTTTGTAGGCATTTCAAGTTACATGCATTGGTGCATTGGTACAAAGCCTAAACTTTTAAAATATACATTTTTATGTTTTTCCAACATTTATTTTATCATCAATTTTCTAAATCACCATTGCCATATTTAATCCTATGATTTTGCCTATGATTAAAGTCCAAACTTATTAAGTAAATATTTTTATGTTTACCCAATATTTATCTATCGTAATATAGTAGCATCAATTTTTTAAATCATCATTATCATATTTAAAAAATATATATTAATTTTCTTTTGAGGTACATGAAAATTCTCTGATAATCGGACTATTTTTAAAAGTAATGAAATCTGCATTTTTTCATATTCGATAGTTTGAGATGGTAGCGACGATATATGCGCTAAGGATGCAAATGCATAGGCGCACAGTTAGGCGACAGGGGCAAATCAGGAAAACTTCAACCGCTAATTTTAAAATATTATATTTGTCTTTTTAATCACTGTGATTAAAAAGTCCACAAAATACTTTTTAAAATTAGTGGTAGAACATGTCTGATTGCCTATTCTGCCCCACTGAAGTCGGCTCCTACGTGCTAATGGGTTTAATAGTTTAATATTAATTATAATATCATTATGAGTTGAGAAAGTGAAAAAAGGAATCCTGAATGTCCCGATTATTAATTAGAAATCCTGAATAGATAATTTAAATACTTTTTTTTTCTTTCCTGTTACCATATCTTAAAAAAAAAAATTACCAGTTCACGATTTTAGTCAATCGTTAATCAAAGCAATAAATTTTCAATAATCGAAATCCACGCTAAATTAATGTATGTAACGAAAATCTTTTGGAACTACCTAAATTTTCAGTAATGAAATTAGACGTGATTTTTTAAGATAAACATTGAATGCATATAAAAATAAACTCTGAATTAAAAAAAAAAAAAAAAAAAAAAAAAAACTATTTTTACTTTTATTTATTTATTTGTTTGTTTGTCTTTCCATTTTTCTCCTTCATGTTACGCTGGTATATTAAAAAATGGATAAAGATACAAAAACTATGGAATAGTAAAATATTTTTCACGTTGTAAGTAAATGATGTTGCTATCCAATCCTTTTTTAGCACTTTCCAACATAGTTGAAAGGTGTTTATGACTTTGGATTGTGTGTCTGCCGTCTTTCCGCATTCCCGTAACTCCCGTAAATATATTGTTGTGAAATTTTTATATGTTATTGACGATTACTATAGAATGGTCTTTATTGAAAATTAAATGTGTAGCATTTGTAGTTAATTGAAAAATTCTCAGAAAAGAGATATAGTTATATAGGGTTATATAGTTATATAGTTATATAGTTATATAGTTATATAGTTATATATAATATATAGTTATATAGTTATATATTAATAGTATAGTATATAGTTATATATATATAGTATATAATATATATATATATATATATATATATATATATATATATATATATATATATATATATATATATATATATATATATATATATATATATATATATATATATATATATATATATATATATATATATATATATATAGTATATATATATATAGTATATATATATATAGTATATAGTTATATATTTATTATATAATTATATAGTTATGTATTATATTATTATAGTTATATATTATTATAGTTATATAGTTATATAGTTATATAGTTATATAGTTATATAGTTATAGTTATATAGTTATATAGTTATATAGTTATATAGTTATATAGGGTTATATAGTTATATAGTTATATAGGGTTCCCTGGGAACCCTGCTTTACGGTGTCATGTGAAACCTTACTGTTTGAATCAGTGTTTTACTATTTCCTGGATGAATATTTATTGCACACAGCTTACTTAAGTAAGTTAAAAGTTTAATTTCGAATTAAAAAATATTAAAAAAGCCCTTTTATTCAGGCGTCAATTTAAATTATATGATTAATTTTAAATTCTGTGATGAATTGAATAACACCGAACTGTTTCAGAAAGCACCGAATGACTGCAAAAATATCTGGGCTTTTAAGGAGCAAAAAAGAGCATTTCGAGCCAGAAATTTAATTTAATATATAAATTAAACATGGTGCGACACAGTGAAAAGTTCCACTTTAGTAAATAAAATTTCTGGTTTAAAATGTAATTGTATGGTCCGCACGTCATACGCTGGAATAAAAGTTATGTGCGGTCTTGTTTAGAGAATTCCTGAAAGCCTCTTAAACAGCAGTGTGTTATTAAAACAATTTTCTGGCGCGAATTGGGACAGCAATAAGTTGCTTTCTCAAAATTTAAATCCTATTTCTAAACTGAAATTTTAAATGAATTTAGATGCTAAAAATGTACCCGTGGCGTTGTAATGTCCTTGGATGAATCGCTCAAACAACAGGATTATAATAAAACAGTCGAAAAGTCCAAAAATTCATTTTAGTGATTCACCATTTTCATGATTAAATCGCAACTTGCATATGAAAGCGCGATTTCCGGTAATTTGTGCATTTTTTCCATTGCAACGAAATTATTCCGTTTGTCGTGTACTTGAATTCCATATCGCGATTATATATGTAAGGATTAATGACTCATACACAATACTACATTATCGACCAAAATAATCACTCGATTACATCAGCATAAAAAACAAACTCATAAATTAATTATAGATAATAATCTTCATCAAAAACTCGAGACGAATAACTAAATTACAACTAAAACTGCATAGGAATGCCTAAATATGTAAATAAGTGTAAATAGAATAAATTCCTAAATATAGAAATGCCTAAATATAAATAATATTCCTAAAACTGCATAGGAATTCATGCAACACACGGATGTTATTTCATATTAAATTTACTTTCCGGCCTCCAACCGCCGCCGATTTACGCGGAAGGTCAGGCAACTTGAATAAAAGTTGAAAATGACGACAGTAAATCTTATTTATAGATATATTTTTAATAATTATATTTTCAAATTTTTTTCCGGTGTAAAATTTAGAATTTCCTTCTATTAACAGTGCATTTGCAATATTTATTTTTTTTTTCTAACTGATAAATAAATCAAATTATGCAACAGATGCTTGTTTTTAACTTTTAGGGTGAAACATGCACAATAGAGCTTCGTTTATTCAGTTCACAATTACACATTCCATACAATCTTACGTGAAATATAAAATACAAGACTAACTCAGATTTAAGTAAAGTCCTTTTATACCACAATAATTCGAAATTTAGAAATAATTTACTCAAACACCGCAAGTGCCATTTGACGTGTTTGGAATGTAATTACAAATTGGAAGGCAAAAATATTTAATAAAATTAAATATTTCTTAAAAATTATTCTGATTTTGTTTTTTTTGTCATAGAAAACTTTTTAAGGTGGTTCTCAAATGATCTACTCAACAACGCAAAATTTTCTGACACATTTTTAAACGCAAAGACATCAAATTAGATGGCCTGACTATGAAAGCGATTTGGAATTAAAATAAATTCCCCCCCCCCCCCACTTTTTTTTTTGGATAAATAAATGATTTATTCAGTTAACCCGTCAGCACACGCGCTAGGATAAAATCTACCCCAGCTCACAACTATTACTTAAAAATGTGCGAAAATCGTTCGTGATCATTCTGAGCTTTATGTACCTTTCAAGCTTAGAGCCATCAAAATGCGGCCAAAAAGAATTTACCTCCGTTTGTGGATTTTCCATTCTTTTGTTATAAAAATGTGACGTGGGAGGAAATTTACAACACGCGTGTTATAACGTAACCCATAATGATCGGAAATGTTTATGCAATGCAAATAATAATATAATTGTTCTTTTAAACGTTAACAACTCTTGCACATAGAGTTTATATATATCAGTATTATATTTTTTTGTATTTTCATGACTGAATTTGGATTGTAAAAGTTTTGTATGTAATGGTATGCAGAAAAAAATCTTAGTGCTAGATTTTTTTTTTTTTTTTTTTGCTTTAAATATAAAAGAACTTTATTATTTTATAGATTATTTTAAGTTAAATTATGTTCTTTATTGATTTACAGTTTATTTCAAAATATAAATTTTTGTTTATAATCAAACCGGGGGGAAATTGACGCAAGAAAACCCATTGGGGTAAAATTTATCCCGCGCGTGTAGTAACGTAATGGAAAGGGACGCGTGTTCTGACGGGTTAAAAGCGATTCCGATGCCATATGACACAACGTTCCTCTCTTTTCTCGCGCTGAAGCATTGGGAATTCAGTTCAAAACACCGATTTTGGCAGTGTTTTCTGGAAGATCTTCTGCCTTTACCAAAAAAGAGTAAATGTGTTTCGATTACGCAGTTTCCGAATAAAAACATCTACCCATTTCGTGCCGTTCCGAACAAAAATGAATTTAAAAAAAAATCCCTGACGGCTCGGCCTACAGGCACAGGTAGATTTCGAAGACGCAGAACGTGGGGCGCCTGTTTGTCGGGAATTGCGGAAGAAATGACCTTTTTGCGATGATGCTGCAGTTGGAACCGCCTACTTCGAAACCAAACTTGTTTGCAGGTGGAGACAGCAAGGATTTTTTTTTTTTCTATAAGAGTTGGTCCTATAAAAAACATGTCAATATAAAAGTTTTAGATAATATTAAGTGGATTTATAATAAATTTAAGCGGATTTGAAATCTTGGGAATTGACGAAGTTATGAATTTTTTTCTTCTAAAACCCCCCTCCCCCCCCCTTAAGGCAATTTTTAATTATATCAAAAATCTGTCATACATAAATTTTCGGCCCTTCTCCTAGAAGTAATAATAACTTCAAACGGATTCGATACGTATCATAATTAAGAAATTATGGGTTTTTTCTGTTTTCACAAAAAGTCCCCCCCCAATTCCCCCCCCCCACTGGTTCGATTATGCCCATTAACGAACTTGACCGAGATTTTATGCCCCTTGATTTTATGTATCAGTTTCGAAAAGATGCGGGAGTTGGAACTGCCTACTTCGAAAAATAACTTGTTTGCAGGCGGAGCCAGCAGGGATTTTTTTGTTTTTAATTTTTTTTTGCTATAACGGTTAGTCCTGTAGAAAACTTGTCAATATAAAAGTTTTAGATAATATTAAGAAGATTTATAATAAATTTAAGCGGATTTGAAATCTTGGGAATTGACGAAGTTATGAATTTTTTTCTTCTAAAACCTCCCTTTCCTCCCCCCTTAAGGCAATTTTTAATTATATCAAAAGTCTGTCATACATAAGTTTTTGGCCCTGTTCCTAGAAGTAATAATAACTTCAAACGGATTCGATACGTATCATAATTAAGAAATTATGGGGGTTTTCTGTTTTCACAAAAAGTCCCCCCATCCCCCCCATCTTGGTTCGATTTTGCCCATTAACGAACTTGACCGAGATTTTATGCCCCTTGATTTTATGTATCAGTTTCGAAAAGAAGCGGGAGTTGGAACCGCCTACTTCGAAAAATAACTTGTTTGCAGGCAGAGCCGGCAGGGATTTTTTTGTTTTTAATTTTTTTTTGCTATAACGGTTGGTCCTATAAAAAACTTGTCAATATAAAAGTTTTAGATAATACTAAGAGGATTAATAATAAATTTACGCGGATTTGATATCTTGTGAATTGACGAAGCTATGATTTTTTTTCTTCTAAAACCCCCCTTTTTTCCCCCCTTGGGGACATTTTTAATTATATCAAAAATCTGTCATACATAAATTTTCGGCCCTTCTCCTAGAAGTAATAATAACTTTAAACGGATTCGATACGTATCATAATAAAGAAATTATGAGGATTTTTCTGTTTTCACAAAAAGCCCCCCCCCCCATTTCACCCCCCTTGGTTCGATTTTGCCCATTAACGAACTTGACCGAGATTTTATGACCCTTGATTTTATGTATCAGTTTGGGAAAGATTTATGCAGAATTTTTCCAGTTATCGTGGTCAGAAAAAAGTGACATAGATAGATAGATAGATAGATAGATAGATAGATAGATAGATAAACTTTTGAACTGGGGGTGGTTTTGGGTTCTGGGAGTCATGATCGGCGTAGATCGGCAAAAATTTTTAAAAAATTCCAACTTATGGGAGAATGTAATAGGTAGTATTTCTTACGAAATCTACCTAAATGTGTCTGAAAGTAGCCTCTTTGGATTTGAGAACAGCCTTAAGAATTTGCACCTTGATATGTCACATTCAGGGCTTTGAATTAAAATCACCCTAACAACCAAACACCTCCTCTCCCGAAAATCGCTATTTATGCGAGAAATTTTTTTTTTGGAAACGACCTTTTTTTTTTTTTTTTTTTTACCAATTTCTGAATTTAACCGAAATTATCTTTCTGTTCTGAAAATAAAACTTAAAGCATTTTATTTTTAAAAATTCAATTTATAAAATTCCAATTCTTAATTCTTCCGACAAGTAAATGAAAATAACAGCCTTTGACATAATTTAATTCCAGTCTTTAACTTTTTTATGTAAGGTATGCCAAAAGTTACAATTATATACACTAAAATTAACCATACACTATGTATATATATATTTAAAAATTAAAACACATGTGAAGAACAAAGGATAAGACATTATAAAAAGTAATGGAATGGACAGTGCAGGAATTATACTGAAGAGGACGAAAAAGCAAAAATTGGAAAACTATGAATATCTTATAGAATCGTCAGAAGGGCTTTATAAGACTGTTCATAGTAAATATATGTTATTTCATCAAATATTGTCAGCATTATACCTAAAATCGACAATATTAAGTCTCTAATAACATATATATATGAAACAAGAGAGTTAATAACCTACATGAGGTTCAAAAAACAAAATAAATAAATATGCAACTTAAATAGAAATTAGATAAAGAAACAATTATTCAACTTAAATAGAAATTAGATAAATAAGCAATTATTCAACATCAACAGAAACTAAATCATAAAGTAATGTGCAAGACTCAGCAAAAAAGACTAATGTTACTGTAGATTGAACAAGATTATAAGTACTTGACAAACAGCCAGTCATCATTAACTCAAAATGGCTGCTATGTCTATGCAAACATTGCTTTATCTATTTATCTATATATATATTACACAAAAACGATATGTGATTCTAATAACTGCATGTACAGAGTGTCCCAAAATATATTGAAACTCTTTTTTCATTTTGTTACCTGTTGGAGATACTTACGCAAGGTAAATAGCAAAAGAGCTAAAAATAAGGTATGCAACGTCTATGAAACGGTCCTGTCATTAATTTTCGAATATTTACACTTTTGAGTCAATGCGGATTTCTAATTTTCAATATATCTGCCCGTTGTCGTGCTTTGGGGGATCTTACGCTAATAATTGATATACATCTTGCATTTCTTATCTGCTGCTAATTATCGCGTTTTTAGCAGCCTGGCTATTTTATTGTTCACTATTATTTTCCTATGCAATCATACTTTTATCTATATGCCACCCTTTATGTCATTGTCGGCGGCTCCAGTCTGTAACTTTTTTTTTTTTTTGTATCAAAATTTGTATACAGTCCCTGGATCTTGTGAGATATTAAATAAAATATCACATTTAATCAGACATAAAACTTACATAAATACACTTAAAACATTAAAACCATTAAAAATACTGCAAACGTTTCAGGCTATAATTTAGCCCCTCATCAGTGAAATTACGTACGTTGACCGGAGAATTTTCAACCATGTTTTTTCATGTAAAAAACCATGTAAAAAAACCATGTGAAAAAAACCATGTAAAAAACATGGTTGAAAATTCTCCGGTCAACGTACGTAATTGCACTGATGAGGGGCTAAATTATAGCCTGAAACGTTTGCAGTATTTTTAATGTTTTTAATGTTTTAAGTGTATTTGTGTAACTTTTATGTCTGATTAAATGTGATATTTTATTTAAGACTTTTATTCATCAGACGTTAAAAAATGTTTAGTTACTTGTGAGATATATTTAGAAAACTTATCTCCTTGGTCTGACAAGTAAACAGTAAGAACTAAATTCTTCTACGACCAAAATTCTAAATTTTATGAAATTCCAGAGCTTTCCGCCACTAAAAAATTGTGTGTCCCGTTTCCTAATACGGAAAATAACCTATCATATATTACGTTGAGTAAAAAGTTTTCCGCCAAGGAGAGATACCTTCGCGCAAACATCTGTCATTCGTGCGGTTGTTAACTTTTCAGCTAACCAATTTTTGCATTCGAAAGCAGAGCACAGGGCCTATATGACTGTGTAATTTGATTGTTAAAAATTTATTATCTTGGGCTTCAAAAAAGTGTTTAAAATGGGGCTATCAAGTCAGCAGATCAGAACGATTATTTACTATGTGTTCCGTAAAAAACTCAGTGCGACTGAATGCCACAGAAAGATGTGTGAAAGTTTAGGAATCAATACTGTTTCTTATGCTACAGTCAAAGTTTGGTTTCGGTAGTTTAAAGCTGGAAATTTCGGCAGTGAAGATGAACCAAGTTCCGACTGCCCTATTGAAGTTGATTGTGAGCAGTTAAAGCAAATAATTGATCAAGACAGAAGTGTTTCAACACAAACTATTGCGTTAGAGCTTAACATTTGCCAAAAAACAATAGTTCACGCTCTAAAACACATAAACCTAACGTTTAAGTTCAACCGCTGGGTGCCTCACGAATTGACTTCTGAAGACCAAATGCAGGAGAAAAAACTGTTATTTGGCTCTGCTCAGAGATCAAAGGAAAGAGAACATTCTGGACAGAATTGTGACCTGTGATGAAAAATGGGTGTACTACAGCAATGCAAGCCATAAAGGAAGGTGGTTAGAACCTGGGGAATTAGCTGGCTCGGTTGCAAGACGTGCCTTAACTAACAAGAAGGTGCTCCTCTGCATCTAGTGGGATTGTCGGGGAATTCTGTACAAAGAGTACCTGAAAAGCGGACAAACTATCAACAGTGCAATATACCGCAACCTGCTAATCAAAATTTGCGATAACATATTCGCGAAAAACGAAGAAACAAGTTCAGAGGGAAGGTGGTTCTTTTTTATCAAGATAACGCCCGGCCACACGTTAGTACGATAACCGGCTGGACGCTCTACAAGCTGGAGTGGGATTTGATGCAACATCCACCATACAGCCTCGACATGGCCCCTTCAGAGTTCTATCTTTTTTCACATCTGCAGCTGCATCTTGATGGCACAATCTTCCATTCAAATGAGGAGGTCATAAGTGAGGTCGATCTCTTTCTGGACTCGCGCACGCCACAATTTTTCGCAGAAGGGATTGAAATGTTGCCAAAACGTCGGTAAACGATTGTAGATTTAAACGGAGATTACTATCCTTATTAGCTTTGATGATTTCGTATGTATTTATCATTTTACAATAAAACATTTTTTGGCGGAAAACTTTTTACTCAACCTGATATGTGTATATTTTTAATGCATTTCTCTCAAAGCAAATATTTCGCAGTCCTAGGCAGTTTCCAGTAAAATTATTTTACCTTAGCTACTACTATTATGAATCAGAAATATTTTTTGTATATTTCTATAACAGGTGTTAAAAAATCTATTATGAATATTGTAGTTGTATATTATATTATAATTGTATGTGTATTATAGTGTTAGCAAAGAGGGAACGCTACGAGCCTAGAGTCTATACACTGAAAAATCAAATACCGTTAGTAAGCCACCTAGAATAAAACGCCATTCTGCATAAATTACGCCATGTTTCAGAAGTAAGGACCATTTGCATACCGGTGTTCAAAAAGTGGACCATTTGGGACCCCTGTGCACCATAACCTTACAAAATTATGTTACTTTGCAATTTATAAATTTTCTTTATTCGTTTTCTGGCACTAAAACCTCATTTTACTGTCTTTAGTTATTTAAGTTATGATCATTGAAGAAAAAATTTTTTCTGCTTTAATTGTTAGAGCATGGAGCATTTTTATCTAAACATAACTTTTAGGACCCAAGGACCGTATAAAAATATTAATTTCATAACTTAAAAAAAATAATAATTGTTATTTTAATGTACATGGATTTACATATTATAAAGAACAACATCTGAAAAATATGTTTGCACTGAAAGGTACACCTCTAAAACTAACGATTTAGGTATATCAGCTATTGGAAAAGAATAAGAAAGTATATACCTTCTATATAGTTCACATAAAACTGTACAAGAAACTAAATTATCCTGAAACAAGCAGTTCTTTCAATTCAATTTATTATATAAACTTTTTTCTAACAAAAATATATATTATCCAAAATTTTCCATCTTCTTAATTTTTATTTTATTTTATTTTATTTTATTTTATTTTATTTTTTTAACTTCGAGATAGCGATTACTCCATTTACCATAATTCACATTCAAAAGATAATGGCGCATAAATGTACAGAATTATAGATAATTTGTTTTGAAATGATAAGTTATAAAAGTAATATTTTGGGACATTTATCATATTAGATTTTTTAGAACAACGATAAGGCAAAATTTTTATGAAGAAAAAAAAAATTAATTCAAAATTTTTGTTTTAAAGTACTACAAATAATGCTTTAAATAATGTTTCTATAAAATAAGTACAGAATTCGGTTGTTATCCGAAAAATGCAAATTAATAAAATGCATATCGTAGTTTGAAGTTATTAAATGAATCATTTTTCTATATGAATAGATAAATTAAAAAAATATATGTATATATATTACATTTTTGAAACAAAATACACGTAAAAATATTTTTCGTTAAACGTTTCTTTTAAGCCGTACTCAAAATCATAGCGCCTTATTTCTGATACACTCTCGTGACCATTTTTAATCTCATACGCATGAAATAGGCAAATTATCGTATTTAAATAATCGGAAATCGAACAGCGTGCACCACTTTTCGAAAAATGCAAAAAGTTTGTCAGAAAATACTTTTAAAGTTTCAACAGAATTTCTGAGACATCGCTAGAAATGTCGTGAAACACCATTCCCTTAAAACTCAAAATGTATTCCAAAATAAACCAGAAAGAAAAATCATGCGTCAACCGTAGATTATGTAATACTTTTCAATACTTACAAAATACTTTTTCAAATCTTTACCGTTTAATAAGATGAAATATTATGTCTAAGTAAACAAGGTCAAGGTCAAACCGGGTGGGGAGGCCTACCTTTCAGCTTAAGCTCAGACGATTTGGAAAACGCATAACACATTTAAAAACGCAATTTTTGGAATTACCAACAATATTAGAAAAAATATCCGAATTCTTTTGTGCAGCCCTGTACATGATCTATAAATTTGTATATGTACTACATAGAATTCTAAATTTTAGTTCAGTTAGGAAACGCACAGCACAGTTTAAAATTCCTTTTCTGGAATTTCCGTCAATAAAAGGAAATGTACTGGATATATTTTGTGCTGCCCTGTATATGATCTATAGAATTTATACACACCAAGTAAAAGACAAAAATTGAGTTAAATTTAAAAACTCGTTCCGCAACTGAAAACGCACTTTCAGCAATTATTGTTAAAATACAGTACTTTAACCAAATTATTTTGTGTGTCCCTGTTATTAAACGATGAATGCACACAATATTCTATAGTAAGCCTCTTGTAATGCACCTCAGTGACATACATTAATTTCAATATGTTTGAAATAGTGAAACATTATTAAAATAAACCGCAAGCGATTTTCCCCATAGACCGTAATACAACGGAATTCTTTTGAGTGTCCCTCTAACGGAACTATAAGTGTTGTGCACACCATATTCTGTAGTAAGCCTCTTGTAGTGCACCTTAGTGATATATATCATTTGGCATATGTTTGAAATAGTACAATGTCATTAAAATAAACCGCAAAAGGTTTTCCCCCAAAGACCGTAATGTAACGGTATTTTTCAGTGTCCCTGTAAAGGAACTATAAATGCTTCACACTTCATTTTCAATACCGAACATCTCATAGTAAACCTCAATAACCTTTATCAATTGCATGCCAATCGGTTGGTTGATTTTGTGATGGCCGATTATCTACACAAGAGACATTGGCCCTGGGGGGAATGCCCTCCGTGGGGGTCTTTCTAAGGGATCCTAACTCGTATTTACGGCAAGGTTAGAAGAAAACCACGGAAAACTCCGAACGGTTAGGTCGACGAGCGCGACAGGGGTTTGAACCCAGCACCTGCCGTCTACCAGCTTTGAGAGCAGAACCTCTCAGCCACTGGTGGTGCTGAATGCCAATCGGAGTATATTTATGCGAATTAGAACACGGACAGACAGTTAGAAAGTGTTAAAAACGCTATTCGTTTCCATATTACTTCAAAAGTCCTGCTTGCTTCTCATTCCCATGCTTTTACTTATAGAAATGAAACCATAAATGTGTCGGGACGTTCAAATTACTAAAGCGGGAATTTCTGTTTTTAAGAACCTTAATTTAGCGGAGGAAAAACAACTATGAATAGATATTTGCCGAAACGTCAGTTGAGGCTCACTGCGGAGATTCGAAAAGTTTTTGGTTTCCGTCTCTTTGTTTGTCTGTCTGTCTGTTCCGCGATAACTGCCGTAAAAAGCGCCCGATTACGTTGATTTTTGGTGAGTATGTTGGTGAAGTACCCGAAATGAGCTGTATAGTTTTTAGTTACATTTGGTTCATTCGTTCGAAAAATATAGAACATTTCGTTTTAGGTCTTAGTGCATTCCTATGGGAATGAAGACGATTTTCAAATTTAATTTTTAACTGAAATGAAAATCATATATTTGAATAATGGATTTAAACGTAAAATTCCTGTTGCTAATTTTTTTATATGGGAGGTTTTAAATTTACTCAATAGCTTTAAAAATTTGCCGATACATTTATTAGAATTTAAAAATTAATTGTTTAAATTACTGGAACATTTTTTGCATCTGTTCGGGAAATATAAAACAATTTATTTTCATATTTTTTACAAATTTTAAAATGAATTTATTTTTACTTTGTTCTTAATTTATTAGTTGCTTAGCAACCCTATTTCAAAGAATATCAAAACAGTAAAATTCAAGAAACTCTCACTTGCTGCAATATTTTATTAGCAAAATAAATTATTCTCGGGAGATTTTAATATTCTACTGATATAAATGAGAATTTATTTTGATAAAAGTTAATTGTTTTATCTAAAAAGTTACACGAATAAGAAGTTCATAAGAATTTCTGGATATCATTGAGTAAACCGTGTTTAATTTAACGCTTCTAATTTCTAAAACCTCCGAAGTATGGTATATGCCTATAAATATATGTGTAATATAAGGAAAAATAAATTGAGGATTCTAAGATGCTAAATAATATGAAAAGTGAGATTTAAAAACAATGATTTTTAGAGCTGACATTGAGGCTCCTGATCTGCAGATTTACTAGTTACCTCTATTTTAAAACGCAAATCGATCTGAAACGTGTTATTACTGAATGTAAAAATAATAATAATATACCGAAATGGATAAGATCTGTTTAAAATAAACAACCGATCAATTCAATATTGATTTGTTTTCATTGCTGGAATTCTATTCTTCCATTCTTTTCAAATTTTTAAAAACATTCATTTTAAAGTACAGTCTGAGTTAGGAACGTCTGGAAAAATGCCAGGGGTCACTAACCATTAAAGAGACTTGCTTTCAAATTGCAAAAAGGTACAAATATTTAATTCGAATGAGAGAAAAAGTAAAACATAAGAAAAATGTGAATAAAGGAATATGTTTTTACGCTTTATGATAAAACAAGTACAGTAAAGCGTCGGCTATCCGAAGTCCAATTAACCGAACTCTCCAATTATTTGAACACTCCCATTTTTTAGTCTGAATATTTTTTTTTCTTTAGGATGTCCCTTAAAATCGAAAGCGTAAAAAAAAAAAAAAAAAAAAAAAAAAAAAAAAAAAAAAACCGTAAAAAAATTTCAAAAAATGATTTTTTTTTCAAATGTTGAAAAAAAAATGTAAATATATATATATATATATATATATATATATATATATATATATATATTAAAAAATGTTAAAAAAAAAAAAAAGTTTAAAAAAATACGTCCAAAAAAAGAAAAAGAAGCTTATTTAAAATGTGAAGGAAAATTTGTGAATTCCCATGCGTAGAACGTGTTAAACAGCTAGTATTATATTTATTTTTCGATAAAGTTTGTGTCCATCTACTAATAATTATTCTGCAGTATATCAGGAGATATTCAAAATTCAAATTGATTTTTGAAAACAGATTTCTGCTGATTTTTAATTATGCATATTTAAATGAACCCGCGTGTAATAAATGTAAAAAATTGCAAATTTAGTATTCTAATTAACTGAATATAACTAACTGCAAAGAGTTCCCACTCGGTCCATTTTTTGAAAACCACATTTTTCGACGAAAATTCCTTTTTTTAGATTTAACTTGCAAATTTTGTAGAAACTTACACCAAAAGTTTTTTTTTTTTTTTTTTTTTTTTTTTTTTTTTTTTTTTCAAATATTGTAAAAAGTTACCACGAAAATGATGTTTCTTCTGAAATATTGGTATTAAAATAAAAACGGACGGTTTGATGGCTCTGACTGTATGTCAAGTCTGAACACGTATTATTATGTGAAATATAGTAAAGTATGTGATAATATTTTTAAAAGTGTACAATGTTCATCTGATATCTAAGCTGCATGAAAAATGTTTTTTATGTTATTTGCTTTGCCAGAGTTTAGAGGCATAAACTTAAAAAAAGTTGTCCGCTCTGTTTAGGCCGACATTGATTTTCTAGGCGGTAACTTTCGAAAAAATTATCCAATCGCTGTGGAATTTCAACATGTTGTTAAGTACCACTTTACGTTTTTAAAATAGTCGTTGTATTGTCTAGTTTGTTTAGAGGGTCAAAATTTACATCAAACTTTAATTCACGTCAAAATTTAAATATACGATCATTTACTGCACGTCAAATGATGAGCAATATTGGCAACAATCGGATTTAAAGGGAATGTTCATAATAATAAATGGTTTCAGCAAAAACCCTCTTTAGTGTCAAACCATTCTCACTAAAGTATACCATCTGGCGTGAAATAAGTAAATAAATATCAACCAGGTGGGAAGACCGAGCTAAGCTCGGTTAAAAATAGCCAAACTTTAATCTTTTCGTGGACTTCTAAGTCTTTTGCAGATCGTAAGATAGCCAAATATCGTCAAATTTAGCGACATTCTTTAATTTGGCGCCAAGCATGCGATTTGGCATTAGTAAAATTAAAAGTAGATTTTCCCGCCAAATCCGCCAAAGTCGCCAACGTTTCACCAAATTTGGAAAAATTTTGCCAACTTTACGACTTTGCTTACTGCCAACTGTTCAACAACTTAATAACTGTTTCAACCTTCATACTCATTGAAATACATTGACCCGTAATTGCCCCAAAATTGTCCACTAATCGAATTTTCTCGAACACGTGACCTAGCCCAATGGTTTTCTGGTGCCCCAAAACGGTAGGATACAAAATTTCGTCAAAATCGCTTGAACCGTTTTTTAGATAGAATTAGCTTGACCCTGACCCAAAATGACCCAAAATGACCCACTAATTGAATTTTCTCGAACACGTGACCTAGCCCAATCGTTTTCTGATGCCAAAAAACGGTAGGATACAAAATTTCGTCAAAATCGTTAGAGCCGTTTTAAAAATAAAATTTGCGTAACCACACACAAGATTTTCTCGTATTAGAATATATGATACAATAAGGTAAGAGAAAATACATTTTTGTCGACTTTATTTTTATCTTAAAATTTACATGTGAATTATTAACCGTTTATTCGTTTCAATTTGCTCTATTTTTGTCACAAATACGTGATAATTACGGAAATTTTTCGCATTACATCCCGTGTAAATGTTTGAATTTGATTTCATGACAGTTTCATCACAATGTTTTCAGTTGATTTGAGGAACAAGCATTGTGATAATCATGAATAAAAATAAATTTAACATTTTAGTATTTGATGTAGTTATCTAACTTTTTTCGAATTCAAACTAATGTAAAATTTATGCTTATTTACCTTAACTTGCATGTTTTCACTGGTATACATTTGTAATTTTAAAGCTTAAAAAAATAGTAAAGATACTAAAAAAACTAAAAACAAATATTTTAGTGGTTGCTTCGTTAGTTTTTCAGTAGAGCACCTTTACAGTCTACATAAATATTTGCATAAATTCACAAGATAAATTTCTACTTAGAAAAATTTCTCACTGGGAAATTATTTTTTAGTCTAATTTACTAAAAAGAAGCAACAATTTACAAAAGAAATAATTTACACCCAATCAAGTAAAATGAAAAATTTAATTCATCAATTAAATATCTAATAAAAAATATTTCATTATGAAAGGCAACTTTACTTGAATTATTACTTATTTTTGTTCGTTTCAAATTTTCTTTCTAATGAATAACGATATCTTTTAATACGGAAATCGTGCTAAATTTAGATTTTAAGAAAACAAAAAATTACACTATACATTAGATTTATATTAGAAGAAATTACAACCAACCGGAAAATATTTATTTTTTATTTCATCAATTAAATATCTAATAAATATCTGTAATTTATAGCATTTTCTTGCAACAATTAACCTTTGAATTGGAAAAAAGTTTAATCCTTGGTAAAATGGCTAATCAGAGTTAATGTATACGTGATGAATCATTTTGATCAGCTTATCAGTACAGCGGGAATTCTTCATGGATCAAGTACTTTCGGTAACTGATATTTCAAATGAATTTCAAAGACAATCATTCAATTATCACTTTTTTTTGTCGCCTTTAAATTACTCTTTTAAGGAATAAAAATATCTCTTAAGATGAGAATCGTTCTAAATTTAGATTTTAAGAAAAAAAAATCAGGTTTTATTTCTCGTTGATATAAGATATTAAATGTTAAATTCTGCTGGGAAGATATTTTCTTAAGAGAAAGAGTTGCTTATTGCTCTTTATCTCGCTGCTAAAATATCGTGCCTATTATAGTGATGGGCATACCGATTATTTTGATTATTCGAATGAATCATTCGGGCATGTGCAGAAGCATATCTGTCAAACTTCAAAATTTTTTAATTCAATTACTACCAGAAATTTAGAAAAAAAAAAAAAAAGGAAGTTTCTGCAGAACCTTCTTTTTTTTTCAAAATTTCTGGTAGTAATTGAATAAAAAAAAAATTGAAGTTTGACAGATATGTTTCTGCGCATGCCTGAATGATTCAGTCTAATAATAAAAATAATCGTTATGCCCATCACTAGCCTATTATGCTGAAAAGCACATCGATCATGGAAAGAATACACTTTCTGTAGCGATTATTGAATTGGGAAGTAGGATTGTAGAAAATGTTTCATTACTCTTATTATTTTTATATTTTGAAAATATGTGTTATATATCTGTTACATGTATTAAGATCTGATAGTGAAAAAAAAAAAACAGGGTGCGTGCATTTTTTCCACAATTTTTAATGGAATTTTTTTCTTTTTTGACTTATTAAATGATGGTAAAATATTGTAAATTCTGTGATTAAGCGCAGAAAGATCGGAAAAAAATATTACGCAAATATTTCTAATCAGAAAAAAGTGATCCTTGCAAGGAGTATGGAAAAACACATAGGTTACAAATAATATTTTTTCTGTTATATATTTTTTAAATTAATTTTCAAACAAATATATATTCTAACCTATAAATTTTTTATCAGAAATCAATTTCTATAAGCTTTAAATATGCGATTACAAAATTACATTCCAACAACTATTATTTAAGTTATGCTTAAAAAGCTGTCCATTTTGCAATGTTTTTTGCAAGGACTATACATGATTTTAACAGTAGGAGTTCCAAAATTTAAATCTTCATAGTTCCTAAGCTAGTTGGCCGAATGTATTTTCCGATTGGTATGGTAAAGTAACATTTACCGATAATGTCAAATATGACAGAATAAGATGTTCGTAATAGTATAATAAAATCACTTGTTAACTTTAAATTAAAGTATAAATACTACTTAAAATGATAAAAACATAACACAAAACGCTTAAAAATACCTTTTACTACCTTTTAATATCAAATATGACAGAAGAACTACAGCCTTAGCTAGACTACATAGAATAGAGCCTTTGCAGATTAATTTTAAGAATAGTAAAATAATTTTTCCATCAAGAGTTTATTTCCCATCTATTATCGTGAATCAATAGAAATATATTTGCGCAACGAGAACATTTGCAACGAAACAGCTTCTTTTGAATTACCTAAAATTTGGCACGCGATGTTTTGCAAGTTAAAAAAAACAATAAAAAAGTATAAAAATAATAATTTTCCCGTTTTCCAATTTGACCAATTTAAGCACTTGCTTACAATAGATATGTGACCGCGTGATTTATGTTTATAATTTTCAAAAACGTTTGCGAGAATATTTTATTTATCATTTTGATCTGAAGAAGTCGTCGTTTGGGCGCATGAAACATATGTCACCTATATTAAAAAGTATTTTTAAACTTTTTGTGTTATGTTTTTATCACTTTAAGTAGTAATTACAATTTCATTTCAGATGTTCCTACACTGTAAAAAATGACCAATGTTTCTTATTTTATAAAAATATACTATAACCACGAACGAAAATATAATATAATCTTCTGAGTTATCCGAAATTCCGAAAAGCGTCTTCCATTGTCTTTTGAATCCCCATAAACCAATACATTTCCAAAATTTAAAGAATTATTTATAAAAACAAAGAATTTTCGCTGCCCGTATTTTTCAGAAACGTTTCCGAAGGGTTTTCATAGTGTATTAATCAGTTTCCTCAGCCTGGAATACTTGTTTTTCGAATGGCATCAATTCACTGTAAAAAATGACTAATGTTTCTTATTTTATGAAAATATATTATAACCATGAACGAAAATACAATATAAACGCCTGAGTTATCCGAAATTCCGAATAGCGTGTTCCATTGTCTTTTGAATCCCCAGAAACCAATACATTTCCAAAATTTAAAGAATTATTTATAAAAGCAAAGTATTTTTTGCTGCCCGTATTTTTTAGAAACGTTTCCGAATAGTTTTTATGGTGTATTAATCCGTTTCCTCAGCCTGGAATACTTGTTTTTCGAATGGCATCAATTCACTGTATAAAATGACTAATGTTTCTTATTTTATCAAAATATACTATAACCATGAACGAAAATATAATATAAACTTCTGAGTTATCCGAAATTCCGAATAGCGTGTTCCATTGTCTTTTGAAACCCCAGAAACCAACACATTTCCAAAATTTAAAGAATTATTTATAAAAACAAAGTATTTTTCGCAGCTCGTATTTTTCAGAAACGTTTCCAAAGGGTTTTTAATAGTGTATTAATTAGTGTCCTCAGCCTGGAATACCTGTTTTTCGAAGGCTATCCAGTCTCAAGTAAACGTTTACAGCCGTATAAGTTAATTTATACATGAAAGAGTAAAGAAATAATCTTAATTTAAATGTTATTGTTAACGCTGTTAATTTTGCATGTTAGTGTGTTAAATTATTTTTTGAGGTTGAAAATGTTTACTTGAGAATTGATAGAATTTGAAAAACAGGTATTCCAGGCTAAGGACACTAATTAATACACTATAAAAACCCTTCGGAAACGTTTATGCAAAATACGGGCAGCGAAAATACTTTGTTTTTATAAATAATTCTTTAAATTTTGGAAATGTATTGGTTTCTGGGTATTCAAAAGACAATTGAACACGCTATTCGGAATTTCGGATAACTCAGAAGATTATATAATATTTTCGTTCGTGGTTATAGTATATTTTCATAAAATTAGAAACATTGGTCATTTTTTACAGTGTTCTCAAGTAAACGTTTTCAGCCGCATAAGTTAATTTATACATGAAAGAGTAAATAAATATTCTTAATTTTAATGATAATGTTAGCGCTGTTAATTTTGCATGTTTGTCTGTTAAACATATTTGTTGAACATGAAAATGTTTAACTGAGAATGGATAGCATCGGAAAAAACTATATTCCGGGCTTAGAAAATTGATTAATACACTTTAAAAGCTACTCGTAAACACTTCAAAAATTACGGGCAGCAAGAGAAATTTTGTTTTTATACATTATTCTTTAAATCTAGAATTGCCATTGATGTCTGAGGTTTCTAAAGATAAATAAACACTTTTCAGAATCATGGTTAACAAGGATGAGTTTATATTATAAATTTATTCGTGATTATATTATATTTTCGTAGAATAAGAAACATTTGTCATTTTTTACAGTGCATTGAAAATTTCAGTCTGGGTGCAATTTCAGTATGAAGTCGACAGACTACGGTTATTATTATTTTTTTAACATAAATTTAAAAAAGATATAATTTCCAATCGAATGACTATTTCAGTTTTTCTCTGTGGCAATTTGGAAATTAAAATATATGGAATGCTCTCATTTTTTGAGCCGACTGTATAATTCCGTCTATTGGCAGTAATTGCTGTAGGTGAGTTTTCATCTGTGTTATGCATTTTCTAACTTAACTATACTTTAGTATATACTAAGTAGAATATATACAAATCCATGGATCACACACAGGACTTCAAAAAAAAAATAATTCGAGTAACTTTACGGATATGGACGGTAATTGCTGAAATCTGTTTTATAAGTGTGTTAGGCATTTTCTAAATTTTTTCTTCGATATCTTCTTTTACCTTATTTATAATGAAATTTCATTAAAGAAATTTGTAAGCGTTGGAGTTTGATAATCTATGCCTGACGCGTGATTTTATTTTCTTGTTTTTAATTTAATAAGCTAAATTTTGGTGTGATAATGCAAAAAAAGTTTTTTGAAGCCACGTTTCTAAAAGAAATAGAGATTATACAGACTAATTCAATGTCTCGCCAGGTATATGTCCCATTTAGCTTAACCTTTAGTTAGAAATCGATACTTTAATTACTAACTTTCACACAATGCCCACCAGTTTAAAATATACTATTTTGAGAAAAACGCATTTTATTGTTTGGGAGAAGTATTTTTTAGAAGCATAACATGGATTTTTATGTTTTATTGAGCCGCTGAACAAACTGACGTTGGAAACGGGATAGAGACGTAGAACGTTTCAGTTAAATAAACATTTGTTTTTTTATGATTTTACACTGCCATCGCACTCTTAAGAGGCTATTTCGCTCAACCGAAAAGTCGAAATCACCTAAGAAAAGGTTACCGTTGCCTCCTGTAAAGCGTATCCCACTGACAAAGATTGACACTTTTAAAGTCCAATGATATTTACTAAGCTTGCAATTGACAACAGAATGGTCATCCCACAACGTAAAACAAGACACTCTTTACCTCAGGCGAATAGTGAGGGAAAGTGATATGCCATCTGGAGAAAAGTGATTAGCAAACAGGAGATAAGTTTCCAATTACAGTTTCTCAGATAGCTCAGCTGGTCTCAAGTCTAAACTTTATTTTCTGACACATTCTCAAAGTCTTACATATATATTTTTAAATGCACGAAATTATTTACAGATATTCAGATACTAAAAAAAAAATCTTTTTCCTATGACTTTAAATAATGTAATGAAAAAATAAAATAAGAAATTTCCCTTTTCAATTAGGGTGAACTAGAGGAGATTAGAATTTCAAATGCTTGTTTATTTATTTGTTTATTTCTTCTTAAAACATTACATCACTCATATGAAAAAGTAGAATAGTTCAAACATTATTTTTCATGTATTAACGCACTCTATTTTCATTCATTGTAATTCGAGAATTACTAAGTTTTTAGTGCATATGTGTTTGTCACATTTTTAAGG
Organism: Maratus michaelseni; assembly: GCA_963931845.1. Taxonomy (NCBI): domain Eukaryota; kingdom Metazoa; phylum Arthropoda; class Arachnida; order Araneae; family Salticidae; genus Maratus; species Maratus michaelseni. The sequence goes on from OZ007594.1 coordinate 60,091,157, forward strand.
ACATTTATCACATATGTGGATGAGCGAGCATTTGTGATGTTTGTTTGAAATGCGTAAATTTTCACTAACTTTAAGACGATTATCAAATTCCATGCTCAAAAAACGCGAAACTTTCTGACATATTTTCTAACTCATTTTTAAAAGTAAAGGCATAAATTTGGCAGGCCTGACTATAAGCAATTTGAAATCGAATGATGTTTTCCTATTTTTGATAAATAAATTACTTAGCAAATTATAAGCTACTTTTGTCACATGACGACAGTTAAACAAAATATATGCCTATAAAAAAAATTGATTATTGACACACTTATATATAAAAAGGCTTGCATGTTAAAATAAAAAATGCTTCATTTATAACAACTGCTAATCTTAAAAATTGCACTGAAATATGTAAATATTAACCGCTGGCAAAACGGTAAAGAGAAAATGTCTGTACTAGCAAATCCTATTATTAGCTTTCAATTTCGAAAACTACCATTGTAACTCTTTTTCTTTATTTTCTTTATTCTTCTATCAATTTTCTCCGAAATAGACATTTTGAGAGAGATGTTTTCAATAATAATATTTAAGGTAACGAGAATTTTCCGCAATTTAAATTTTAAATGTAAATAATGATATCTCTTTCTAATAACGAACGTTTCTAATAACGATATTATTTAAAGTGTTTTGATTACGAAAATAAAGGACAGCAATAAATCCGACATCAACCAGAAATAAAAAAGTACAATATATCTTGTATTACATATGTGGATGTGTATACATGTATTTTGTATATCTGGGTTGGCACAACAAAATAAAAATTGTTGAAAAAACTACTTCTACATAAATCTTTAAACATGCACATTCAGTCATTATTTGATTCAAACCAACGAAAGATAGATAATGTTTTGTTTACCTATCATTGTTGTCTCTCTGAATTCAGTTAAAATTTCTAAATTCCCTTTAGTTACTCATTTTTATTATGATGAAAATATTTTTTTTCGTTTCTTTTTCCAAAGTATAATTTTAAAATGTTTCATCTGTGACAGGTGAATCATGATAAATCAATTGAAAGAAAAAACTGTATAGTTGCATCAGTTCTGAATTTTAAATTAGTGTAAGAAACTTTAATAATGGAGATTTACAATAGTTATCTTTTAAAATTTCATTTAGAAATATTTTCTTTTTAAAATATATACTAGGTTTATAACGTATTGAAATGTGGATTTAGTATCTTATTTTGCTGTGGAATAAAAACCGCAATGACCGTGCATTTAAAGGTACGCGAGAAATATACACTAAATGCAAAAACAAATTAAGCTGCTATTTGGATTTTAATTCGGCTCGAAATCCCCCCCCCCCCCCCACATACAAAATAAATACCGGATTCTCGTCTTAAGATTGAAATTCTACTTTTGTATAAATAAAAGGATGTATATCATCAATATAACGGTTGCAATTTTAATGACTTAAAACAACCAAATTATTAAATAATAATAATAATAATAATAATAATCTGAAAAAATTACAATTACAAAACTTTATAAATTATAAAACTTTAATTATAAAACTTTATACGTCATAAAGGAAGTTATTTTTTGGCTTTTTCTCTTGCATTTACAGCATGCGACTTAGCCTGAATAAGGATTAATTCGTACGAAATGTTTTACGCGTTCCATACTATTAACACATCGGCTGATAAGTTCCCGGTCTGGCACACAGATGGCGTTGCAATCGCCGAACCGATGCTTTTTTTTAGAAAATACTAACCTTTAAAAGGTAGCAGGAAAAATGTCATGACGATTCGCCGTGTGGATAAAACGTTAGAGTGGTTTTAGTTGAACGACTTTTTTGATAAACAAAAAAATGGCTAAACAAAATTTCAAGAATTGTTATTTGATGGGAAAAAACACCGTTCAAACAAAAGCTTGGCTTGATAAGCGTTATCCGGACACTGCACCAGGTAAATCAACCATTATTGACTGGTTTTCTGAATTTAAACTTGGTAGTACGGACACCAGCGATGCACCATGCAAAAGAGGTGGTTACTCCGGAAAACATAAAAAAAGTCCACAAAATCGTTTTGGGGAACCGTAAAGTGAAGTTGCAGAAGATAGCTCAGACTCGAAAGATATCCAAGGAACGTGTAGGTTTTATTTTGAGTGAACATTTGTCTATGAAAAAGCTGTTGTCAAAGTGGGTGCCGCACGTGTTGACTTTTGACCAAAAACAACAACGAGTTGATGATTCTGAGCACAGTTTGGAGCTTTTTCGTTATAAAATTATGTTATTTATTATAAAATTATTATTATTATTTATTTATTAAATTATTATTATTAAATTATTATTATTATTATTATTATTATTATTATTATTTAATTATTATTATTTATTATTAAAGTTATAAAGTTATAAGGTTATAAAGTTATAAAGTTATGTTAAAAATTTGTGTTTTCTTTATTAGACCGGGAACTTATCAGCCCATGTTTTACAGTACATTGAAAATCTAATAATTATATTTTAAATTATTATGATTACGTTAATTTTAATATAACTGATTAAAACTACTTGTATTCGATTATTGTCCAATTAAAACAGAAATAATAAATTTTCATTTAGTAATCCATCTTTAGAATTCAGAAAAAAGTGTATGTAAAAAAGTCATAATATATAATTCTCTTTCACTCACAAAAATATTCTTTAAAACTTTGTAACGCGTTATTTCTGAGTTTTAAATTAGTGTAAGAAAGTTGAAATTTCACAATAGTTATCTTTTAGTTTACTATTTAATAATTATGAAATTTTTAATATTTATGAAAAAAGCATTAATGTTAATTCAATAAGAAATTATGTAACAAATGATATAAAACGGTATTAGAGAGAATTAAAATAAAAGTGTACTTGCTCCCCGTATATGTATTCATTTTTAATAACACTAGCCTTTTTTTTCCCCTTGCCGAGAGTAGTTGGATAAATATAAATTCCAGAATATTTCTTTCAAAAATATTAGACTTCAAGGAAAACAGAAAATAATAATAATAATAATAAGATTATTAAAACATCTTTTTTTCAATCCTAAATTTATCATGCTATCTAGCAATCTCTTTCTTTATGATTAAATGACTAGTAAAACACATTTTTTCTAAATTTAGCATTCTACATAATTTTAGAAAGGAATTTCTAAAACATATTGGCTCTCGAAATGAAATGTACTGCTTATCCTATGAATTGTTTACAACATGCCAAAGACAATATTAACAGAACTCTATGGAGTCTTTCTTATTTTACTTCTTAAAAATATTAGACTTCAAGGAAAAAAGAAAATAATAATAATAATAGGATTATTAAAACATCTTTTTTCAATCCTAAATTGATCATGTTATCTAGCAATCTCTTTCTTTATGATTAAATGACCAGTAAAACACATTTTTTCTAAATTTAGCATTCTGCATAATTTTAGGAAGGCATTTCTAAAACATATTAGCTCTCGAAATGAAATGTACTGCTTATCCTATGAATTGTTTACAACATGCCAAAGACAATATTAACAGAACTCTAGGGGGTCTTTCTTTTTTTACTCTTCTTACCATACCGACCTCTGTTTGTACTCCCCGGAAAAAAAGGCGGAACCTTGTAGGGCGGATATTTTATCATTTTCGGCTGTTTTAAGGAATACAGTACCATTTCTTTAGAATTGTAGCATATTATATATATATATTAAAGCAAAATGAAAAGCATCTTTGGAAAGTTAAATAATCAGGCTACGATTGTATCTTTACCAAATGTGATCCAAATGTGTATCTTTACCAATGTCAAACAGATTTTTCGTGATAAGACACCAAATATGAATCTTTAGTAATCCTAAAATAACGCACTTATATCACATTAAAATAAAAAAAATGAAATAAATTTGAAAGGAGTGTGCATAATTTAAATGTACAGGTTTTAAAAGCTACAAAAATTACTAAATTCGAGCAAAATGCGAAAAGATGAGACTTCTATATTTCTCCCATTGAAATAACATTAGCTGCTCTATCTGGGGGGAGGGGGGGTATCAGTGAAGTAGCCACTTAAGTAGTTTTGCGAAGAAGATTTTAGTATATTTAGCATCATTATTCGATATTTACTCTTACAGTGATAGCTAGGCTCTCGAAGGTAACTTCGCTCTGGAATCACATTGGTTAGCCGAAATTTTAGTTAGTTGAAATGTGACTATCCGTCCAATAAAAATTCAACTCCGCTGCATTGTGTTAACACAAAAATTCAATAAAACGTTGAAAAACAGTGAAAAAGTTTTTGTAAGCCAAAGCATTTTTAATCAGTGACACTCGTGTGTAGAGAGAAAAGTTTCTTTATCCAGTAAAAAATATAATAGTCCGAGATATCTATGATTCCAAAAACCGTTCCTTAGTCTTCAAGAAATCTCAGAAACCAATAGAATTTTTAAAGAAATGCTAAGAAGAAAGAAATGAAGCTTTTCTAAAATAAAAGTTTATTTTTCTGCCCGTAATTTTCAAAAACGTTTCCGAGTACTTTTTAAAGTATATTAATCGGTTTTCTCAACCCATTGAAAATCGATATTTCTCAACAAGAAATATCGATAAACATTTTCACGTTCAACAAACATGTTCTGCAGACAAATAAGGTAAATTAGCACTGTAAAATTAACACTATTTTATTAATCTTGCATGTGTAAATTCTGTTACGCTTCTGAAACTGTTTACTTAAAAAATTATAGTATTCCAAAAACGATATTTAGGGTTGAAAAAAAAACTGATTAATGAACTGTAAAGACTACTCGGAAACGTTTCTTAAAATTATGGGCAGCAAACGAAAATTTTGCATCAGATATACTTCTTTAAATTTCATTTAAACCTATTTGTTTCTGAAGTTTCTGAAGATAACTCGGAAGAGTGTATATTATACTTTTCCAAAACTTCTTGATAGATCAAGAAAAAATACTTTTTGATGTACTGTTAGGGCTATATTTGAAAGGCAAGTGATAGAAAAATCGGTTATTTTCCATTATTCCGTCGACTACTTTCCATAAAAAGAAACGATCGCCAAACTATAGGATTTAACATCAGAAAATCATGATCGTGGCGTCACATTCACTTGACGTCAGATTTGTTACACGTGTTATTACTTCATCAAGTGATTTTTAAATTGAAGTTTATCTGTATTTTTAATGCTGTTTTACTGATTTATTACATTTATTGTGATTGATTCTTTTGTGAATTAAAATAACAATTAAGTTTTTAAACGGTAACGTCGTGACATTAAAAGAGAAAAATCATTGAAAAAATTGTTGCGATGCATAGTTACGTTATAGTTTGGCGAATAGTTTGACGATAGCATTTTTTATTGAAAGTGGTCGACGGGATAGTGGAGATATACCGAAAAATCATACAAATGACATATCAATGACGTATAATGATACAATTATTAATGCCCAACTTGAACAACTGGATCTATAAAATTATGAAAGTTTTGGAGGATAGGTAAGTACGTATACTGACAAAGAAGGGTTTTTGAAGAATATATATATATATATATATTATTTAAAAAATTTATTTCGCATTATTCCTTAAATTAATCTAAATTCTGATATAGTCATTATTTCCTTAATTCTTAATATTTATTCCTATGTAATGTCCTTTTAAAAGTAATAACACGTACATTAATTATTATCTTATTCCAAATATTTTTATCAACTCCCCAATCTATAAAATTCTGAGAGACGCTTGTTGTCATTTCGAATGTTTTTAAAAGCCATTTTTTTAATTCCATGCTTCGCTTCGCGCACTGGGTATTTTTCACGTCAAAATCAATGCGCAGCTGGGATAGGGATTATTTCTTGTTAAATCTTCTCCATCGCACCTCATTCGCTTAGCTTAATTTTTCGCTTAGCTTGTCATTCGCTTAGCTTAATTTCGTCTCTCACTCATTGGTTCGTGCATACGTTAATTCGTTTCAGTAGCTCTATGCGCAGTTAACAAAACTCACTTGCAAGATTTTGGAGAACAGATTTTTCTGGTGTTTTGAAGTGCTGACCAAATTGTTATCTGGTGTTCAAATGACTTAGAATTCCACAACAGCCACTTAAGATCTATTAAATGATGTAGTGAGTTATCGTCAAGCCTGAGGGCTATAAGTTTATACCTGTAGCCTGTGTGAACTGTTTCAGCATTTTTCGTGTTTATGAATAAATGACTTATCTGTGAAACTGGTTGAGTATTATTGGAGAAATTCCAATTGAGTTCCTGTTTGACTTCATTTCGTGCCATGACTTTCGAGTTACTGACTGCCAGTTAAAGATGTAAACGCCAGTTTCTCGTGGAATATTAAATCATCTTCGTAAAAAGTTTACATATATAAGAACTTTTACATATTTAAAGAACGTTACAAGATACTTTTTACAAATCTTAACGACACAGTAAAAAAAATAAATAAATAAGTGCTGTGGAAATATAATATAACCTCTTCCGGTTTATCCACGATTCCGAAGAAACTTTAGAAACCAATATATTTCCAAGATTTAAAGAAGCATTTCTGAAACAAAAGTTTATTGTAATATTCGGAAATGTTTCAGAGTTGTTTTTGCAGTTCATTAAATAGTTTTCTAAATCCGAAATATTGGTTTTTCGAATACCTTTAATTCTCAAGTAAACATTTTCATATTCAATAAACGGAATAAATTACTAGCATTACATTAACATTCAAAATAAAAGCACAAACATTAAGATAAAAATTAACATTATTCGGTTACTTTTGCATGTATAAATTCTGTTACGCAACTGAAAATGTTTACATGATAATTCAAAGTATTAGAAATAACAGAAAAAGAAAAAGAAAGAAAAGAAAAGAACGATACTTCGAGTAGAGGAAACTGGTTAATACACTGTAAGAGTTACTTGGGAACGTTTCCGAAAATTGTAGGTAGTATGAAAAATTTGTGCTTCAAAAAATGCTTTTTTAAAACTCGGAAATCTATTGGTTTCAGAGGCCTTTTGGGAATTTAAACATTTAAAAAAAAAGAAAACTGCCCAGTTAAACTGAGGGCATTGAGCTCACAGGCTATTAACACTCATTGTATATTGTACTCTTCTTTCAAAGAATTTGAAATATGCCCCTCGAAAAGTAAAGAAATCAACAATATATTAAGGGGGGTCATCCCCCCGTTACCCCCCTCATAGTTAACTAATGAACCCCTTAAACTAATCAGGGAATTCTCTAATTACAAGGAATATACATACAAAATATGAAGAAAATTGGATAATTCTGCATGAAAACTCATTTATCCAAATTAAGGGGGGAATAGCCCCCTTTCCCCCTTTATACTTAACCAATGAACCCCCAAAACTTTTCAGAGAAGCGCATTATCACAATGAACCTATATACAAAATTTGAAGAAAATCGGATAATTCTGCATGAAAAACCCATTTATCTAAATTAGGGGGGGGTTATCCCCCCTTTCCCCCTTTATACTCATCCAATGAACCCCCAAAACTATTGACAGAAGCGCATTATCAAAATGAACCTATATACAAAATTTAAAGAAAATGGGATAATTCTGCATGAAAAACCCATTTATCTAAATTAAGGGGGGATTAGCCCCCTCTTTCCCCCTTTATACTCAACCAATGAACCCCCAAAACTATTGACAGAAGCGCATTATCAAAATGAACCTATATACAAAATTTAAAGAAAATGGGATAATTCTGCATGAAAAACCCATTTATCTAAATTAAGGGGGGATTAGCCCCCCTTTCCCCTTTTATACTTAACCAATGAACACCCAAAACTATTCAGAGAAGCGCACTATCCCAATGAACCTATATACAAAATTTGAAGAATATCGGATAATTCTGCATGAAAAACTCATTTATCTAAATTAGGGGGGGGGGGTTACCCCCCCCTTTCCCCCTTTATACTTAACCAAAGAACCCTCAAAACTATTGACAGAAGCACATTATCAAAATGAACCTATATACAAAATTTGAAGAAAATGGGATAATTCTGCAAGAAAAACCCATTTATCTAAATTAAGGGGGATTAGCCCCCCTTTATACTTAACCAATGAACCCCCAAAACTATTCAGAGAAGCGCATTATCACAATGAACGTATATACAAAATTTGAAGAAAATCAGATAATTCTGCATGAAAAACTCATTTATCTAAATTAGGGGGGGGGGGGTTACCCCCCTTTCCCCCTTTATACGTAACCAATGAACCCTCAAAACTATTGACAGAAGCACATTATCAAAATGAACCTATATACAAAATTTGAAGAAAATGGGATAATTCTGCAAGAAAAACCCATTTATCTAAATTAAGGGGGATTAGCCCCCCTTTATACTTAACCAATGAACCCCCAAAACTATTCAGAGAAGCGCATTATCACAATGAACGTATATACAAAATTTGAAGAAAATCAGATAATTCTGCATGAAAAACTCATTTATCTAAATTAGGGGGGGGGGGTTACCCCCCTTTCCCCCTTTATACTTAACCAATGAACCCCCAAAACTATTGACAGAAGCACATTATAAAAATGAACCTATATACAAAATTTGAAGGAAATCGAATAATTGTGCATGAAAAACCCATTTATCTAAATTATGGGGGGGTTAGCCTCCCGATTCCCCTCTTTATGCTTAACCAATGAACCTCCGAAACTAATCAGGGAAGCGCCTTATCACAAGGAACCTATAAACAAAATTTAAAGAAAATCGGATAATTCAGCATGAAAAACTCATTTATCTAAATTAGGGGGGTATCCCCCCTTTCCCCCTTTATACTAAACCAATGAACCCCCAAAACTATTGACAGAAGCACATTATCAAAATGAACCTATATACAAAATTTGAAGAAAATGGGATAATTCTGCATGAAAAACCCATTTATCTCAATTATGGGGGATTAGCCCCCCGTTTCCCCCCTTTATGCTTAACCAATGAACCTCCAAAACTAATCAGGGAAGCGCCTTATCACAAGGAACCTATAAACAAAATTTTAAGTAAAACGGTTAGTTCTATCAAGAGTTATCGCGTTACGTACATACATACATACGTACGTACATACAGAACCGGCGGGCACATAAGCTCTCAGGCTTTGATAGCCTGTGAGCTAAATATAGAACCGGCGGGCACATAAGCTCTCAGGCTTTGATAGCCTGTGAGCTAAATACAGAACCGGCGGGCACATAAGCTCTCAGGCTTTGATAGCCTGTGAGCTAAAAAAGTAAATTGTTATTTTTTTTGTCTCTTTTTCTTCAATTCCTACTATTAGCTCACACTCTCTATATATTTATATATCTTGTTCAAATTTTCAATCGTTAATAAAATATTTTCTATTCATCCTATCAAGTTCAAATAAATTTTTTTAAACTTGTACTGGGTGACAATTGATGTTAATACAGTTTTTTCGAATATTAATTCATTAATTAAATTCAATTAATTAATTTTAATTTTATATTTCATTTCTGTTCAAAAGTATAGACTCACTCCATATTTATAGTCTCACCTTCACACGTAAAAAGATAATGGGGCTGTTCACGGACGAAGATCAGGCGGCGAAGAGACTATAAATGTGGAGTGAGTCAATACTTTTGAACAGAAATGAAGTATAAAACTAAAATTAAATAATAAAATTTAATTAATTAATTAATATTTGAAAAAAAAAACTGCGTTATCGTTAACTGTAACATCGCTATGGTACTTTATTGTAAAGTTTGGTAATTTTTGAAATTCAATATTTGAAAAACGGCATAATCATTAGATTTTAAATTTATATCAAGAAAAATACATTTTTTTTTTATTTTAACGCAGTTTGTCTAACAATTTTGTGAGAAATACTTTTCGAGCTATTAATTTTTGGTATTTTAGCTATTTATTTTTTATTTAATTTTTAATACATTTCAAAAATTTCTCTTATGTAAGATATTTAGCAGGATATAAATTTAGGAATAAATACCGTCAGTGGCGAAGCGTGTAGATCGCTGGAAAAAAATTTCTATTTGACCTAAGTAGGAATTGACTTTAAAAAAAAGTTTTTATATTACTTGTTTAATCATAATACATATTAGATAAAACGTTTTTCTTCGTAATATTTAACAATCTAAGCAGTAAGTTATGCTATAATTATTATGTTGAAATAAAATGTAAAATTTCGCAATACGAAATTGTTGCGAATTGAATGAAAAAAGACATGTGAAATATTTATGCCGCATATTTTAATAAGATTTACATGTTCTCGACAGATAATCAGAAAGAACTTCTGATTACAAAAAATAATTTCTAATACAATTTTCTTTTCATTCTGAAATGTTATATAAATTTCCATATTTTTTTTAGAGTTTATTGGGGATTTATTCTTAGTTGTAGAAAATTGAAAGAAAAATTAAAAAGATTTCTAAAATCTTTGTCATGTAAGAAACTTTAGTTGATAAGATTGAAGGAAAAATAACTTTCGGTAAAATTAGCTTTTAGCAAAAACGTGATTTATGCAAAAATATTACAAACTAGTTAAATATATTTTCAATCATAATAGAATAATTGTAAGATTATGGCACTTTTTGAACGCATATTTTTACTATATAGATGACACAAAATGACTTTGAATTATGTTACTGTAGCTTGCTAATATGCATGGATATTTTCATGAAAATGATGAAAACTGTTTAAATACGAATTAATTTAAAGTGGTTATTTTTATAGTCGAATATATGCAAACTCATATGTATTATAGATACTAGAATAGATACCAGTCTTTTAAAATAATGCTGAAACTATGTAAGTGTGATTTTAGATAGCTTTCATTACAAACATTAAGAAACAACCTATTGCAGCTGTTCGTAGGGAAGTAATTCCGGAAAATGTTGGTATATTTTCAATTTTAACCATCCCAACTCAAATGTTATATATATATATTGATTGATATATATACATATATATACTATATATATATATATATGTACCCTATTTTGTTTTGTCATGCGATAGAACTCGTATTTATTAATCTATTTTCATGTGACTGACTATTTTGTGTATAGCATTTACCAAGGTCTCGACCAAATTCATTGGATAGCTTCTATTTCCATCATGTTTCAAAATGGATTACAATTAACGATTTCAAATTCTAAACAATGTGCAAAAATTTAGAAAAATAAAACGTTCTTACCCTTGAGTGTTCGGTTTTGGAACAAGGATTACGGAGCATTTTTTGTTTTGCTCTATCTTAAGAAATGGTTCTGCACAAATAAAGCCCAAAATCACCCCAACTCAAATGTTTATATATTTATATATGTACCCCATTTTTTTTGCCATGCGATAGTAATATATTTTGATGTGACTGACTATTTTGTGTATAGCACTTACCAAGGTCTCGACCGAGTTCATTGGCCATAGCTGCCAACTTTTACGCTTTTTTCCTACCAATAAAATTTTATGATTACGGGGCGTTTTTTTGTTTTGCTCAATTTTAAGAAATGGCTGAGATATGGCAGATAGATTTTTTGATTTTTTGTCCGATGATTTTTTTTTCATAATCGGATTTCATTCATTATCTTTAGAAAACGTGGTTTCTCTCAAATTTACTTTAATTATTGTAACCAATGTTTCTATTCTCATACGCTTAAAAATGCATAGTTATATTTGCCATCAAATTCTCACCACACTTGACGATATTTGGCGAAATACCGACAAATTTGGCGACAAAATAGGTCGCCACAAATAAAGCCAACTTGGCGATAGCTGACTAATTTTTCGCAATTCCCATTCAAATTTAGCATTGACGAAAGTTGAGTATCTTCTATAATCGGATTCCCCGAATTATACTTTTTTATGTTTCAGTAAAATTAGCTCAATTCTTAAAAACAAGGAATAGGAAAGCTACAGTTTCCTCCTGGTACAGGCCGGAAGGGCATTTTTTTTCCCATTGATTTTTCTAGTCATGAACATATTTAAAATAAGAGCCAAGCAGCAAAAAGCAAACAAACAAATAAATAAATTAAAAAAAAAACACCACAGGCAACTTGTTGAAAGACATACATATTTTTTTAGAGTATAAAGGGAAAAAATATGTATAAAACGCCATATAATTTCAAACTTAAAAAAATACAAAATATAAATCAAATAATATTAAATAACTCCTTGTTTCTTTTGTCACGCAATCATATTTTAAAATAAAATTCAATCGTTGAATCTTTAAATAAATTCAATTTATGTTTCAATGGTACTTTATAAAACCAACAGAATTTTTATTTCCCATACTGTTCCAATTACATGTTTCAGCTAATTTGAAATCCTGAAAAGGTTACTTCGGAAACACTAACAAAATAATATATTCTCATTTTACCTTTTATATAAGAAATGCATGATTAAAAACAATTAAATTTGACTTGAAAATGATTAGATATCTAAACATCGAGATTCACAGGGGAGCATTTAAATAAAAACTTTTTTTATTGGTAAGAGATGATATTTTATTTTTATACAATAAATTACCAGGTATTTAAGTATTCTCATTTACGTGTCTTTCATTCTATACAGCAAAAAAACTATATATATATATATATATACTAGGGGGCCTACCCCCCTGCGAGCTACGCTCGCCAACCCCCGCTCAGACTTCGAAGCCTCTAAAAACATGACAGCGTGCTTTGTTTTAAAAATATTGGTAAATCTGTAATTGGGTTGCCATGCTTTTAACGTTTTAATGGGGCATTTTTTGATTATCATGACCTCATACACAACTGTTGCGACAACTGACGACTGTTTTCGGGATTGATAAGTAAAATCAATTACAACTTGAAAACCAGCTTGTATAAAATGGTTAGGTTTAAAATGTGGCTACCAATCGGACTTTTATAACAACGATCTATATTCTATTCTTCCTTTGCGTTTAAGGATGAGAAAAATTCCATCTGCTTGTGAATAACATTAAGAACCACGGTATTGAAAAGTACTGTTATAGACATTTTCAGTAACAGGTTTTAATTTTCTCTCTATTTTAGGGCACCATCATGCATATTTTCATGTTATTTTAAATATGTAAATTATTTATTTTAATTAATATGTATATACGAATTTTCTAATAATTATTTATCATACAAAATTAATTAAATATTTTGTGCATGCATGCCTGCATTTATTCGGCATCAATTGATGACATATTTAAACAAATTTGCTATCCGCGATAATTTTACACCTTGTTATGTCACTTGAATATTGTCCATAAGAAAATCGGGTACTTTTCTAGTATAGGATCCTTTGCTTTTAGGTTTGGCGTAATTCGAGCTTCGAAAAGGGATAGATTCGTTAATATACATAGATTTGTTGCCAAAAGTTATGAAAACAAACCCAATGAGCTTTTGGTGCTTTTCTATTATAGAGGTCTTGACGCTTTTTTATAAAGCTTGGCGCAATTCGGGCATCAGAAAGTGAGATTTGGTGCCAAATGACATAAACAGCCATGGAAACAAATTCGACGGTTTTTTTGTTTATATGCGTATTTTAATTATACGTATATTATTGTTTTTTCTATACAAATTACTTCTGATTATATATAAAATAGGATAAATGACATTTTACGCTAAACAAATTGTATAAATATTTTTTTTGCTCCTTTCTTTTGAGTTTACATAAATGACGTCATTGGACGAATTTATTCAAAATATTTTCAGTTTATAAATTAAATTAAATGCTGACAGACGATTGAATCCTGACGATAGAAATGTGATTTTTTTTTCAAATTTTCCTGAAAAACATAATTTGATCACAATCTTGTCTTCATTATCGATTGAAATAAAAGATAAATTCAATTTCAATAATGAAAATGACGAATAAAAAAAAAATCAATAATCCCTATCGGGATCCTTTTCAATTTTTTTCCCTTTTTTGTCACAAAAAAACTGAGTAATTAGTTGCCATCATTACAGAAATGTCATTAAAATTAGAAAAGAATTAATATCTCGAAAACTAATTCCAATTTCAAAATTCTATTACCAGTTTTGACATCCGCGGATTTTTATGGACAATTGGTATTAATTTCACCATCAAGCGTTTAATATTTTATTAAAAAGAGCCCTGAAACACAATCAGTCGTTTAATCAGTCGTTTCATAAAATCGTTTCATAAATTCGTTTCATAAAATCGTTTCACAAATTCGTTTCATAAAATCGTTTCATAAATTCGTTTCATAAAATCGTTTCACAAATTCGTTTCATTAGGATTTTATATATATAGGGTAGATATATAAAGTTTAGATTTAAAAGAACATGTATTAATCATTTGAAATTGTAAATAAATAAATCTCGATTTCACATTTAACAAAATATGGTAATAAGTTAGATTTACAGCGATGTAGCGAGCTTTAAGAAAATCCAAAATCCGAAGTTAAGAGACTATATCACTCAGGCGAAAATATCCCGCTCGCTAATGTTAATCCTATGGAGGAAATAATTTAGGATATCTTATTTGCATTTCAATATTTTTAGATTATTATTTTTTTTTTAGCTGAGGTCAATCTCTATGCACCCTCCTTTGTACATTTTCGATTTTGATTACAAGTTTTTTTTTATTAAGATACTTTCACTTTCAAAACCGGTCTCGAAAGTGAAAGTATTCTAAAAAAAAAAAAAAAAAAAGAAAAAAGAAAGAAAAGAAAGAAAAGAAAGAAAAGAAAAGAAAAGAAACGGCCACAGAAATCGAAAAAGTACAAAGAAGCATGCAAAAAGATTGACCTTAGCTGTCCAATGCAAAAAAAAAAAAAAAAAAAAAAAAAACATAATTTTTTTTTTTTTAAATGTGACCGAGATATCGTAAATTATTGTCTCCATAGGATTAACACTAGCGAGCGGGATATTTTCGCCTGAGTTAAGTTGCCTCTTAAAGTAAATTAATAAATAAATAAGTAAATCATTTTTCTGCGCTAATTGTTTGACGGACTGATTTTCTCACGGTATAATTTATTACCTCACATTTGTCTCTGTTCGGTTATTTATCTTTACTTTTGATATCTCAGCAATATATTTATTTTCGCAAGATTGTACACAAGTACAACAGTTAAATTTCTTGTTCATAGGTAACGAAAGTTTATGTTTACCAAGCAAGTGATACAAGCATTGTCACGTTTAAAAATACGAAGATGTTTATGTACATCGTATATTTTATCGTATAACGCGCAACTAAAATATTCAGAGTACATTTTTCTATTTTTAGGTATATTCGCCATATTACACACACTATCTTCTTTGAAAAAAACCTTTATGTGGTATATAACAAAATATGTAACAAAATAAATAAATAAATAAATAAAGCGTGAACATTGAAAAGTACTTTTCATGCAAAAGCGAAAGTTATTATTTTTATTTCAAGTAAATAAAGTGTTCATTAATGTTAGGCTTTCAATTCTTACCGTTACGGTTAATTCATACGGTGCATTCTTACGGTTTGAACCTATAAATTTCTATAAATTTTCTTGCATCAAAAGTAAGAATATGTATATGTAAATATATATGCGTATATATAAAGGGAAAATGAGGCATATTGGGACAAATGCTATTATTCCTAATATTGAAAAATAAAATATATAAAAAATTACTATAGATGATAGTCCCAGTTATTGACACCTAACCAGTAACTGACACTTGAGCAAATATGTAACTCAAATAAGCATTTTGTTGTAAAATTCTGCAAAGTAATATCATATAGTGGTAAATTAGATACTTATTTTTAATTTGTAGTCAATTTATTCACCACTAGAGGGCCAAGAATATATTTAATGAGGAAGGAACTTTTGAGAATATATACAAAAAGTGTCATTTTGAAACAACCATCTTATCTCTAAAATTAAGGAAGTGTTTTTTTTTTTATTTTAATCTATTTGTAATGCAAAACCATCCTAATTTTTTTTTCTTAAAGTTATACTTGTAAAAATTAGTTTAAAAATGCATATGATACATTAGGGCCATGATTTAGGATTTATAGTTATTTAATTTAGCTTTATGTGGGGACACCAGTTATTGGTTCCTAGAATTTCATTTCACTACTCTCTGACAAAGATGTCAGTTATTGGCTATATTAAAAAAAAGTTTAAATCTATTATTTGAACTATTTATAAATGTATAATAATAAATTAAATTTACCTTTTAGAATATCACCATTAAATTTTAAGTTGTTTTTCCAGTGTCTGATACCACATGTCAGTTACTGGTTCATAAATGTCAGTTATTGGATATCTGCATTACTAATAATTTAAAACCTGAAAAAAGACAAATGCATCTGTAGCATATCGTACATAATATAGCATAAACAGAAAGAAAAAAGGTAACAAAGAACAGAAGCAGAAACAAAAGCTGGAGCAAGAAAATAAAAAACAAGAAAAACTTGAACGTAGGAATCGAAAGTAACGCACAAGAAGTAGCGAGCCAACAGTGATCGCTACTTTTTACAGCACTAGTTTGTAGTGTAGCATGCTACATTATGGAACAATGTAGTGTAGCAAGTAGAGCAATAAAAAAAATATGTAGTTTGTAGTCAGAACCACGCTATTTTTAACGCTAACTCACGTAAAAAAAATGTACCATTCTGCAAATCGCATCGCCGAAACTTGCTTCTTCTGTGCAAAATTGAATCTGTTCAACAATTTGTAAATCTCAACTGCAGTGCATTGTAACGAATCGCGTGAGTCCATAGATTTTTTTTCCATTGATACTTGCTTCTAAAATCATGCATTAACCCAGGGGTCGGCAACCTATGACCCGCGGGTCACCGAGTGACCCATTTCATAATTTCAAGTGACCCACTTAAGTTCCGAAAAAAAAAATATAAAAAAATAAAATTCTATAGAAAAAATATTTCGAGTTTATTTTAGAACTTTAAAAGCTTTAATTTTACAATTGAATCCATTTGGACACTACACTGTTAACTAGTATTTTAAAAACACAAATTGCACAAATTGTGCTTATTAGTTGCTAAAATCAGTGTAAAAATTGTTTTAAACTCATAAAAGAGCTAAATTCCTACATGTTTCGGCTTTAAACTTAAAGCCATCATCGGGGAAGAGTAACAACACAAACGACTACTGATCTTTTAATTTTCGACACGAGAAAATTGAAATCAACAGTATGGAAAAGTTTAAATAAAATAAGCGGGCGCTCTCTGTTGCCAAAGAGCGAAAAACAAAACAAGGAATTAACAAGGGTCTAGTCTATGGGATACATTTTTAACCCCTTGTTAATTCCTTGTTTTGTTTTTCGCTCTTTGGCAACAGAGAGCGCCCGCTTATTTTATTTAAACTTTTCCATACTGTTGATTTCAATTTTCTCGTGTCGAAAATTAAAAGATCAGTAGTCGTTTGTGTTGTTCCTCTTCCCCGATGATGGCTTTAAGTTTAAAGCCGAAACATGTAGGAAGTTAGCTCTTTTATGAATTTAAAACAATTTTTACACTGATTTTAGCAACTAATAAGCACAATTTGTGCAATTTGTGTTTTTAAAATGCTTTAATTTTAATTCAGAAATTCCAAACTATTAAATAACATAACAGAAAATTGCACTTATTTGTTATATAAATCATGTTTCGAGACAAGAAAATAAATAATGACGAAGAGAGAAAAAGAAATTATCCAGAAATTGAGTTGGTATAAATTTGGCTTTTCCTGCAGCAATGAACGACTGTATAAAAAGAAAGAATTTCGTTTCTTTCCCTTGTTAAAAGGGCAACACGAAAAAGAAAATATCGATGACGATGAGAGCAATCTTAATATGTTCGAAAGTTGGATTTTGTGCATATAAAGTGAATTTGAAAGTCGATTTAAAAATTTTAAGAAGTACGGCGAAATGTTTACTTTTATAATAAATCCCGATGAAATAGAAGAAAATGTTTTAGATTTGCAGTATTTTCTGTTTCTGAAAGTTGACAGTTTTAGTTTAGAAATGATAGACCTTAAAAGTTCAGCGTTATGGACGGATAAATTCAAGATATTGCGGAAAGATTTGGAAAAATCAAAAGATCGTGATCTTTCCACGATATCAGCGTGTTGGGCATCACTTCCTACGAAGTTTTCATCTCTGGAAAAAAACCTGACTTTGCCATTTTGTGCGCATTTGGTTTTACTTACAAATGTGAGCAAATATTTTCACACATGAAATTTATTTTAAATAAGAACAGAAACAGCTTAACTACAGAAAATTCAGATGCTTGTATTCGTCTTAAGACGATTAACTATAAGCCTGACTTGAATGAATTGACGTCAAAAGCTCAGCATCAGGGGAGCCACTGAAGAGAAAGTAAAGTTCATTCAGTTATGTTTCCTTTTGTAATAATTATAATTTCCTTTTTTGTGTTTAAAGTTTAAAAAGGCGTATGATAATTATTTCCTCAATAAAATTTATCTTATTATTCACCAAAAGAAGACTGTTTTAAAATGAAAATACCACTGACCCGAAACGTCTTCTTAATACACATATTTTGGTTGATTGTGACCCGAAGCCGAAAAAGGTTACCGACCCTTGTATTAACCAAAGAATTTCTTTGTATTAACCTACAAAAGGAATTTACTTGCTGGCAACACCTGTCTACTCATTATTAGGTCTTCATGTTTTAGCTCGATTTCTTATTATCCAGAATCATTTATTGTTTACATTTAGAATTTTTTTTCTGTAATTTTCTAAATTATAATATATCACTTCATTTCGCTACGAAATTTGTAATGTGTGCATAAACTAACAATTTAGAAACAAACATAAAATATTTTCTTATATGTTATCGTTCTTATTTTTTTTAATTCCCTCGGTTATGTTATCATTTATTTAATTGTATCCTAGCAGACGCGATACAGCGAAGGGTCGCTTTATTATTTAATCTGTGTTTTCAATCTGTAGTATAAATTGAACCCTTTGACAAAATCTGAAAGTAGAGCAGTAGTGACTACTTTTACAAAGTAGTTTGTAGTCGCTATTTTTTAAACAAGTAGTTATAGATGTAGTTAACTACATTTTCGATGAAGTATAGTTGTGGATAAAAAAATAAAAAGTAGATAAACAATAAAAAGTAGTTTTTCTGACCCCTGCTAATAATAGAAAGCGCCGTTTATTGCCAAGATAAAAAAGAAAACATAAATCTCCTCTATCAGAATCCAGTGAGAGTCAGTCTGAAACAAATATTGTATATAAAGACTCTTCGGACCTGAATTCAACTCAGGATCTGGACGAAGACGCAAACAAATCTTGGACTAAAATAAAATTTAACATTCAGCTGAAGAAAGAATGCTGTTTTGCTGTGTATTACGATCGGAAGCATAACATTTGACGTATTCTTAAAGTCAATGAAGAATATTGTACAGTAAAATTTCTACAAAATTAAAAAAAGGTTGAAAATTCCTATTTATGGTCGTCGAAAACAGACAATGTTGTGGAAAAACTGGTAAATATTTTATAGTCCTTTGACTGTAATTAGTAATGATCTTTTGTTGTTGCTGTTGTTAATATCGCTAAAATTAGGAAGTTAAAGACAGCCTATTGCCAACTGAAAAAAAAATGATTAATATCTTTTTTTTAAAAATAACATTTCAATGCATGCATCGTGCTTGCTTAAAAGAAAAAGGTTAATTTTATGAGGCTACAGTTGTTAAAATAAAAACTTTATTAAATGGCATCGAATGTTTAAGTTTATTTCCATTTTTGTTTAAATTTAAAATAAAGCACTTAAAAATTATAACTGTTCGCCTCTTTTAAAACTTAAATCCCACCTTTTATAATAAATATTAATGTATTTTGTTTTTATAATAAAGAATAAAGTTTTTTTTTTTTTAAAGCATTTTAATATTTGAAATAAAGTGTCAGTCACTGGTTCACTTTGGGTCAGTTATTGGTGTTTCAAAATAGGGATTGTGTCAGTTACTGGAGTTTTTGACCATATTTATAAAAAAAAAAATTAATTTTTAATAATAAAATGTATAATTAAAAAAAATTTGCCAATAACATGTTTTTGATTTCTTTCTACTATCCTTTCAAAAAGAAAGTTAAGTATAAAATATATTTAAATTTTTGAACAAGAAAGAATCCTAAAAGTGTCAGTTACTAGGGGTTTCATCCTAATTAGACTTTGTTATATCAACGATTTTTACGATGACGGTAAAAACATAAGATTTGCGAACCTTGACGTAAAGTAAATTAATGTACCTGCTTGAATAGATACATATAAATAGAAAGTATGAAATCGATAAAGAATTATGAGTTACACTTCTATTTAATTTTTAATTAAAATTAACTGATCAATTTATGAAAATAAAATAACGAAATTATATTTAATAATATGGAAGTACTTCCATTAATATGATGTTCTTAAAAATGTAACAAATAAATTTCGCTTTATACCAGGAAATGAAAATAAAAATTTACATATATAGTTAAATTTTTACTGTTCATAAATTTTAGATTGTTGTAGAAAAAAAAAAAAAAAAAAAAAAAAAAAAAAAAAAAAAAAAACTCATAAAAACTTGCGATTCTTTACCAAAATAAATTAAATGGTACTACAAAGGATGTGAATTTCTTTTCACTTTTCTAAACAGCGTACAACCAACAGAGTGAAAAATGTGTCAAGACCGGGGATCGAACCCAGATTCTTTGGTATAGCGCACCAAGTGCTTTACCATTTGAGCCATCTGGAAGACATCCAGCCTGGCATTTTTCACTCATGTATGACATTCGATCTTGCGCTGCGAAGTTGCAGTCTTGCCAACGTATAAGTGAAAAATGCCAGACTGGATGTCGTCCAAATGGCTTAAATGGTAAAGCACTTGGTGCGCAATACCAAGGCATCTGGGTTCGATCCCCGGTCTGGACACTTTTTTCACTCTGTTGGTTATACGCTGTTCAGCAAAGTGAAAAGAAGTTCACATACTTTGTAGTGCCATATAAAGATTTATGGCGTAGTTTCAGTCCTGCTGAAAATTTAATCGAAAATTTTCAAAGTAAATTAATGTATCCATTTGAATACATAAACATAAATAGGAAATATGAAAGTGATAAAGAATTATGAGCTACACTTCCATTAGTAAAAACACATTAAAACTTGCGATTCATGACCCCAAAATGAATTAATGTGTCTTTTTGAATGCATACACATAAAAAGAAATAACAAAGCGATAAAAAATCATGAGATACACTCGAATTTGTAAAAAATCCTTCTCGGCATATATCATTAACGTAGATAATCGGCTATAATAAACAACATCAACAACATTTGTAAGGGGAAAAAACCCATAAAAACTTTCGATTCTTGATCCAAAATAAATTAATGTATCTATTCTATTACATAAACATAAATAGGAAATATGAAAGCGACAAAGAATTGTGAGCTATACTTCCATTTAATTTTTAATTAGAATTAACTAAACAATGTACAAAAATAAAATATTGAAATAATATTTAATAATTACGGAAGCACTTGCAATAGTAACTACTTCTTAAAATACAAAAATTTATATATTATATTTTATCAAATAATGGAAATAAAATTTAATATTTAAACTACTTCTAAAAAATGCAGAGACATTTGCGAGTTCGACGTTCTTACAAGTAGCTGCGTAAGAAAAGCATCTCTTCTCCAAAATACTTCTTTCTGAATCTTGAGTTTTCGATAATTTTTTGACAAACGATTCAAGGATTCTTTAAGTAAAGACCAAAAGTGGTTCTTGGAAGAAAGAAGATAATTTTGTGCATTCTTTCGTTAAGAATTTTTTTGTACAAGTCTTTTGTAGATTTTTTTGTTATCAAATGTGTATAAGGAAATTGCATATTATTTTGAATAGAAAAAAAGTAATATGAATAAGACTTTGTCATATTGGTAGATTTCTTTTACGTACCAGAACGATTAATTGTGAAATACTTTATAATCTTTAAATTTCTTTCATGCTATATACTCTATACTTGATTTATTTCCATACTTAGACACATCCCTTTCTTACTCCATATGCTTACATGTAAATATCTTACATATGTACATATATAGTTACATCGATTTTATGTACTTATATAGTAAGAATGTATAGATTTTTTTTCAAATATTTATAAGTAAATTGCAAACTGGTTTTAAATAGAAAAAACTGTTTGTAAAAGGTTTTACCATGTTGGGAGATTTCTTTTAGATATCTTACATATTTTCATTTATTTTATATAGTTACGTCGATTTCATGTACTTAGATAGTAAGACTGTAGATTTTTGTTCAAATGTGTATAAGTAAATCTCATATTGCTTTAAATAGAAATAAATGTTTGCAAAAGCCTTTCCATGTTGGCATATTTCTTTTTAACATCTTACATGTTTTCATCTATTTGATATAGTTACATCGATTTTATGTATTTACATAATAAAAGTGTATATATTTTTCAAATGTGTATAAGTTAATTGTATATTGTTTTGAATCAAAAAATAAAATGTTTGAGAATACCTTGCCAAGTTAGCAGATATATTTTTCGTACCAGAGCTATTAAAATTGTTAAATACTCTTTTAACTTGAAATTAATTCTGTGCTAAATATTCCATACTTAATATTTTCTCAACTTAGACACATAATTATTTTATTCATATGCTTACATTCAAACATCTTACATATTTACATCTATCTTATATAGTTACATCGATATTATGTACTTATGTAATATAATAACACACATACAACAGCTTTCAATTCATACAATAAATATAACAACTTTTTTTTAAGAAATGAAAGTTATAACTTGTTTTTCAAGACATAAACACATCTTGAGAAAGAAAGTCTCGTTGATTTAGGTTTTTTGCAGGGATGAAATTTTTCCGCTCTTTTGCATTTCAGTATATTCTTAGAGAAAATGTTTTTTTATTTAATCGGAACATTCTGAGATTTAACAGATCAACGTTTTTTCTAAGTTTATACTTCTATGCAAAAAAGCGGAGAAATCTCATCCCTGGTTTTATAGCACAAAGATCCAAAAATGGACATGCATTGCCAAACGAAGCATTTCGAAAAACGAAAAATAAAATACATGCAAGTGGCTAAAGTAAAAATTGAAACTTTCAAGCATTAGAAAATGCCATTTTGAACCATTATAAGATATTTAGAGCTTATTTTCTACACAATGACGCGTAAACTCCGCACTAGAGCGAATCCGCCAAGACCAAAATTCCAAATGGAAAAACGTGCATTCATGAATTTGCATATTTCCTTAACAAAATGAATTTTTTGATAAAAATAAATATTAGTTTGATTCCTTATTAAATTTCGTATAGGAATCATGTTTTATATTTCATTACCACTAAATTGCCAACAAAGTTATACGCAGTTGAAATTACGAAATCTCAAATCGTACTAGTGTAGTGCGTGCGAGTGCTGAACCGAAATGTGATGTTCACGGTAGGGATCGCACGGGCAAAATTTCTAGGCCTGGCATCGGGCCGGCTCGAACGAAAGCTATATTGACCCGGCCAGGTCCGGTGTAAAAACTAAAAGTTCGGCCCCGACCCGGCCCATTAAAAAAATCAGTGAAAACAGTCCCGACCCGTGCAAAAATCAACGAAATCAGTCCCGGCCCGACTCAATTGCTACAAAAAATTCTGGTTTTCTTAACATACAATTAAGATTATTTTATTGAATACTGCATACATAGCTGTAAAAAAAATTTACAGTATGTTCCAATTTCCTATATGTTTATGAAGCCATAGAATACAGAATAGCAACAATTAATGATCACTTACACTCTTAAAATATTACATTCAAATAAAGACATTAAAATTTTTTTTGTAGTTTAGAATAAAAGAAAAAAAGAGGGTTAGAAACATCTCAACTTTTGTTGCTGTATAATAAAAAAGAAAGTTGATTTTTGAAATTCTTTATCTATAATTTATTAAAGTATATTTCTAAAGATTCCGTTAACAGAAGTTCATTATTACTATATTTTTACAAAACAAATTGCTTGCTTGACATGTCCTGAGAACAAGCAAGTCCAGCTCCGACACGGCCTGAGTTTGCAGAATAAAATGTAAGCCTGATCCCGTTTTGCCCGAGGCTTAAGCTGGGGTTCAGATACAATGTAACTGTCCGATGCCGATTTCTACGGTGGACATGTTATATTTATGTACTGATGTTATCAAGCTATAGCGTCGGCTAATGTAACATATCTATACTACTTATCGTCCTCCTAGTCACGTCTATTGAAAATTGTTCATATTTTATCAGCTTAGTTTTATTCTTTTAAATTTGTTATATAGGGTCAGTCGGACTGCTTAATTTTTTTATCGGCCTCGTTGGCCCGTTAAAATATTGTCTTTATTCTGCCGGCCCGTATCCGTGTAGACCTCTAGTCTACGGGTTAATTTTATTCAGAAAATAAATAAATAATTTTTCACAAGAATTCATTTATGAGAAATAAATTTACTTCGTTATTTTTTGCACATTTTTTTAGAAATTGTTAGGTTCTTGATTTCTGGACCCTGGTTAGAACCATTTATATTCTAATAACAGTAATATTTTTCCATCTGTTTCTATTTAAATGCAATTTTATTCCATTACATACAAGTTAATTTTCATTGCAGCAGTTTCTGAAATAAAAACAAGTATATGTTGAATAATGAATAGCATAATGTATTATATATAAGGTTGGTAAATGCGTTGTAATTAAAGCGTTACATGTCCTTTCGCTTTTGTCTAATGCTCGCGTTTGATTGACTGGTGTAACATTTAATGACATTAAACACGGAACAACTGCATGCTCGATACAATTTTACGATGAATAACGCTATACGAAATATCATATAGAAGATTCGTAAAATGTTTTAAGTTCGTTTTTATTTTTATTTTTTTTTATTAATTTCTTTTTTAATTTTTATACCATTCTTTTGAATTAAATTCTGGAAATTTTTTTTTTTTTTTTTAGATCACCGGTATCTGGGCAAAATTTATGGCAATTAGTATTAAAAGAATGACAATCATATTATTTTTTTTGCTAGCTATTGTAATACATTTTTTCAAAATTATTGCAATAAATTCTTATAAGGGGACAACTCAAAGTTGAACAAAGAATGATGAATTGCATACATGCGTGTACATAGTTACAAAAATGGTGTTATAATTAATGCGTTAGTCTATATCGCTTGTGTTTGCTTAATGTTTGCAATTAGTTATATCGTGAAACTTCGAGAATTATAAAAACACGAGACTATATAAACACAATTTTACAATATTATTGCAATAAGCTCTTAAATGAAAGCAAGAGCAAACCGAATGTGACTATAAACAAGGTTGGAAAATGTGTGATAGTTGATGTGTTATACGATCTTTCGTATTTGGTTAATGTTTGCATTAGGTTGTTTCGTAACGATTTGATTCCACTAAGTTCCTAAATGAAAACAAGAGCAAACCGAATCAAGAAAAGCTAAACTGTAAAGAAAAACACAAATGTTTCTTAATCTACGAAAATACAATATAAACAGGATCGAAAGTATACACTATCAATTTCCGAGTTACCTATGATTTCGAAAAGCGTTCTTTATCATTAGAAACATCGGAAACCAATACATTATCGATATTTAAAATGTACTTCTGTTTCTAAAATGATTGTTTGATTTGAAAATAAGTTTCCCGTAAGATATAAAAGCAAAATTTTCTTCCAAAATCCTAGTGCCAATGTGGCATTTCGGAATTAAAATTAAATGGGACATACAGGGTGTAACTGAAATGCTTCAACAAACTTTGAGGGATGATAGTACTCATGAAGATGAACAAAAAATGCAATAGAACACGGGGTCGCAAATGACATTTAACCCTTTCAGGGACAGTGGTATGTCTAAAAACCCACTTAATTTTAATTCCAAAACGCCACAATGGCACCAGAATTTTGCTAAAATCTTTTCCATTTAATATTTATGTGAAATATAGCCATTTTCTTATTTACAAACAATTTTTTTTGTAAATTCGGTGCCAGTCCATTTTCAGACGCATTTTGTCTATTTGTAAAGTTTTTAATAAATGATGCATATATGTTTTTGTGACATTTTGTGTTGTTTTTAAACAATTATTATAGTACAGAGGTGAATTTGATTCAATTGAGTGTTGTGTTTTTCATGACTCAAGTTTATTTTGCTTATTTGTATCCTTTAAGCCTTTTAGGGGCAAACTACTTTTAGTACTAAAATGTTGAAATAAATGACTGGCACCGGAATTTATAAAAAAATTTGTTTGTAAATAAGAAAAAGGCTATATTTCACATACATATTAAATGGAAAAGATTTTAGCAAAATTCTGGCAAAATTCTGCCATTATGGCGTTTTGGAATTAAAATTAAGCGCTTTCATAAACATACCACTGCCCCTGAAGGGGTTAAACGTAATTTGCGACCCAATGTTCCATTGCATTTTTTGTTCGTCTTCATGAGTACTATCATCCCTCAAAGTTTGTTGAAGCATCTCAGTTACACCCTGTATATGCCCCATCGCCCTTCAAGGGGTTAAATAATTATTATTTAAAAACAAAGGTTTTTTTTGGTGTTAATGATTTTCGGAAAAATTTTCGAGTAGTTTTATAGTATATTAATAAGTTTTTTTCAAACCGGGAAATTGATTTTAGGATGTTATTTGTTC
Source organism: Maratus michaelseni (assembly GCA_963931845.1). Classification (NCBI taxonomy): domain Eukaryota; kingdom Metazoa; phylum Arthropoda; class Arachnida; order Araneae; family Salticidae; genus Maratus; species Maratus michaelseni. The sequence continues at coordinate 60,117,755 of OZ007594.1, forward strand.
TCAATTAAACATTTTCAGCTGCGTAATTGAATTTATACATGAAAGAGTAACAAGATAATATTAATTTTAATGTTAATGCTGTTAATTTATCATGTTTGTCTGTAAGAAAAATACTTATTGAATATGAAAATGTTTACTTGAGAATAGATAGCATCCAAAAAAACTGTAACCCGGATTAAGAAAACTGCCTTAATTCACCATAAAAAGTACTCGAAAATGCTTCCGATAACACTAGTTTATAAAAAAAAATTTTTTTTGTTCATGAAATGAAACATATGTAGGCTATGGACGGTAGTTAAAAAAATATTTTTTTATTTTTTTGTAGCACGTCACAATTCTGAGATATGAAGGTCTTTGTTTTTTATCTACCCGCAATTGTTTAAATACATTTATCGTTTTATTTTGTAAACAACTGTGTAATTCAAAAGGCTTATTTTTATATAAAAATGTCATCTAGAGTGCATAAACTACATCCAAACCAATTGTGTTATGTTCGTGGCAAAATTGTTTAGTTAAATTGTGGTTTTCCTATAACAAAACCATTGCAAAAAGCCTATTTACATTATTGTGGATTTCCGGTGTCAAATCAAGATAAAAATTGGGTTGCTCCTCATGTGCTTTGCACTAATTGTAGATTGGTCCTTAGCTCCTGGTATTCAGGTGAAACTAGATCACTGAAATTTGGTAAATCAACGATATGGAGTGAGCCAAATAGCCACGTAACCGATTGTTGCTTTTGTTTAACAAAAAAATTTGGTTTTAACTCAAAAAATAAAGATAGCATAAAATATGCAGACGTTCCATCACTGACTAAGCCGGTCCTTCATTCAGAGGATGTACCAGTTCCCACACCACCTGGCAGAATTGACCAAACTCACACAGACACATCAAGTATAATATTACAATGCACGAGCATAGTGACAGTGAACAATCAAGCTCAGATAACTTTGTCGATGATGAGGACAGTCTACATTTAATAACTCAGTCTGAACTCAACGATCTTATAAGAGATTTGCAGTTGTCTAAGTCAAAAGCGGAATTACTTGACTCCAGGTTGCAACAGTGGAAATTGCTTACTCCTAGTACAAAAGTTAGTATTTATAAAGAGATTGTTGAAAATTTATTTCAAAATTACGAGCGTATGGGTGTAAATATGTCACTAAAAATTCATTTTTTGCATTCCCATTTAGATTTTTTCCCAGAAAATCTCGGTGGTATGAGTGATGAACATGGTGAGCAATTTCACCAAGATTTAAAATCATTTGAGCAAAATTATCAAGGTATTTGAAACCAAAATATGCTAGGTGACTATTGTTGGTCTGTTATAAGAGATACAGATGAAAATATTTATAAAAAAAAAGAGCAAAAATTACCCATTTTTAACTGTTTATTGTTTATTTAGATGTAGTTTTTTGTAAAAATCTTCTTAATAAATATTTCAAAAAACTGACGTGCTGGATTTTTAAAAGTATTTTTTCTTAGATGTAGATACCCAAAGTAACGTAACCGTATATATCTCATTTCATGAACAAAAGTCGTGTAAACTAGTGTAATCGGTGGCAGTAAAAGAAATTTTGTTATTATAAATGCTTCTTTAAATCTCAAAAATATATTGGTTTGTGAGGTTTTTAAAGTTAAACAACGCTTTCCGGAATTTTTATCCTCGGAAGAGGTTATTTGATTTGATTTGATTGCCCAAGAGGGACTGCTCAGACAAGGAAACCAAGTCTGTAGAGCATAGTATCCCTCCCGGTCCCTTTATTAAGGTCTTAAAATATATAGTGTTCAGTCGGAAACCTTCCGCCAGAGAACGCGACAATGGGCAGCAATTTCATGAATACAAGTTTGTATATTTTCGTTCGTAGTTATATTAAATTTTCGTAGATTAAGAAATATTTTTCTTCTTTCACAATGCAGTGTATCATAATTAATGCGTTACACAACTTTTCGTTCTTACTTAATGTTTGCATTTAGGTGTTTCATGAAATAATCTGATCCGTTATAACACAGTACTATTTAATGACTACAGTGTGTTTTGTACCATTTTCCTCTCGAAAACCTGTTTTTGAGGAAGTATCTGTTACTGTCTATGATAGGATAGTAGATGTGACCGCAGCTTTAATACTTGTACTTAGTTCTCTCTTAAAATGAAGGGCTCAGATAACTAAATGCAAGATAACTAAACGCAATTTTTTGTGATATTCAACATTCACGTTTTCGAAAAAAAAAAAAAAAAAAAAAAAAATCTGCAACCAAAATTATTATGATTGCATCCTCAAAAAAAAAAAAAAAAAAAAGATTTATTAAGACTGAATATTTTAAAAGTTTGTGCAACATTTTTAGTTCGATAGATTTTATTTAATTAGACTTATTGAATTGCAATATAGCACAATTGTTTCAATGGGATGCCCAGTTGTAAAACAACTCCATTCCTTGTATATGATGTGTTGTATATCACATCATAAATGAGCCATAAAAAAAAAAAAAAAAAAAAAAAAAAAAAAAAAAAAACTTGTTACACTTATTTAAAATTTATCTTTGATAATGATGCCAATTATTATGTAATAAATAAACCTTGTACTTCAGCAGAGGCACCAACTTAACGGGGCTGATGGGGGCAAATCATGCAAACTTCCACCTTTAATTTTAAAATGTTATTTCTGTCTTAATTAATCTCAGTGATTAAATAGAACAAGAAAGCTTTTTAAAATTAGTAGTAGAACTATACCTGATTGGCTATTTCGCCCCCATAAAGTCGTCGCTTATGTACTTATAGAGATAGCAGGATGCAGTTAAATAATTTTACATGAAAATCAGAAAAACTCAAAAATATCAGTGATCATATTTTATATTCGAGCCTCTTACATATTGAGTATTATTAAAACACGGGATAAATAAATGCTTGTATTAAACAAAACTGAAAGTTCGTAGTAGTATATATATATTACAGTTTATTTTTCAAACTTATCTATCAAGGTAAGGAGGGGTGCACCGAACGGTCTGATATTTAGAGGTTTTGCTGTATTATGCTGTTTTATACATAGCTTGTATTTGGTTTTATTAAATTGCTTACTGCAGTAGTATTGTAGTGTCGTATGAAATATGGAGAACCATTAAAACATGGAACTATTTAAAATACGATTTTACAATATTTTTCCGATGTTCCGAGGGGTCCGATATTTAGAGGTTTTGCTGTATTACATTATTACGCATATAGCTTGTACTTGTTTTCATTAAAGAACTTACTGCAATACCAGAGTTCGTACGCTTTTACCACATTTTTTTAATAGAATTTTTCACCTTATGTAAATGCAGAAAAGCGTTACAAACCCTGCAATTAAGCGTTGTGTTTACAATTTCTGATATTTAAATATTAAATAGAAAAATTCAATTAAAATATTGTGGTAAAAGCGTACGAACCCTGGATACTATGGTAGTGTTGTTAAATATCGAGAACCATTAAAACATTGGACTATGTAAATAAGATTTTAGAATACTTTTCGATGTTTCCGAGGTTGTCCGATATTTGAAGATTTTGCTATATTAAGCTGTTTTGTATTTAGCTTGTGCTTGTTTTAATTTAACTTACTACTTTTTATTTTAACTTACAGCAATACTATTGCAGTGTCGTGAAATATCGAGAACCATTAAAACGTGGATCTATTTATATACCAACTTACAATACTTTTGCAGTAAACTCTCAAATAAACAGAAGTGCAAGCTCAATAACGAATGGTCTAATGTATGCCACTGATAAGGTTGGAAATTGCGAAATAATTAATGCATTACACGATCCCTCGTCGTTGTTTAATGCTTGCATCTGGTTGTCTCGTAAAACATCACTATTAAAACACGAGACGATCGCATAAATTTTTAGAGTCAATGGCTATTTTACGGCGAGAAGAAGATGTACTGTTGTTATCATACCCTGCAATGGGCGTTAAAAGTTAATTGCAAAATGACGAGGGAGGGAAAGCTCCTTTAGGCCATTAACGTAATAATGAAAATGTGTAATTGACATGTCACATATTCCACTTAACCTAGAATAGTGCAAGGGTGTTTTGAAAATAAATGGAATCGCTGTTGCACACCTTCTCAAGCAGATGATAGATTGTGAAGGGCCAGAACATATACCTGATTTCCTTGGAGATTTAACTTGTAATTAATATATTAAATGCTTCATTTTGTAGAATACAAAAATTGTGTTGGGGAAGTACTTTATTTGATACGATTTATATTTAGATAGTTTAATAGGTCGGTTTAAAAAATGTAATAGGAGGACTAATTTTGCTTTTAAAATATAATGCGTCTCATTTATCACCTTGTGCATTTTTCATGCCTAAGGAAATATACATTGATAATCAACAATTTATATTTTTTAGTTGGTTAAATATCACTGTTCTTTGAACGTTTGGAAAATAATAATCATGAATTACTGCCTTCACAAAGAGAGACCTTTACAGAATTTTTAATTCATTGTTACTGTTTTTTTAATTTAGAAGCTTTTCCCTAATTTAAGAACAAAAATGCTCTGATTAAACAAGGCAAAATTTGCCATTAAAAATTTGTGGTAAGAATAATCAAGGATTCTAAGCACCTTATGGGTCATGTATACGGGACGCTTGTCGCGAAGAGGTTAAAAAGCGGTGAACTTATATAATACAAATATTTTTTTAATTTATCCCAAGAGCACATGTTTTATACTTTAAAAATAAAAATAAAAGTGCCCTATTAAACTGATGGCATTGAGCTCACAGGCTATTCACACTAACTGTATATTACACTCTTATTTCAAAGAATAATGCCACTCGAGAAATAAAGAAACCGGCAATAAATTAAGGGGAGAAATTACCCCCCCCCCCCTTAACCAATGAACTCGCGAAACTAATGAGGGAAGCGGCTTATCACAACGAACCTATATACAAAATTTCAAACAAATCGGAAAATTCTGCATGAAAAACACATTTATCTAAATTAAGAGGGGAGAATTAGCACCCGTCCCCCCCTTTTATACTTAATCAATGAACCACCAAAACTAATCAGCGAAGCGCATTATCACAATGAAACTAGAAACAAAATTTGAAGCAAAGCTGATATTTCTATCAAGAGTTATCGCCTTACGTACGTATCTACATACAGAACCTGGGGGCACATTAGCTCTCAGACTTTGATAGCCTGTGAGCTAAAAAAAAAGGGAAAGTACCCAGTTAAATTGATGGCATTGAGCTCACAGGTTATTCACACTAATTGTATATTATACTCTTGTTTCAAAGAATAATGTCCATCGAAAAATAAAAAAATTGACAATAAATTAAGGGGACATTAGCTCCCCGTCCCCCCTTTATACTTAATCAATGAACCCCAAAACTAATCAGGGAAGCGCCTTATCACAATGAACCTGTATACCAAATTTGAAGCAAATTGGATATTTCTGCATGAAAAACCTATTTATCGAAATTAAGGGAGGGATTAGCCCCCGTTTCCCCTTTTATACTTAACCAATGAACCCCCAAAACAAATTAGGGAAGCGCCTTATTAGAATGAACCTATATACAAAGTTAGAAGCAAATAGGATATTTCTATCAAGAGTTATCGCGTTACGTACGTACATACAGAACCTTGCGGGCACATTAGGCTTTGATAGCATGTGAGCTAAAAAGTTGAAAGTTTTAATAAATTTTAAAAAGTAACTACATCATAACAACAACTATAAAATGGCGAATACAGCCCTTTTGTCAGTTAACTGATCTTTTTGATGGAATGCGTTTCGAAAATCACTTGGAATGATTCTTAATTTAAAAAACTGTACTTAAATAATAAAAAATACTTTTGAAATATGGTGAACAGTCTTAGATTAAAACTTTTAGTTTATCGCTTGGAAAACAACTATTGGTTAAGAGAAAAATAATATTTTAACGATACTGATTATAAATATCGCTTGCATATTCAAACAAGTCCTTCCAGCTCAGTCGGAAGAGAATATTTATTTATTTCGTTTATTATTATTATTATTATTATTATTTCTTTAATGTATACACATCATATTTAATGCAAATTAAACTATTTGGTAAGTTCTTTATTTTGGCTAGAAAGGTAAAATGTTAGAAAAAATTTGATTTGCCTTAACAACAATAATTGAATGGGCATGAGGTAATTGTATAAAAAATGTTAAAATGTGTTGAAAGCGCAGTTTAAAAATCATCCAAATGCTATAATATATATCCCACACTCAAACAAGGTATGATCCCAAACCATTCAATAAATACCATCAAAGAGTTTTATTGTGTCTCACCTGACAAAGTAAACTAACAGACTAATGTAGGGCAGCTGCCCTTTCTCTCCCATTTGAGAGATTCCCGTGGGAGCATCCAAGATTTAAAGCAGAGTCAAATGTTAAAAATTAGCGAAAAGTGACCAAAATTCGTACTTATTCAAAGATTTAGCAGGAGGGGATGGCCCTTTTGCCAGTTTCTCTTCTCCAAGTTTATATCAAGAAGTAACTGAATATAAAGTTTTATTAAATTCCGTGCATTAGTTCTTGAGATAGAGCGACCACAAAATTTTTGTCAGACACAGACAGACAGAGTCATTGACAGTCATTTTCTAAAAACAGTCAAATCGTGTTCAGGACCTTCTAAAATACGTCGGAAACCGGAAGTCGAAAATTTTCATGATTCCAATATTTTCTTCTTGTAAAGATAGAAGAAAGTAATAAATGGGAAAGGGGGATTTTTAAAACTACCTTGGCCCGTCCCAATTAAAAAAGTTTTAATTACCCAAAAATTATGTTAATCCTTTAATTATATAGCTATATAAATCAAATAAATCGAGTTACGTGAGAGAGTTATGGCTACTACACAACAATTTAAATTTTGCAAAAACAACAAAATTTTGCTGGAATTACAAAATTATTGTAAAATTAAAAAAACAGATTTTGTTAATTCAAGTAAAATTGATGAAATTTTGTTAAAATTTTGTAAGAGTGTTAACAATATTTTTTTGTCCAAGCAACAAAACCATTTTTTTTTACTTCAACTAAAAATTTTGCTAAAACAACCAAAATGTACTCAACAAAACATGTTTTGTTGTTTTAATAAATTCCCTTTTCTGGGTGTAGGCGTTATCCTTGTAACAGAAATTCATTATTGGCGTTATCCTTGTAACAAGGCATGTTAAATTACCAATTAAGGGAATTTTTCTTTTGCGCATCTTATGACTTACATATGATATTATTACAAATAACCAAAAGTAACTGAAAAACCTGAATTTACATTTCAACGGCAAGATTGAGCTCTTGTATTCCTATACAAAAAAAAAAAAAAAGTGTATTACATCATCTCTTGAAGTTGAGACCATCTTAACCTATATACAGAAGTGAATAATACCTGGTACAAAATTTATATATCAAATTTAGTGACAAGCAGACTCTCGCCTCGGTGCGCTAGATAGTCTAAGTCGGGACCTGTAAAGAAATTCTAAAAAATTTATTGAAATAGAAGAATATTAACATGTATTATTAATGAACTGAAATCTCGTCGCTGAAAGGAGATCTATAATGTAACTATGATACAAATCATATATTTTTAATTTAAAGTAATACTAATTTATATACTCTCATTATTTCATGTAAATAAGATAAAATCATCTTTCTAATTTAATGTTTCAGCTAAATCATTTTACCTTTTATTATAAATAAATCGTTTTTCTATTTATTAGGATCTTTTCATAATAACTGCATGATATAATCAAAAGACAAAAAGTAATATTAAAAACCAATCTATGCACTTTCATTTTTATCTTAAGTTCAATTGATGTATTGCATTGCGATATTATTAATTCTACAATGACTAATTAATTCTACAAATCTTCGCAACTTCTGCAATTCATTTCTGATTGATAGCTGTCAAATGCCGCTATATAACTCTCAAATTAATATTTTCCTTATCTATCTAAATTTTTACTTAACGGTCATGATTGAATTTATGTTATGCATCTCTAACTTAAATTATTATGCATTATTTGTGCTAAGATCATAATATAAAAAGGTTATAAATATGTCATCTTTGACATCCTAAAAAAGTCATAAGACCTCAAAGATTCCAAAAAAAAAAAAAAAATAATAATAATAATAATAATAAAAAGCACAAGAAATCGAACTAAGTCTGCACACTGTTCGAACTTTAAAGCCCAATGTCTAAGTACCAATGACTTTTGGGTATGTTATAGACATGCAACGCGATGATACAAGGGGTTAATATTTGAAAAGTATTCATTGGTTAAAAATATTAACAAAGAAACGGCCTACCAATTGCTACAAAGTAACGAAAAACTTGCGCAATTTTCCTTGGGAGAAAAATCAGTCCTTTATTTTATTTCAAGTGAGAAAATACAGGTTTGATGTCAAGTATGAAAAGGAACTGTCAAGTGTGGGTACTTAACTTTGTTCAAATGTCTCATGTTGAACAACGTTAAGGAGAAAAAACTGATGACGAAGCATTTTCCTTTAGGTGAATTAGGTGGTTTTTCCACAGTTTTACGGTAAGTATTACAAAATATTTTCCCATGAATATCGGTTTCCAAGAGTGTGAGTTTTCTTGCTTTTATAATATCCCTTTTGAATTTTTTCATCTTTCTATATTATAAACTTCGATTTCAGGGGTAGTTTATTAGATTAAATAGTTTTAGATAAAAAAAAAAGTAAATATTTTCTGAAAATATTATGAATTTTCTTGTTAATATGTATGAAATTTGCACTTACCTATATAATATATTCTTAATACCGCCATTTTAAGCAACATACTTGCTTATCAATTTCATTTTGCGTATAAAAAAAAAACACAATTAATTTTGAGAATTATTCTGGAGTATATGAAAATACCATTTATCAAAGCAAACGGATCAGAGAAGTATTATATTGGCATGACTAGCAGGAAATTTAGTTATAGGAAAAAGGAGCATATAGCTGATATAAAGTACAATATAAAAACTACAGCCCTGACAAGATTATATCAAGAAGAAACCATCAAATAAATTTCAATGGAAATCAAATAATTTCCCCCTCCAATATGTACTATCCACTAATTATAAGAGAAACCACGGAGAGTGTAACACGTAAAAATTGAACATTTATCAATGCAGCATCATTTAACTTACCAAAATTATGGCTTGAGTTACTCCATGGTTACGAATATGAAAATAAACATCCACGTAAAAAAAAATAATAACGTGCGTTATTTGAGATCGTGAAAACATTCAAGAACAGGATCACAGATTCTGTGTCTAGTGTGACAGCACAAATATTGAGCAATACGTGGCAAGAAATGCAATGCCGCCTTCACATTCTTCGAGCTACCAAGTGTGCTCACATCAAAATTTACTGACGTAAGTACTTTTATTAAAACGTCATAAATGTCTTTACAATCTTTTCCATTTAATATTTATGTGAAATATAGCCATTTTCTTATTTACAAACAATTTTTTTTTGTAAATTCGGTGCCAGTCCATTTTCAGACGCATTTTGTCTATTTGTAAAGTTTTTAATAAATGATGCATATATGTTTTTGTGACATTTTGTGTTGTTTTTAAACAATTATTATAGTACAGAGGTGAATTTGATTCAATTGAGTGTTGTGTTTTTCATGACTCAAGTTTATTTTGCTTATTTGTATCCTTTAAGCCTTTTAGGGGCAAACTACTTTTAGTACTAAAATGTTGAAATAAATGACTGGCACCGGAATTTATAAAAAAATTTGTTTGTAAATAAGAAAAAGGCTATATTTCACATACATATTAAATGGAAAAGATTTTAGCAAAATTCTGGCAAAATTCTGCCATTATGGCGTTTTGGAATTAAAATTAAGCGCTTTCATAAACATACCACTGCCCCTGAAGGGGTTAAACGTAATTTGCGACCCAATGTTCCATTGCATTTTTTGTTCGTCTTCATGAGTACTATCATCCCTCAAAGTTTGTTGAAGCATTTCAGTTACACCCTGTATATGCCTCATCGCCCTTCAAGGGGTTAAATAATTATTATTTAAAAACAAAGGTTTTTTTTGGTGTTAATGATTTTCGGAAAAATTTTCGAGTAGTTTTATAGTATATTAATAAGTTTTTTTCAAACCGGGAAATTGATTTTAGGATGTTATTTGTTCTCAATTAAACATTTTCAGCTGCGTAATTGAATTTATACATGAAAGAGTAACAAGATAATATTAATTTTAATGTTAATGCTGTTAATTTATCATGTTTGTCTGTAAGAAAAATACTTATTGAATATGAAAATGTTTACTTGAGAATGGATAGCATCCAAAAGAACTGTAACCCGGATTAAGAAAACTGCCTTAATTCACCATAAAAAGTACTCGAAAATGCTTCCGATAACACTAGTTTATAAAAAAAAATTTTTTTTGTTCATGAAATGAAACATATGTAGGCTATGGACGGTAGTTAAAAAAATATTTTTTTATTTTTTTGTAGCACGTCACAATTCTGAGATATGAAGGTCTTTGTTTTTTATCTACCCGCAATTGTTTAAATACATTTATCGTTTTATTTTGTAAACAACTGTGTAATTCAAAAGGCTTATTTTTATATAAAAATGTCATCTAGAGTGCATAAACTACATCCAAACCAATTGTGTTATGTTCGTGGCAAAATTGTTTAGTTAAATTGTGGTTTTCCTATAACAAAACCATTGCAAGAAGCCTATTTACATTATTGTGGATTTCCGGTGTCAAATCAAGATAAAAATTGGGTTGCTCCTCATGTGCTTTGCACTAATTGTAGATTGGTCCTTAGCTCCTGGTATTCAGGTAAAACTAGATCACTGAAATTTGGTAAATCAACGATATGGAGTGAGCCAAATAGCCACGTAACCGATTGTTGCTTTTGTTTAACAAAAAAATTTGGTTTTAACTCAAAAAATAAAGATAGCATAAAATATGCAGACGTTCCATCACTGACTAAGCCGGTCCTTCATTCAGAGGATGTACCAGTTCCCACACCACCTGGCAGAATTGACCAAACTCACACAGACACATCAAGTATAATATTACAATGCACGAGCATAGTGACAGTGAACAATCAAGCTCAGATAACTTTGTCGATGATGAGGACAGTCTACATTTAATAACTCAGTCTGAACTCAACGATCTTATAAGAGATTTGCAGTTGTCTAAGTCAAAAGCGGAATTACTTGACTCCAGGTTGCAACAGTGGAAATTGCTTACTCCTAGTACAAAAGTTAGTATTTATAAAGAGATTGTTGAAAATTTATTTCAAAATTACGAGCGTATGGGTGTAAATATGTCACTAAAAATTCATTTTTTGCATTCCCATTTAGATTTTTTCCCAGAAAATCTTGGTGGTATGAGTGATGAACATGGTGAGCAATTTCACCAAGATTTAAAATCATTTGAGCAAAATTATCAAGGTATTTGAAACCAAAATATGCTAGGTGACTATTGTTGGTCTGTTATAAGAGATACAGATGAAAATATTTATAAAAAAAAAGAGCAAAAATTACCCATTTTTAACTGTTTATTGTTTATTTAGATGTAGTTTTTTGTAAAAATCTTCTTAATAAATATTTCAAAAAACTGACGTGCTGGATTTTTAAAAGTATTTTTTCTTAGATGTAGATACCCAAAGTAACGTAACCGTATATATCTCATTTCATGAACAAAAGTCGTGTAAACTAGTGTAATCGGTGGCAGTAAAAGAAATTTTGTTATTATAAATGCTTCTTTAAATCTCAAAAATATATTGGTTTGTGAGGTTTTTAAAGTTAAACAACGCTTTCCGGAATTTTTATCCTCGGAAGAGGTTATTTGATTTGATTTGATTGCCCAAGAGGGACTGCTCAGACAAGGAAACCAAGTCTGTAGAGCATAGTATCCCTCCCGGTCCCTTTATTAAGGTCTTAAAATATATAGTGTTCAGTCGGAAACCTTCCGCCAGAGAACGCGACAATGGGCAGCAATTTCATGAATACAAGTTTGTATATTTTCGTTCGTAGTTATATTAAATTTTCGTAGATTAAGAAATATTTTTCTTCTTTCACAATGCAGTGTATCATAATTAATGCGTTACACAACTTTTCGTTCTTACTTAATGTTTGCATTTAGGTGTTTCATGAAATAATCTGATCCGTTATAACACAGTACTATTTAATGACTACAGTGTGTTTTGTACCATTTTCCTCTCGAAAACCTGTTTTTGAGGAAGTATCTGTTACTGTCTATGATAGGATAGTAGATGTGACCGCAGCTTTAATACTTGTACTTAGTTCTCTCTTAAAATGAAGGGCTCAGATAACTAAATGCAAGATAACTAAACGCAATTTTTTGTGATATTCAACATTCACGTTTTCGAAAAAAAAAAAAAAAAAAAAAAAAAAAAAATCTGCAACCAAAATTATTATGATTGCTTCCTCAAAAAAAAAAAAAAAAAAAAAAAGATTTATTAAGACTGAATATTTTAAAAGTTTGTGCAACATTTTTAGTTCGATAGATTTTATTTAATTAGACTTATTGAATTGCAATATAGCACAATTGTTTCAATCGGATGCCCAGTTGTAAAACAACTCCATTCCTTGTATATGATGTGTTGTATATCACATCATAAATGAGCCATAAAAAAAAAAAAAAAAAAAAAAAAAAAAACTTGTTACACTTATTTAAAATTTATCTTTGATAATGATGCCAATTATTATGTAATAAATAAACCTTGTACTTCAGCAGAGGCACCAACTTAACGGGGCTGATGGGGGCAAATCATGCAAACTTCCACCTTTAATTTTAAAATGTTATTTCTGTCTTAATTAATCTCAGTGATTAAATAGAACAAGAAAGCTTTTTAAAATTAGTAGTAGAACTATACCTGATTGGCTATTTCGCCCCCATAAAGTCGTCGCTTATGTACTTAGAGATAGCAGGATGCAGTTAAATAATTTTACATGAAAATCAGAAAAACTCAAAAATATCAGTGATCATATTTTATATTCGAGCCTCTTACATATTGAGTATTATTAAAACACGGGATAAATAAATGCTTGTATTAAACAAAACTGAAAGTTCGTAGTAGTATATATATATTACAGTTTATTTTTCAAACTTATCTATCAAGGTAAGGAGGGGTGCACCGAACGGTCTGATATTTAGAGGTTTTGCTGTATTATGCTGTTTTATACATAGCTTGTATTTGGTTTTATTAAATTGCTTACTGCAGTAATATTGTAGTGTCGTATGAAATATGGAGAACCATTAAAACATGGAACTATTTAAAATACGATTTTACAATATTTTTCCGATGTTCCGAGGGGTCCGATATTTAGAGGTTTTGCTGTATTACATTATTACGCATATAGCTTCTAGTTGTTTTCATTAAAGAACTTACTGCAATACCAGAGTTCGTACGCTTTTACCACATTTTTTTAATAGAATTTTTCACCTTATGTAAATGCAGAAAAGCGTTACAAACCCTGCAATTAAGCGTTGTGTTTACAATTTCTGATATTTAAATATTAAATAGAAAAATTCAATTAAAATATTGTGGTAAAAGCGTACGAACCCTGGATACTATGGTAGTGTCGTTAAATATCGAGAACCATTAAAACATTGGACTATGTAAATAAGATTTTAGAATACTTTTCGATGTTTCCGAGGTTGTCCGATATTTGAAGATTTTGCTATATTAAGCTGTTTTGTATTTAGCTTGTGCTTGTTTTAATTTAACTTACTACTTTTTATTTTAACTTACAGCAATACTATTGCAGTGTCGTGAAATATCGAGAACCATTAAAACGTGGATCTATTTATATACCAACTTACAATACTTTTGCAGTAAACTCTCAAATAAACAGAAGTGCAAGCTCAATAACGAATGGTCTAATGTATGCCACTGATAAGGTTGGAAATTGCGAAATAATTAATGCATTACACGATCCCTCGTCGTTGTTTAATGCTTGCATCTGGTTGTCTCGTAAAACATCACTATTAAAACACGAGACGATCGCATAAATTTTTAGAGTCAATGGCTATTTTACGGCGAGAAGAAGATGTGCTGTTGTTATCATACCCTGCAATGGGCGTTAAAAGTTAATTGCAAAATGACGAGGGAGGGAAAGCTCCTTTAGGCCATTAACGTAATAATGAAAATGTGTAATTGACATGTCACATATTCCACTTAACCTAGAATAGTGCAAGGGTGTTTTGAAAATAAATGGAATCGCTGTTGCACACCTTCTCAAGCAGATGATAGATTGTGAAGGGCCAGAACATATACCTGATTTCCTTGGAGATTTAACTTGTAATTAATATATTAAATGCTTCATTTTGTAGAATACAAAAATTGTGTTGGGGAAGTACTTTATTTGATACGATTTATATTTAGATAGTTTAATAGGTCGGTTTAAAAAATGTAATAGGAGGACTAATTTTGCTTTTAAAATATAATGCGTCTCATTTATCACCTTGTGCATTTTTCATGCCTAAGGAAATATACATTGATAATCAACAATTTATATTTTTTAGTTGGTTAAATATCACTGTTCTTTGAACGTTTGGAAAATAATAATCATGAATTACTGCCTTCACAAAGAGAGACCTTTACAGAATTTTTAATTCATTGTTACTGTTTTTTTAATTTAGAAGCTTTTCCCTAATTTAAGAACAAAAATGCTCTGATTAAACAAGGCAAAATTTGCCATTAAAAATTTGTGGTAAGAATAATCAAGGATTCTAAGCACCTTATGGGTCATGTATACGGGACGCTTGTCGCGAAGAGGTTAAAAAGCGGTGAACTTATATAATACAAATATTTTTTTAATTTATCCCAAGAGCACATGTTTTATACTTTAAAAATAAAAATAAAAGTGCCCTATTAAACTGATGGCATTGAGCTCACAGGCTATTCACACTAACTGTATATTACACTCTTATTTCAAAGAATAATGCCACTCGAGAAATAAAGAAACCGGCAATAAATTAAGGGGAGAAATTACCCCCCCCCCCTTAACCAATGAACTCGCGAAACTAATGAGGGAAGCGGCTTATCACAACGAACCTATATACAAAATTTTAAACAAATCGGAAAATTCTGCATGAAAAACACATTTATCTAAATTAAGAGGGGAGAATTAGCACCCGTCCCCCCCTTTTATACTTAATCAATGAACCACCAAAACTAATCAGCGAAGCGCATTATCACAATGAAACTAGAAACAAAATTTGAAGCAAAGCTGATATTTCTATCGAGTTATCGCCTTACGTACGTATCTACATACAGAACCTGGGGGCACATTAGCTCTCAGACTTTGATAGCCTGTGAGCTAAAAAAAAAGGGAAAGTACCCAGTTAAATTGATGGCATTGAGCTCACAGGTTATTCACACTAATTGTATATTATACTCTTGTTTCAAAGAATAATGTCCATCGAAAAATAAAAAAATTGACAATAAATTAAGGGGACATTAGCTCCCCGTCCCCCCTTTATACTTAATCAATGAACCCCAAAACTAATCAGGGAAGCGCCTTATCACAATGAACCTGTATACCAAATTTGAAGCAAATTGGATATTTCTGCATGAAAAACCTATTTATCGAAATTAAGGGAGGGATTAGCCCCCGTTTCCCCTTTTATACTTAACCAATGAACCCCCAAAACAAATTAGGGAAGCGCCTTATTAGAATGAACCTATATACAAAGTTAGAAGCAAATAGGATATTTCTATCAAGAGTTATCGCGTTACGTACGTACATACAGAACCTTGCGGGCACATTAGGCTTTGATAGCATGTGAGCTAAAAAGTTGAAAGTTTTAATAAATTTTAAAAAGTAACTACATCATAACAACAACTATAAAATGGCGAATACAGCCCTTTTGTCAGTTAACTGATCTTTTTGATGGAATGCGTTTCGAAAATCACTTGGAATGATTCTTAATTTAAAAAACTGTACTTAAATAATAAAAAATACTTTTGAAATATGGTGAACAGTCTTAGATTAAAACTTTTAGTTTATCGCTTGGAAAACAACTATTGGTTAAGAGAAAAATAATATTTTAACGATACTGATTATAAATATCGCTTGCATATTCAAACAAGTCCTTCCAGCTCAGTCGGAAGAGAATATTTATTTATTTCGTTTATTATTATTATTATTATTATTATTTCTTTAATGTATACACATCATATTTAATGCAAATTAAACTATTTGGTAAGTTCTTTATTTTGGCTAGAAAGGTAAAATGTTAGAAAAAATTTGATTTGCCTTAACAACAATAATTGAATGGGCATGAGGTAATTGTATAAAAAATGTTAAAATGTGTTGAAAGCGCAGTTTAAAAATCATCCAAATGCTATAATATATATCCCACACTCAAACAAGGTATGATCCCAAACCATTCAATAAATACCATCAAAGAGTTTTATTGTGTCTCACCTGACAAAGTAAACTAACAGACTAATGTAGGGCAGCTGCCCTTTCTCTCCCATTTGAGAGATTCCCGTGGGAGCATCCAAGATTTAAAGCAGAGTCAAATGTTAAAAATTAGCGAAAAGTGACCAAAATTCGTACTTATTCAAAGATTTAGCAGGAGGGGATGGCCCTTTTGCCAGTTTCTCTTCTCCAAGTTTATATCAAGAAGTAACTGAATATAAAGTTTTATTAAATTCCGTGCATTAGTTCTTGAGATAGAGCGACCACAAAATTTTTGTCAGACACAGACAGACAGAGTCATTGACAGTCATTTTCTAAAAACAGTCAAATCGTGTTCAGGACCTTCTAAAATACGTCGGAAACCGGAAGTCGAAAATTTTCATGATTCCAATATTTTCTTCTTGTAAAGATAGAAGAAAGTAATAAATGGGAAAGGGGGATTTTTAAAACTACCTTGGCCCGTCCCAATTAAAAAAGTTTTAATTACCCAAAAATTATGTTAATCCTTTAATTATATAGCTATATAAATCAAATAAATCGAGTTACGTGAGAGAGTTATGGCTACTACACAACAATTTAAATTTTGCAAAAACAACAAAATTTTGCTGGAATTACAAAATTATTGTAAAATTAAAAAAACAGATTTTGTTAATTCAAGTAAAATTGATGAAATTTTGTTAAAATTTTGTAAGAGTGTTAACAATATTTTTTTGTCCAAGCAACAAAACCATTTTTTTTTACTTCAACTAAAAATTTTGCTAAAACAACCAAAATGTACTCAACAAAACATGTTTTGTTGTTTTAATAAATTCCCTTTTCTGGGTGTAGGCGTTATCCTTGTAACAGAAATTCATTATTGGCGTTATCCTTGTAACAAGGCATGTTAAATTACCAATTAAGGGAATTTTTCTTTTGCGCATCTTATGACTTACATATGATATTATTACAAATAACCAAAAGTAACTGAAAAACCTGAATTTACATTTCAACGGCAAGATTGAGCTCTTGTATTCCTATACAAAAAAAAAAAAAAAGTGGATTACATCATCTCTTGAAGTTGAGACCATCTTAACCTATATACAGAAGTGAATAATACCTGGTACAAAATTTATATATCAAATTTAGTGACAAGCAGACTCTCGCCTCGGTGCGCTAGATAGTCTAAGTCGGGACCTGTAAAGAAATTCTAAAAAATTTATTGAAATAGAAGAATATTAACATGTATTATTAATGAACTGAAATCTCGTCGCTGAAAGGAGATCTATAATGTAACTATGATACAAATCATATATTTTTAATTTAAAGTAATACTAATTTATATACTCTCATTATTTCATGTAAATAAGATAAAATCATCTTTCTAATTTAATGTTTCAGCTAAATCATTTTACCTTTTATTATAAATAAATCGTTTTTCTATTTATTAGGATCTTTTCATAATAACTGCATGATATAATCAAAAGACAAAAAGTAATATTAAAAACCAATCTATGCACTTTCATTTTTATCTTAAGTTCAATTGATGTATTGCATTGCGATATTATTAATTCTACAATGACTAATTAATTCTACAAATCTTCGCAACTTCTGCAATTCATTTCTGATTGATAGCTGTCAAATGCCGCTATATAACTCTCAAATTAATATTTTCCTTATCTATCTAAATTTTTACTTAACGGTCATGATTGAATTTATGTTATGCAACTCTAACTTAAATTATTATGCATTATTTGTGCTAAGATCATAATATAAAAAGGTTATAAATATGTCATCTTTGACATCCTAAAAAAGTCATAAGACCTCAAAGATTCAAAAAAAAAAATAATAATAATAATAATAAAAAAAAGCACAAGAAATCGAACTAAGTCTGCACACTGTTCGAACTTTAAAGCCCAATGTCTAAGTACCAATGACTTTTGGGTATGTTATAGACATGCAACGCGATGATACAAGGGGTTAATATTTGAAAAGTATTCATTGGTTAAACATATTAACAAAGAAACGGCCTACCAATTGCTACAAAGTAACGAAAAACTTGCGCAATTTTCCTTGGGAGAAAAATCAGTCCTTTATTTTATTTCAAGTGAGAAAATACAGGTTTGATGTCAAGTATGAAAAGGAACTGTCAAGTGTGGGTACTTAACTTTGTTCAAATGTCTCATGTTGAACAACGTTAAGGAGAAAAAACTGATGACGAAGCATTTTCCTTTAGGTGAATTAGGTGGTTTTTCCACAGTTTTACGGTAAGTATTACAAAATATTTTCCCATGAATATCGGTTTCCAAGAGTGTGAGTTTTCTTGCTTTTATAATATCCCTTTTGAATTTTTTCATCTTTCTATATTATAAACTTCGATTTCAGGGGTAGTTTATTAGATTAAATAGTTTTAGATAAAAAAAAAAAGTAAATATTTTCTGAAAATATTATGAATTTTCTTGTTAATATGTATGAAATTTGCACTTACCTATATAATATATTCTTAATACCGCCATTTTAAGCAACATACTTGCTTATCAATTTCATTTTGCGTATAAAAAAAAAACACAATTAATTTTGAGAATTATTCTGGAGTATATGAAAATACCATTTATCAAAGCAAACGGATCAGAGAAGTATTATATTGGCATGACTAGCAGGAAATTTAGTTATAGGAAAAAGGAGCATATAGCTGATATAAAGTACAATATAAAAACTACAGCCCTGACAAGATTATATCAAGAAGAAACCATCAAATAAATTTCAATGGAAATCAAATAATTTCCCCCTCCAATATGTACTATCCACTAATTATAAGAGAAACCACGGAGAGTGTAACACGTAAAAATTGAACATTTATCAATGCAGCATCATTTAACTTACCAAAATTATGGCTTGAGTTACTCCATGGTTACGAATATGAAAATAAACATCCACGTAAAAAAAAATAATAACGTGCGTTATTTGAGATCGTGAAAACATTCAAGAACAGGATCACAGATTCTGTGTCTAGTGTGACAGCACAAATGTTGAGCAATACGTGGCAAGAAATGCAATGCCGCCTTCACATTCTTCGAGCTACCAAGTGTGCTCACATCAAAATTTACTGACGTAAGTACTTTTATTAAAACGTCATAAATGTCTTTACAATATATTGAAACAAGCATATGCCTAATTATATGAGTTTTTCTGCAATAAATTATTGTAATCAGGGAAAGACTTTATGACTATTCTTATAAAATAAGCTATTCCATTAGATCGATTTCTAAAGAAATCAGCCTAACACCGACTAATGTTAGAAAATTGAATGCATTTAAAAAAAAAAAAAAAAAAAAAAAAAAAAAGGATTTCTGTTGATCAATTCGGAACCAAGTTGTAAAGGAATCGAACCGTGAACGTTGTTGCTAAGCGATCTAAAGTGATAATGAAAACAAAATATGTTATTTTACCATTTATTCCCTTGTTTTATTATCAAATTATTCATTATTAATAAAGTAGTAATTATCAGTAATTATTATTAAGGTGGTAATTATTTATTAGTAGCAATGTTATTTATTATTAACTTGTATATAACCCCCGTCAAAAATGACGGATTCTTGATCTACGTTCCATTTGCATAAGACTTCATAGAAACAAACAGCATGAAGATTTTATTATTGAAAGTTTTGTATTGTAGAAAAGTACATTTTAACCTTTTCGCGACGGGCGTCCTTTACAGAATTTTTAATCTTTTACCACCGGTTTTTCAAAACAAAAATTTGCGCCTAATTGGATCGCAGAAATGCTATGATTAAATAAGGTAAAGCTTACAATAAAAATTAACTGGTGAGAATAATAAAGGATTATGAGCATCTTATGCGTCACGTATACGTGTCGCTCGTCCCCAACGGGTTAAAGCCGGTAGATGGCACCAAAACAATATTGTTCGCAACAGTGATCGTTTGTTTATATCTGGGATTCCGATGGCGATGTTTAATCTGGATTTTTAATTAAGAACTTAAAACATTATAATAGGATATGATATACATGTTTTATAGGAAAAATATGCTGAACAGACATGATTTCAAGTAGAAGATATTATCATTTAGCTGTAAGCTGTCATATGTTAGCATAGGTTTTTCATTAGGCCAAACACGGCGTTTAACTACGGTCGATTCGCAGACCAGAGTGGTCCCGCCCGGAATGGTTACAGACGCTTTCCTGCCTTCGTATTGTATTAAAAGTAGATAACATTTATTCACATTAATTCTCGTTCACATTAATTCCCGTGATATAGATGCATTAAAAAAAGACATAAAGTACATTTTTGGAGCAAAAACTCTCGGGTCTTTTTTGGTTCAACGAATTTTAATCATTACAATACAAATAGTTTACTTTTAGTTTATATCATTCTTTCGTTGATCATTTGCGAAATATTAATTTCCATAATCCTCCGCTAAACTTTAAATTTCGTACGCTCCTCTTAAAAAGATCTGTAAACAAATTGCACGAAATATCTCCACATTAAAGTTTTATTTGCACTTTTACGTATTCTCTATTCAGAAAACACTTATAATAATGAGAATCATTTAATTAAATAATAATGTTCTAAATTACATTTATCTACTTTTTAAAGAATATTTTATTATATTCTTTAATTTAAAACGATGTTTATTTTACAGGAAGTTTAAACTAGATATTATCGACAGTTTTTCACTTTTTCATTAAATGAATTTAATTTTATCTTCATTTAACAATAGGAATCATTTAATTAAATAATATCAATTTTTCTCGATTATCTACTTTCTAAAGACATTATTGCATTACATTCTGAATTTCAAAGTGCTGTTTATTTTGAACAAAGTTTAAAATGTATAAAATCTGTAGTTTTTATTTTCTTCATTAATAGAGTTTAAATCTCATCCTTATTTAATTAGCAAAAAGGGATATTGTGACAATTCTTTCAATTCATATTTAAATGTACAGAAATGAATTTTTAACTTTCAATTAAACAACCATACAACGAATAAGAGTAAATATTTAAATGCTTCTTGATCTAAAACTTGAAACATTTATTAAAACATTTTTTTTCTTTTTTACATGAGACTAAATAAAAATTTAACTTTCTCAAATCTTTAAAAGAAAGAAATTTTATGTTTCTCTTCTCTTTATAGTAATAACAACAGTCTAAAACAAAAGAAATCAATTTAATAAAAAGTTCGTTTTTATGTAACATAATATTGCAGAGATTGATCTCGCTCTATTTAGACTATTTTCATGTTATATTAGAGCTATTCTACATAATATTTTTGTGTTTTCAATATTCAGTTTGATAACACTTATTACCTACATTTCTACAGAGTAATTTTTATGAAAATAATGCCTTTTGTAGTATAGGAAGATTGATTTTGTTCAGTTCTATTTCAACAGCTGTCCAAAGTTTAGGAAGGGCTGTAGGAGTGTAGACCGACTTCTGTATAATTTCATTTCTGAAAGCCCAAAAGTGCAACAATCCATATGTCAGAGATTTAGCAAGGATAAAGGTGAAGTTGGTCTTCTTACACGTTTTTTGTTCTATTGGAGAGGGCATGGATACTATAGAATTGTTCATTCGAAAACGTGATAAGGATATCGTCAGCGTCATGCCGCAAAGATGCTGCTAAATGACAGGCTTTGGCTGTCGAGTCCCATCCAATGGTTTAGGATCGAAAATTGGGTCTTATACACTGTTCCATCGTAAGGAGAGAATTTATCTATAATCTTGCCGATGTTCATCTATATTTAACATCTTCATCAACAGGTATACTTTTCATCTGTTTTTCGAAATACTCGAACTTTTCATTTACTACAGCTATTTTTATCCTGAACGTCTCCGATATTCTCGCCTAATCTTCTGTTAAGATTTTCTTTTCTATTTTCTTGTCCAGATTTTCCTTTATTTTAGAAGAATTTGTTTTTTTCGTAAAAAAGATTTTCTTTTATCCCGTTTACTTTATTTCGTACCTTGGAAATTCTATCTTCCATTTTATCCCATGCTCAAAGTTGTCCTCTATATTGTGAAATTTCTCTTTTAATCTGCAAATTCTGCTTTTCATGAACTAAGAGATGTCTTTCTAATATATTTTTCACTAACTCAAGATCTTTTTTCATCTGCTCTTGATCATATTTTATTTCTTTCTTGATCATACTTTATTTCTTCATGCCTTCCTGATTATATTTAAGTCCTTCCTTCATTTCCTCCAGACCGGTAACAATTTTTTCCTTGGATGAAGATGTGAAATTTCAACATTAGATATTTGCTATAACTTCAAAGAACTGATATAGCTCTCTCTACTCTCAATCGACTCATTCATAACTTCTATTTCTATTCCCTCAACCAATCAAATCGATGGATCTCGAAATTTCTACAGGGTTGGTAAATTCTGGAAGACTATTCGGCAAATCCGAAACGAAAGAGACTTACTTAACTCTACCTACGATGCTCTTGCACCATTGTAAAAAAACAATAGCTCCGTCTATGCACCTGCATCAAAGAGATATTCAAAGTAGCTTCCTAATAAATTACGAGATAAAATAAGGAGATAATTAATTTCTTTTTGACCATCAGCAGTACTGTGTTTAAGCTCCTTTTTCATCTCTTCATGACTTCACGGGGTCTTGTCCGGTGTTTACAGTTATCATGTTTGTCGTAAGCGATGCAATGACATCGGTAACTTTTGAAGTTGTTATGCCAGCATTCCACTGGTAGTAGCAGGTATCAAATATTCAATATAACTGCAACTAATAAAAACAGAACTTCTGGCAGCAATTGTTACGCAATTCGGGTTCATGTAGATTAATAGTAGAAGAACAACACTCCTTTAGACATCACAGTAATTTAGTTTACGAACCAGAAGAATCAGGAAATTAACAACAGTAAAAAATCTGAAATATACATCTACACACTTGCCAAACACGTTAAAATCAACTGTTATAAAACCGCTCAGTACAACAGAAATTTCAGGTAATAACAGGAATAAATTCAAACAAGACCTGAAATGTCTCAAAATACTGCCACTGAAGTAACATAACAACAATATTACGAGCAGACGTGAAATCACAATCTTAGATATTTACTATAACTTCAAACAGCCGATCTAGCTCTCTCTACTCACAACGACTCATTCATAACTTCTATTTCTATTCTCCCAACCAATCAAATTGATGGATCTCGAAAATTCTACAGGGGTGGTAAATTCTGGGAGACCACTCAGCAAATCCAAAACGAAACAGACGGACTTCTAAACCCCACCTACGATGCTATTGAACCATTGTTAAAAACAATAGCTCTATCTATGCACCAGCATCAAAGAGATATTCGAAGACGCCTCCTAATAAATAAGGAGATACTTAATTAAAATATTTTCATTAATGTTTGTAAAAATATGTAATGAAATTAAATGTAGAGCTATAAAATTAGTAAAATTATAATAATAAACTGAATAACCATGGTGAACCAAAGTGAAAATTTAATAAACTAATTTAAGATAGTGCATTTAATTTAAGTTATTGAAATCTGAGCACTGAATGTACACAAAGTTTGGGTTAATTTTAGATTTTGTTATGCTCAACTTCTTTTAAAGTCTTAGATTTTTTTTTCTATAAAATTATCTTACCATTAATATATTATTTACTAACTTTAGTTTTAAATGACTTTTTTAAAATGTGCTTAGATGCGTAAACTGTGAACCTTCAGAAAGAATGGAAGGTATTTTACAACGACAGAAAAGCTATTAGTATGTTAAAATCTAGTAATATATACTATACAATTTTATTTAAACAGTGGTCTGAGCATTTATTTTCAAAGTAATGCAAATATACATTTAGAAAAGCATTTGAAAAAGCATTACTTATGGGAATTCCATTTATTTATTTTAAACAGCTTTATTCGTATTATTCTTTATTCAACCCAACTTGTTTTATAAAGAATAAAGTTATTCTGTAAATCTGAATGATAATGCAATATGACCCTTTAGAGAATAATGCTATTCTGGAGTGTTTTAACATTTTTAAATTTTTTTTTTCAAAATTGCCAAATTATTTAATTTGATATGTGGATTTTTAACGTAGTATGACTGTCAGATATATTATAAAAATATATTCACAAATACTTTAAATATTTATTCACAAGATAAAAATGCATTTCATTTAAAAGAATAAATATTTTATTTAAAATATTCGAGAAAAATTATTAACAAGAAATATTTCATTAAATATAACAATATTCTGGAAGATTTTGAGGATTTTTTTTTTCAAAAGTAAAAAAAAAACAACATTTGTGTTAATATTTAATATGCATGTCAGTAATATTTTCACAATTATTTATAAATATTTTAAAGATTTGTTCCCAAGAGGTAAAAGCATTTAATTTAAAAGAAGAGATGTTTTACTTAAATTATTCGAGAAAAAACTGTAAATGGAAAAGATTTCATTAAGTATAACGATATTCTGGATAATAAAAATTTTCTGAAGTATTTTAAAGATTATAATAATTTTCAAAAGTAGAAAAATATGTGTGGATATTTAATGTGCTAAGCAGGTTGATTATAATTACACTGGAAGATAACTTTTTAAAATAATTAGCACATTACTAAATTAAAATATCAACTCAAATTTATTTCTTATAAATAAAAAAATATGTCCTTTAAATTTTATTTTAATGAGGCTTTTACGCTTACATATTCTTAAAAAGAAAAAAAAACCTTAAAAAACAAAACAAAAAAAAAAAAAAAAAAAAAAAAAAAAAAAACATGTGCTATGAAACTATAGTAACCAATTTAGAGAGTTTTCTAAAAAATATATATAATTACAGGGATCTGTTTAGGAAAAAACTGGGTCCTTTAAAGGACTCTTCACAAAATTTTTCATTTCAAAAAAGGACCCTTCACAAAATTATTTTCCCTAAAACAAAACCCTTGGCAAAATTAATTTCCCTAAAACAATTCCCTTCACAAAATTATTTTCCCTAAAACAGGAGCCTTCACAAAATTATTTTCCCTAAAACAGGGCCCTTCACAAAACTATTTTCCCTAAAACAAGACCCTTCACAAAATTATTTTCCCTAAAACAGGACCCTTCACAAAATTTTTTGTCTTAAAAATAAGTTTTTCACAAAAATTTTCCATGTTTAAACCAAACATTTCACAAATTAATCATTTAAAAGTAAAATCTGACCTGTTACTTTTACATATATAAAGAAAAAATATGTATTTTATATCCATATATTTTCTGAAAAATGCATAAACAAGAACCTGAATATAAAGACCATTTCAAATTCACAAAATTATGATTAGATTTTTTACAAATATAAAAAGATGTTCACAATTTCACAAAAACAGGACCCTGTGAAAAAAGTCTGGACAGACCCCTGGATTACCTGTTGATAAAATGATGTATAATAACATTTAATGTTAGAATTATTAAGTAAGATATTTTCTACTTATTTAGAACGTTGCGTATAAATTTCTCAAGAACTTACATTACATTCAAACAATTTTGCAGTGTTCGAATACATTGAATTAACCTTATATATTTCACACGTGAAATAAATTATATTAATACATTTAAAAAGCTATTTATAGACTATACTACAAATTGAATTTCGTATAATATGCAAATTTACATTTTTCTTAAAATTATTACATCTCAAACTATTTTAATTTATCTAATGAAAAAATTGACGATTCCCGTTATTCATATATAAATTATCGTTAATTAATTTCAAAACGTGTGTTAAGTGTTATACACTCGACAAAAAAAGAAAAAAACCCTTTTTATTTGAAATATGAAGCACAGATTAAAAGCGATAAAATGTGAATAATTAATGAATCAAATTGCTTGGATTTTTCAAAATGAACAATATTTTATTCTTTATATCTTTATTTCAATTGGAAAAAAAACAGATGTTATAAAAATAAGGTTAGGGTGTAATATATGTATTAAATTATTAATCACTAGAAGTCATAAAACAACGGGTTGTCAGAAAGCACTGGAAAGTTTTTGCACCATTTAAAATGATATTACTAGATTGGAATCTACTAATCCATACTATACTATGTTTTTCTAAACCTTGATTCTTGTATTTACGTTCAAAATAACGCAAATATATATTAACAAAAGCATTTGAAAAAGTGGTTCTTATGGGAATTCTGTTTGCTTTCTTTAAACAGGCCTTATTCGTAGTATTTTCATGCAACTCAAACTGCTTTATGAAAAATAAAAAATTGTGTGTAAAATGTGAATACTCATGCAATGTGCTTGTTTGGGGAATGATAAAATGCTGGAGCATTTTGGAATTTCTATTTGTTTTTCCCAAAAGTGCATACATTAAAGTAAATATTATAAAATATTAAAAACATGTTGTGAATATGCATAATATATAATATGAGTGTCATAACTATTTAAAAAAATATTTATATATATATTTCAGAAAAATTTATTCACACGGATAAAATGCATTCAGTTTAAAAGAATGGATAATTTGCTTTAGATATTCTTCTAAAAAATGTATGAATGATAAGAGATTATAACAACACAAAATGTATCAAGTATCACAAGATATCACAAAAGTAATAACAAAGTAATCATTAATTATTACGAAATAGTGATTTAATTTATCAAATAAAGTTATTTGTGTATATATATCAACGGAAAATTCCTGTTTTAGAAGAGCCTTGAATATAGTAAAATAATCATAAAATATAGCATATGAGGATTTAATTTAACAAAATAGATAATTTTCTTTAACTCTCCCCATTATTATAAAAATTATTAATAACAAGTGATTTAATTTAGCATGTATAACTAAGAAAATAGTCGTTTGAAATTTAAAAAGAAAAGTATCTCCTTTATTATCTTGTCATTATCTCGTTTATTGCTACTTTTACATTTTTCATCCAATGTAATTTAAGTAATAAATAAAAATTCTTATTACTATGGCATAAAATGATTTCAAACAATTAGGACATTATTAAATTAAAAGAACAGTGGAAAAATTATCGCTTCTAAATCAACAAATACATCCTTAAAATTTACATTTAAGCATATATTTTTAGATTTACGTATAATTCAAAATAACTTTTGTAAAAATTACCAATAAAAATGTGCTTGGTGAATGTACGTAATCAATTAAACATTTAAAAATTAGATACATTTGATTACACTAGATTGATTTTAACACAATTATTTCAAATTGGTAAATAAATCATACGAGAAGTAATTTTCCAACTGGACGAAAAATGTCCGGGCCAGGATTCGAACCTGGGATCGCTTGGCTGAAGCCGTGATTACACTAGATTGATTTTAACACAATTATTTCAAATTGGTAAATAAATCATACGAGAAGTGTAATCACGTATCCAGCGTTTTCTGGAGTTCCTTTATCTGCGTTCTTTTCTGTTGAGCTGATTAAAATATCAGACCAGATTCTCTGAACAATAAGGTTAACTGGATGAGTTATGCCCTCCAGATTCGACCGGGATAGCTCAGTGGTAGAGCGTGGCGGCTTCAGCCAAGCGATCCCAGGTTCGAATCCTGGCCCGGACATTTTTCATCCAGTTGGAAAATTACTTCTCGTATGATTTATTTACCAATTTGAAATAATTGTGTTAAAATCAATCTAGTGTAATCACGTATCCAGCGATTTCTGGAGTTCCTTTACCTGCGTTCTTTTCTGTTGAGCTGATTAAAATATCAGACCAGATTCTCTGAACAATAAGGTTAACTGGATGAATTATGCCCTCCAGATTCGACCCGGATAGCTCAGTGGTAGAGCGTGGCGGCTTCAGCCAGGCGATCCCAGGTTCGAATCCTGGCCCGGACATTTTTCGTCCAGTTGGAAAATTACTTCTCGTACATTTGATTATATTGGATGGAAGGTGCAAAATTAATGTACGACATAATGGCGACACAATAAACGAGATATTTTTGAACTTAAAACGAATAATTTGTTTTACTCAATGAAATAATGCATATTAATAATTCATAATTACGAAATGGTAAAATGATAAATAACGTTACATATTAAGCTGAGTCTTAATTTCATTCTAGTCGCAAGTAATTAAGAAGTTGCGTAAAAATTACTTTACAACTTGTGTTCGAATAATTTAAGAATTTCTGTAATACTTTAACCTTTATATATTTCACATACGAAATAAATTAAAGTAAAACATCAAAAAGCTATTTATAGACTGTACTGCAAGTTTAATTACGTATAATTTGCAAATGTTTTTTTTTTTCTCTCAAAATCATTGCATTTCAAACTATTTTCTAATTTCATTTAATGAGAAATATGACTATTCCCGTTATTCATATTTAAATGAATATTAATTAATTTGGAACCTTGTGTTAAATGTTACGCACTTAACAAAAGTAAATATTGAAAAAAAAAATCCTTTTAGCTGAAATTTCAAGGACAGATTAAAATTGATAAAATATGAATATGAATAATTAATTATTCAAAACTCCCAGACATTTGAAAAGCAATAAGATTTAATTTTATACTTTTATTTAGATTGCGATGAAAAAAGGCATAAAATAAAGTTAGAATATTAAATTATTATTCATAGAATATTAATATCGGCTCAGTATAGCATAAAAATTTTAATAATTGGCATCACACAGAAAATATGTTCAATGTAGTCAAATTATTAATAAAAGGTTATAGATTAAATAACCTATTATAAATTATTAATAAAAGGTTATAAATTCTTAGGTTATAAATGTGTTCATGATATATATAGCCTTAAAATGTAAATTAATGTGCTCTCCTTAGCAAAACAATACAATTTTAATATTGCAGAAATATTACATTTCTTGGGTTCTTTTTAGAAGCATTTACAATGCAAATTAAATATTAAAATGTTATATTTAGTATATAAATATTCGGCTCAATATAGCATAAAAATTCTAATAATTGGCATCACACAGAAAATATGTTCAATGTAGTTAAACTATTATTCAAAGTAAGATTCTTAGGTTATAAATGTGTCCATGGTATATATAGCCTTAGAATGTAAATTAATGTGCTCTCCTTAGCAGAACAATACAATTTTAATATTGCACAAATATTACATTTGTTGGCTTCTTATCAGAAGCATTCACAATGCAAATTAAATATTGAAATGTTATATTTAGTATATAAATATTTGGCTCAATATACCATAAAAATTCTAATAATTGGCATCACACAGAAAATATGTTCAATGTAGTTAAACTATTATTCAAAGTAAGATTCTTAGGTTATAAATGTGTCCATGGTATATATAGCCTTAGAATGTAAATTAATGTGCTCTCCTTAGCAGAACAATACAATTTTAATATTGCACAAATATTACATTTGTTGGCTTCTTATCAGAAGCATTCACAATGCAAATTAAATATTAAAATGTTATATTTAGTATATAAATATTCGGCTCGATGTTGCATAAAAATTCTAATAATTTACATCACATAGAAAGTATGTTCAATGTAGTCAAACTATTAATAAAAGTATTATTCTTAGGTTATAAATGTGTTCACGGTATATATAGCCTTCGAATGCAAATTAATGTGCTCTCCTTAGCAAAACAATACAATTTTAATATTGCACAAATATTACATTTCTTGGCTCCTCATTAGAAGCATTTACAATGCAAATTAAATATTAAAATTTTATATTTAGTATATAAATGATAGGCTCAATATTGCATAAAAATTCTAATAATTGGCATACACAGAAAATATGTTCAATGTAGTCAAACTATTAATAAAAGCATTATTCTTAGGTTATAAATGTGTCCATGGTATATATAGCCTTAGAATGTAAATTGATGTGCTGTCCTTAGCAAAATAATACAATATTAATATTGCACAAATATTGCATTTCTTTGTTTTTCATTAGAAGCATTTACAATGCAAATTAAATATTAAAATATTATATTTAATATATGAATATTCTTATAAAATAAAATAAGCGTCATCTTCAGTAAATATTTGATATGGGTCCAATACTATAGGAATATTGTATTTATTATGTTTATATTCTAATGGAACGCAATCATTTAACCAATAATGGTAATTATTGGTAATTATTGCCAATGGTATAATGGTAATTATTGGAGGTAAGGAGATATAAGGAGTATATTTCTGAAATGTAAATTTTTATATTATCCCAATATTGACAAAGAAAATTATTCAATATTATTTCAAGATTTAAACAATGATATTCAAAAAAATATATATTGTAAGGCAAAATACATAAATAAAAAAATATACTTACTACTGAATTACTTAAAAAATACTTTTTGTTTCTTTAAAAAAAATCAATATATCTACATCCTAAAACCTTTTTTAAAAAATTCTGACAGTATATAGTTTTTTTTTTCTTTTTAGGATTAAGAATATTAGATTTCATTAAAAAATATATTTTAATAAAATAAAATAAAACAAAATAATAACATTCAAAATATCATGAAAGGAGAAATATTACCGAGACTGCATTTCAGTACCGGCAACATTATTTTAAAGATTAGAAAGATTGATATTAAGATTATTTATTTTTTTATTATTTTTATTTTTTTACAAATTCAGTTTCAAACATTCATATCTTCACTCTAAAATCTTTAACAACAAATTTTCCACTAATATTTGATATATTCTCTTCTCTTTTTTTTTTTTCTTTTTTTTTTAGGATCAAGCATATTATATCTCATAAAAATAATTTACTTTAATAAAATAAAATAAAATAAAAACCTTCACAATATCACGAAGGGACAAATATTACAGAGACCGAATTTCAGTATCGATGAAATGATTTTATGTATTAGAAAGATTAAAAAAGTTATAATTATTTAATTTTTTTTTACAAATTCCGTTTCAAACATCCATATTTTCATTCCGAAGATTTTGAAAATAAATTTTCAGCTATTATTTGATTTATTTTCTTCTTCTTCATTTTTCTAAATATAGGATTAAGAATATTAAATTTCATAAAAAAATAATTATATTAATAAGATAAAATAAAATAATTACTTTCAAAATATCATGAAGGGAGAAAAATTATCTAGACTGCATTTCAGTACAGGTAAGATTATTTTAAAAATTAAAAAGATTAAGATTAAGATTATTTAATTTAATTTTTCAAACGTCAATTTCAAACATGCATATCTTCATTCTGAAACCTTTAAAAAGAAATTTTCCGCAAGTATTTGATTTTCTTCTTCTTCTTCTTCTTTTTTCTATTATATGTTTAGGATTAAGAATATTAGATTTCATTAAAATAATTACTTTAATAAAATAAAATAAAATAATAACTTTCAAAATATCATGAAAGAGAAATATTATCTAGACTGCATTTCAGTATAGGTAAGATTATTTAAAAATTTTAAAAAAATAATAATATTAAGATTATTTAATTTTCTTTTACAAAAGTCAGTTTCCAACATACATAGCTTGAGTCTGAAACCTTTAAAAAGAAATTTTCCGCAAGTATTTGATTTTCTTCTTCTTCTTCATCTTTTTTCTGTTATATGTTTAGGATTAAGAATATTAGATTTCATTAAAATAATTACTTTAATAAAATAAAATAAAATAATAACTTTCAAAATATGATGAAGGGAGAAATATTATATAGACTGCATTTCAGTATAGGTAAGATTATTTTAAAAATTAAAAATAATAATATTGAGATTATTTAATTTTCTATAAAAATCAGTTTCAAACATGCATATCTTGAGTCTGAAATCTTTAAAAAGAATTTTTACGCAAGTATTTGATTTTCTTCTTCGTCTTTTTTTTTTCCCTGTTATATTTTTAGGATTAAGAATATTAGATTTCATTAAAAATAATTACTTTAATAAAACAAAATAAAATAACAACTTTCAAAATATCATGAAATATTATCTGGACTGCATTTCAGTATAGGTAGGATTATTTTAAAAATTAAAAAGATTAAGATTAAGATTATTTAATTTTTTTTTACACAATTCAGTTTCAAACATGCATATCTTTATTCTGAAACCGTTAAAAAAGAAATTTCCTTTTGTATTTGATTTTTCTTCTTCTTCTTCTTCTACTTTTTATGGGATTAAGAATATTAGATTTCATAAAAAATAATTACTTTAAAGAAATAAAATAAAATAAAATAAAAAACTTTAAAAATATCATGGGGAGGGGGATATTATCGAGACTGCATTTCAGTATCGTTAAGATTATTTTAAAGATTAGAAAAATTAGGATTAAGATTATTTAATATTATTTTACAAAATTCAGTTTGAAACAAGCATATCTTCATTCTGAAACCGTTAAAAAGAAATTTTCTGCTAGTGTTTGATTTCTTTTCTTTTTTTTTTCTTCTTCTTTTGTAGAATTGAGAATACTAGATTTCATTAAAAATAATTCCTTTAATAAAATAAAAACTTTCAAAATATAAAGATTATTTAAATTTTCTTTTACAAATTCAGTTTCAAATATTAAAATCTTCATTCTGAAACTTTTAGAAAGAAATTATAAAAATTGCATTATATTCAAAAAGTGTACACGAATCCCTGTCGAATGGTAGCTTTTGCATCTCTCTGCGACAATTTGGTAATAAAACAGTAAAGAGATTTTGTTGATCTGGGTAGAAGATACATCAAGTACTTTTAGTATTACTTTTTCAAAATAATTTTAAAGCACTATATGTCATATCTCCAATTTACTTTTAAAAAATAATAATAACTGTAAAACAATAACGTCAACATAAATGTTTAAAAATATATTTTTAAACATTTAAAAATATATTATCTGTTATTATTTGTTATTATTTTATCTGTTAAAAAAAATATTTTTAAACAGTAGATAACCAATTGCAAAATTTCTTATTAAACATAGTTTTCATAGTATTTTTCTTTAAACATCTCGTGAGAAGTTTTTTCTTCATAAAGACTCTTTATTTTTTATTTATAAAAAATTATTTATTATTAAAAATTATAATTATTTATTTAAAAATTATTTAAAATTATTTAAAAATTATTTAAAATTATTTAAAAATTATTTAAAATTATTTAAAAATTATTTAAAAATTATTATTTTTTATCATTTTATTATTATTATTTATTACTATTATTTTATTATTATTAATTTTATTATTATTATTTATTATTTATTACTATTATTTTATTATTATTATTATTATTATTATTATTATTATTATTATTATTATTTTATTATTATTTATTATTTATTATTTTTTTATTATTTATTATTTATTATTATTATTATTTATTTTATTATTTTTTTATTTAAAAATTATCATTTTAAAAATTATTTAGAAATTATTTATTTAAAAATTATTATTTATTTATTATTAAAAATTTATTTATTATATATATATATATATATATATATATATATATATATATATATATAAACAATTTACATATTATTTTATCCCTAAGTTAGTTTTAATGTACCTGCATTACATATACTAGACTTCCAATGGATAAAAGTTCCAAAAATACAAACCTCTCGAAATGGCATAGTTTAAAAAAACATTTGGAGGAATATATATATATATATACAAGAACTTGATGTATATACAAGAACTTATGTGTATGTGTATCTAAAAAGTTTATTATTTTATTTATTATTTATTTATTTTTTCAAAATAAATTTAAACCAGTAAATTTCATTGTGTACAACTTCTGTGAATATGGTTTTCTGAAAACGTGAAGTTGATATTGGAAATATGAAATGACATCAACATAAAACGTTTTACAGCTTGCAAATTTTTGCAAATATCTAATTGCACATATTATAATTAGACATTTTGTAAGACATGAATTATCTTTGCTAATTTTATGAAAAGGGTTTTATTTTCCTGAACGTACATTGCCTATAAATTAATATCCGCGTAAAAGTTCTTTATTTACATATTATTTAATCGGCAAACAAGATATCATGCATACACATTACATGTACTAAAACTCCGTTGGATAAAAAAATATCACAACATAAAATACAGCGTAGTTGCGTTTATATTTCTTTAACTCCCATGCATTTCAATTCATCATTTAGCAGGATCAGATCTCTAAGATATTTTATAAAATATTACGTATGAGGGTGTCGGTGCAATAAACTGCAAAGCCACATGTTTGGTGAAATAAATCTGACACTGCAATCTGTTGCTTATTATTGTAAATTATATTGAGTTGTTCCGAAAGTTCTTTCCGTTTAGGAAAGTTGATTGGTACCGGAAAATTCTATCATTTAATTATTAGACATTAATTCCGATATATATATATATATATATATATATATATATATATATATATATATATATATATATATATATATATATATATATATATATATATATATATATTGCATGTGTTTTTTCATGTCCAATTCATATTTAATTCTCATGTGGTCCAATTTTCCATTGTGTATGGTTCATATTTAATTTGTTAATCCATTTGTGTTTACTTAATTGCAACTCCAATTTATAATTTTTTTTTTTTCCCCTTTCTCTCTATTTCTTTTTTCAATATTCTTTTGGTATGAGTAAAATTTGGCCAATTACCATTGAAGCATCAGCTATGGTAATATTATGTTTGCACATGTTAATTATTAGCTATGTGGTATTCTGTATACACAGTATCATTGATTATCTCTTTGGAGATTTAAGTAGAATAGAACTTGATATGTTTTTTGAAATTCATAGATATTATAATTATATATATATATATATATATATATATATATATATATATATATATATATTAGTCTGCCTATTGGCTTTTTAATGTTATTATTTTGTAACTTTTAAACTAAATGTATGGTCTCTGAAGAGAAACTTTTTTTTCTTTTCTTTTCTTTTTTTGAGATGGTTTCGACCCTCGGTAGGTTCCGTCCGTCATTTTTTGGAACTAATGGAACTTTTTTTTATTTACTATTTTTACTATTTTTGTTATTTTCTATTTCATTATTATATTTGTAAATATTTTTATCTAATGTTTAACTTTTAAATTTCTCACGGCTCCCTTTCGCCTCGCAAGTCAATTACCTTTAACCTGCAAGTTCAGTTGGTACGCAACTAGGTATTCCATGCTGCTAACTACAGTGTTCCATTGTTTTGTCCAATAACTGATGGGCAAAATTTTCGGTACGAATTAGTTTTCCCAAACGGAAGGAACTTTCGGAACAACCCAATAATATCCTACATATTATTTGTTTTTATTGTCACTGGTGGCAGGATATGGCCAAGGTTTCGTTTTTGCCCCCAATGAAGATAGCTAATTTACAAAGGACGTAATAATGATATCATTAAAGTAATGTCACGTTGTTATTCAGAATATCTCAACTGTTACTAAGAAATTGGTAAAAAAGACTTTATGTTATATACATATTTTGATTTGAGTATCTGATCTAACTTTTAAATTGATATTTCTCAAAAGTTTACAAAATTTGCTTAGCACTCTCTTGCCCCGACCTCTTCATATATTTAATAACATATTTTATAAAACATGTTATACACATACAATTTTTCGCAAATATTTAATTGCATATATTCTAATTAGACATTGTGTAAGACATATTTTTTTCTTTACTAATTTTGTGAAAAAGTTTTGTATCTCTCGAATGCGACTTATTTATAAATTAATATCCGAATAAAGAAAAAAAAATATAAAAACTATACTTTATCTCAAAATAAAATATGATGTACTAAGTTTCCGCAACATCCGGATAAAAATTATCGCAACATAAATTGCTGCGTAGTCTCGTTATATAATTTTAACTACCATGTATTTTAATTCCTCAATGAGTATGCTTGGAAATCCGAGATATTTTATAAAACCCATAGAGGAGAATATGAGGAGATCAATGATCTCTGAAAATGCGCCCCTTGTTTGTGAGTGGACTTGCCCCATTCGGTTAGAGCGACGAGAGTAAGGACGCGTGACGTCACTGAGGCATCGTCATCATCATCATCACCGCCCCAGAGCTCCGTGCTCGGAGTAGGGTTGCTCTGGATTGGCGAACAATCGCTCGTTTTTACATTAAACTTCCGTTTCCGTCTTCCAAAAGTTGGATTAACGATAAGATCTGCTAGAATTACGGGGGTAATTAATTGCGAAGGAGGATGGGATGTAAAATAAATTTTAGTTTGTTTTTAAATAAAAAGGGTTGCGACGAGTAAATTGAAACGAGAGTTTGAACAAATGAACCTCATGGATATTTAAAAACGCGGAGATGTGAACACATATCATTTTAATCAAGGACAATGTACTCATAGATATGTGAACTATGGTATATTATCGTTGGTATGATATCGTTCATTATGATATAGATATGTAAAACATATTATATCCCATTATATTGTGATATGACATATTTTACGTAAATTTAAATTTTTAATTTATGAATGTGATATCAATTATTGTATTTATCATTTATATATATTTATGTAAAATATTATATCTGATTATATTATGAGACAGCAAATTTTACATAAATATAAATTCAAAATTTTCACAAGTTACCACATAATACTGCAACATTTTAATTCTAATTTCTATTTTAAGCATTTTAATCAACAATACTGTATCCATATATAGGTGAATTATGGAAATTATCGTTGATATGACATCGTTCATTATTATATAGAAACGTAAATCATATTATAGCCCATTATATTTTGATATTACATTGGTTGCGTGAATATAAAATTTTAATTTATAAATATTAAATAAATTATTGTGTTTATCATTTATATATATTTATATAAAATGTTATATCCCATTAAAGTTTGATGGAGTAAATTTTACATAAATAAAAATTTACAATTTTCGCAAGTTATCACAAATTATTAGAACATTTTAATACTAATTTAAGTTTTAAGTATTTTCATCAATAATGTACCCGCAGATTAAATCAAGTGTAACATTTTGTGATAGCTACTGAAAAGAAAAAAAAATGTATGAAACGTGTTATATAAAAATATAATCGAATATATCATATTTTACATAACTGTAAACAGTTGATAAAAACACTAAATGATTATTTTTATATAAATTTAAAATTTGTACTTGTGTAAAATATACCATATCCAAATATAATGGAATAAAATATATTTTACACAAATGCAAATACATTTTTATAAACAATTGATAAATACCAGTAATTCATTTTGGATTAATATATGTAAATGAAACATTATGGAATGTAATATATGTTACATAAATACATTAAATAAAGAATTGATAAATACCAAAAATATAATTTAAAGTTATGTATATAATTGAGGGTTTGAAATTAATGAGTTTTATAGATATTTAACATTTTTGAGATGTGAACATAAACATATGATTTTCAAAATAATAATAATAATAATAACAATAATAATAAATTGCTTAAATCGGTTGCGTTAAAATGCAATATCTTGTGAAAATTAAAAGTTTAAGTTTAGATAAAATGTATATATTAAAATATATTGGAATATTCATATTACAACTTTTAAAAGATTTTATTGGTAACTTTTTTTTAAGGTTGTATTTTAATTATACCACAGTTTTCACAGAATAGCTTTAGACACATTTGTAAGTTTATAATGCTGACATATAAGGTACTTTATGTTTACGCATATATGACAATATTAAATTTTTATGGCCCTTCATGTTGTATCATTATACTTTTTAAAATTAAATGATTGTATTTTTTAAGTAATATTATTTTAAACGACTTTTAATGAAGAAATAAAGTATATATATATATATATATATATATATGGTACTTTCTTTGTATTCGTGTATGACAATATTAAATTTTTATTGCACTTCATGTTTTATCATTATACTTTTTTAATTAAATAACTGTATTTTTATACGGCTTTTAATGAAGGAGTGAAATATCAGAATTATTAAACATTTCTTTATTGGTAGAATGAGTAATTATAACATAATATTTTTTCTAGAATATATTAAAACAATTTTACTTCCCTCTTATATGAATTGAAAAGATATGGTTATAAATAAACTATATTATATTATATATTTATTTTATATTATATATTCTGATAAAGTCAATTAACTAGGCTTAAAAGTTAATTTACATGGCTTCGGTTCTCAAATATTTCCGTAAAAGCATTATTTTGATATTTTTTTTCATTTATCAAATATGTTTATTTTAATAATCCCGTGAGTTTAACTTTTGTGCTACGAATTAAGTAAACATAAAACAGCGTCGGCTAAGTTAGTAATTTTAGATAGATTTTTTGAGTAAATGTTGTTTAATTAGTTTAAATTATAATAATGTTTATAATTTTTACATGATTAATATAGGAATGAAAAGAAAATATAATAGTTGAATCAATTTTCATGCATAGAGTGCATTTTTTTTTTTTTTTTTTTTTTTTTTTTTTTTTAAGAGGGATTTTTAAAATGTATTTATTAAATTAAAAAAAAAAAAAATCCGTGAACAATTTTCTACTCAAAGAATTATTTAACATATTACCTTTTGATTTAGAATTATAGTAAATTAGTAAGTATATACAAAAACAATCAGCATTAATGACTGTGAATGAAATTATGTATTGCAATACTGTGTGTATTTACAAATAATTTAAAATATGATACTTAATTAGTTTTTTTAATTTATAATTTCTTTGATTATACGTATGGCAAATAAAAAACGTATGATAGTAAATATTTTCAATTTATTTAGTTTACAAAACAAAAAATCACTTTAAAAGTAAATTGAAAAAGACATTTATTAAAACTAACATTAATCAGTTAAATATCGTTAATCAATTATGGATGAATAATTAAAAAATATATTTTGTTATTCTTTTTACTTTGATATTCGAAATTTATACACAGCAGTTATTCGGCAAATTATGATAATAATATTATGGTGTATTTTAGTTCCAGTATAGTAAATATATACGTATGAATTGTACTTTTAAATTAAGTAAATCACTGCTCAGATTTATTTGTCCAATTTTGAATTTCAAGTTTAAATACTTTTATATTTTAATTTCATTTTTTACTTGAAGAGGACGGTTGATTTTACGATGGAAAAACTATAATTTCAGTATTTATGTTATTTGAACAATACATTCTACAAAGGAGTGTTCTGTACCAGGAATTCAACACAAATATTTTTTTTAATTTGTTTAATTAAAAATTTTTAAAGTTTTTATTTTAAGACACTCGAGTTTACGAACACTAGTGCACGTGTACAGAAAATAAAAAAGGAATGTAAATTCCTGATATAATGGAATTGGCTTGATTCGAACCGTGGACCTCCGGTTTTGAAATTGGAGACCTTAGTTCTGCGCCACTAACGCTTGATGACTTCGCCATCATGATATTTATCACTTATACACTTTCACTTTTTTGTGATTTCCTCTATAAAATCAGAATAGCCATCTATCGCAAAATAGTTTGAAAATGATTTAAAAAGGGATTAAATATCTAATCCATCAGCCGATTTGTACGAAATTCTATATAGTTCTTGCAATCACTCTCAGAAATAAAACACTCAATTTTGACGATTCCGCAATCCTTAGGCCTCATTTCGTTATTTTGGACAATCATTTCGTCACAGAGTCACGTGGTTTTTGACGAAACGCGAATCCACAAATATCTGACGAAACTGTTTCCTCGCTGTCAAAAATAAAATTCTCACTTTTGACGATTCCGCAATTCTTGAGCTATATTTCAACATTGTTGACTATCATTTCGTCTCAAAATTAAGTGATTTTTAATGAAATGGAAAAATCTCAAATATTTGACAAAAATGTTTCCCCATTCCCGGCCAGATTATTTTTGTTGTTACAAAATCGTTCAAAAAAGAATTTAAAAAAAAAAATAAAAAAAATACACGAAAGTACCAAAATTTCAATATATTAATGAAAACAGAAACAAAAATATTTCATCCGTGGGGGCCGCTATAACACGAAAGTACCAAATTTCTACTTTATTTTTCGTATCTGATAATTTGCGTCTATCCTTTTTGTAACGATTTTATGCATTTCTATTGCCTATTCAAAGATAGATTTTTCTAAAGTTACAGAATTTCGTTAAAAACGCTTAAAAAATTCTTCTAAAGTTACAGAATTTCGTTAAAAACGGTTAAAATAGTAAAATGCGAACATCATTTGGTCCATTTTCGACCGAAAGGAACAACATTTTCCCAATGGTTAAAAAAAATCAAAATTTTAGGAGCTCTTTTTTATTTAAGAAATTTTATTATTCATATAACAATCAAATTTAAAATATGTATAACTGACCCCTTCCCCTCTATAAACAGTAATCTTATCCGCTAAAATTGATGAACTCGCCTCCAAAATATGCACTTCAAAATTAATTATTTCTGATCAACAAATTAACTAGACCATCTAATCATTCACTGAACAAAGGAAATTTCTCTAATAAATTATATTAATCAAGCCATATTCTAATTATTTATTAACCATAGAAAAACCATAATAATAATCTAGCCTTATTAATTAAAACGGGCAGAAATTATAACAGCACAGATAAAAATACAATCTGCTTTCTAAAAATATAAAAACACATCAACATCCGGTAGATACAAATTAAAATCAAATTCATCCGAAGTCCCACTGGCTAAGTGGTCAGAGCGTTCGTCTGCCGCAGTAAAAGTCACGCGTTCGAATCCCTTTGAAGACTTGTGAAACGTGTTCTTATTTTTCCCCCCAGTCAATTAAAAATGCTTCTAAAATCTCCAATAGATGGCACCACCAACCTTTTTTTGGAACTTTCGAAGAAATAATTTGACGAAACTAATTTCCTCATAATTTTAAGGAGGCAAATTTACTCAATTTGACGAAATGTTCGCTCGGAGCATTTCTCGGGAAACAGTTTCGTTAAAAACGAAGAACATTTCGTGGAATTTGAGTATTCATTTCTAAGAGTGATCTATATATTTAAAGCGAAAGCGCAGTCTGTCAAATGTACACTCTCTTTTCCACACGAAAATAGTCTCTTTGCGCATGCTTCAATGTTTTTTTGAAGGCTTCTAACCTCAGAAACGGGAAACGTGTTTGTTTAGCCTTCATCTGTGTAGGCTAGAGCTGTTTAGCCTAAGGGGATTGAAAAGGGTTGGTTGAAAACGGATAGGGG
This sequence comes from Maratus michaelseni, assembly GCA_963931845.1. NCBI lineage: Eukaryota > Metazoa > Arthropoda > Arachnida > Araneae > Salticidae > Maratus > Maratus michaelseni. The sequence continues at coordinate 60,159,290 of OZ007594.1, forward strand.
TGTGGTAATATGGCCATTGCATTGAAAGCTTTTTTTTTTTTTTTTTTTTTTTAAAGAACTCATGTTTTCACTAAATATGCATATTAATAAATATGCATATTTTTTCGTAAAAAATTAAAGAGAGCTTGGATACAGTTATAGTTATAACCGATTGGAATTTCAAAGAGTTCGGAAGATGAGAACTATTTGTTTATTGCTATGTTAAAGGAGCCCACGTGAAAACAAACAAACAAACAAAAAAGTGAGTAGAAAACATTTCTTAGATACTATATTCACTAGATACAATATATTTTCCACGATATTTTTACACGGGCTGTAAAACCGTTTTATTTATCACCAATAAAGGTTTCGAAGAGTTCGGACAAAAAGAACAAGAAAATGAGCGCTTTTATCACTAAACATTTATATTTTTTCGAGAATTTTTCATTTTAAAATAAAATTTCATATAAAATCGGGTTAAAGATATAAAATAACAAAAACTTTATTTTTCAAAAACATTATTATCACGGGCCCAGGCAACGCCGGTCGGGTCAGCTAGTAGTGATCTATAACATATTTGCTGAATGACAGCTCAATTGAAAGTAACGTTTGGGGGTTATCACGTTCACTTCATGCGTTCCAATTTTCAAAATATTTTATCCATTTTATTAGTTAAAGTGACGTTATTAAAAAAAAAAAAAAATTGCAGCCATATATTTTACTAATACACAGTTCTACTCAATTAGACTCAATACCTCTCATTTTAACAAAAAAAAAAAAAAAAAAAAAAAAAAAAAAAAAAAAAACAAGTGTGGTAAGTGTGGTCAAAGATCGCTCTAAGGGTTTCGTTTAATAATCCTTTCAAAACACTTTATCCTTTCTTTAATAAATCCAAATAAATTTCATTTAGCAACAACAAAAAAAAAGTCGTTTTTTATAAAGTAAAAATTTACCGGTCTATTTTTGTCGTCTTTTCGAATATCTAAACCAGCCCGATAGCGGGCTAAGCCCGCTATTATATACTGTCATAATGATATCTGTCATGTGGACTAAATGCAATATTACAAAAAAAAAAAAAAAAATCAAAATTAACATGTTGTACACCTTCAAAATGTTAAAATATGCGAATATATCCGTAATCGGATTTTTATCATGATTCAATACGTTCCTCAAACTCATATATTTACTACATTAAAGACGTGAGTATAAAACATCACAAATTTACTGAATGGTGTATACAAAACATTTGTATACACCATTCAGTAAATTTGTGATGTTTTAATGTTTCATGGTGTAATCGTCCAGCATTTATATAATATATTTACTATTCTCTATTAATCATATGGATCCTCGCTTTGTATTATTCTGAAACATTTGAAAAATCCGTTAAACTTCGGATATGACGTCAGATTTTCTTTGTAATTCTCTAATGACATGATATTAATCTGCTTTGTGCACATACACATATTCCTTGTATTATTGAGAAATCTTTCAGTTTTATTACCACTATGACGTCAATCAATTTTATTTCATATTAATCTTTTTTTCAATCAGTGAAACTTTTATTTCATTTTCAATTTTCACGTGGAAATCGTCTGATAGAAAATTAATTATTGTAGAAAGAATTTCATCGTGGATTTTTAATTTTTGGCATCGGCTATAACGAAAAACGTTTAAATTTAATAGGAAAAGACTGTTAGAATTTTGGTTTTTTATCTCTATTTATTAAAATAATACGAATTTTTCAAATTTTAATATTTTGAGCTCTTCATAGCTTGTATTCAGATTTATACACAAAGTTTCATTTCTGTAAGTTACATAGTTTTTGAGGATGGCTCTGTGACGGACAGACAACGAAGCGGGAGTAATAAGGCTTCGTGCGATGAACGAAACCCTAAAAAAAGACAAAATGTCGAATTTCATATTTTTTACCCTAAAATAAACCTTAACAACCCTAGAACATTCTGCCTAAATTTCTTGACGATCGATCTGATAAATAATAATTCAGACATAATTTTACGTATCTCTCTTTAACATCTTTTTTTTTGTAAATGAAATGTTTAAATTAATTTTTCTCAGTTCGTATTTTTTCATGTTCCCTATGTAATCAAAATACTTACACAAAAATTGAGAAAATTGTCTGAATTTTTTTTTTTAATGTATTTTTAGATTCTTTAAATCTATTAGATTTTAAATCGGAAAAACCTTCTACCGCAAAATAGTTTGAAAATTATTTAAAAATGAATTAAATGTCTAATCCATTTTCCAATTTGTAAGAAATTCGATACAGTTCTTGCAATAGGTATCTATAACATATTCGTTAAACGATTTATCTTTGAAATTTTGTTTTTAAAATAATCTGAACTTAAATATATGCGATTTTTATATGTTTATTCCATATATATCCAATTATTATTATATTTTTTTTCTTCTGATCTAATTTTTGCATCAAAAATCCAATAACAAAGTTCCCTGAGTATAAGATAGAAAAAATCTAATTGAAATACCAAAATTAGAAAAAAAAGAAGGAATTTTAAAATTGTTAATATTAAAATAATAATAATAATAATAAATTAATGAAAATAATAAATATATATTAACAATTTAAAGCCTTTTATTATCTGTAATTATTTTGCTTTATTATGCCGCAAACTTTAACCCTTCTTTGCATGAGTTTTTCTCTTTTACAATTGTGTTTTTTACACATAAATTAAATATTAGACAGCAGAAATTTTAAGATAGATTTTTAACTTTGTTCAGCAACATAGTTCACGGGAAATTTACTCCATTAATATTTCTATATAAATATAGTGGTGGTGAAGAAGTTGATTTATTTATTAAAAGTTAAATAAACAGTGATGGAAATTTACATCACTATGCAATTAAGGGTTAATATAAGTTTTATTTACAGAATAATTGTTTTCGGTACAGTGTCCAATTAAATAAATAAATAAAATATGGTGCCAATCTAAATTTCTATTAAAAATTGACATTATACTTTGTTATGAATTTGAAGATAATCATAAACCAATATACCCTAGCAGATGCGTAAATTTCTTTTAAGATTTATTAATATTATATCTTAAACATATTAAGAATTCTGACCAAAAATGAAAGTTCGTGCATTCTCTTAAAGTTGTCTAAGCTGTGAAAAATAAATTTCGGAAAGAATGCATTTGAAATCGTTATATGATATTTTAATTACTCAAGAAATGTAAAAATACATTTTTTGACAAGCAGAGAGAAATATTTTTTTACTATTTAAAAAAATTAATAAACTAAAAATACATTTTTGGTCGATTTTTTGCTCATTTCAAAATAGGCAATTTCCTTCAAATTGTAAATTGTTGTTTTTCGTTTTCGTATTTTCACGCAAAATAATTATTCGTGAAAAAAAAATAATAAAAAAATAAAAAATAAAATATATTTTTTTTATTTAACTGTTTTTACCTGAGTGTAATTTACAATACATGCAAATTTTACAATTCACTTTGAAGCGAAAATTTACATATTACCAATACAAACTTTCACAAGGGCTTGGCGACGGAGTTCAACGACCAGAAATCCTCGCCAAGTGAGATTCCAGTAACCCTACCTGGCAGCTCGCTGACTGCGGTGTTGCTACTATTGTAAATCGAGAGTAAATTAAAAAACCAAATAAACCCTAAACCAGCACCGGCTAGATACCGGGATGTAGGTACCGTGTACCAATGTGAGAAAATAACAGGTACCATAGGTACTTGTTTGGGATTTAACCATACTCTGAAATCCTAGTGCATTTGAACTTCTCTGATCGTTTTTGCTCTTAGAGAGAATCGACATGTATGATTATGGCGGTGGTTCTCATCTTCGGAAATGGATTTATCCCGAAAATTTTGTGTACTTTTCCCGCATATTAAGCTTTTATTACGTATGGAAAATGAAATTTCAAGGAAAAATGCGCTGAAGGATTTACAAATGCCGGAAAGAGCGAAGGACTTGCGATTTCCGGATATATCCCAGCAGTGATTTATCAGAAGGTGAGTACTGTATCAGATTGGCTAACATTTTGATTTATGTGTACAATGAAATGTATGTTTTTTCAGTTTTTGCATAATACATAATATAATTTAATTTTTAATTTCGAATATGATATCCTAGATACATAATATATATAATAAGATAACTGAATATGAGTCCTAGAAACTTTTCAAAACAAACATCATTGACTGTGATTTTGAATTACTTATATAATGAAATTTACTTTTCTTTCATTTTTTATAATACATAATTGTATTTAATCTCATTTAAAAATTGGAATGTAAGACCCTATGTATAATTTCTCTAGTTACATATTCTATTGTAAGTATTGAACACGAGTCTTAGAATTTGTTCCACATAAACTCGGTAAACTATAAGATATGTACATAATAAAATGCATATGTCTTCCCATTTTTATGTGAAACAGAATTTTGCTTAAAATTTGAAACACAAAACCTGACGTTTAATCCCTATAATCAGATATTCCACTAGAAGAATTGAAATGAGTTCTTATGTATTTTTTCAAAACAACCCCGATTATTTGCCTTTATTAATTATATATACGATGAAATATGTATGTTTTCTAATTTTAGTATATTAGATACTTTGAAATGTAAATGATAAAAAAAATATGAGCAACTTCTACAATCAGATATTCAACTGTAAAAGTTATGTATGACGCTTTAATTTTTTTTTTCAAAACAAACATGATTGCTATAATTTATGTATACATTGAAATGTGTATGTTTTCACATTTTTATAAAATACATAATTTAATTCAATTTTAAATTTGTGATATAAAACCTTACGTATAACTTCGATAACCAGACTTCACTGTAAGCATTGAATGCGATTCTTAGAAATTTTTCAAAACAAACACGATTAGTTACGTTTTTAATTTATGTATACCATGAAATGAATTATACATAATTCAATTTAATTTTAAAATTAGAATATATAAACATTACTTATAATTTCTATAATAATCTACTCTATCGTAAGAATTTAATATAAAGCCTGGGAAAAAAAAAACAATTATTGACTGTGATTTTAATTGTGTGCACAATTAAACATATGTTATCCACTTTTTGTACAATACCTATTTTAATTTAAAATTTACAATACACCTTAGGCATAGCTTCTATAATTAGATATTGTATTGTAAGAATTGAAATTTAGTCTTAGGAATTTATTTCAAACAAATCCGATTGGCAGCGATTTTAATTCGTGTATACAATAAAATGTGTATGTTTTTCAGATTTCAAATAATAATACACAATTTAAGTTATTTCTTATAAAATTTGGAAAATAAAATAATTTTACTTATAATTTAAAAAAATAGATATGCCATTGTAAGGATTAAATGAATTTTTAGGAATTTTTCTCAACAAACTCATCTAGATGCAATTTAAAATCACGCATGCAGTGAAAGGCATATGCTATCCAGTTTTCGAATAATATACTTCCTAATTCAATACAAAACAATGGATGGTAAAACATTACGTATGAATTTTATGATCAAGAATTATGCTTTAAGAATTAAATAAGAGCCACAGAAGTTTTAAAAAATAATCAAGATCGGCTATAATTTAAGAATAAATTGCAATATGCTTGCCATACATGATCCAATTTAATTATAAATTTAGAATGTAAAATTTCTCGTACTATCGTTTTAATCACAAATTCTTCTGCAAGAATAATCCCCAAATTTTTTTTTTCAAAATAAACATTATACCATTTCTTTCTCACAACTATTATTATAAAAAGTTACTTTTCTAAAGTTTGTATATAAGTATTGTAAACAGTAATTATACTTTTCATAAAAATATATTGAAGACAAATATATATATTTTTATAAAGTAATTATTTATATTCAAGAAATAAAATTCTTCTTTCATTGATTCAAGCAATATATGTATTAGTTTGAAAATAATCTGTAACATCTAAATAGAAATAATAAAATAAGTGATACATTCATATTACGAATATTGTTATAGGAAAACACTTTTCTATTATTGTGCACAATAAATAAAAATAATACTTCATAACTTTAACACGAAAAATATTAAATTATGTATATAGGATGTCCCTACATTATTATCGGGCTTTCGTTACCTCATAACTTTTGAGTCGATGACGAAACATATTGTTACATATTCGTAAAGTACAATTCAAAAAAGTTTTTTAAATATCACAAAAATGTTACTTATGCATAAAGTTGCAACTAAAAACTTTATTAATAAAGTAACGATTATAATCAAATAATAATTAATATTAAAATGTTATCAAATTTATTAAAAAGTTGTTGATGAATAAGAGCACAAAGTTAGATAATTTACAAATGATAATTTCAATCGTCCTTTTTTGATAAAATTTGATAAAATTTAAATTAATTTTTATTTGATTATTATCGTTATTTGATTAATAACGTTTGGAATTGTACCTTTACGCATATGTCACTTTTTTTATTTTATTAAAAAAACTTCTAGTATTGCACTTTACGAATATGTAACAACATTTTGTAACAACATTTATGTAACAACGAATATGTAACAACATTTTTCGTCGTGTTCTTAAATAAAATGTTTGGAGGTAAGGAAACACCGACAATAATTTATGCACACCTTGCATATTTCACGATTATGATATATTTAAATTATATAATATTTTGAAAGCTGAAATATGTATATATATATATATATATTTGTAAGATCTTATTTTTTTTTTTCATTTAAAATTTGATAATTTAAAATTGTTAGAATTTTTTAGAATAAAAGACATTTATAATTTGAATAATATTGTAATTAAAAATTACATATATAGCCGAGCAAAAAATATACTATTACACTTCCAAATTTGAATTGGGATTAGAAAATAATTGAAAAAATAAAAATAAAAGTAGGTATTTAGATTATAATATTTTAATTTGTTATTCGATATCCGCCATATAAAACGGAAGTGAACAACTACGTTACGTTTTTCTCAGTCCAAACAGTTTTCTAAAGGAAAAACGACATTTACAGGCACGGTCAAATTTTTTTTAATAAAAACTTGCATAGAGGAAAGAAAATATGATTTTTTTCATACAATTATTAATAAACTTATATGAATTTTTTTAAGGCACAAAGTCATTTCTTAACTTTTCGTTAGCTGTCATTTAAGAAATTCACATGATTTATTTTTATTTTTATAAGTATTCAAAATTTACAGTTTATTCACCGATAAAAACCTCAAATTAATAATTATTAAGTTATTTTAGTTAAAAAAGAGTTTAAAAGCTTATGTTATTAGATAATTATTTACACTGCTTGTATTAAATAATATACTAATACAATACTTATGTATAATACTTTATTATATTAAATATTTATTTATTTTATAAATAACTATTTATTAATTATTTATTGATTTATTATTACTTTGTTCGTTTTATATTTCTATATTAGTGAAATATAAAACTGTAAACTAAAATAAACTGTTAAACTTCCAAATTTGAATCGGGATTTTATTTTATTATTTATTTATTTATTTATTTATTTTTACTGTGTATCTAATTTACATTTTATTTGTTATTCGTTATTCGCTATATAAAACGGAAATGAAAACTACGTTACATTTTTCTCGGTCCAAACAGTTTTGTAAAGGAAAAACGACATTTACAGGCACGGTCTGAAATATTTTAACAAAAATTTGCGTAGAAATAATAAAATATGTATTTTTCATAAAATTATTAATAAAATTACATGAATTTTTTAAAGGACAAAATCATTTCTTAAATTTTCCTTACATGTCGTTTAAGAAATTCATATGATTTTTTATTTGTAAAAGTATTCAAATTTTAAAACACCCACAAAAAGCTAAAATAAATAATTATTAAATAAATATAATTAAAATGATTTTAAAAGCTTACGTTACTAAATAATTATTCATACTGTTTGTGTTATATAATATACTAACACTAAACTTGTATATAATGCTTAGTTACATTAAGTGCTTATTTATTTTATTAATTATTATTATTAATTAATTAATTATTTATTATTACTGTATTCGTTTTAAAATCTTATATTAGTGAATTTTTTCCAGACATGCGAAAAACGTAAGATTCTGCATAGAAAGGATATTTATAAAGGTTCATTACGTACATTTAGAACGTGAAATTTAATTAAATGAATTTTTCATGTTTAACAATTGAGATAACAGTTCAAAATGCATAAGTAGCAAAATCAAAAATAACATAAAATTATAACCATAACTAAAATACAACACATGATATTAAAAATGTAAATATTGTTTGTTTGTTTTTCAATTCATTTAATGAAATTAGATGAAATGAGCAACACATTTCAAATTACTTATTATATAAAAATCTTACCTCCACCCACCCAAGCGCTTTTTAAAAATATGATACATTATATTACAATTTAATTTGGCATTGTGAAATAATATCTACTTCTCCCCCACCATCCTGTTACATGTAGACCACTAAATGCTACGTAATGAAAATTATCTCAAAAACATATCTTAAGGGTGGGAAATTTAAATCCTGTTTCATTAAGTTTTGAAAAATATCAAATTCAAAAGTTGCTAAAAATAACATATTAAAACATATATCACAAAGATGATGCTAGATAATGAAGAAATGAAAATATTTAAATGCATAATTTGTTATTTTATCAATAGCTCAGGAACTTAAAATTAGCATAATGTTAAATTTAAATGAATATTAACTTTTGTACACATAAAGTTAACATAATAATTTGCAAATATGCCAGACAACACACACACACACACACAAATATATACATAATACATTTGAAATAATAATAATAATAATAATAATAAAGAGAGAGGGAGAGAGAGAGAGAGAGAGAGAGAGAGAGAGAGAGAGAGAGAGAGAGAGAGAGAGAGAGAGTGGGATAAATCATATTAATAAATAAAACCTACCAGAATTTCTCAATATATTAAAAATCATAAAGATATTTGAATGATAGATGATGCCAAAGAAAGAATGAAATAAACAAGAAATAATCAAAATTTTGAATATAGAAATATGATGATGAAAAATTAAAAACAAATCAGCACGTGCTTGTTTAATTTTCAGTCGGCAAAAACATTCACGTGTTGCAAAAAAGGCATTATTTCATATAACAGACTAGCAAACAGCCAAGAAGTCTACCATTGCCACTATAATGCATTGAATGTAATTAAAAAATGAAGCACATCATATGAAAACATGTGAAAAATTAAAAGAAAATCCAATAATAATAAGTAAAAAAGGATGGCATTCACAATATTTGAGAAGATCTCATATATGAATCCAATACTTACACTAGAGTTACAGATAATGGACGAAACGAGCAGTTATATATATATTTTCTATCTTATTTAGTTTTTTCTATATGTTATAAGGGGTATAATATTGTCAATTTTAGGCTTAATGCTAACAATATTTGAGGAAATAACATATATTTACTATGAATTATTCTGATAATGCTCCTCTGAAGAATGCATAAGATATTCATAGTATATCATTTTTGATTTTTCATTTTATTAAGATAAATTCTTGCAGTATCCTTTCCATTGATTTTTATAATATCTCTTACTTTGATTTTCACACTTGTGATTTAATTTTAAATATATATATATATATATATATATATCAATGATAGCAAAAAGTAATATATTAAAACTAATGCCGCATAGTATCATGCTCATATTTTGAGCAGCAACAAAAAAAATGGTGCTAGGTAATAATAATAATAATAAGTTAGAAATTGTACTTTAAACGTGACATAGGAGGTGCGTTCGTTTTACAACTAGTTTCGCAATGTAAAAAAAAAAAAAAAAAAAAAAAAATCATCCTCATTATTTCAGTGAAATGAATTATGTCGTCTGCTAGGAGCGAAACGAGCATGCCACGTTTACAAATGCGAATTTTTTTTCACCATGGAGATCTTGCTTTGCGAATGATTACCTCCATGGTTTAATATTTTTATGACTCATAATGAACGAATCTCCTGTGTTTATTTACTCTAATGGATTGAGATATTCGGTTAACCTAATTTCCACTGAAATTAGGTTAACATACTTCCTCAGAATTTATACATTGTTGAATGTAATTCATCTCTCAAGCAAGCAATTTTTTTTGAACGATCTTTCTAAAACTGTAACTTTTATGCAATTTCATTCGAAAAAATTATTTTGAACAAAAATGGCCGCTTGGCATATGAAAAAAGAAGTGGTTAGCCCGTATTTGTTTTTCTCAGTCACATGACTTGCACTTTTATTATATACATTACGTATGATAGGATTTAACAGAATAAAGAAAACTTTCATTAAAAACTTTTAAATTTTGATTTGAATTTCATAAAATTTGAAATTACTCGACAAAATTCTGAAACTATTATATATATTAAATTTCAAACCATTCGGTTGGGTAGTTTTTGCGTTGTTATATGCGGACAGACGGACAAACGGAAGGACCAGACGACGGCTATAGGTGCTACGTATTTATACAATTACGAACGCATCTAAAAACGAAAAGATTTAAATGCATATTTTGTTATTTATCAATAGCTTAGGAGTTTAAGTACAGTTAATTTAATGTTACATTCAACTGAATCTTAAGAGTCCAAAAATGGAAAATTATAAATGAAACATTAAATATTATTATATTAATTAAATGTGCATACTTTTAAATATATAGCTGACTGCTTAAAACACATGCAATATGTTTTTTTCAGTTCTTTAACTGATTTTTTTAAGGAGATTAATATTTAACATTGAGTCACATTCCAGTAATAAACATTTAAATTACATCCGAATGAAAAAAAATCAACATACTAGAAGCGAGTAAATGTTTATCGATTATGCCATTAAAATATCTAATTAGCTTTTTAAAAGGGGAAGAAAAATTCACAAGCACGTCAAATATAGTTTAAAATGCACTTGTGAATAAAAATATAAGCTAAAGAAATATATAAAAACATGAATGAAAATTCACTTTGTGTAGGTCGATATTAATTCATAAGTAATATCCAACTATTTAATGGAAAATTTCTTATGAAAAATATCTTAGTTTTACACGTATGGGATGAATGATTGTGTCTATGGGAGAATAAATGTTATTGCTCAATGAATGATGAATGAATAATTTAATGATTATTAGAAAAATTATTGCACATTTTGTTATTTAAGAAGATAAAATATTTTAAATCACAGCGAATAGAAATGTATGAATAAAATTTAGATAAATTATATATGAATATAATAGGTAATAGTGATTTCAAAATTTATCAATAATATTCAATTCACAAAGAATATCATATTAGATATAAAAAACTAATTGGCTGTCTTGCTATTTTAATAAGAAATACACATTTTTTATATTTATAAATAGTTTACTAATAAAATGCTGGTATTTAAATATTTTATTCAATTTCTAAAGTATCAGATTTTTGCTCTCTTTGTTTGACGTTTGCGGTTTCTAAACTTAAATAATTTTGGAGTAAGAAATAACATAATTCTATATATTGATAATTTCAATCAGTTTTGAGTTTATGTTATTTGGATATAAATGACTAATTAAAGTGCTGTAATAAAAACTAATATGAAAAGTTCAAAACAAAAATTAAAAATCAAGTTTATCAATTATGTTTCATAAAAATGAATCTCTTAATTTTAAATTAAAAAACAAAAATAGAAAGGGTTTATTATAAAAATATCATAAAAGTTTATTTAATCACAATCGTAATATTTGTTTAATTCCCTTAATTTATCACTTACTGATATTATTATTTACAAATATAAGCATATTCTATTATTATGACAAAAATTTTTAAATCAACTTCTTATTTGTTTGTTATTAATTTTAAAGTTTTAAAAGTTTTCTTAAAGCACAGTTCATTGACATTGTATTTTTTAGTAAGGTAATATTACCATTTAGCTTAAAAAATAGTAAATATAAGTATACCAGTATGCAAATCAAAATGCAATTAAACTCAGATTAAATAAGAGTAATAAACATTCAGAATGAAACACAAAAACAATATATATATATATAATGTTTCATTTATGGTTATATATATATATATAAATGTAATACCTTTGAATTTCAAAATACATTAAACAAGTTCTTACAACAAATCATATATATATGTATACACAAAGCTTTGTATATAGTTTGGCATAGTGAACACACTGTACTTAAGAAGTAAACAAAATTTGAACGATCATATTAAGATTTTTACTTTTTACAAGCCCCGATTTTTGGCAACTTTTTGTAAATTTCAATTACAAACAATATAAAATTGTAAATTAGTATTTTACTTCTAATACTGTCAGAATAAATAATATTAAAGAACTATATCACATGTTATCCTACCTCTAGGGATAATTTATCATCACTGGAGCAATTCTTGATTAATTTAAAAGCAACAGTTTTTACAGTTTAAAAGCAACAAGTTTCAATCAAACTAATTTTATAATAAATGTAATTGGTGATAGTTTTGATTTGCAGACGTTTTAACTGAAACCACAAGGAGTTTTTTTTATGAACTTTCAGTAAAGTACCAAGGTTATTTATACCCAAATAACATAAACTCAGAACATATTTAAATTATCAGCGTGTCGAATTATGTTATTTCTTACTCAAAAATTATTTAAATTTAGAGATCGCAAACGCAATATCTTAAAAATTGCAGAAAATATTTGAATATCAGCATTTTATTAGCACCAAACTATTTATAAATGTACTGTATAAATATGCTATTTACTGATAATTACTTTCTTAGCTATTCCTATTCAAACGCTATTATTTACAGTATAATCTTTTGAACATGCATTGGACAATCACTAAAATAAAAAAACTGAATCCAATTCTGTCAGAAAAGAGATTAAAACCAGAAATTAATTTATTTCTTAACCCCTTGGTGGGATCTTACCTAATTTTAATCCCCAAATACCCCAATGGCACCAGAATTTTGGAATAAAATTTTCTTTTATAATGTCCGGGAGAGGAAAAAAAGCGCTTACTTATTTTCAAATAAATTTGTTCGTAAATCCTAGTTTTATTTAATAATTTCAATATTTCAGCAACAGGAGTAATTTGCTCCTGAAAGCTTAACGCAACTAGACAACTTCATGAGATGGCGTTTAACACGCAGGCAGACGAACCAAATTCTATTCTTCATAAGTTAACTATGTTGAAAGGTGTTAAAAGCCTCTTATGTTAAAAAAGAATTGTACTAATCCTTTTTACCTTCTATTTTGTGGTATAAAAAAGTTACAGACAAATCGAAATTATAAATAAAAATGTACTCATAAAAACAAATAAAATTGCTAAATGTTACACAAAGCATGAACCTTTATATGAACTTGTACAGAGGCTGTTCACACATTTTTTAGACAAATTTGATAAATGATTTTAAAAAATGGAATTATTTTAGATTTAGAGGAAAAAATTCTGGCAACAACTTATTATGTGTAATTTATATTATCGTCTGATACTTTTAAATTTATTCTTATTTCAAGATTGCGCATGCAAAAAAGCTGTAAATGGGAAGATGCATTTTTTTTTAAATTTTTTTTTTCGAACAGAAGTATGCTAATTCGACAGTCTAAAATGATTGCAAATCTCATAATATAAAACTTTTTAGTGCGAAATAAACATAACTATTGATTGGAAAGTGCTATCCCAAAAATCAGTACGTATACATAGTAAAATGATACCAGATGGAAAAAAAACAGGGAAAAAAAGAGCCCATTTCAAGACTGAAAACGAAGTTTCAGGTAATGATTTATGACTGTCACAAATTTACAATACAATGGGAAAATTAAAATAAGAATATTGGATAAAAATGTTACAATCAATTCATTATATTATTAAGAGAATGTGTTACATTCTATATTTACAGAAAAAATGCTATTTTCTTTATTTCAACGACTTTTAAAGGGTGAAACAGCATCAAAGCAAAGCTACCGCTCATACTTCAAAAACTACCGCTGTATTTGTTGAAAACATTTAAAACTTACACAGGTATTGCATTTATACCTTTCAACATATTCCTAAGAAGTCACCTGACGTTTCTCTTATGGTTTATTTTGCATTTGGTCTGCTGAAAAGAGCTCTTTCAAAGCTCAAAACCACCACGATTGATCGAATCTGGAAAGTTTTTAAAGAGGCATGAGAAGCAATGACCCTGTAAATTTTACAAAAGAACTTCTACCATCGAAAGTATTACGCAGAATTAGAATCAAGAAACAAGATTATCATATACATTATTTCAGAAAGCAATATTCATATTTTAAACGTTAAAAAAACAACGCCGAAATCGTCTAAAAAATGTGCGAACACCCTCTGTATAAATAAATATGATGATAAAAACATAAAATCTAAGTTTTGAATTGCTTCGGTAGTTGTACCCAGGATAAAATATGATATTGAAGTGATTTTATCCTGAGTACGACTGCAGAAGCAGTTCGAAACGTAGATTTTATGTTTTTATCATCATATTTATTTATACAAGTTCATATAAAGGTTCATGCTTTGTGTACCATTTACCAATTTTATGTGTTTTTATAAATATATTCTTATTTATAATATTTCTTGGTGCAATTAATTGTCCAACATGAGTTATAAATCTAAATTATATTGTCAGGAAATATTTAAAAAAATACACAGTAATTTTACATAGAAAATTAAAATATTAATTTCAAATCTATTTGAGTGTCTAGCTAAAACGTTTGAGATCGAAATGAAAGCAATATGATAAAATTAAAAGCATGTTTTGATAGATCTATAGAAAATCTATATTAAGTCAAAACTGTCACCCCTTTGACTACGAGTCGGAACATATACGTCCCAGAAGAATATTTTTTATTCTATTAGTACCACCTTTTGAAAAACAATATCTGCTATACACTTATACTAATATATATTCAAGAGAAATCTGCCACAAAGAAAAATTTTTGTAACTTGTGGTACGTTTGAATATAAAAATTATCGCCAATCCTGTCCCGTAATAAAAGCATTAAGCATGAAATGATCAAGTGTCATAAAAAATATATTCTTCATTTTGGTCCACCATTGTTTCGAGTAAGTTCAGTCTTAATTAAAAAATATTAATCTTAAAAAGAGTATTGTAACTGTTTTATCGTACCTGACTCAAGATATTAAACCATAAGGCACGTGGCATATTTTAAAACTGTTTTAAAACGCCTCAATTTTACTTTCATAAGAAATATATTAAAACAATATTAAAAACTTAAAGAACGGTACGTCACTACGAAAACAAATATTATGTGAATGAACATATTTGCAACTGAAGCAAATATATTCATTCATGTATTCATTCACTACTATCTGTTAATGAATGGGTGATATCTTTTAATGAATAGATATCTTTTAATGAATGGACAATATCATAATCAATAGTTTTGCAATTGAAGCTGAGTCTTTTAGCGATATTCGGGTTATTCGGAAATTAAGTTCCATGACCATGTTAAAAGAACATTATTCAGATGTGGATACTGATACACATTTATTAACTTTGGAAACACATTACATTATTTTTCTGCGTTATTATCCCACAAATTAAGGCATTCATCCCAACGAGATACGTATTTGTATGCTAACATAACAGATAGTAGTCGCTGGTGACATTATCCATGTTGTTACGGCATCTTTTACCTCGTTATCGTCATCAAAACGTAAACGTCCAACAGATTCTTCAAATGCAAGAAAAAATGAAAATCACTATGCTGATCTAGATGAAAATGTTTTCATTTACCACAGATGACCGTGTGTTTCTTTCTACATCGTACGGCGTGCCGAATTTCCACGGCATAGTTGAAAATTGTATGCATTCTCCCAAGTTTTGTCAACTGTGTATAGTTGTCCTATAAATCCCACAGCATGAAAGCCCCTATATGTTTTCCCCCTTGCATATCGTCTAGCCCCGTTTTTAGAATGTTTCGGAAAAGTGGAAAAAGTAGGTGTGAACCAAGAATGAGAAACTGATGAACTATTATATTTTTTTATGTGAGTCCAACTGTTTATATTGTTACAAATTATGTTTTTCCGTGCTGTGAGAAAGATTTTAAGCTATTTTTTTTATTAATTGGGGTTTTGATACCTATGTATTGTTTTTTTGAAATTTCTTTTAATTTTCAGCAATTTTGTCTTGTAAAGTCAAGATCCTTCTACATCCCTATAAATCGTTGGTATACATTCCTCTTCTGTAGGCATATGAGAAGTAAGAAACGTTTGAATTACCTGTCCCCACGTACCTCATTGGTATGTAGTAGTGCTCGCGAATATACGTATAATACGTTTAAAACGTATTGTAACTGGTAACGATTTTGGATAGATATAATATGGAAAAAAGGCTTAACTACATATACGTTTAAACATATATAATCGTATTCACGAACACTAATATGTAGTGATGCTTGATTGAATGAAAATCAACGAATTTAAAAAAAAAAAAAAAAAAGCGTTTAAAAAACGTTAAAAAAAAAGAAATATGTTTATTAGTGAAAAATTGCAGACTCAGAAATCGGCCGGAGTGGCTCAGTGGTTAGAGCAACAGCCCGGAACGCTGTGGTACCAGGTTCGATTCCTGGCTTTGCTAATTTTTCACTCCAAGTTGGATTATTGTATTTAATGTATGGTTGTCTGTATAATAATTGTATACCTTTAAAAAAAAAGAAACTTAAAAATAAATTAAAATTTGAGATTTCTGATTTAAAATTTTATAAAATTAACACGGTCACTGCCGGGTTAAAATTACCGGAATTTTATTTTATTTAGAAAGTTCGAATTCATACCAGAAAATACTGATACCAATATTTAGTTTATTTAATTACATACATTTCGTGATTACATTAAATAAAAAATCTTCCTTCGAAATTTCCGGTACGAATTCGTAATTTTAGATTGTGAAAACCCGAGTATACTTGTGGTTGGCAGCGAATGGGTAAACAATAATTGCTGTGACTGGAAATTGTGATCCGACTTAATACACAAAGAAAATCGCTTTGTCAAAGTCTGTAAAAAAAAAGTCACTTCGTCACAGTGCACATTGGTGCACGTTCGAGCTGCCTGAGTTGAACAATTAAACTCATCTTCTGACGATTCCATTGCTGCTAACTGTATCCCCGTATACTTCAGATATTTGTGTATAGATTTCTTTCTATTGGACACGTATTATTTACATTTTAAAAACAAATTATAGGAAAATTTTTCAGTCATCAGAAACTTCTATCGTTTTGAACATCATTAGCGCACGATTGCGTGCGTCAGCATTTCACCATACGAAATGTGCTGTTGCAGTACAGAACCATTTATCCAGATAAGTTGGAGTCAGGTGTATTCCGTATAACAGGTTTTTTCTGGATAACTAGTTGGTCATTAAAGTAACTTCCAATTGATAAGATTTGTGGAATATATGTAGCTGAGGCATTGTTTCTTATTTCAAATTAATTATTCGATTACTCAGATTAAATATCAGACCCGAACAAGATCAAAGATTAATCAGAGTTTAAAAGAAGGCAATATATGGGAATCCCTTGGAAACAACAACAAAAAAATCCTTTGTTTCCGCTGTATAAAAATCAAAACGCCCAATATCTGACTAAATATGCTTCCATTTCAAATCTTAGATGATGGCATCAAGTTATACCATGTATGATGTAATGTTTCGAGCAATGTGCATGTCAAACTAGCATTGTACGGCACTTTTTTCTGAAAAGATTCTGAAATTAGTCAATTGAAACTATTATTCTGGATAACTGGTTTTCGGATAAACCGTTCCATACTGTATAACAAACTCTTTACTTATTCAAGACACAATATTGTGTGGACAAAGAAGCGCCAACCTTCTAATTTGGGAATTGTAATGTATCGTAACATATTTTCCAAATAAACCTCGTAGTTTATAGTTGCTGCCATTAAATCATATTTAGACCAGCAATAAAATTTGTTCTCTATTGTATTCAACAATTATTAAAAACTAATTGTATATATATTTTTAATAATTTTATTCATTGCTGAATCATTTATATATGTAACATCTTCCAATACTATTCAACATAATAATAAAACAAATACTTCCACATTCAGCTTTCTATAAAACAAAAATTCATTAGTTAAATGTTTAAAAAAAAAAAAAAAAAAAAAAAAAAAAAAACTTAGTTTATTTTTAGTTTAAAGCGATAGTTGGAAAAGTACTCACAAAATTACTTGGGGAGTAAAACTATTTTATTGCAGCTTACAAAACTCAGAAGAAGTATAACCTCAAGACACGTTTTGCACGGAATACTTTTAAACTATTTTAAAACTTTTGAATTATTTGAATTATATATATATATATACAAATATATATACGTGTCCCAAAAACATTAACCTCGGCTTTTATTCCTTAAATATTGATCATAGACATATATTACAAAGTTACGCAAAAAAAGGTACAGAATTTTATGAATTTGATTAAAATTTTCAGGGGATTAAATTTTAAGAAATACGAAATTAAAATTTTTATACGGCCCCCGTACAGAATATTCCCAAATGAGTAAAATGTGCCACCTAATAAGGTCATATACAAAATGTCAGCATTTTATCATAAAAAGTCGCAGAGATATGAAAATACAGAAATGCTGACTTAAACCACTTTTCGATGCCTGGATACATTTCCTGCATTTATTAGAAAATGCATGTTTCCATTTACGGAATAGAAACGTTTGCTTATGATTTTGATAAAATGTTATATTTTTCACATGCTTTCTTCCTATTGTATTTACTGGATGCTATAGATATTTTTAGCTGACAAAGTGGAGACAAAAGGAAGGTTTTTAGCACATCAATATGCAATGGTCTACAGGATGTCCCAAAAACATTGACCTCGGTTTTTATTCCTTAATTCATTATCATAGACATATATTATAAATTACAAAGTTACTTAAATAATTTTATAAAATCGATTACAATTTTTCGGAGATTAAATTTGAAGAAATACAAAAGATAAATTTTTATACAGCCCCCATACGAAAAATTTCTCAGTGAATAAAATGTGCCCCACACACCAATAAGATCATGTACATAATTACAGCATTTTATGGATAAAAAGTCGCAGAAATATGAAAATACGTAAATGGTAAACCACTTTTCGATGCATGTATATGAGTACGGAAAGAGAAAAAAAAAATCATGTCGGATGATCGCGTTTCAGGGTTCGTACACAAATTACGAAAGAAAACAATGATTGCATATATAAATAATAACACTGTTTTACGCGGTTTATATACTTTCTCCGAAATGTGTATTTTTTAATAGATTCTTAGTGCACTGAGTACAGGAAAATTATTGAAAAAAAAATCTGTCACGTCTAGTTTAAAAAATATTTATTAAATACTTAAAAAAAAATAATAGCATGAAATATAAATAGAAAAAATTAGAAATGATTGATTTTACTCTTCTTTTTATAATTTTCTTAATCTGTTTGTCTTAAAATAGACCAGTAGTACTCTCCTAACATATTTTCGTCCCAAAAACCTTTGTGTCTGTCTTCAAAAAGCTTAAGGTATTTGTGAAAACGCTCGCCCTGCTCATCACTCACTGTGACCAAATTTTCAGGGAAAAAATCCGGGTGCAAATGGAGAAAATGTACCTTCAGAGACATGTTCACCCCTACTGCATGATAGTTTTTTAATAAAACAGCAATATGTTTTTCATAATTTTCATCTTTTTTTTTTTTTTTTTTTTTTTTTTTTAGAATCCATGGACGACCGTCCTTTTTAGTGAAATACTGCTTAAAATTTGACTTCGATTTTGGTAATAGGTTATTTTTCAACTTGGTGTCAATAAGTTCCACTGTTGTAGAGGAGAGGCAAGAATCTCTGCCTTTGATCTAGATAGTTGCAAGTCTCGCACAAGGTCGTTCAACTCATTTTGGTTTATTAAATGTGGCATTTTATCATCTTTGATTACAAATTCGTCATCATTTTAATTCTCCATAAACAGATCGTCACAATCATTGCAACTCGCACTTGACATACTTGGACATACGAGAGTTTCCGAATGTAATATCGGTTTTGAGACTGATGGAATGTCAGGACACTGAATTTTATGTTTATTTTTTTAATTAAAGCCTGCATTTTTTGTCAAACAAAAATAACAGTCATTTTCGCGATTTGAAGGTTTTCTCCACAGCATTGGTGATCCAAATTGCAGATACTTTTTTTCTTCCGAAGCCCAGCATAAAAGGGTAAGCCTACAGCTTTCACAAAAAACATGTGGGACCCACTTTTTATCTTGATTAATCACTGAGAATCCAAAATAATACACATATGCTGATTTAGAACATTCCAATATCGGTCTTCCCTTTTTTGCGAATATAAATTGTCCACAAACGTAACAAAAATGACCAGAATTTAATTTACACACTCTATTAGACATTTTATCAAAAACAAAATCACTTTAGTTCACAAAAACACAAGAAAACAGAATATAGAATCAAAGTTGACAATGCCGGTAAGTAGAATGTGACTTGATAGATTATATTATACTAGCTGTTACCCGTGACTTCGTTCATGCAACATTAAAAGAAGAATAAATACATTAATTAAGCCAAATATTTCACTCCCGATAATTAAAAACGTTAATAATTAACTAACTATTATCACATTTCTTAGGAGACAATATGGTATTTTTTGTTATAGGGACCTTGACATAACGCAGTCTAAAAAAAAAGTGAAATTTTGTGCCAAACAATCGCGAAAATGAAATTGCAACCAATGCAAAAAGGAGGGCCAAATAAAATCATGGAAATAGACGAATTGGGTAAAAACAAATGTCAATTTTACCTGATAAACAATTTTACTTTTAAGCCTTTGTGATACGTTTTAACATCCTTCAAAAAAACATTAATTGGAAATAGTACATGCTTTTTCTTTAAATTCAATTCTGCTTCCTTGGTTTAGTGTATAGCTGAAACAAATCTTGTTTTCTAAATGACAGTATGTTGACAGGCAATTTTTGTTCTCCAGAATAAATTGGTTCATGAGGTTTGAATATGTGAAAATATGTTTTTATTTTTCGGATAATTTACTGAAATCAAGATTTTGTTTTTGCCACCTATTCAAAGTGAAAATAAATCCTGTTTTTCAGTTTTAATGAGAAAATGGTGTAAAAAATATACTGATCTGTTTTATTTCTCCTTTTTTATACACAAATATGGAGTAATTTACTTTCCGTTTTTAGATAAACTTCGTTAAAATTTACAAAAAAAAATCTTGGCATCTAATTTAATTTTTTAAATTCTGAGAGTTTGTGTGACATCCTCTGATCAATGATAACCGGGATTAAGTAAATCGCGTTGTGTTCGATAGTCTAGAAGTAGTTGCGAAATACAAACATACGGTCAGATTTTAAGCTAATAGATTGGTGTTCATTTTCCTTTTCTTAAAATTATAATGTGATTTTTAGCAGAAAACTCTCATTTGTATATAACGGATACTCATGCTTAATAATCAATATAGATAACAAAACATTTAAATTTTTCGTTATAAATATGGCGTGAAACTCATCTACTTTCTATACTTACTGATCCTTGTATTATTAATGTAAGGAATTGATTCACACTCATTTTAAAACATATTGGAAAATTCCCGTTTTATTTCAAATATGATGTCTCTTTTTCCCCAGAGAAATCCCTTTTTAATGATATATTTCTTGTCAATTTTCTTTTCCAGGCAATTAATTTCAATACTGGCATAGGGGAAATTATGTTATTTTAACGAAATAATATTAAATTTTCTAGGTTTTATCAACAAAAATGGAACTATTAACATTCGTCCTTTTTTTTTTTTAGGTAATCGAGTTATTTCTTTTAGTTTTAAGAATAAAATAACTATTTCTCGCTATCCATGACATCATTTTCGACATGGATAATTTTGCGGAGCATATTATTGACATTTGCTAACCATTTTCTTTTTAAACTTCTTTTTACTTTTATAAATATTAAATAAAAAATACGGTTTAGTTCTATTAGCCGTGCGCAGACGGTAAAAAGTCAAGTATTGTTACCATACAAAAGAAAAAAAGTGAAGAAAAAACCCAAGATCATTTTATTTCACCAATCAAAGCCTATCCGCTTTAATTTAGATGAATGACGTCATATTCGCCTGTTTCCTATGGTTACGCATATTGAGACCTTATATTATCATCAAAAACTAAAAAAAGTACGTTTTCTTTCTAATAATATTATTTAATCTTCTTTTTAATTCTTTAATTTTTTATTTCATTTTCATTTTTCACGTGAAAAATTTTCAGTTGAAACTAAATAGTTGAGTAAAAATTATTATTCCGGGTTTTGAATTAGTTTTGGCAACGATAAAGTATTAGCAACGGTAAAGTAAATTTAACCATTTTAAAATATTGTACGAAAAAATGTCCGTTTATTCTCTATGAAAATAACGCAATTTTGAAATATTAAGAAAAATATTTGAATAAAATAAACAAAAACCAGTCTATGTTCATTTGAGGGCTATTATCAACCTATACGCAAAGATACAGGATCATTAAATGTTCCATTTTGACGCTGGCTTCAGCCTAACATTTGCACACAATCAGATTTATAATATTATTAGGATTAGGATAATTAAAAATGTGAATATTGAAAAATGTAAAAATTTTAAAAATGTGACGTGATAGATTTTTTTCAAATACTGCCTTTCATTAGTAAGAGGTAGTATAATAAGAAAATAGGTGTTTCATCAAAAGTATATAAAAAAAGTTTAAATTTGTAAACCAGTGTAATTGTGCTATTTATTGCTACAAAAGTATCTAAACTGTGTATAAATAATAGCTTTACGGAAAGATTACAAAGCTTGCGATAATGTGACGCAATGATCAGAGGCAGATATTTGCATATGCAAACATTTCTAAGCTGCTTCAATGTTCATTGACGGTACCCTTTCCGAGTTTTATTCTGTATTTCATCATGTAAAATTTTAAGGTATTTTTCAGGAGGTATAGTTTTGTAAATTTGTAAATGAAACTAAAAATAATAGCCATATTTTATTTGCTTATGATGAATTTATGCATCGCGTCATTTGCACTCTAATGCTGTAAACATTTACATTTTAATTTATGATTTAATCCCTCACCAACTTTGTTTAAACATATCTCTGCGACTTTTTATGATAAAATGCTGAATTTTTGCACATGATCTTAGTGTATGGGGCACATTTTACTCATTGTGGAAATTTTTAGTACGGGGGCCGTATAAAAAATTTTAATTTTTTATTTCTTTAACTTTAATTTCCTGAAAATTTTGATCAATCTATGCTAATAAAAGAAAGTTTCGCTCTGTGTGTGTGTGTGTGTGTGTGTGTTTGTCTGCGATGGCTAGCAAAATCTAGCCCACCTAGAAGTCTGAAAATTTAGGTGTGTATAGCCCAAGGTCTGGCCATGTGTACCTGAGTCTCAGAATTTTAATATTTTGATAATTACCCATCATATTAATTATATTCTCATTAAACATTGCATCGAAAATGCCATCTTTAAAATCAAAATGGCTAAAGAAAAGAACTGACTGCTGTTAGGATTTTCAAGCGGAAATGAACGAATTCGAAATTATTTTACTAATTAGCGAATTTTAAGAAAACAAATTAAGATATCAATTTGAAAATTTCTGAGCAGATGAAAAAAAAAAATAAATCTGCATCTGACTAGGCGATTTTTGAAAAATTCGGCCGGTATTTTTTCTTAATTTATGCAAAAAACTGCCAAAAATCTGCCGGCGCCAGTGAAATAAATCCGAGAAAGTTTCAGACAGGGATCTACTTTCATTAAAAACTGAACTACAAAGAGATCTGTTTCTCTGGCCGATCCCTCCATTTAGTTTGCGAAAATGAAAGTAAATAATTGTCAATTTTTACTAATGAACAAACATTTAGCTAAGTAATTAAGCTATAGATCTGAAATTGAGCATGGGAAGTGTTGTCATCTGCCGGCTATTTTAGCGTAGCGTCTTCGTTATGTTCTAATTATCAGAAAAATGTAATTATTTTTTAATGATCGCGCTAATGTAGGTGAAGGTAGTTTTTTTGAACAAATTATGCGTTATATTTGCGGGTATGGAGGGCGGGGGTTAACGCCTTGCTCTGAGATTATTATTATCTCGGGCCCGGGCAACGCCGGGCGGGTAGCTGGTTTCATATAAAATTGTGTACCTTTTTTATGAAATCGTTTTTAACTCATTGGCGACCGGGAATGAGGATTATCGTGTTTATTTAACCAGAAATTGACTAAGGGCGGGGCACACCTTGGACTATAAAGGAAATGCATTTATATCATGTTGACCATAATTTTTTTTTGTAAGACATTTTATCTTATATCCGTATATTGGAAGATATTTACTGATGCATAAACTTGAGAAACCTAAAATAAAAAATGCCCACAAATATATGTGATTCCATTACCTAAAATATGATTAAAACTTTAATTAGATTTTAAAACATTTTAATTTTGATTTTAATTTGGCAAAGGTGAATTTAAGCATTCCGAACTTGTTTTATATTGAGAAACCAATCAATGAAAGACTGTCAGAAGAGTGTGGAGCTTCTAGTGTTTTAAATTCCAGATTTCGTACAAAATTAATGATCACCAATGTGTTAATAGCATTAAAAACATAAATTCTAAAGTTATCATTAGTGCATATATAAATTTCTCCATACAAAAACTAGTCGTTGGGGGCTACCGTAATATTTACCCATCATGGATACGCATAATGTAAAATATTAAAATAAAAAAGTCCTTCCGGCCTGTACCGGGAGGAAAAGGTAGCTTTCCTATATCTTCATTTTAAATTTTTAGCTAATGTTACACGAAAACAGCAAGTTAAAATGCAAAGAAACGTTTACAAAAGATTCGTTAATACTGAATTTGAATAAGAATTTTGTCAAATTATTGAGCAATAGCCAAATTGGCTTCATTTATAAAGACTTATTTTGGTCGCCAAATTTGGCGATCTTTCGCCAAATGTCACAAATTTTGCCAATTTTGTCGCCAATTTTGGCGCTAACGGATATGAATATATAGTTTTATGCGTATGATTGGGAAAATTATTACAACAATGAAAGAAAATAATTTGCGAGTAATCGCGTTAATGTGCTGTTTTGTTTCAAAATGTCAGCCACCCTAGAAATTCAAACTGCAGCCATTTTTTAAGATAGAGGTAAACCAAAAAATGCTCTGGAATCCTTGCATCAAGGCCTAACACGTAATTAAAAAGTAAATTTGAATTTTTAACTTTTTTGTATATTTATTTTAGTTTTAATTTTTTAAATGGCCGCCATCTTGAAACAAAATGGTGGACCAAGCTGGCCAACGAACTCGGTCGAGACATTGGTGACCTTAATACACACAATTAGTTTCATCAAAATCGATTTATAAATACGAGCGTTATCGTATGACATAGGTCAGATATACATATATATATATATATATATATATATATATATGGATATATGTATATATATATAAAACAACATTTGAACGGAGGGTGGTTTTGCGGTCTGGGAGTCATGATCGGTGAAAATATATCGAAATTTTCCGGAACTCCTTTCCTCCGAACGTCTGCAATAGGTAGCTTTATACTTTTTTGTATTGAAAGCTACCTAAAATGTGTAAACTACTTATAAAATGCATTGCAATTCCAATAAAATCGTGGCTTGATGACGTCATAAACTTTGAAGGCTCGATTACTGAATTGCTTAAAAGAAATTCCTTTTAGCTCCAAAAACAATAATCCTATTAACTAGCGGTTTATTGCATCTGATTAAGCGTCTCATTTCCAATTAAAATATATCTTTCAATTGAAATTTGGATGAAATACAGGGTCATGAAAAATCGAAGAGTGTAGTAAATAGGATTACAAATATCTCGGCAACTCATTATACGATCGACTTCATGCGCTTTATGCAAAGTTTGTTTTTTTATTGTCTTTTACATTCACTCCTTAAAATAAACAATTTCGAAAATTTTTATGTACCTTTTATCAGAACGAATATTTCGAGAGCCCGAAGTTCCGGATAATCGAGGTTACTGAAATTCAATAATCTTCTTCCCATTATTAACTACTAAGTACATACCAAATTTCAAGTCTCTATCTCAATTTTTTCGAGAGATAGAGTGTTTACAGATACACAGACACACAGACGGACGGCAATTTTTTTTTTCTAAAAATATGTTTTTCGGAATCTGAAACGTGTAAATCCGTCAAAAAAAAGTTTTCGATTTTCAAAACGTTTACAAGACTTACCCTGTACTACGTGTGATGGGTAAGTAAAATAGCTCTCATAGAAACAAACAACATATTTTTAGAATCGTTTAAATCACTTTAAATTCTTTTTTCAAAAAATGCTATTTAATTAAATCTCCTTATTAGAAAATATTTTACTTTTTTCCCCTTTTACTCTATACGTTCTTTACTTCCTCTTGTGAAATCAGCTTTGATGCCCGCACTTCCGTAAACCAACACCCCAATGGATACGCATGTGTTAGTGAACTACTGAAACTTTAGTAACCCAAAATAAAACTGTTGTGAACTATACTTATACAGGTCCCATGTAATGGGTATCGGTCAGTAATTTGACAAGGACGCGCTCCAGTAAACACCCAGCAACAAAGTCAATGTCCATTAACAAGGAGCAACAGTAGCAATAAGTTCATTTTTAGATTTGATATTTCAGAATAACTCGCTTGTAATTGTGATTGTGGGATTTTTTTTCGAGAATTATAAAGTATTGTTATAAGCGTGGGAAAAATGTGTTTTTATCTCTTTTTAACACTTTCCAGCTTAGTTGAAAAGTGTTTATGACTTCGGTTTGTCTGGCCGTATGGCCGTCTGTCCGTGCTCTAACTCCCGTAAATATGCTCTTATTGCCCGGAAATTTTTATATGTTGTTGTCGCTATCTATAGCATGTTCCCTATTTCAACTGAAGTGTGTAGCATTTATAGTTTTTTTACAGGAACACGCAAAAGAATTCCGTTACATTACGGTCTACGGGGGAAAATCATTTGCGGTTTATTTTAATGATGTTACACAATTTCAAATACATTGTAATTGATATATATCACTAAGTTGCATTACAAGAAGATTAATATGGAATAGGGTGTGCATAGCACTTATAGTTACTTTACAGGGACAGTCAAAAGAATTCCGTTACAATTCGTCTATGGAGAAAAATCGTTTGCGGTTTATTTAAATAATGTTTCACTATTTTAAACGCATTGAAATTTATATATATATATCAGTAAGTGCATTACAAGAGGCTTACTACAGAATATTGTGTGTATAGCAGTCATCGTTCATTTACAGGAACACACAAAAGAATTCTCTACTGTCTGTTAACAATAATTCCTGAAAGTGCGTTTTAAGTTGCTGAACGCGATTTTAATTTTAACTCACTTTTTGTCTATTACTTGGTGTGTATAAATTCTGTATTTCATATACAGGGCAGCACAAAAGTTCGCGAACACATTTCCGTTTATGGACAGAAACTCCAGAAGGAGAATTTTCAACTGTGCTACGCGTTTCCTAACTAAACTGAAATTTAGCATCCTATGTAGTATATATACAAATCTATAGACCATATACAGGGCTGAATAAAAGTATTCGGATATTTTTCTGAATATTGTATATGTTGGAAATATATGTTGGAAATACCTGAAATTACGTTTTTAAATATGTTATGCGTTTTCCAAATTGTTTACTTAGATGTTGTCTTTCAGCTTATTAAACAGTAATGATTTGTAAAGTTATTTTGGAAGCGTTGGAAAGTGTTACATAATCTATGCTTGACGCATGATTTTTCGTTCTTGTTTAATTTTTTTTTAAGTAAGTCACAAAATTCAAAGTTATTTTTTAGAAAAAAAAAACTTGTATAATTTAATTGAAAAAAATCTGTACTTAGGCGTTTATTACATAATAGACTTTCTCATAACTTTCATCAAGAACAATGTTTGTTATACATGACCACGATAATAATTTGATACAATCTATTATAGGCAACCTTTATTGGCAATATGATTGTTTTGCTAATTAAACTGTGAATGAAACTTTTCCAACTAATTATAGGTAATTTACATTATAAATTAGTATGACATTTCTTAAAATTAATTTAGCGTATAAAGTTATGATTTTATCTTGCTATATTGTTAAAAATTTGTGATAACATGCAAAAATGTACTGTGCGAGCAATAAAGTGTGGTGATACATCGTAAAATAATTTCGACGGTTACTAAATTTTTAAGTAGTTATTGAATAAATAACTCCTTTTCTAAAAACTGTTATTATCAACTATGAATGCCACTTCATACTAAAATTTTTGCTAATTCTTACAGAAAGCGCGGAAGAATCGCAAATAGTACTTTGCGATTATGTAACTTTTGTTCGTAACATAAAATAATCTACAATAATAGCAAATTATCAACACAAAATACTGTCAAATCGCTCACACAATTCAGTTTCAACAATTTGTTATAGTAAAATTCCTTTGTCAGTCGCCATTCCTATAAAGCTATCGCTGAAAAGCTATTAAAAAAACTAAATTAACATTTGAAATGGGAAATTTTTATATTATGATAATCAGAAACTCATTCTTAACAATATTTTAGTTTTATTTATTTTTTCTCAAAGTTGATGAAAAAGATTTCTGAAGATACATTTTAAGAATCACAACTTATTGTGATGATTAAAATTATTTTGTTAAATGAATATTGCTTAATGTAATACTTAATCATTAAATGTAATACTTATTAATACATTTAATCTTACTTAAAAAACATTTTTTGAATTCCTTGTTAGTAAAAAATCATTTCTCGTTCAATATTAATATTGGCGAGTAAAACACACTGAGATAAATATTATTAAAAAAAGAAAGAAGAAATAATTTTTTTTTTTTTTTAAATCTTTGAAACATATACTACACAACTTCTAAGTAATTTTGTGTGTGTGTGTCTATGTGTATTTGTCTGTAATCTATATTTTTTATTATTTATTTGACATTTTATCAGATAATTTTAAAACATTTTTAGTAAATATAAAGTACAAAAGTTTTTTTTATTTTTCATTCACTCTTAAATATTTCCTTTTACTCATCATATACATTACGGGATTGTAGCTAGTGATATTCATAAACAGATTTACTCGAAGATGAAATACATAATCAATATCCAGATTGATGTGTAATGAGATTGATGAATAAATAAAAGAAACCGACAGTTACGCTTGAAAAAAAAAAAAAACCTCTGCTATAATTGAATTGCACCGACACTGATTGAACAAAGAAACGGAAAAGATGTTAAAGTCTCCTTTTAAAAACTACCCTTGGAACATAAAAATGCAAATTAATTTGCTCATTCATAATGGAAGATAATGCAGTTGTTGTAAAAGAAAGAAAATCCTTGTACTTCATTAATAGCGTGCAGGTATTGTATTAGAACTGAACAAACGAATTAATCGGAGATAATATTTCGATGCGCGTAATAAATTTATTTTGAAATTCTAAATTTTAAGAAGCGAAAATATGAGTAAAACTCGACAAAGATCGATTTTATAAAAACATAATTGGAAGACTGTTCAAACTGGTGCAGTCTTACTAAAGTCTAAAGATACATTTCTAAAGATACATTTTATGAAGCACGACTTACAGTAATAATTATTTTTTTTTTGTTTATGACAAATAATACTTAATGCAATACTTAATCATTAAACGTAATACTTAATTCAACTAACCCTACTTAAAAAACATTTTGTACTTTCCTGTTAGTATTTATTCGATACTTTATTCAATAATTTGTATATGTTTTTAGTAATAAAAAAGTACAAAAGTTTTTTTTTTAAATTATTATTCATTATTAAATATTTCATTTTACTCATCGTATACATTACGCGATTTTAGCCGATGAAATTCATAAACAGATGTGCTCATGTGTTCTTTGGAGGAAGATGAAGTACATAATCAATATCCAGATTGGTAGGTAATGAGACTGATGAATAATTAAAAAAAAACTGACAGTTATGCTTGGAAAAAAAAAATCTGCTATAATTCAATTGCACTGACACTGATTGAACAAAGAAACGAAAAATATGTTAAAGTTTCTCTTTCAAAAACTATCCTTGGCACATAAAAATGCAAATTAATTTGCTCATCCATAATAGAAGATAATGCAGTTATTGTAAAAGAAATAAAATCCTTGTACTTCATTAATGCCATGCAGGTATTGTATTAGAACTGAACAAACGAATTAATCGGAAATAAATATTTCGTTGCACGCAATAAATTCGTTCCAAATTTTAAGATATTAAAATATGAGACGTAGCGGATCTCGACAAAAGTTCGATTTCTTTTAAAGATTATATGGAAGACTGTTGTAATTGTTGCAGCCTCTTACTACAGATTGGCGTTATTTAACCTAACAGGATAAATAATACTATTACTGATTTAGAAACGTTACTGGAGATAATACGTTACTGAAAAAAACCCTGTTAAATGTTATTTGGTACTGCGAAAAAATATATCAACAAGATAGTCCTAAAATCACGGGAAAAACTTGGTGGTATACCTCACTAAAACAAACATTTTTTTCTATTGGAAAGTTGAAGAAATCTTTTTATTCATTCATAATTACAGGGTGTTTCATTCCAAGTTGAACCCGAAATTTGGTTCACAAATTTAATGCTAATGGAGATATTTTACCGATATTTTCAACAGGCTTACTTTACTTTGTGTGAAGTGTGATGGATATTACGGGAAGTGCAAATCAGATCAATGATGTCTATGTACCGTGCGCTACATCCATACCAAATTAGATCAGTGTTGTTTGGACGCAGATCGTGGCCACTTCTTGGAATACTTCGGACGTTATCACATTTCATAGGACACAAAGTATGTCTGTTAAAAATATCGTTATACGCGTTTTATTATTTTTAAATGCATGAACGAAGATCCGGGTTCGATTTGAAGTGAGACACCCTGTATTTATGATTGAATAAATGGATTGCGACTCAACTTTCTTATTCAAAACATATTTGTTTTAGTGAGCTATATCACTCCTCAAAGTTTGTCCCGTGATTTTAAAATTACACATTTTCTTCAAATAAAAAGTTTTCCATGGGCATCGTTTGGATATTTTATTATTTCCTTGATATGCATCTTTACAAGGGAGGCGAACTATCCGTTTTGTGTTAATACAACGTTATTTATCACCTACTTTAATATCTAAAGCATGATTGACGTTGTACTCGTCGAAACGGGCCACACTTTTGATTACATGGACTGAAGTAGTGAAGTTTTTTTTTAACCCACATACAAACTTCTTCATAAATCAATTTAAAAAACCAACCAGACTAGTTTCGTAAACTGTAACGGTGATATTATCAAGGTCTGCGAATGATAAATAATCCATTTCTGCATAAATCTTAACTTTGTACATGATAAAAAGGTATTGCAAGATAGCAGTAGGCGCCATCTATTATCATTGTGCTTTAACAACTATAATCTTCCTTTAATAAATAAATCTTTTTATTCTATCGTTTATTAAGGTTACGCAGCATCTGACACCAAAACCCAGGTAATTCAAAAGAGGTTAATTCATTGCATATGTTCTGTATATTTATCATGTACAAAATGTACCGTTTTATGCGGAAATCGTTTATTTATCTTTTGCAGACTTTTTTTTAATGTCACCGTTGTAGTGTACGACAGTAGTACAGTCTTTTTTAATGATATTAAAACCTTTATATGTTATCCAAAAATAATGTGTTTTGGGTTAAAAAAAATGAGAAATTACGTTTTATTCTGGTACAGCTTCATTTTTAAATCCAAATGCATGTCAGTTAAATGACATAAACTGGCAGAAATATCAAAATCTTTGTGAATATATATTGCAAGACCCACACACGTGAATTAATTAACACAACCACAAAAACCCACATGTATGTATATTTAAGCATTCGCACATTCGCTCTTTACTCATATATACAAAAGCAAAAACACAAACGCACACAGACAAAGTGAGAGAAAAAGAAAGAAGTGTTAGCGTGTTCAGGACATGAAACATTTATTTATTTATTTTTTACTAGTTTTTTATTTCAGACAACCTAAAGTCGCCCTTGATTTTTATTCTACCAGTCTGTTTTCTGTTTCCCCGTTTTCTTCCTTTTCTTCTTTTTTTTTTTCTTCTTTTTTGACATTATTGTACATATGGAGAGTACTTCATTTACTTTGAGTTTTAACTTCCTTGGAATTTTTTTAATCAGGAACTGCAAGTTTAATTAGTTGCATCTGTTCTTTCCTCCTGAAATAGAAAAAATAAGTTTCATTTCGTGCACAGTAGTTACAAAAAATTCTATCTTTATAAAAAGCAATTCTTTTTTGAAATACAAATAATTTTTTGCTTGAAATGCGTATATAAAACATACTTTCAAAAGAAAAATTTGGGCAGCGTAGGGTTAATACATGCAGAATTTGTTTGTTTTTTTTAAGAAGAAGAGGGGAGGGATTAACGTGTTCTATCTCCTTGTGGAATCTACAAATCAGTTGTATAAACTTTGTAATAACTAAAAGAAGTTATTAGAGAAGTTATAGAGCATTGCTCTGCTCCTGAGACAACTGGATTCAGCGAATGAGCTGAACAGTGAAAGTTACAAAGGAGCGCATTTGTGTCTATGAGACTTATCTGTAAGCCTGAATATATTCCAAAAATGTTGGAAGCACTGTAACATGACTGACCTCAATATTTGTCAATTTTCATATTATCTACTTGTGGGAACGATTGTTCACTCATTTTTAATTATAAAAACTATAAATATCACTCCACAGAATCCATGGACTTATTAATTGTGTACAAAATATATATATATATTATTCTTAATTCACGTATACCCAATTATTTTATGTACTGTTTAGATATATATACCGTATTATATTTATTTATGTACCATGATTTTCCTCCATATATATTATTCTTGTATATACCATATGCTCGTTAACCAAGTCAAAATAAAATGTTTAAATTCACGGAATGCTAGCTAGGGAAATGGAAAAGAATATCGTATTTCTTTCGCACCTAGTTCCGAAGAACATTTCAACTACGATATATTTTTCGTTAATATCTAACGAATATAAAGTTAAATGGTCATTATATTCGTAGCATAGAATCTACTATGACTGAAAATATTTAGAAAATTTAACTTTTATCTATTAATTATCTATTTTTTCGTTCACTGACTTTTCCATATAATACGAATTAACTCTTCATAAGTTATTGGTGACTTATATAGATCTTTTACCAGGGTTACTAAAGAGTACAATATGGTCAACCAAAAATAATTCTACTATGCAGTTAATTCCAAACACATCATGAAATTTATCTTATGTACCGAGCAAGATATCCTTTCATATCCACAACAAAATATCACTAATTACAAATAGAAAATTAAAAAGAAAATCATTTTTTTACTGTTGGCTATATTTGGTCCTCCTTCCACCCTCCCCCCACCCCCCACCCCCCCCAAAAAAAAGAAAATGTTATTTCCTATACACCTGCACGTGTTGCATATGTGTAAATATGGCACTGTATATATTTATGTATAGATATATATATATATATTAGAAGTTAAAGTAGTACAGTAATCCCTTAACATTCGCGGTTTTAACATCTGCGAGTTTTGATTATTCGCGAACATGAAAATGCGGAAAACTTAACATTCGCGAGAATCTGACTTGATTATTCGCGATTTTTTTAAAATTATGTCTTTGCTTTTTCAGAATTTACAGTGGTTAAAGATTGTTTCCCCTGTGTTTTCTCTGTATGTATTTACAAATCAATTTTCAGTTGTCTACTTAAATAAGGAGCGAGTTTTGTAGGAAAGCAAAATAATAACAACAGCAGAATACTCATTGCAATGGGGATATTAGAAGTGGTAAGGTAACTGCATCTTCAATCTATTAATTTAAAATGTGAAGGTTCTCGTAGAGACAGAGCTGAAGCTGCACTTAGAAAATCAAAAATAACTTTGAAGCATTTAGCTGCATTTAAATATCGTATTTCAATATTGTATCGATTACTGGCCCGCTGATACATTATATCATCTCTTTGCGAATACAGAGAGTCGAAATTACTTTATAAAATAAACCTATGCTTTTTAGCTGTAATTATTTTTCCAGTCACTTAATTTGAATTATCTTCATTAAATAAATTTCATATTTATAAACATGTCTGTACATTCCCTTTCTACATATATGCTATGCATAAAGTATTGTTAGTAAACATTTTCTTTTGCTCCTTGAAATGATGTGCCACAATAATTAAAATGTTATAGAACGTAACTCCTTTGTTAGTGCAGAGAGATCGACTCAACATTCGCGGATTTGACATTCGCGAAATTTTCCTGGAACGTAACCCTCGCGAATGTTAAGGAATGACTGTACATTTTGAAAATAGAGGATACTCAAGTCAGGACTCAGAATATACTCAAGTTATAGAAGCAGTTTATATTTTATTATTACTTATTATTATTATTTGTTAGCACAGTCAATCGATAAACTGCCACAAGTGTCATAGTCAGAATGTGACTTCTTTAGTTAGTCATATAGTGACTCGCAATTAATCATCATTCACAAAAATCAACGCAATCATGCGTTTCCCTACTTTTAGGTAGATTTCGTAAGAAATACTACCTATTACATTCTCCCCTAAGTTGGAATTTTTGAAAAATTTTTGCAGACCTACGCCGATCATGACTCTCAGAACTCAGAACTTTATATCTATCTATCTATCTATCAATCTATCTATCTATCGGTTATATCACTTTTTTATGGAAATGATAACTTCAGTAATTCCGCACAAATCTCTTCCAAAGTGATACACAAAATCAAGAATCATAAAATCTAGATCAAGTTAGTTAATGTGCAAAATCAAACCAAGGGGGGGGGGGGGCTTTTTGTGAAAACAGAAAAAACCCACAATTCCTTAATTATGATACGTATCGAATCCGTTAAAGGTTATTATTACTTCTAGGAAGGGCCGAAAAATTATGTATGATAGATTTTTGATATCATTATAAATGGCCTCAAGGGGGGGGGGAGGGGGGTTTTAGAAGAAAAAAATTCATAACTGCGCCCATTCACAATATATCAAATCCGCTTAAATTTATTATAAATCCTCTTAATATTATCTACAACTTTT
Organism: Maratus michaelseni; assembly: GCA_963931845.1. Lineage (NCBI taxonomy): Eukaryota > Metazoa > Arthropoda > Arachnida > Araneae > Salticidae > Maratus > Maratus michaelseni. The sequence goes on from OZ007594.1 coordinate 60,194,548, forward strand.
ATACTGACAAGTTTTTTTAGGACCAACCCTTATAGCAAATAATAATAATAATAATAATAATAATAATAATAATAAAATCCCTGCCGGCTCCACCTGCAAACAAGTTAGGTTTTGAAATGGGAGGTTCCAACTGCTGCATCATAGCAAAAAGTTCATTTCTTCCGCAATTCCCAACAAACAGGCGCCCCACGGTCTGCGTCTTCGAAATCTACCTATGCCTGAAGGCCGAGCCGTCAGGGATTTTTTATTTTAAGAAGACGCTAAGAAAGTGGGAGGACACAGTCTTTCTAAACTGATTAAATGAACAATAATAACGTAGTAAATGTTTTGTGAACATTTACAAACTAAAAGTGCATAATAGCTTAACAGATTTCTACGAAATCTGAATTAATATCACAGACTCACGAAGTTTTAATTCGAAATTTTATTTCTTACGTCGTGAAAATGTTTCTCTTTAACTTCCCAATAGTTATCCACGGCTATTTAACAATCTACATATAAAGAGATCTTAATCAATATCAGTTTCATTTAACTTTTCTCTTAAATTTCTTATGAAAGAGAAGGTTTAAAATAAAGTTTGCCCCGGGTGATATCAAAAAGTAACTTCGGAACTATGAGCGTCTACCCACTTTCTCTTTTATAGGACTGGATAAATACTGTATCGACGATAGAGTGACTTGGAATTGACTCATTTCGAGGATATACGGGACGAAAATATGACACAAAAATAACGATTCATTTTGGTTATGGTCGTTGGTTGATATCGTTGCGGTAGTTTCGTTTACTTCATTTCGACAATAATAGAAAAAAAGTACAATTTGATATTCAAACAAATCAAAAAATGGAATAGGCAAATACTTTTGAAATGCCGTATTGAAATTTAGTTATGATTCAATAGCTATAAAGCCAGAAAAATATTTTTTAACAATAACTGGCTACAGGCGATAAAGTATTCCAATCCCTTTGAGTAACCTTATTATAAAATAAATGTAAATATTACATGTAGGATAATTGTAATAGGAAACATGCCGTACTTTAAAGACATGTTTAAATTTAATGAATATTTGAGTGCTTTATAGGAACTAGAACTCGGATGGATGGTCAAGCAGTTATACATACAAGAGTCAAACAAATTTAAATTACGTTAGAAAATGTTGTAATGCAGTAGCTCCTAATATTCGAATTAAAATAATAAAAAAATTCCCCGAAATAAATAAATAAATAAATATATACATAAATACAAAAATACGATAATTCGTAGCATTAGTCTTTGGTAGAAATAGCATTAGTCTAGTTATTTATAAAGCAAAGCGTTTTTTTTTTTTTTTTTTTTTTTTTTTTTTTTAAGACAGTAAAATTAAACATTGAAGTTTTGCTCCAGAACACATTTTTCCATTACATCGGAAAAAAAAAACATCTGTATTTTGACATTTTTCCTAAATGAAAACAGTCTTTTATTGCAAATCAATAATTTTTTCTGGAACATTTGTCAGAAAGGTAATTGCACTTTATTTGCAGAAATTTCTCCATGTGTACGAACAACTGAAAAAAAAAATCTCCAGACTTTATAAGTAGCTATCTCGTAAAAACATAGTAGGAAATCTGATTAAATTTATTAGAACTTCGTACATATACATGATGTATTTTTTAATTATACATTTAGAGCACTCGCAAAGTTCATCTATTTCGATGATTATAAGCATGTGGGTGCGTAATTATGTTTCTTAAAGTGTCTAATGTCGGAAATAAGTTTCTCATTTTTTTTTAACTTCTCAATAGTTGTTCGCGGGCTATTTAACGATCTACAGATAAAGAAAGTTTAATTAATATCAATTAAATTTAACTTTTCAAAAACTTTTCTCTGAAATTTCTTATGAAAGAGTAGGTTCAAAATAAAATTTGTTAATTTGATACCAACAGTAACTACGGAACTATGAGCGCCTTCCCACTTTCGCTTTTCCAGGATTGGATAACTACTGTATCGATGATAGAGTAACTTTCAATCGACTCATTTTCCGGATATAACTCACCAGAATATGACACAAAAATAACGATTCATTTTGATTACGGTCATTTAATGGTTAATTTGGTTGCGGTAGTTTCGTTTACTTCACTTCTACAATTATAGAAGAAAAGTACAAATTGATAATGAAGCAAATCAGTGCATAGCATTGGCAAATACTTTTGAAATATTATACTAAAATTTAATTATAATTCAATAGCTATCAAGCGGAAATCAAGCACATAATTAATTGCATTGTTCACACGAATAGTCACAAAGCGTCAGGTAGAAACTTAAAAACCTCGTTTACGAAAAAGAAAAGTAGTCGTTGGGGGCCACCGTAATACTTACCCATCATGGATATGCATAATATAAAGTATTAAAATAAAAAATGTGTAAACTACTTATAAAATGCATTGCAATTCAAACAAAATCGTGGCTTGATGACGTCACAAACTTTAAAGGCTCGATTACTGAATTGCTTGAAAGAAATCTCCTTATAACTCCAAAAATAATAATCCTATTAACTAGAGGTTTATTGCATGTGATTAAGCGTCTCATTTCCAATTAAAATATATCTTTGAAGTGAAATTTGGATGGAATACAGGCTCATGAAAAATCGAAGAGTGTGGAAAATAGGATTCCAAATATCTCGGCAACTCATTATCCGATAGACTTCATTCTTTATGCAATTTTTTTTTTTTTTTTTTTAATTGTTTTTACATTCACTCGTTAAAATGAACAATTTCGAAAAATTTTATATACCTTTTATAAGAACGAATATTTCGAGAGTCTGAAAAAAATAGTTCCGGATAATCGAGGTTACTGAAATTCAATAAGCTTCTTCCCATTATTACATGCTAAGCACATACCAAATTTCAAGTCTCTATCTCAATTTTTTCGGGAGATAGAGCGTTTACAAACACACACACAGACATACATACACACACACAGACAGACGGACGGCAAATATTTTTTTCTAAAAATATGTTTTTCGGAATTTCCAGTGTCTGAAACGTGTAAATCCGTCAAACATTTTTTTTCGATTTTCAAAACGATTACAAGATTTACCCTATACTACGTATGATGGGTAATTAATAAAAAGCTCTTGATTTCTGTAAAAACTTTGTTGCGCAAATACAGTGAAATAATTTATTAAAATGCGTTGTGTAATAAGTGAGGTGATAAATAATCGATCTAAAATGTATTAAAAACTCTTTCTCCTAATCAATCTATTCCAAATGTAAAAGTCTTTTGAATTGGTAATTAATTATGTGCATTGTAATACCTGGCTGTGACAATTTTTTGAAAAACATAATGGAAAATTAAACACTGTAAACTTTTATGAATTGATAATTATCTGCATTATATTACACGAGTGTGATGATTTCTTGAAAAAATGTAATTGAAAATGAAACAATGTAAAAGTTTTTTGAATTGGTAATTATCTGCATTATAATACAAGAGTGTGGCGATTTCTTGATAAATATAATGGAAAATAAGGATAAAGTAGCGAAAAAAAAATAAATATTTAATCATGTACAACGATATATTTTTTATCTAATGAACCAATTATCTGTACTATAATCAGCGATGCATTGTTTTTCTCTGCTGTGTAGTACGCTATTTTCTTATGAAAATAATGGATTAAAAAAAATAGAAGATGATGACACGTATGCAATTTGAATTAACAAAACGATATGATGGAATCTCTGTTGTACAAGTCTAGATATTCTACCATAGAGGTAGTACATTTCTGGCAACTCTACTATATGTCAAAGTAGTTGCATCAAATGTATTCTGAATTTTCATTAAAGCATGGATAAAATAGTCAATTAAAATAAATGATCAACGTAAATATAGCACAAATGAAATACATATAAAGTAGCAAACAGCTGTTTCGAAGCCTCTAAAGCTCCATCATCAGTGCCAAAGTTAAAAAGATTAAAAACGGATTTAAAAGTTTAGGCCATATAAGTATGCTTGCGTCTCACGCTCGCGGCCAAGATGGAATGACCAATGAGTGTTTAAGAACAACAGCGGAGTCAGGAGTCCCATGTGACGTAAGAGACCAATCAGAAGTGCTCCGCCTGTCTGGACGAGTTTAAGTACGGAGGAGAAAAGAATGGGGAGGGGAAGTGAAGAGAATGAATTAAAGGAAAGGCAGCCAGACATTTGAAAAAAAAAATAATAAACACTCATCCCCATTCTATATTTGCCGCGAGCGGGAGACGCAAGCATATTTATATGGCCTAAATTCTAGATCTGTTTTTTTATCTTTTTTAACTTTGACACTGATGATGGAGCTTTATAGTCTCCGAAACAGCTGTTTGCTACTTTATATGTATTTTATTTGTGCTATTTTTTTACGTTGATCATTTATTTTAATGTAACGGCACAAAGTTCAGTCCTCTTTTTTTAAAATAGACCCTATTTATTGAAATATATCTTTCCTTTTTATAATTTCTTTTTAACTTTACTGTCATTATCACGTCTCGATGACTATTTCTTTGTATCTTTGTATTAAAATCTTGAAAAAACCGGTCGAAAACGCGATTTGATTCTTATCCCCATCCGACGAGATTAAAAAAGATATATTCTAAATGTTTTCTATTGCGGTCTAGTTTTAAATTCTTATGTATCACGGAAGTAACTTTTTTTTTTTTCAAGAAAATGGAGATTTTATTACTAGGGGAAAATACCTATGGATCTGAACATGAATATATTGAATCTATTTCAAAATAAAAATTATGCCAGACATGTTACTGCAGACTATTATTACACAACTGCATTTAAATATGGTATTAACATTCAGTCAATTTTGAGTTTCTGACTTGTGTCAGATTGCGAGTTGACGAAAATTATTATTTTTTGGATTAGGTCGGGCTGCCATGTTGTTTTAAATGAAATTGTCTGGTTTCCGTCGGGTTTAATCATACAAGACTTTCTCTTGTATCTTGTGATATGCTCGCCTCTTACTTATTTTATAATGTCGCCTGTTTTCGTAAATACATGTTCTGTTTTTTATTTATTTATTTATTTATATAACACATTCGTTTTGCAATATCTCAAAATTCAACCTTTTCCATATGTGATATTTTACGAAATGAAATGTGCAATATGTTCGCTTTTTTGTTTCTTTTTTTCTTCCATTTTTGTTTTCATATTTCATTTGTTGGGTGTTACTTTTTTTTCCATGTAATTGACTCGTTGTGTTTTTCTTTTTTACTTCTTACTTTCTTTTTTTTATTTCTTCTTATCTTTTCTTTATTTTCTCTCTCTCTTTTTTCTTTTTTTTTGTGTGTGGTTGTGTGTAATTTGCTCTTTGTGTGTTGTTTTATGTAATGTATTCATTTTTGTGATGTTTCAAAACTCATGTACCATTGTCATTTTATGTTTCCAATTGTGTCATTTTATGAAACAATGGGATATGCTTGCCTTTTCTTTAGTTTTATTCTATTTTTGCATTTTGTAATTAATTCGCTATACATCAATATACAGTGGTGATTCATAAATATCGAAACAATAGGCTATCTCCTTAAATATTGCCCCTAGGCACATACTTCCAATTGGAAAGTTTCATAAAAAAAAGGTGCAAAATTTGATGAGATAAGTTGTAACTCCATGGGGGGGGGGGGGGGGGGGTATATTTGAGAAAATACAAAAATTAAGTTTTTATACGGCCCCCGTAAAACAAATTTTCCAATTAGGAATTTTTCCCTTATCCATTCCTGAATTAAACAAAAAAAATTCCATCTTCATATCTACAGAACTCAGAGAGATATATCAGATTTAATAATTCGTGTGGTTTCAAGGGATCAGACACAAATTGAAATGCGTGTAATTCAAGAAACAATGTTACTGTAAGGTGTCCGGGAAACATTTATTTATTTATTTATTTATTTATTGAGTTAGAATTTTGAATTTTTTTGTAATGGTTAACCATAAAAATTTTAAACAAAATCACATCATAAGACTTCTTAGAAAATTTTTTAATTTTTTTTTTTAAATTCAGAGTAATTTAAAATTGTTATAACTCGAAATATTATTTGTCGAATTGAATTTTTTTCTTTTAATTAAACAGAAATATATAAGTTTTAATTTTGATTCAGCATTTTAAAAAATATTAATTAAAAAAAAGCAATTTGAAATAGCAATTTAAAAAAAAGACGCAACTTATTTTAAACAAATATATTTTCAAAAGTGAATATTTTTTTCAAATTTGCCGAATTAAAATTTAAATAAAATATTAAAAAATGATATGCTCCAAGTTTGAACCATTTATCTTTAACGGTTATTGACTTATATCAATTTAAAGATGAGAAAGCTGAAAAAAACATACGATGCAGAAAAATGCATTTAAAGTTTTAAATAAAGATTCGCTCCTAATAGAGCGTTTAAATGCTTTTTAAAAACTTCCAGGTGAATAAGTAACTCCTTCCTGTAGCTTCAATTTTAAACAAATTCTTCTTTCTTTACTCTTTAAATGTGTCAGTTGATTTAAACAAGACTTTTCTAACATGTTGATTTCGAATTTTGCATAGTTTTAGCCCTGACATCTTCATATTTTCCCCCTTAAAAGTGGAATTACGCGAGGCGTAAAAGTTGCCTCTAATTACGGGTGACTCACTGTTAAAACCATTTTCATAGGCGATGCACTTAATTTTATTTAATTCATTATCTATACAGGTGTCTGTGCATATTTTAGATTTCTGCACAGGTCGAAATATGTACAAAAAAATTCTCATTTTTTCTTAAGATACAATTAAGATTATTTTAAAGAATACCACATACATATTTATAAGAAAATTTTACAGTATATTTTAGATTATTATGTGTTCGCATGACAAAAACATAGCTGCCAAAACTCTCACTTATCCTCCGTAATATGTAGATTAATTTAAACAATTTAACCACTTTAAAACAAGAAAATTTATTTAATGGATATTTGACTTATTTAATTTAAGGGATTTAAGCCGAATTTATTCAATCGAATTTCTTAAAAGAGTTTCTGGTTCGAACGTATTAAACCTGGGTCAAATAAACACACTTATAACGGAAGATTAGTGGGAGCTTGGCATCTATTAAAAAAATACGCAATCGCAACGTTAATGATTATGTATACTCTTAGACTGTTACATTCGAATAACGATTTATTTTTAAAAAACAATGTCGTTTGGAATAAATGAAAAATAGGTTTAAAAACATCATAGTTTTTGAAGCTGTATAGTAAAAAGTAGATGTTTGAAAATATTTCTGAGTAATTTATTAAAATATATTTCCAATGGTTTCGTTAAAAGAAGTTTCATTATCGCTATTACTATTTTTACAGAACTTATTGCCTGTCTAACACGTTCTAAGAATAATAAAGATACGGGCCGGCACGGCCCAGCAAGCGGGTCGTGCCGGTAATGGGCTTGGAGCCTAGCTCGGGCTCATGAAGACCTCTAGCATATTTCTCAAGCAAGTTTAACGCAAAAATCTATACGCTGTTTCTTTATATCTAAAAGTTAAAGCACTGTCTTAGATCGACTTTTAATAATGTGTAAATTTAGGGTCGATCCCTAACTTGCATTTCAAATGAACTGATATCGCTTCGCTCAGAAGTATGCTTAAGTGGTGTAAGTCACGAATTTTGGATTTTAATATCTCTGTGAATTTTTGCAGATATCAAGATGGAATTTTTTTTGTTTAATTCAGGACTGGATAAGGAAAAAATTCCTAAATGGAAATTTTATCCTACGGGGACCGTATAAAAATTTAATTTCTGTATTTTCTCAAATAGACCCCCATGGAGTTGCAACTTATCTCATCAAATTTTGCACCTTTTTTTATGAAACTTTGCAATTGGAAGTATGTGCCTAGGGGCAATATTTAAGGAGATAGCCAATTTTTCGATATTTATGAATCACACTGTATATCAAGATTCGCGATATATCAAGATTCATGTATTTTCCGTTGTGTTACTTTACGAAACAAACTGTGATTCTATAATTTATTTCAGTTTTCCTTCATTTTTCACTCATGCAGAGGCATGGCGTTCGAAAAATAAGTGAAAATTTTCAAGCGTTCATTTAGTTATCTTAAGGTAGATGCTCGTTATATGGAACTCTCAAAGACCTAGAAAAAAGTTCGAACTATACAATTTAAGACGATTATCAGTAAGTAAAACAGAAAATTATCTAACACCAGAAAAATGTTCTTTTCTATGAAATATATTAAATTTTGTTTAAAGCATATTAAATCATGCAAAATATATTACATTCTTAAATTAAAAATATATTAAAAGAACATTAATCTTAAAAAGACAATATAAAAGTTTACCTTTATCTTACATATACAAGTACAATATTAGAAAAAAAGCAGAAGGAATTAAAAAACATTTTAAAATAGAATTTTTTATGAAGATAAATTACAGTTTTGGAAAAAAAATCGAGTGATGTGTGTGTTAATTTGTTCTTTATATCAGTAATATCTTTCTAATTCGAATAAACATTCAATCTAAATAAAATTTTTCAAAATATTATTGGCAACATTACCGATTTTTCATTTGAGCGTGCAAAGGTATTGGGAAACTTTTCACCCAATGCTTTCTTCAGAAAAAGGAGTTTTTTTTTTTTTTTTTTTTTTTTTTTTTTTTTTTTTTTTTTAACAAGATATTACATTTTTTATTTCAAATTAACCGAAAAAAAAGTTCGAACCTACGAAGTAATATAATATTAGTCCACAAGCAAAATTTTCGGGACTTTATGATAAGTTAAAAATATCGCGAGTACACTGTATACAGGGTGATTCATAAAAGATGGGCAGAACTTTAAGGGGTTATAGTACACTTAAAGACAAATAATATTAAATAGGAGACTAAGGGTCCCAGACGTATTCCCAAGGAGATAGGGGGCATTAAAGTTTAGGGTCCGAAATTTCAAATGATTATAAAACATGGAAAAATTGGTCGATTCGTTTGCGGTTTTTGCAAAAAATTTTCTTTATGCCAGTATTTTCTTGAAATAAAATTTTAAAGTTCAATTTCAAAAAATGCCGATAGGGGGCGCTTTAGACTTTGGAGTAACAAACAACTATTTTTTAACGTTATTTTTTGTATTTCTTTAAATGATTTCGAAAGCTTAGACTTAAACTTAAATTTTGATCTAAAAATCTGAGTCCTAACGAGTAGTTAAGTAGCGTAAACTGAAATTTGAAATTTGAAACCCTTCTCCCCCCAGAACAAAAATCAGTTATTGCCGATCTTTGTGTCGTAGATTAGGCTCTAACTACTGCCGCGTTTTGCTAAAATTATTCTTTATGTCAGTATTTTCTTGAAAATAAATTTTAAAGAAAATTTTCAAAAAATTCCGATAGAGGGCGCTTTAGACTTTGGAGTAACGAACAACTATTTTATACCGTTATTTTTTGTGTCTCATTAAATGCTTTCTAAAGCTTAGACTTAAACTTAAATTTTCAGCTCAAAATCTGAATCGCTGAGCGTGGTTCAGTAGCGAGGGGAGGGGGTTCAAATTTCAACTTCTGAACATAGTTCAGTTTGCACTACTTAACCATGCCCAACAATTCTGTGCTGTGATACGAGGCAAAAATACAACTTTCGTCAAGGACTGCATAGTCGGAATTCACTCATAAAGGCACTGGCACAGTTGGAAACGTCGCTCATGCAAACGTTAAAGCTCCATTCCTGACGCTAGTCACCGGGTGCAGAAGGAAACAGAAAGTATGCAAATGTCAAATGGGGAAGAAGAAGAACACGTATGCAAAATTTCGACACGATTCAGGCATAAAAACCACTGAACGGTGAGTCAAGTGTAAGTCGCTGTAGTAATGAATCGGAAGATGGTTCCCTTCACGAATAAGGAAAAGGCTGAGATGCATTTAATTTACGGAGCGGCAGATGGAAATGGTGCAGAGGCACAACGAATGTACGGAGAGCGATTTCCTAACAGGCGGTTGCCTAACCGCAAAACTTTCGAGCGCTTGCACAGACAGTTGTGTGAGACGGGATCATTTCTCGCTTCCCGGTCGAATGCAGGTCGTGCAAAAAAGGACGAATCAGTAGTTGTTGCAGAAGCCATTCTGGATGTAGTAGCGGCGCAGCCAAGTACAAGTACACGAACAGTGGCTAGCCAGGTGGATACCTCACAGTCCACGACTTGGAGGGTACTGAAGGATGAACATTTGCTCCCGTTTCATGTGCAACGAGTCCAGAAACTGTCTCCAGGGGATTATCCAAATCGTATTGAATTCGCCCGCTGGTTTCTGCAGCAGAACGCGCTAAATCCACATTTTGGACGAACTGTGCTTTTCACCGATGAATGTACCTTCACACGTGAAGGTACATTTAACACACACAATGCACATGTATGGGCGGATGTCAATCCACATGCTACGTATCCACATGCTCATCAGAGACGCTTTTCCATCAATGTTTGGGCAGGAATCCTCGGAGACCACCTAATCGGACCGTACCTTCTTCCTGAACGCCTCAACGGTAAAACATACCTCACATTTCTGCAACATGTGCTGCCAGACCTGTTAAACGTTGTTCCTCCACGCATCCGGCGGGTCATGTGGTTCCAGCACGATGGAGCGCCAGCCCATTACGTACGAGACGTCCGCAACTATCTGGACATCACATTTCCGAACAGATGGATTGGTCGAGGTGGTCCTGTTGCTTGGCCTGCTCGCTCGCCAGATCTTTCACCCCTCGATTTCTTTTTTTGGGGACGATTGAAGGCTCTTATGTATGAGACACCCATTGAATCCCCCGAGGAACTGGTCGCCAGACTTTCCGCCGCTGTAGGGGAAGTGCTCGAAAAGCCTGATGTTTTCGCGAATGTTCGCCGTTCCATTCGTCGCCGTTGTTCTGCGTGCATAACCTCTGGTGGTCACAATTTTGAACATTTATTGTGATTACATGTTAATAAATATGCTTTGCTAACATAATCCTAATTTGTGTCTTTTTACCTCGTATCACAGCACACAATGTGTGGACATGGTAAACTGAACTGTGCTCAGGAGTAGAAATTTCAAACCCCTCTCCCCAGAAACTTAACCACGTCTAACGATTCAGATTTTGGGCTGAAAATTTAAGTCTAAGCTTTAGAAAGCATTTAATGAGACACAAAAAATAACGGTATAAAATAGTTGTTCGTTACTCCAAAGTCTAAAGCGCCCTCTATCGGAATTTTTTGAAAATTTTCTTTAAAATTTATTTTCAAGAAAATACTGACATAAAGAATAATTTTAGCAAAACGCGGCAGTAGTTAGAGCCTAATCTACGACACAAAGATCGGCAATAACTGATTTTTGTTCTGGGGGGAGAAGGGTTTCAAATTTCAAATTTCAGTTTACGCTACTTAACTACTCGTTAGGACTCAGATTTTTAGATCAAAATTTAAGTTTAAGTCTAAGCTTTCGAAATCATTTAAAGAAATACAAAAAATAACGTTAAAAAATAGTTGTTTGTTACTCCAAAGTCTAAAGCGCCCCCTATCGGCATTTTTTGAAATTGAACTTTAAAATTTTATTTCAAGAAAATACTGGCATAAAGAAAATTTTTTGCAAAAACCGCAAACGAATCGACCAATTTTTCCATGTTTTATAATCATTTGAAATTTCGGACCCTAAACTTTAATGCCCCCTATCTCCTTGGGAATACGTCTGGGACCCTTAGTCTCCTATTTAATATTATTTGTCTTTAAGTGTACTATAACCCCTTAAAGTTCTGCCCATCTTTTATGAATCACCCTGTATATACAAAACACATCGTTTGCTAACATTAGTTTTAAAATAACAATAGCAATTTATTTGAATACACCACTCGATTCGATAACAAATATCGAAATATTTCAAATCTGCCTCATTGTTTTCCATGCATAAAGGAAAATACATTCAATGTTTAGTTCTAACATTTAAATTAAATTCTAAATTCAGAATAACTAAATCAATACGATGCTCTCGGATATTATTGTTTAGAGACTATTGTCAAGAAAAGTAGTTATGCCGAAGGCATGCGGTTCTGCTTCTTTTGTTTTTTATTCACATAATATCAGTCATTTGCCTGTTCGGTTTTGAAATGTTTTTTAATAAGAAAGTTTTTTTTTCTTCTTCATTCGTATGAATATAGGGACTTTTGGACCAAATGTCCTCGAAGCATTTTAAAATTAAATAAAGAATCAAATAATTGGGATGGGCGATTTAGACGAAATTTCTGATCGAAAGTTTTATTTAAACAAATAAAAAAGTCCTTCCGCCCTGTAGCGGGAGGAAAATGTAGCTTTCACAGTCCATATTTTTAAAAATTCAACTCATTTTACTGAAACACTCTAAGCTAAAATGCTTGGTACCCGATTATAAAAGATTCAATCCCGGTTTTCGTTAATACTGAATTAGAATGCGAATTTCAGCATGAGAGTTACAGCATAGTAAAAATCAGAATGTTTCAAAATGGCAGTCACCCTAGAATTTCAAATTACTATAACTCAGCCATTTTTTAATATAAAGCCAAAACAAAAAAAATGTTTCGGAATCCTTGTATCACGATCTAACATTTAAAGGAAACAACTTTTCCAATTTATAATTTTTTATACATCTTTTGGAAATTTTCAAAATATTTCAAAAAATTAACTAGCTGCTATTTCGAAACAAGATGGCGCAGGAAGCTGGCCAACGAATTTGGTCGAGACCTTGACATGTTCTGTACACATGATTGGTCACATTTATATCGGTTCATAAGTACGAGAGTTACAGTATAACAAATAACAGATTGTTTCAAATTATCAGGCACGATAGAATTTCAAACTGCCATATATCAGCCATTTTTTTAAGATTTAGCCAAAACAAAAAATGTTCCAGAGTCCTTGTATCCCGTTTTAGCACTTAGTGAAAACAATTTTTCAATTTGTAATTCTTTTGTACATCTTTTTGAAATTTTAAAATCTTTAACTGGCCGCCATTTTGAAACATGATGGCGGATGAAGCTGGTCAACGAACTCGGTCGAGGCCTTGGTATATCCCATACACATACTCAGTCACATCCAAATCGGCTCATAAATAAGAGAATTACAGCATGAAAAATGTCATATATATATATATATATGTGTGTGTGTGTGTGTGTAAATCAACATTTGAACGGAGGGTGGTTTTGGGGTCTGGGGGTCATGATCGATGAAAATGTACCAAAATGTTTTGGAATTGCTTTCCTCCGAATGGTTGCAATAGGTAGCTTTTTGTAATGAAAGCTACCTAATAGTTCGAAAATTTTTCCATGGAGGGTGCTATATTTTTTATGTTACAAAAAACACCATAACCTCTAGATAAGAAATGTAGGCTATTTATTTCGTACGATTTACTACCATATTTCAATATCATGTGAAATGAAATTAATTGCTCTTTGGATATGGTTGTACTACAAAATGCGCAAGCGTTGAAATATGGTAGTTGATTGCGCAAAACTAATGGTCTGCAAAATAGCTGTTTTATAATATATAAATAACTGTTTTATGTTTAGTTTTTTTGTTCTTTTCTGCAGATTTGAAGGTGCAGCTCCATCTATGAGAAATTTTTAGAACTATTATTTTATCAGCTTAAACAAAACTTTTGATCATGATAAGCACTTTCGTCCAAAGACATTCCCCTATGCATATTAATTGATCTTTTAGGGAATTCTAAAATGTGTAGTGGGTTTATGGCTTCACCTGCATTTCTGACCAGAAAGAAACAATACTAAAAATTTCACTTACATTTTTATGTTAGAAATGTGAATCAAAATTGAAAATCCTCTTCGCATACATGTTATAGTTTGCATTTATTTGACAAATACTAATTAAGTGAATTTAGAAAAAGGATCGGTCGCTATTGTATGTGTATTTATGTATGTATGTCCGCAATTCTCTCACAAACCATTTAATGGATTTGAAGGAACCTTTTATACTATAATTCTAATACACTATGGAAGGTTTGAAACAAAAATAGTCATCGTATCAATTATAGTGGGAAATTATGACAGGGTACATGTCAAAAATATTATTAGATGATTGTCTACTATTTATCAAACGTGATCCATGTTGAGAACTAGTTACCCTTTATAAATAAGAAACTAGTAAAATTTGATTGGTCGCGTGGCTTTAGGACAAAAACTTGGCGAGCCTGTCATTATCGCCATGCTAATGCTTGTTGACTTGGTCACTCCTCTGATCGATTTTGTCCATCAGTTTGTGGAATGTGGGTTGCCATATTTTGGACAACAATTTTCAATCTGAGCACGTGTCCTGAACGTACGTCGTCACTATCTTATTTATAAAAGCACTCAGGGGACAAAACGTACATCAAATTGAATGTTGGATAACAATAAATGGTTATCACATATTACATTCTATTGTGACAAACCACTCTTGCTAAAATACGCCACCTGGCGTGTAATAAGTAAACAAAAATAGGTGGTGTTAATAACACGAGTGCTTTTGCTCAATTGTAAGCAAGTTATGGATTAAGAAACAGTCATTTGATGTCGTTTTCATTTTTTTATTCAAAAACTACTTGTGTCTATGTATGATGATTAAAAAAACTTTAAATGGAAAAGATAAGTTTGAGACTACTTGAAATTTTAAGAAAATAAATCATTCATTTCACATGATAATCCATGCACAGAAAAAAATAAAACCCAATTTGTGTTGAAAGATTCTTAGGTATGAGGCCAAATTGAGCCATACCTGTTTTGGTTACCACTGTGTATCCATTCTGGGCACTGTTACATACCCATTTAATGGATGGGTATTTGACAGTGCCCAAAATGGATACACAGTGGTAATTAAAACAGGCATGGCACAATTTGGCCTCATGCCTAGGAATCTTTCAACCCAAATTGGTTTTTTTTTGTGTGTGCTCTTCTACAACAACATGAAAAATGTTACAACAAACAAAATGTAAAAATGGTTTCTAATCTATTTTATGTTGCAATTACAAATGAATTATATTTGCTAGTTCAAGCCAACAAAATTAGAGAACTTTGTGCATCGGGAATATGTCCAAAGGAGAGATAAAATATAAAAATCAATATACATTCTGTAGTCTAATGAGTCTAGAATCTAAATAAAGGGAAAGTAACTCAGTGGGCATGAAGAAATACAGTTATTGATTACCCAATAAAATCTACAAAAAAAGGTGGGGGAGGTGGATACCGTGTTAAAAATCCACCAGTGATTAAAAAAAAAATTAAACTAATTAATCATAAATTAAACGAATAGCAATTTTAATACGTAATTGTGGCTCAAAGAATTTTCTTTTTTATTATTTTGATATCTACAATTTTCCAAAATTTTCTGATTTAAAAAAAAAAAAAAACTTTCGTTTATTTAAAAGATTCAAATCACTGCATTTTTAAGATAACTTTTTTGCTGTAATTTATTATGAATTAATACGAGGATAACTTATGAATAGATGTATTAACAGCAGATTGCAAACCATACAAAGATGCATAGATTTCAACTCGACCTTGCACATAATATTAAACATAAAATTTTTTATGCCAACGTCAATCTCAAAATTTTTTTTGTGCAAACAAAATTATTTAGGACTAGAGCCAAGCGAGCCCTCAACTACTCAGCAATTAGTACATTATTGTTATTTTTATTACGACTTTCTTTTTATTATTAAGAATGTTTTTATAACAATATCACTATATCCTTTTTCACATGTATCCATTCCTTACTATTTTGATAATAAATTCAATATTTGTCTCTAAAGTGTACAAGATGAGTAAAAATAATTGCTCTGATTCTAATTCACTGACTATAACTTCGTTGTAAAGAACGATAGGAAGAAACAATCTGAGCACAGTACAGAACACAGATGAAAGCTCAAAGTTGTGTCTGAGTACTTCGTAACACAGAAGAAAGCTCAAAGTTGTGTCTGAGTACTTCGTAACGCAGAAGAAAGCTCAAAGTTGTGTCTGAGTACTTCGGAATTGTTCTATATGACTCCCATTGGTCGTAAGAAGAAATCTTAAATCAATGTTTTATGGGCGATTTTGAAAGAAAAGTTGTACGGTTCTTTTCTCTTCCCTGAGGCAACTGTTACATGCAGCAGTTATTCGGATGTACTACAGATATGGCTAATATCATAACTTGATACAGATGCATCAGCCGTTATGACCATTTCTCATAATGTATGGCTTAAAATGTGCTACCATTTGAATTTGAATTATGTCCGTGTGGCCAAGGATAATCACAAATAACAGTTATAAAATACTTAAATGAAACTTTGAATTTCCATGTTATGCTCAGATTGCTGCTTCCTGTCGTTGACTAGAACGAATTTATTTACATCAATTATAATCAAGGGAATTTTTTTACTCACCCTGTATATTTATGTCTGCATTTCGTAAGCCCTTTGGGCATATTCTACCTGCATCAATTTATTAAATTATCTTTTTATATTTTTGTATATTCGAACTCAAAGACGTAATTTCTAATCGCCTTATAAAAGAAATAAGAACGAATTTCATTTGGGTTTATTGAAGCACTTTTATAATGGTGAAAAATATAAAGGGATTTTAATATGCAACTTTAATATAGATAATCTGTGGTTCCTAAACTTTCATGCCTCGCGTACTCTTTGAAAAATTATGTGTGCCTGGTGTACCCCCAGTTTATTTTTACTTGTGAGAGTCACGAATAAAAAATAGAAACTAAAATAGTGGAATAATTTTTTTTTGTTTCCTATTTGTGTTTCTGGTTCTTTATGCGCAATATTTTCACCTGGTGGTCGAAATTTGAACTATTTTTAATTGGATATTTCTCTTCTCCATTGTCCCAATAATGTATATACCAAGTTTCAAAGAAATCCGTCAATCAGAACGAGGTCCAGATTGCTCTGATTAGTGTAACTGCAATTGTAACCACCCTGTATTAACAAACAACATTAGAAAGTGAAATTGAAGCCGTTGTATAATAGAATCCCATTACCCTCTTCAACATTATGATGAGACTACTACAATCAATATAAATAAAATCCATTCTAATTTAAAATGCAATTACAAATGAAATACATCTGTAAACTACAGAGCCTGCAAAGTTAACAAGCTAATACACGCAGAATATACCCAGGAGGCGGATAAAGTGTAGAAATCAATACATACGCTGGAGACTAATAATGAATTCAGTATCTAAATAAAGGGATAGAATAGCGGATGAAAAAGAACCCGCTAATAATGAACTGATGTAGTTACTGATTAGCCAATAAAGGAAAGGAAAAGAGAATGGGGGGAAATGCTTGATTGAAAAGTCATCTGTGCACAAAAAATGTGGAAATGAAAGTTCCCATTAATAATAAATGAAACAAAAGTAATTTAATTTCATTATTGTGATGCGTTTCAAAGAATTTTCCTTGTTATCCCCTTTAATAATTCTGTAACAACAGGAAAAAAAATCTTTATCTTATCTAAAGTAACAAATTTAAAATTTGAAGTTAGAATTTTAATTATCGAGATTTGCAATAGCAACGTATAGAAGAATGAAGAATATAAAAACTTCAAACATTTTCACTTATGTAATCTTAAAAAATGTATTGTATCCTGAGACAAAGTTAAGCGACCAGACAAATTTCAAGATTTCAATGCTTGATTGAAAAGTCATCTGTGCACAAAAAATGTGGAAATGAAAGTTCCCATTAATAATAAATGAAACAAAAGTAATTTAATTTCATTATTGTAATGCGTTTCAAGGAATTTTCCTTGTTATCCCCTTTAATAATTCTGTAACAACAGGAAAATTAAAAAAAAAATCTTTTCTTACCTAAAGTAACAAATTTAAAATTTGAAGTTAGAATTTTAACTATCGAGATTTGCAATAGCAACGTATAGAAGAATGAAGAATATAAAAACTTGAACCATTTTCACTAATGTAATCTTTAAAAATATATTGTATTCCTGAGCCAAGGCTAAGCGACCAGGCAATTTTCACAAAATATTTTATTCGAAAACGTATCTAGGTAGTATTAATGTAATCTAAGTAGTTATTATTTTACAATGTCTACTAATTTAAGTTTCCGATACGAAACATATTTATATTGGGTCCTCCGTAGCCAAGTGATTAAGGAACCACTCCGCTAATCGCTTGAGAGCGTAGGAGTCAGGGCGACAGGTAGAACTCCCGGAATATTCCGGGCTGTAATTCTTCGGTGATGTAATTTCTTTGTGTCTATTCCGCCCTCATCAAGAAGATTTATGTAATTGTCGAAGTCATGTATGTATTTCTGCGAATAAAAGTACATGGATCATTCGAGACAACAGCCTATGTAGCTATAGGTCTCAAAGCAACACTCCTTCAAATGTTCAAATGTTCAAACATATTTATAGAAGGAGCATCCTTGTTCAAAGCAAAAATAATTTACGCAGCGCAATTAAGAAATCTTGTATGAATCGTATTAGATTCATATGGTCGGTGGTTAATGTGTTAAACCAAAATAGAAATAAGGGTTAGAAACTTCTTTAAAATTTGCATCAAACTTCAAGACTATTACGGGCAAAGACTGGCGACTATTTTTTAGAATAAAACGTACCACAATTTACAGAAAATCTTTTTTTCGGTAGATTTTTATTGAAATTATTTAGTATAAGTGTCTGCAGAGATTACATCGAAGAACAGTGATTTTCTGGCACGGGGTTGGGCAACGGATTTCGAGTGATTTTGGTCTACTGAATCATATATGATTCATATGGTCGGTGGTTAATGTGTTAAACCAAAATAGAAATGAAGGTTAGAAACCTCTTAAAAATTTGCATCAAACTTCAACTATTACGGACGAAGACTGGCGACTATTTTTTAGATTAAATCGTATCACTATTTACAGAAAATCTTTTTTGCGCTAGATTTTTATATTGAATTTATCTAGTATAAGTGTATGGCAGAGATAACACTGAAGAACAATGATTTTCTGGCATGGGGTTGGGCAACGGATTTCGAGTGATTTTGGTCTACTGAATCGTATAAGATTCATATGGTCGGCGGTTAATGCGTTAAACAAAAATAGAAATGAGGGTTAGAAACTTCTTAAAAATTTGCATCAAACTTCAAGACTATTACGGGCGAAGATTGGCGACTATTTCTTTTTTATATTAAATCATACCACAATTTACAGAAAATCTTTTATTTTATGGTAGATTTTTAATGAAAATATCTAGTATAAGTGTATGGCAGAGTTTACACCGAGGAACAGTGATTTTGCGGGACGGGGTTGGGCAACGGATTTCGAGTGATTTTGGTCTACTGAATACGAAAATAATAGCAGATTTTCTAGATTGGCTCTTATGTTTGAAATACTGCCAACAATCTGATAATGGCACAAGTACAAAAAATAACATTGAATATGTAAAAACGTTTCTTAGGGTTCCGTACTTAAAAAGTAAAAACGGAACCATTATAAGATCACCCCTGTGTCTGTCCGTCTGTCTATCACAGCCCTTTTACTCGTAAACTATGGGACGTGGAAAGTTCAAACTTGGGAAAGTTATAAAGCCTTTTTACTCACATATTTTCAGAGTATTAGCCATTCACACATGTGTTTAGGAAAAACTTAAGGGGCTAATTAAGTTACGTGGAAAAAAAACGTGGTTTTCTTTTTGTATATCGTGTTATCGTGTGGGGTATCGTGTGAAAGATCTCATAATACCGAACTCAAAAATATATTTTTTTTAATTTTAGGTATCACTACATAGTATAAAACAAAGTCGCTTTTTCTGTCCCTATATCCCTATGTACGCTTAAATCTTTAAAACTACGCAACGGATTTTGATGCGGTTTTTTTAATAGATAGAGTGATTCAAGAGGAAGGTTTATATGTATATCCATTAAATAGTGGAGAAATACTGTTATTTTTGAGGTTTTTAATGTGATGTTGTAAATAATTTCATTTTTTCCGCTTATACATTGCAAACGCAGGCTGAACCCTACAAGATTTATCAAAATAATGTACTAATTATTGTACACATTAAAAAGGTCTACAGAAAACACAAAGAGATGAAGGTTTTCAAGGTTGACCCGAAGCAAAGCGAGGGAGGGCCGCTAGTTATATTTTAAAAGATACGGTAAAAAATACACTGCAAAAAAAATGTCCTCCCACTCTATTTCCGAATGAACTAAAACTAAAATTATGAAAAATTTAGGAGTAGTTTATTTAAACCTTTCAGGAAAACAATAGCGACTTTCCTAGGTAGCATAGTTTTTGAGAAAAACGCATTTTTCCGTTAAACACAAACTTTACTTTTTAGAACGGTCAGAAGGAGAGTTGACGGGCGCTCGATGTATATGTATCGACGCAGAATCATCCAAGGATATTTGATAATGAATTTCGAAAATAAATGTCGGTAATTAGCCGAGATATTAATTCAGTTACTTGAAAAAGAAAACTTTCTTTTTATATATCGTGTAGGGTTTTGTTCGAAAGATCTCGTAACATCGAACTCAAAAAAAATATATTTTTTAATTTTAGGTATTATATTTTCATAGATATTGTCGAAAGTATACTGGAAAAATACACCCCCCCCCCCTTCCTCTTATTTTTCCGAATCCATTGAAACTAAAATTATGAAAAAAAATAGGGTAGTAGGAGTTTATTAATTAATAAATTTAATGTACGGAACCCTTTGAGCACGAGTTATACTCGTACTTGATCGGTTTATTATTTTAAATTGTATTTTGAGTGAGATAGATATTCCAAAACAGAAATATAGATTTAAACTTTATTGTTAAAACCGTTCCCTGTGTGATTTTCTCGAATGTTTCTCTTCAAGACTGCCACCACCAAAAATTATTCGTTGGGGGCCACTGTAATACTTACCCATCATGGATATGCATAATATAAAACATGAAAATAAAACATGTGTAAACTATTTATAAAATGCATTGCAATTCGAACAAAATCGAGGCTTGATGACGTCATAGACTTTAAATGCTCTATTACTGAATTGCGTAAAAGAAACACCCTTATAACTCTAAAATTGATAGTTTACTGCGTCGGGTTAACCGTTTTATTTCCAATTAAAATATATCTTTGAATTGAAATTTGAATGAAATACAGGTGATGAAAAATCAAAGAGTATGAAAAATAGGATTACAAATATCTCGGCAACTAATTAACCGATCAACTTCATTCTTTATGCAAAATTTATATGTTTTTTATTGTCTTTTATATTTACTCCTTAAAATAAACAATTTCGAAAATTTTGATATACTTTTTATTAGAACGAATATTTCGAAAGTCCGAAAAAAATGGTTCCGGATACCTGGTTACTGAAATTCAATAGGCTTCTTCTCATTATTACATACTAAGCACATACCAAATTTCAAGTCTCTATCTCAATTTGTTAGGGAGATAGAGCGTTTACAGACACACATACAGACAGACGGACAGCAATTTTTTTTTCTAAAAATATGTTTTCCGGAATCACTAGTGTCTGAAACGTATAAATCTGTCAAGATTTTTTTTTTCGATTTAAAAACGATTACAAGATTTACCCTATACTACGTATGATGGGTAAGTAAAAGAATTATTTAAAGAACCAGAGCCATTCCAACCAACTACTACATTTTCCATAATTATAACTTTTGTATGTATAAAAATCACCAAAGAGATGTAATACCGCAGAATTTGTTTGTTTGTTTGCTTGTTTGTTTGTCCCCATGTGTTATTTTTCGAGAAGCTGTACGAATGGGAAAAAAATAGTCCGCTAAGAAGTATATGTTCTGAGTCCTGACCCATAGTCAAAGGATTATTATTAAACATTTATAACTTCTACAAGTGCATGTATATCATCGTTCCATACATGTTTTGAACATATATACTTAGTTATCACAATTAGATAAGTGTATACTTAAAAATAAACAACATTATAAAATGAAACGAAAACTTTTTTATGTTAAAATTCTTTTATCCGCTACTCTGCAACGATATGAAAATACTATAAAATCAACATAAAATTAATTATAATTTAAAATGTAAAATACATCAAACACAAATTACAAATATATACAAACCAGTGGGCCCCGTGCGAGGATTTCGCACTGCAATCTAATACTTTTTATCAATATGTAATATTTATTAGCTGCAGGTTTAAATTTCTAAAGAAAAAGTAAGGATAAAAATATCTGCAAACAACATTTAGTTTTTAGTCAAGCCAAAATACTATCTAAATTATTCCATCAAAGTAAGAGTAAAAACTGATTCAAAATTGCAAAAGGCACGCTCGAGAAAAAAAATTAACAATCGTATTTTAACTGCATTAGAGGATGACGTCATCCGCTTCAGGAAAAACATGGGGCATAGAAATATAAATCTAAACATTTTAATTTCAATTTCGTTTTTTAATCATAAATACAGCACCTAGAATACATTCTAGGCGCTGTATCATAAATAAACCCATGCGGTGTTTTTTATAATCATTGCTGAGCATCATATAATGTGGTATTTTATTTTTGTGGCAACACTAATTTCAGGAAAACCTTTCATTTCTTTTATGAAAACAATGCAAAGTTCCGATTTAATTTTTAATTATCAGCAAATTTTAATTAAAAAACATGTTTTAGGAAAATGGAAGTGTACTATGTCAGAAGCCGGTTCAAAATCCTTTCATATGGTATCTCATTCGTCGTTCTGCGTTTCGTATTTTCTTAGAAAAAGTGATGTTGACAGGAGAAATAATATATACGCTTAAATACCTCTTAGAGCTTACAAAATTACGAAGCTAATGTAAGAGGAATATGCCCAAACGGCGAATGAAATGTAGAAATCAATATATACCCTGGAGTCTTAATGAATTCAGTATCTAAATAAAAGGAAGTGAATGTCGAACGAAAAAGAACCCGATAAAAAGGAACTGATGCAGTTACTGATTAGCCAATAAAGGCCACGAAAATGGAAGAAGTTGGATGCTTTATTAAAAAGCGATCTATGCAGAAAAAAGCAGAAATCAAATTCTTATAAATGATAAATGAAACAAAGATAATTTAATTGTATTATGGTACTACTTCCCATTGAATTTACCTTGTTATATCTTTCTCTGATATTTCCAGACCTCAGTAAAATCTGAAAATCTATTTTCTCTTACCAAAAGAAACAAATCACTAGAATTTGAAGTTAGAATTTTA
Organism: Maratus michaelseni; assembly: GCA_963931845.1. NCBI lineage: Eukaryota > Metazoa > Arthropoda > Arachnida > Araneae > Salticidae > Maratus > Maratus michaelseni. The sequence goes on from OZ007594.1 coordinate 60,217,699, forward strand.
ATTATCAAGGTTTATAATAACGAAGTAAGATAAAATTAACATAATTGACATGAACTTACTAATGCATTTATTAATACAGACTTACTAATACATCTTTTCTAAAACACTGTCCATCATAAAACACTGAAAATTATAACGAGAAAATATTCATTTTTAGTGTATTGTTTTGAACAATGAAGATTGTTAATTTTCAAACATTCAACATTACGATAATATGGATTAAAATAAACGGTAATGCTTTTACTTCATGTAATAAAAGTTAATTAAAGATATTTAAAGGACATTCATGTACAATTATGCAAAGTTGTGGGTAGAAATAGTGAACTTTTTTTCCTGGTTTTGACCAGCATTTTGCAGAAATCCGCCTTCGTTAACGTTTGACGTGTAACGGTATTTGCTCTAGTCTTCTGACCGCCCAGCGAAACAAAAATGTAATATTGTTTTCTCTGTAATGTTTTAAAAATGCTAAAAAAAGATTATTTTTCCAACATGACATAAAAAATGTTATTACGTATATGAATATAAGCCTTGAGATTAATAATCATTACTCCTTTTTTTAAAAATTCATTATATCTGTACAAATATTTTCATTTGAATAATGTTTCTATTGCAGTGAAACCTACAGTCTAGTGAACGGATATATCAGTTCACGGTGATTAAAAGGCTAGAAAATTGCATCACCTCCTTATAACACTCTTCAAATATCACGACATTCAAATGAATATTTTTGCTGTAGAATAAATATTTGCTATTAATGCTGCACTTTTAAATGAATATTTTCGCTCTGAAATAGGTATCTATATATATATATTACGCTATCGTGTGAGGCACATAAATCGCGATTATTTGTTAATTGTTTAATGGCAACGCCCGATTGAAACGCATCTCCTTGGTTATTGTGTAAAAATCCTTTGGCAGGATTTAGGCCAGGATTTTTTACATTTAACTGTTTGGTGCTGCCATCTACAGGAATAAAAGCGAAACAAAAAATGATTTCTGATTATAGTGCAAATAAATTGTAATTATAATTTGGAAATATTAACAATTAAATGTATATTTTTATACATTGAAATATTGATTTTTGTAAGCATTTAATATTTATAATTTAAAAAATACAATTAGCAATATAAAATTTAAAATGTAAACAAAGCAATGGTTTTTAAAAAGGGAAAAGTAAGTGTAATAATTTTCCCTGACCGTTTCATTTTTTAAACGTAACTGTTATACTTTTGAACTTTTAGTTCTTATTTATTTTTTTACAAGTTTTTAGTATAAATAAATATTATTCAGTCTTTTCTTTTATGAAGTCTACTCCACCGTTATATTTTTCAATGACAGTCTGCCCGGGCAACACCTGGCAGGTCAGCTAATTTTTATTATTTTTTATACCGCTAACCAGGCCCCTACCTGCCCGGCATGAATGCCTAGCTTGACGGGTTAGTACCAGGGTGCGGGGCGGAAATCGCCTGATCACCTGTGATCCACCTGACTATAGATTTGTTGACATCGCTGCTGTGCTTGATCTCTTGTGGTTTGCTACAGTTATCTTTGATTGCCCGTTCAAGGTTTCTGTTTAACTTTGTTGAATTGACAGATTTAATAGGTCTCGTAATTTAGAACCTTGATCAGGTGACGAGACCCTCACCTGACTAGGCACACCCAGAGGTATAATTCACAGGTAACTTGGAGGGCTTTGCACCCATGACGGATTTTACATGCACCAGGCGCCATTAGCGTACATAGATTTTCGTATTTGTCGTCTCTGTTGACTTATCACGCTCATGGTGGATTGTCGCTGTAGTGTTTATCGCCTTTTTTAGGGGGCTGATAAAACACCACATGCATTTTATTTAAAACACCATATTTTCACGCAACATGCTTAGAATTTATACTTTACATACAAAGCTTTTTCAATAAATAAAATGTAAAATAAACCCCTCTGTCGATAAGATGATGAGGAAACTTTCAACTCAGGAACTTTCTATGATCGAGATTAAATGAAAACTTGATAAACATAAATTTAAATTGAGGAATCTAACATAGTATTCTATAGTTTCTAATATCAATGCTTTTCAACAAAGGAAAATAATAACTACTGTAAAGATAAGAGATCTGTTTTATATTACACCCTTTTTATCTTCTTCAACATTATTATAATGCTTCAATCAACGTAAATGAAATCCATTCCAACTTATTTTACAAAGCAGTTACAAATAATTTACATTGGTAAGCTCGGGTTTAGAAAATTAATACACTAATGGAGTAGGAATATCCCCAGAAGGCGGTAGAAATGTGGAAATCAATATCTACTTTAGAGTCTAATAATGGGTTCAGTATCTAAATAAAGGGAATGGACAGTTGGTGAAAAAAAAACCCGATGATAATGAACTGATGTAGTTATTGATTAGCCAATAAAGGCTACTAAAGCGAAGGGAGTAATGCCGAATTAAAAAGACACTGGTGTTTCAGAAAAGCGAAAATTATAACAAATTAGCTTGTAAAATATTAATTTGTTAGATAAATGGCATATCTAATCAATTTCTTTAATAAAGATGCATTTTGAATGATAAGAAAAATGATAACTATAGATACAAGATGTGTTTTATATTACTGTCCTTTTAAATTTTTCAACATTGTGAGAATGTTTCAATCAACACAAGTAAATTTATTCTAATTTATTTTACAAAGCAGTTAGTTACAAATAATTCGGTCAGCTCAAGTTCACAAAATTAATACAGTAACACAGAGGCTGGTCTCAGATTTTCTAGACGAGTTTGTTTAGTTGTAAAAAAAGTCGTCTTCATAGAAAAATTATTTTTCACAGCAAATATGTTTTTTAAAGTACAAATTCTCGTCTGGCAACTGAAAATTTTCTTTACATGCAAAAGTGCGTTTTTAAAGAAAATCGATGAATGGAAGGCTATATGTCTCACTTTCTGAAGAGAATTGTTCGTATTCGGTTATCAAAAAACGTTGTGAAAGGCATGGTTTTTCGTTACCTCTCCATTAAGCAGTCGACCACTTTTCATAACAAAAAACTATCGCCAAACTGTAAGATTAAACGCCAAAAATGCAGTCCCATTTACTTGATGTCAGAAGCATTATACGTGTTTGTTATGTCATCAAGTGGTTTTTAATTCGACATTTACGTGTATTTTTCATTATGTTTTACTGATTTATTAGTTATTTCATTAATTAAAATAACATTTGTTTCCTTAAATTCTTATATTTTATTTATTTATTTATTTGGATATTCCAATGACAACATTCTCCCGTTTATTTGGCGTTACAGTTTGGCGATAGATTTTTGTTATGAAAAGTGGTCGACGGGATAATAGAGAAGTACCTGTTTTTCTATATCTAAAGCCACAGTAGGTAATATTGTCAATAAGACAGGGAAAAAAAGTCAATGTCTGGCTTCAAGTGGAAAAATTGTTCCAAATATGTACCCAAGAACAAAAAGAAATTTTTCGAATTTCGCAAAGATAAGATTTTTTATTATAAAAAAAAAGCCCAAAAAACACAATGTCCGTTGTCTGTCTCCGCAGAATATCGCCAAACGAAGAACATGATGCAGAATTCTATATGAGAAGCATTTAACCGGAGAAAAATGAAAAAAAATATTGTTACAATAGATAAAGTTTTCATCTATTTAATTATTGTAATAAAAATAGATCCATTTATTATCATCAAAGAGGAGGAAAAAAAATCTTAAACCAGGGTTCAATGTATCTAAAGAAAGTTTTAGAAAATAATTTATGGTTGTTGCTGGCTTTGCATATAACGACAAATTAAAAATAAAAAGAGCAGAGAAAATGTTAAGATCAACTCTACATGCTATTAGGAACATATTTCACTCCAAATCCTCAAATATGAAATTTCTTTACTCCCAGTGTCATCAATCTGTTGAACTACATCACGTAAAACACGTCGTAAAACAAACAGGTACTGTTAACTACAATCCACTGTTCACACATAATCACACTCCACTGTTAATTTCCTGGAAAAAATGGAACGAGAAACGGGTACCAGGGACATATCCTTCATTGATATAAGAGAAGGTGGCCTAAAATGATCCTAACGGGCAAAACGATCCACATATGTTTTCTTCCAAACAGGTCACGCTATCTACAGGGTAACACATAAATTAGTTGTGATAGATAAAGAAGAGGCAACGGCGGTATTCAAGCGATTGCAGTATTACGCATCTGAATAGAATTCTTTGAAAAATTGGTTTTTATAACATTTTTCATAAGGTAGACACTAACTTTCATATTTATGTAGATTACAGTCTTTCCTCTACAGAAATATGACTTGGTTTATTGAATGGAGTATGTTTTTAGGTGTGAATTACACTTATGTATTGTCATAATTACTTTTATATCTTTTATTTTGCCGATAAAAAACAATTTACAATTATTTTTAAATAAGGATCATTGTGCCCTTTGGTGAGGGTAAAATGATCTTTTGGACACTTTAAAAAAAAATCTATTTTTTTTCCTTACTCAATTTGGATTTAAAATATTATTAAAATATGTTTATAATGCAAAATATAGTGCAAAACATACTAGCAAAGGGCCAAAGTTTTATTTAAACAGTTATGTTATTTTACACAAGTTATTTTCTTAAGGGAATTCGACCTACAACACTTCGTGGACTTTGGAAAGCTGTTCAAGAAGAATGGGTCAAAATACCTCCCCCAAAGTAGAAAAAGCATTATTGTCATGGCCATTTGAACATTTAAATCACAAATATTGTATGCAACAAATTTTTGTAAGTACCATAAAAATCGTCTAAACAAATGTGCGAACACCATTTGCACAATAGGAATATCAACAGAAGGCTGTAGAAATATTTAAATTAATATATACTTTAAAGTCTAATAATGGGTTCAGTATCTAGATAAAGGCAATAAAGAGCGAGTGAAGAAGAACCTGATGATAATGAGCTGATCTTAGTTATTGATTAGCCTACAAAAGTGAAGGGAGGAATGCTGAATTAAAAACACACTAGTGTTTCATAAAAGGCAAAAAATATTTTGCCATTGATAAGAAATCAACCTACCAAAGATTTATTTTGTTAGGTAAATGGCATCTCAAAACAATTTTCTTAATAAAAAATGCCTTTTAACAACAAAAACAAACGATAACCATAGGTAGAAGATGTGTTTGATATCACTGTCTTTTTTTAATTTTCAACATTGTGAGAATGCTCAACATAAGTAAAATCCACACCAATTTATTTTACAAAGCAGTTACAAATAATTTACATCAGTCAGCTCGCGTTTACAAAATGAAGGGGTCAGGTAATCTTTAAAGTGCCAAAAATTAAATTTTTTTATTAGCTTATAATTAAATACGATTCTTTAGGAAAATTTTAATATAAACCCCTAGCAAACATTCACCTTAGAAGAGGAGTTATGTCTAAAACAGTCTGAGTTCATTTTATATGATCAAGGGATATTTTGATCTTTGAAGTCAATTTTCGACGAAAAAACGACGACTTTGGTCATTGCGCGCACGATTCCTGAAAAATGGTTGGTTAGAATTTCATGAAATTTTGATTGAATGTCTTAACCATATCGATGCACACAATGACCTATTATTATGTTTCTCGAGTAACAAGTTTAGAATTCATGGCTAGTTTTGTATTAAAAAAAACTCGATATTTTGAATTTCTCTAAAAAAAAAAAAAAAAAAAAAAAAAAAATATTTCTCAGGATTTACACATTTTATTTTTTTCATTTTCGGTCATTTTGAGAACACATTATATCTGTACTCATAAATTTTTTTTGGCTGGTTTTAGAAATTCAAATGTGAAAATTATGCGAGCAATGAATACAAGAATAATTCTTTCGTAAAAATTGTATTACATTTTAAAATAAATTAAAATGCTTTATATGAGTGTATACATTTTTTAAAAATTTTATTTGATAAAATAAACCTTTATTAATATGTGTTTTAAATTGTATAATTCAAAGTCAATTAGCTGCGGAGTTACTGTAATTCTTATATAGAGATCCCCTTTCCATGTATTTTGTGAGTTCAAAGGTTGCCTGACCCCTTATACGGTAAAAGGAATACCCCTAGAAGGTGGTAGAAATGCGTAAACCAATATGTACTTTAGTGTCTAATAATGAGTTCAGTATCTAAATAAAGAGAATGGAAAGCGAGTGAAAAGTATCCTGGTGATAATGAACTAAAGCAGCTATTGATTAGCCAATAAAGGCTGCCAAAGTGAAGGGAGGAATGCTACATTAAAAAGACACCAGTGTTTTGTACAAAGTGAAAAATATTTTCTCATTAATTATAAATTAATGTATCATTGATTCCTTTTGTTAGATTAACGGCATTTCAAAATAACATTCTTATTATAGCTTTTTTTGCATCCTCGTTACGCCAAAGTTTTGTGAAAGTTAAAAATTTACTTTCCCTTTACTTTAAACTGGAATCCTATAAAATTTTAATTTAATGGGCCATTTGTGTATGCGGCAGGGGAGGAACAATAATTAATCCCTACGAGCATGGCTTTTGACAAGCCTTGTCATGTGATGCAGAAAATTCAAATTGGATTTTAACAGACCTAAATAGTGTTGAAACAAATGCTCCATAACAATGCACTCTGTCTTCCAATCTCTCCATCATATTGCTGTTAAATTTAATTTTTGCCTTTTATACAGCTGTTTTTTAAATATTTAAATTGAAAAGGAAATTCCTCTCTCGGTTACTAGAAAGGGTTAAGTTATAAGAAAACCACATGGAAGAGCAAAAGAAATGCAGGTTTAAAAAGAAAAAGTAAATAGGGATTTAAGATTAGTTTGAGATTTCATAATTTCGCGTTTTATTAAATACCAAGTTTAGAGACTGCAATTAATCTGCAATTTTTATGGAATAAGGAAATCGTATTTTCAGATTTATACAATATATATATATATGTATATTGTTTTCTTAAATCAACATTTAGTATGCGATTACATCTAAAATGTAAAAAAAAAAAAAAAAGAGAAACGCTTCTTGATCTAGTAAGAAGGTACATGAAAATACACTCATGTCCAAAAATTAAGGGCAGTGACCGATTTTTTTTTTTTTTTTTTTTTTTTTTTTTGATTTTAGACGTTTTGTCGAATATCTACTGAATTCTTTACGAATTGTCCTTGAACTTCAAGAATGTAAAGAACATGTTTGATTTCGTAATTTTCAGTGAAGATTTTGTCGCGAAGGCAATTAGGGGGAGGGGGAAATAATAATTTCAATAATAAGATAATATATGCGATCACCCAAGTAACAGAAAATGCTAAAAATGGCCTGTCACTGTAGCAAATGACTATGTACGTCCTGTCCGATATTTGTGTGCATTTGTGTAAGCATAGAACGCATATTCATGAAAATGTTAACGCTTCTGTGCAAATTTCAAAGGTTTTTTGTTTATAGCATATTAGAGTTTTCAACCGAATTTATCCCCACTTTCCGAAAACTTGACAAAGAACAGTGGAAATAAGATACTGCAATTAAAATATTAATATATTGAATATTTGATGAGATATGGCTATTTGTATGAAATAAATTTTAACTGCGCATGCGCGAACTACAGCAAAGATTTTTTTTTGTCATGATTTGGTAGTCATTATAGAGCAACTCATATAAAAAGACCAGTCAAATATCGTGAAAACTGAAAAAGATACAGGCAATTGGGTGAGCTAATTGATAAATTGGAGAGGAAATCCCATATAATCCTATGATTAAAAGTTTCAATCTTTAAATTCATTATTCTCAATTTGTGTTTTTTTTTTTTTTTTTTTTCAAAATATCAGTATGATGAAAATCTACTTCAGACTATATTTTCAATTTACTGAATTTTCTTAATGGACGATACGATCCTCGTGGTATATTTCATAAAATTAAGGATTGGATTTTCAGTAATCTAAACAGTTTATTTAAAAATAACAAAAAAAAATAAAAATGTTAAATAAATAGTCATTTTTATTGTATTTATGTCATGACATTTTATTTACTTTTTCTTAAACGATTTTTTTTTAATCTGTCCTTTATAAAACAGCATAGACAAGTGCGAAAATAAATTGTTTCAAAAAGTTCAAAATTGTAGAAGATGTATGGTATAAAATTTCCTTCAAAAATTCTTTTTAATTAAAGTTTCAAAATTGTCCTTAAACCAAGTCCCCTTAGTTCGAACTTATCTTTATCAAATCGGTTCATTCGAACTAGAAAATTTAAAATTTTCTAGATACTTTTAGAACAGATACATTTTCCGTATGTGTTCCGACGACACATATAATATTACGCTGCTATTGGCCAGAATTATGCCACGTGGAATCATGTGAAACTGGAAACAATAATAATAAATGGTTTTCACCATTCCCGATTTAGAGATAAGCAAGAAAAGCACAATGCAGAAAAATGTGATAACATGATGCCAGAAACTTCAAAGAAAAATTCATCTGCAAAAACGATACATTTTCTGAATATTTCATATAATGATTTCAATATTTATGAGAAATTAATTATTGAAAAAAAAAATGTTGAAGCAATTACTGGCCAATAGATAGAAAAGATAACTGACTTCTTGAGTAACTGATACTAACTTCTTGATTAACTGATAACATCGGAAGATGATTAGATTCTAAACTTCTTAAAACTGTTCTAAACTAGCTAGTTTCTGACGCTTCGTAATTTAATTTTTGTTTGAAAACGTATCAAACTGGCAGGTGCTCTTTTTAAGAAACTATGTAACGGAAACTGTTTTTTTACCGTTTATCGGTAACGGCAGAAGATTTTTCAGAAAATGCTGTCAAAGTGCGTGTTTTGAACCGAATTTGTTCCGAATTGAACCGGTACAGGACAGGGAAATAACTGCCGTCTTGAGACAACAATCGTTTATAACTTAATACTTAATTCATTTATTGGAAAATGAAAAAAACTGTTAAATTACAAATCACTTCAATAGTAATTCCTCCAAGTATCATGCTTTTATGTTTAAAAATGGGTCAGAAAATGTGGCAGAAAGTTTCGCGTTTTACAGCGGGGTGTTTTCTCTTCTTCTTCTTCTTCTCTTTCGATCACCGCCTAAACAATTTATTCATTCAGCATTTTGAAAACTTTTATTCGGATGGAGTTTTCAGCAGATAATTTGAAATAAAATTACTATAGCTGAAAAATGTAGAAATAACAAATTCTAACAAATATTACTTAATTTTTTTAGTGTAATTTTTCTTCGTTAAAATTTTAAATTCATTAATATATATATATATATATATATATATATTGCTTTATTTCTATTATAATACTTCTATTTACGATAAAGACAAGAAATTTATTTCTGATTTAAAGATTAATATGCTTCTAATAATTTTAATTTTAGAATGTGATAGTTTTTTTTGTATAATTTAATATCTTTAAAATAATTAGATATTATAAGAAAAATGTCTTTTTCTAATAAATGATAAGCACTTTTTCTTTGGCAAGACGATATGAGCTTTTCCCGGCCCCTGAGAATTTGTATTAGTGAGCGTCGACTATACAACATAATACTTCTAAAAAGAATTTTTTTTTTTTTTGCTTCAAAATACAAAACTGTGTATGATTTATGGGATACTCAAGGTGTAGGATTATATTATATATTAAAAATAAAGGTAACTTGCATTAAAAATAAAATAAGGTTTTAAAATTTTTTAAATAGTTAAAAAGCATGAAAAGAATTAAATGACCTGCCTTTGAGATTAAAATAAATAAATAAATAAATAAATTTTATAATTAATTTCATGTTCTGTTTTAGCGAAAATAGATAAAAAGATACACATACAAAAAATTTAACTCTTATCCTGTTTATGAAAATCCTTTAGCCTATATATATATATATATGTGTGTGTGTGTGTGTGTGTGTGTATTTGTGTGTGCAAATTCTCTTCGAAGATAATCGCGGTAAAAGAATAATCTTCTGTCTTATTTATGAAAAAAACCCTTAGCTTTTTTCTATGGATAAAATTCTCTACGAAAAATAAACACAGAGAAAATCGACGTAAAAGAATCGATGTATGAAAGCGTAATGAAAAAAGTTATCAGATCGATTTATTTCTACCTACAAACATCTGAAAGTAAAGTTAACAAAGTAATTTGTCAACACCTCCGACATTTCCCACATTCAGTATCGTCATCCCCACCTTCAATTGGAATCTATAAACGTTTAAGATATCTGTCATGATACAAAAAAGCTTTATAACTTCTATATTACTGCATATATAGAATTTTGAAATTTTAATTACATATGCACTAATGATGTATTAATAGTGCAAAAAAAAAAAAAAAAAAGAAAAAAAAAGACAGCTTGAAAAAAAAAAGGGGTGTACACCGCTCCCTTACGCACCTTACGAGGGCAATATATAAGAAACATGCCCTAAGGGCAGATAAAGCGTTCAAATCAATATATTCTCTCGAGTCTAATAATGAGTTCAATGTCTAAACAAAGAAACAGATAACGGGTGAAAAAAAACTCTATAATAAACTGAGCTAGCATCTATCGATTTGCCTAGAGATACCACAAAACAGGAGGGAGGGATAGAGGCTTTATTAAAAAGCCACCAATGGTTCATTAAAAAAAAAAAAAAAAAAAAAAAAAAAAAAAAAAACATTAAAAAAATGCTCTATTAACGACAAAGGAATGCCCGAAATAAAAGTAGAATAAAACTGGTTTAAGAGCAGATTTTATTTACTGTCCAGAATAGCTATGACTAGTACTTTTTAAATTTAGTTTGAAAAGCTATCTTTTGCACTACACAGTAAAACAAGTTGGAAATTGTACGTTAAACGTGACAAACTTCGTATATTATAGCTATTTTTACAATGTAAAAAAAATCATCGTTATTATTTCAGTGAAATAAATTATATCGTCCGCTATGAGCGAAATGAGGATGCCTTTTTTTTCTTATTAAGTCATGTGCTGATTTTTTTTTTTTTCTTTCTTTTTTTTTTTTTTTTTTTTTTTTTTTTTTTTTTTTTTTTGACACCAGACAGCGCTTTAAAATTCACCATGGAGATCTTGCTTTGCGAATTATTACCTCCATTGTTTAATATTACTATGACTCACGATGAAGGAATCTTTTGTTTATCTACTTTAATGGATTGAGATATTCGGCTGTTAACCTAATTTCCACTGAAGTTATCTCAGAATCTATACATTTTTTAATGTAACGCATCTCTCAAACAAACCATTTTTTTGAAAGATCTTTCCAAAAATGTAACTTTTATGCATTTTTATTCAAAAAAATAATTGTGAATAAAAACGGCCACTTGGCGTATGGAAATATATGTGATTAGCTCGTAATTGTTTTCCTCAGTCACATGACTTGCGCTTTTAATATGTAGATTTCGTATGATAGGATTTAATAGAATAAAGAACACTTTTATTAATATATTTTTAAGATTTGATTCAATTTTCATAAAATTTGAAATGACTCGACAAAATTCTGCAACGATTATACATATTAAATTTCAAACCATTCGGTTGGGTAGTTTTTGAGCTGTTATATGCGGACAGACGGACGGACCAAACGACAACTATAAGTGCTATGTATTTATATAATTACGAACGCACCTAAAAAGACAAATGTTTCTTAATCTACGGTTATCTACGAAATCTATGAACGCTTAAGATATCAATCGTGATATAAAAAAAAACTCTATAACTTCTATATTACTAAACATACAGCTTTGAAATTTTAATTACATATGTATTAATGATGCATTAATAGAGAAAATAAAAAAATGACAGTTTGGCGGGAAAAAAGTGGGGTACAGTGTTCCCTTACGAAGGTAATATCTAAGAAGCACGCCCTAATGGCAGATAAAAACGTTCAAATCGATATATTGTCTGGAGTCTAATTAATGACTTCAATGTCTAAACAAAGAAAACTGATAACAGGTAGAAAACAAAACTCCATAATAAACTGAGGTAGCAGCTATTGATTCGTCAAGAGAAGCCACAAAAAAAGGAGTGAGGGATAGAGGCTTTATTATAAAAAGCCACCAGTGGTTCATATAAAAATAAAAACAAATATGTCTATTAATGACAAAGGAACACGCTGAAACAAAAGTAGAATAAAACTGTTTTAATAACAGAATTTATTTACGGTCCAGAATAGCTACGACTAGCACTTTTAAATTTAGTTTCAAAATATATATTTTGCACTACACTGTAAAATATATATATATATATATATATATATATATTTCTTAACCAACGAAAATACATTATAAACACGAACGAACATATACAAAAACCTCTTTCGAGTTATCCACGATTTCGAAAAGTATTCTTTATCCTTAGACACCCCAAATGTCTATATGTTCTAGATTTACAGAAGCAATTTAATAAAAACAAGTTAGGTTTCTTTTTGCTGCCACTGATTTTCAGAAACGTTTCCGAGTACTTTTTAGAGCGCATTAATAAATTTTCTCAAACAAGAATATCGTTTTTTAGAAAACCATCACGTCTCAAATAAACATTTTCAGCTGCTTAACCGAATTTATGCATACAAGAATAATAAAATAATATTAATTTTAATGCTGTTAACTTATCATTTTTGCCTGTAAGACGTGTTTGTTAAACATGCAAATGTTGACTGTAGTATTGATATCATCCTAAAAACCGATATTCGGGTATGAGTAAACTGATTAATACACTCTAAAAACTACTCGGAAACGTTTCTAAAAATCATATTGTTGAAACAGATCACGATATTTCCTGTTTTAAGGGTTTGTACGCTTTTAGCACGACTTTTTCGCCTATTGAAATGCAGAAAAGTATTACAAATCTTGCAATTAAACTAGTGCTCGCGAACATACGTATAATACGTTTAAAACGTATTGTAACCGGTAACGATTTTGGATAGGCATAATATGGAAAAAAGGCTTAACTACGTATAAGTTTAAACGTGTATAAACGTATATTTCCGAGCACTAAATTTAACGAGGCGTCTACGATATCTTCTATTTAAATATTAAATAGAATTTTTTTTATTATTATTGTGCCAAAAGCGTACGAACCCTGCTTTTGAAAATGGTCATTTTATGATAAATCTTTCACAGACAATTAATATATTATAATTTCCAGGAGTTATTGATTAAATAATTCATTTCGCATTTCATATTGTAACCTGTTTATCTTGATGTTACAAGTATTGTTGCAATTATATGACAATACAGATAAATATTATGCTATAACGGCATGCGGCCAGATATGTTCTGAGTTTCAATATTGGATGAGGAGCGAGCTATAAATACAGGAAATAATTTAAGTCAATGCTATATTTTTACTGTCTTCTACATTTATCGCAAGAAACTACTGTATTCGTGAACATTTTGACTTCTGATTTTTGGTGGATTTACACGTTCTTAGAATCATGAATATAACTGGGCTTTTTTTAGACCGATGTCTGTGTTGCTGGCCTCTGACTTTACAAATTTTGTGGTCAGTGTAACTCGAAACCTAATGAATGGAGTTCTATGAAACTTTTATATTTAGTTAGTCCTTGATACAAATTAGTGCTGATCAGTATTTTACTCTATATTATAAATCAACGAATTGACATCGATCTTGTCTATAACGATACCCTTTTCTGAACTTTTCAGGATAACAATAGACAGTTTTCACTCTGTATAAAAAACAGTTTTTATATATATATATATATATATATATATATATATATATATATTATGAAATAATTTCTTCTATATCTTTACAGTATTGCAAATTTAAATTCATATTAATAAGAAATAATTTTACATAAAGGAAAGAAACTAATTTCTCTATTGCCGTTTGCTTTGTATTCAATAATTTTGTATAAAAAACGAAAATTCAAGCAAATATTTCGCTTAAAATAAAAATTAGATAATAAAATACATAATCTAAACGTATTGGATAAGGTATTATTTCTTACATAATAACTTTTAAACAAGATAGAAAACAGCTTCTAGATAAAAGTATTTTCTACTAGCACGCAATTATCTAATTTCGAGAAGCATTTCAAGGGAGTCTTCCTTTCTAAATCAAAACACATCTGTACGTTTATCGAAAATAAACTGTACTGTGATTCAACATTGAGTGACAGATCATTTTGTATAAACTCGAAATATAACACGGCATAATTCGACATTTTCTAATTTCTTTAATCAAATTTTTTACAACCAAACTTCTTCCGTTATATACTTAATGAATTTTTATCTGGAACTAGTTGACCCGCCCGGCGTTGCCCGGAACCATGATAATAACTTTAAACAAAACTCAAGTTTGTATGATTTTATATCTTCTGTAAATCTTTCACGTGAACCTAGTTTCGGTGGCCCGAAACGATGCCGAAGGTAGTCTTCGGCATCGTAGAGTGTTTGAAATTAACTTAGTTTCCGGGACCCAAGTGCATTTGCATTAGTATGTTAGCGTTTAGTGTATTCCCAACAAATTTCTTTCAGAACGAATCCGTGACCTGATCCACGCTGCCTAAGGCATCGTATACATTGCATATGCAATGAATCAGCCTGTTTTGATCTAAAATATGGCATGAAGTGTTTTTCAATTTAAAAAAAGCAATAAAGAAATATTAATTTTCTCGTTTACAGTTGACTATTTTTAAGCACCTGTTTTTATAACACATAATATCTCATGGTTTATGTTTCTCAAGTTTATTTTCAAAAATTTTTGCGAGAATAGTTTCTTTACCGTGTAGATCTTGATAATGGCGCCTTTTGTGCGTTCGAAACATGTCAAGGTTTTTATAAGCATTTTGTGTTACGTTTTAATCACTTAAGCATTTATATCTTTATTTTAATGATAATTAGTAATTTTATTATATGATTATGCTTAAATTTATTTTTAATCGTTGTAAAACAGATTGAAGTGAGGGTAATGTTTTAAGCATGATTCAAAAACTACTCGGCGGAATGAGCTGTAATTTTGGATTTGCATATTTGAAACTTTTATAAATCCATTTCAACTGAAAGATGACATTATGTACAAGATTGAAATTCCATACATTTTGGAATTATTTTTCGAAATAAATATGACATATACCCTATGAAATTTTTTTTAACAGAAATCGAAGAAATTCCTGTATATCTTGTTACTATTTTCTTTTTATTATAATTTTAAATTTCCAGAAAAAATGCGCATTTCTTTCCGTTTTATACAAAACGTATAAAGTAACGCATAATTATTCCTTATTTTCTTTTTTCAAGATAATGACTCCGAATGTTTAAAATTGAAAGAAAGTATCGAACATTCTGGTGAAGTTAAAATAAAAACCGCAAAATATCCCCCCTTCCACTTTCACTTTTACAACGGAAGTAAGTTGTATACATCGCATGGGAAAACATGCGGGGTGGAAAACTTTCACAAGATTTTGTAGAGGAGTTGAAATTTACCTCATAAAAAACTTGTATAATCTACATGTATTAATATAATTCTTTATAATTCAATAACTTATGTTACCTGTAAATATTGTAAGCACTTTATGTGCACATTAGAAAAAAAAAATGTTAAATTTTTGCTCAAAATATATTTACTATCTCTGTAAATAATTAAATGTTTTTAATAGAATATATATAAATATGTAAACTGGGCCCGTACGCTTTTACCACAATTATTTAATAAAATTTTTCTTCTTACTTAAATACAGAATAATATGACAAATCCTGTAATTAAACAACGCGTCTACGATTTCTGTTATTTAAATATTAAATCGAAATAATCTATTAAAAATTGTAGTAGAACGCGTACGAATTGCGTATGAAATCAAATAGAATATATAAAAATCGAATATATAAATTAAAAGTATTTGATAAATCTGAAATATTAATTCGTTGTTACAATTTCTTTTAAACAAGCACGCTTGGAAAGAGTTTCAAGATAAAAGTATTTTCTTTCAGAACTCAGTTATTTAATTTCTGGAAATTTAAATAGAGATCCATTCTGGAAATAAACACTTCGATTGATTAACCAGAAATAAACTACATTATGATATTAATCATGGCGTGATCATAATTCCTTATTGGATACGAATCTTTTTCATATTTTTTCTTCTTTAGACTAAGTTTACAATATATTAATTCACCGTTAAACATGCTTAATAATTTTACTCTAGACTATAAAATAGATTTCATATAATCTTATGAAATCTATGTACGCATAACTTATATACTGCATAATCTTATATATTATATTAAGACATAAAAAGCACAAAATCGTGCTGATTCTTTGCTAAAAACAGTGTACTAATAAAATTAAAAACTTAGTTAAAAGTTATCCTCCAACAGTTTCGGCTTGTAATTTCGTAGCCATTATCGGAGAGACCAAAGACATAAATGAACTTTACATCCTGACATGACAGAAATGAAACTTTTATAATGAATGAAACACGATATACGAGGGAAAGTCATTAAGTAAGTCACAAAAGATAATTAAATAATAACTTGCAATGATATTCACTTCCAAACTATTTTTATTTCTCAACATATTCTCCACCAATATTTATGCACCCATATCACCGTTTTATCAGTGCCCCAACACCAGCTGCATAACATTCTTTGGGTTGCTGTCTCATTAGGACTTCATTACAGCCACATTAGGACTTCAAGTTGAACACAGGATACAATTCAAAAGTTTGGTTGGCAACTTCTTCAACATCCACCATACAGCTTCGACTTAGTCCCAAGCGATTTTCATCTGTTTAGTCCACTAAAAAACCATCTTGGAAGCAAGATGATGTTCACAGATGATGAAAAGCTTCAACTTGAAGTCCTAATGGTGCTGAGACAGCAACCCAAAGAATCTTATGCAGCTGGTGTAGGGACACTGATAAAACGGCAATTTAAGTGCATAAATATTGATGGAGAATATGTTGAGAAATAAAAATAGTTTTGAAGTGATTGTAAGTTATTATTTAATTATCTTTTGTGACTTACTTAATGACTTTCCCTCGTATATCGTGTTTCATTCATTATAAAAGTTTCATTTCTATCATGTCGATTCGTAAAGTTCAACATTTATGTCGTTTTGTCTCCCTGATGATAGCTGTGAAGTTACAAATCGAAACTATTGGAAGATAACTTTTAACTTTAATGGTATATGTACACTGTTTTTTAGCAAAGAACAAGCACAATTTTGTGCTATTTATGTTTTAATATAATATTCATTGGCGTAACGTCAATCTTTAAGAATTATATATTATGTTATAAAAATCGTATAAAATTTACATATAATGAATATAAACTTATAAAAGGAATCTTACGTAACGCAATATCTTTTAGCAAATATTAAGATATTGTAAATGCAATATTAAAAATAAATAAATACTAAAATAAAAAACGCTTAGAATTTTATTTAAAATGTTTACTAAAGTCTTTTATACTTAGAGCTCTCGACTTTTCGGGTATATATATATTTTTTTAGTCAAATAAACCAGTCAGAGATATTTTATTTAATAAAGGAAGTTAAATAGGCGGCGCATAGAAACAAGACATCATTTTATTAAACAAATTTTCTAGGTTTATTTGATTAACAAATAAAATGGAAGCTTGGCAGCTATGTAGACTTGATACTTCTTGTGTAAGGAACGTAAATTAAAAGAAAGGATGTTCTTTAAATAAAATGATGCGAATTAATAAATAGAATCTCTTATAATAGAATACACACTTTAAAATTATTCGATAAATCTGAAGTATTAGTTCTTACATAAAACTTTAATAATGCTTGGAAACAGTTTCAATATAAAAGTGTTTTCTCCAAACACGCAATTATCTAATTTCGAAAATTATTTCAAGAGTGTTACAAGTCTGAATGTAAACGTTGCTACAGATTAATAAAAAGTAAACTACGTTGTGATTAAACTTTGCGTGGTCACGGTTCAATATGAGACAACAATATTTCCCAGTTTTAGTTTTCGCCTTAATTGTTTTTTAGCTCACAGGCTATCAAAGCCTGAGAGCTAATGTGCCCGCTCGTTCTGTATGTATGTATATACCGGTTGGTTATAGTATAAGTATCTATATTTGGAGCTGTCTGTAGCTTGAAGGAATAACCGGAATGAAACCAAAATGGGTACACTTAATATTCGAAAAGGGGGAAGAAGAATGGAAAAAAAGGAATAATCGCCGACAGATGGCGCTTTTGAGAGTGAAATGTAATGTGTAATATTGTGTACCGTGGAGGTGTCGCAAATCTGAATGACTTTACCACATATCATAACATGTGCGAAACATCACCGCTGATGCATTACATTCCGCAGTTGAGCACGTCAAATTGTGTTGCCTGGATTGTGTCCTCCAGCACAATGACTATATGGAACCTGAACATGATCGGTACCACCATGCTAAAGCGTAACCACGTGCCCTTTGACATTTTCCAATAAATTAGGTGTGCCATCCGGTTTGACGCCTTAATTTTTTGTTCTTGTATTACACATTATATTTCACACTCAGTAGCGCCATCTGTCGGTGATTATTTCAATCATTATTTTTTATTGTTCCATTCTTCTTCCCCCTTCTCGAATACTAAGTGTACCGATTTTGGTCTCATTCGGATCATGCCTTCGAGCTACAGACAGCTAGCTCTAAATAGAGATACTTTTATTATAACCACCCTGTATGTACGTACGTAACGCGATATCTCTTGATAGAAATATCCGTTTTGCTTGAAATTGTGTTTATAGGCTCATTGTGATAAGGCGCTCCTGATTAGTTTTGGGGGTTCATTGGTTAGGTATAAAGGGGGGAACGGGGTGCTAATAATTCCCTTAATTTAAACAAATGGGTTTTTCATGCAGAATTATCCGATTTGCTTCAAATTTGATATACTGTTTTTTTTTCTGATAAAGCGCTTCCCTGATTAGATTTGGAGGTCTATTGGTTAAGTATAAAGGGAGGAAATTGGGGAGATCTAATGCCCCCTAAATTTAGCTAAATGGCTATTTCATGCAGAATTATCCGATTTACTTCAAATTTGGTATACAGGTTTATTGTCGATTTCTTTATTTTTCTTTGAAATAAGAATATAATATACAATAAATGTGACTAGCCTGTGAGCTCAATGCCATCAAGTTTAACTGGGCACTTTTCTTATTTATTTTTATACTATTTTATTTAACTGAACTTCGTTCATGGTATTTAAAGATGGAATTTTGTGATAGATTTTTCACTCACTTCATGTGCTAGAATTATAAAAAATTATGTACACAGGTGGTTTTTTGATGGCAATTCAAAATTTTAATATATTTAAAACTTAAATATCGAATATATTAAAGCGAGAAACAAAAGTCTTAATTTTTCAGTGCAATTTCCACCTTACTGCTCATGTCTCAACTTTTTCTGAAGGGTGAATAAAGCAGGAAATATAATTAAGAAGAATTACGAGGGTTGGGAAAAGAATAGCTGGCCTATTGACCTTCACTGCTCACAACCCTACCCTTGGGAAATCCTCCTTCTAAAGTCTTCTTCATTCCATTTTTATTCCTCCTTCCTGGAGGGAGCATCCAACCTTCCACCTGCTTTGTTTGAGAGAAGGGTGAACAAAAGGGAAAGGGAGGGATGCGCTTTCACTTTTTATAAAGGCTGGAAAAGGAAATAGGAAGGGTGGTTGTTCTCCCCTTCTATAGAATTTGAAAAAAAGGTCGTTTTCTGGGGAAGAAAACATATTTATTTTACAACAAGATAACAATATTTCTGAGGTAATTTTTACACGGGTTGTAAAATCTTTATATTTATAACGATTAAAATTTTCACAGGGTTTGGACAACTAACGCTTTTTTTTTATGTTTTCTTACGAGCATTTTTATCACTAGTTATCAGTATTTTTATTTGGGGTTCATTTAAGGTTTTATTACGGGTCCGGGCAATGCCGGACGGGTCAACTAATAAATTAATAATTCGAATCCTGGCCCGGACTTTTTCGCTCAGTTGGGAATATTACCGTAATTTCCGGCGTATAATCCGCAGCTCAAAGAGTCGTTTTTCGACCCAGAAATTTTATTCAATAATTGTAGTTAAATATTTACAGCGATCTTATAAGTTACATTTTATAAAATAATATTTCTGGGTCGAAAAACGACTCTCTGAGCTGCGGATTATACGCCGGAAATTACGGTACATCTCATATTTTTCCGTTAGTCGGGTGCATGTAATAAATCGTTAACTATTTATCGTTTCAACTGTATACGAATTACAACAACAGTGGTGTTAATTATGCTCGCCAAAATAGCCAACAGTCTGTAAAACTGCAACAGTGGGATATTTTAAACATTAAAAAGAAGAAAAAAAAAAAAAAAAAACAGGGAGTATAATAAAAATTAAAAAAATATAAGCTTTTGTTAATTAAATATGCTTAGGAAATTTATTTTAAACTTTAAAGAAGATTTTACACGCTATCATACAGTCTATGCATAGTATATAAGTAAATATCCTACATAACCTTAAGTAATACAATGTATAAGAAAAATCTTATAAAAATATCTATAACAAAAATCTTTTTTACATTGTAAGTTTTTTTTTTACAATATAATAATTTGTTATTTTGTTTAGAAATTTTATGATTAAATTATGAAAACAAATTTCTTATTTATAATATACGCACCAAGAAGAAATATCCTACATGATGTTGTGTAATGTAATTTATAATAAAAAACGTTACATAATCTTAAAATATACGTGTAATTTACATATATAATCTTAAATAAAATATATTGATATAATGGAATAACTTTTGTTACATATTAAAATGTTGAAAGTTTTTTAATCTGCATTTTCAAACACATGTTGAGCATGTGTCATTCAGAACAGAAAATTGCTGATTTTTTCCTCAAAAGGTGTTTACAAGAATAATAATAAAAAATGTATATATTTATATACTTTAGCATTTTAAACAAACAACTTAAATTTTTAAGAAAGATTAAAAAAGTATTAAAGATGTTTAATGGTTCTTAAATTAAAATGATACGAAAATATAAAATATCCTCTTATATAATAGGATATATAAGTGAAACTCTTTGATAAATCTGAAGTTTCAAGTAAATAATATATTAGACATTTATAAAAAAAAAATTTAAAATTAATATATTAGAATATTTATTAAATATATACTAAATATAATTTAGTACATTTAATGTACATTATGGAATATATAATAAATATATTTAATATTAAGAAACATTTAAAATAATATATTAGAATGATATAGAAGACTGTTTTGTGGTGGCCACAAGAAACTAATTATTATTTGTTAACACTACTAATAATTAATTATTAAATATAAATAATATTTTTATTAATTAAAGTTACTACAATTTTTAATTACTTTTCCATTTACATATGCCATCTGTATTTTACTTTATATTATGAATTAGCGAATTGACATGGATCTTGACAATAACGATACCCTTTTTTGATTTATTTTTCAGCATCGTTATAGACAGTTTTCACTGTATATAAAAACCGTCTCTCTCTATATATTGTATATCTTTTATATATATAATGAGATAGTTTTCTCTCGATGCTGTAAAAACGTTTACATAAATGAAATAAACTAATTTCTCTACAAAAATAACAATTGGTGTTTCGTTTATTTTGTATAGACAAATAAAATTCAAGACTTCTTTCATAAAGAATAAAAATTATACTAATCAGTAAATACCTTCTTAGATAATAAAATATATAATTTTAATGTACTGTATGAAGTATTAGTTCTTACATAATATCTTTAATCAAGTCTGAAAGCTTCACGGTAAGAGTATTTGCTACTAACACGCAATTATCTAATTTCGAGAAGCATTGCAAAGGAGTCTTCTATTCTAAATGTAAACACTTCTGCACATTTATAGAAAATAAACTGCGTTGTGATTAAACACTGGGTGATCAATATTCAGTACTATACACGAATATAGCGCAGATTTCAGTTCTTACGTAAAAACTTTCAGCCAGATAGGAAATATTTTCAAAAGATAAAAGAATGCTCTCTCAGCATGCATCTATATTCGAGAAATATCCTAAATGGAAACACTTCTGTACATTAGTCAAAAATATACAACACTGTGATTAAACTTTGCGTGAGCAGCGTTCGATATTGTGCACGAATATTTTCTAAGTTTTCTTGTCCTGTTTAATTTTTTACAACCTATCTTTATTCATTAAATATATTCAGGAATTTTATTATGGAATTAGATTATTATTGTATCATTGAGATTATAATTTTATTAGGAATTAGATTATAAAAACACATTTCATGTAAGCGTAATACACACGATGGTTATATTGTTAAATATTGTCGATGTTAACAGATATCGACTCATATAACAATGTAACCATAGCGTGTATTACGCTATATGAAATATGTTTTTATAATCTAATACCTAATAAAATATATACATATATAAAATATAGATAATACGAATATAGATAATGTATGCTAACAGACATCGACTCCGCGCATTACACATGATAAGTACACATTACAAACAGTACATATTGCACACACAGAGTACAGTTAAATAAATATTTGCATATGTAATTGTAAATATACATATATATAAATTCAAAAATATGCTGTAATATGATTAAACATATGAAAGATATTAAAAGATATATGATTGCGTCAGCAGGATTCAATATAAATTTCAATCCATTTTTCACTTTTCAAATCATAAAAATTATATATAATTTCTAGATATATTTTTCCAAGTTTTCGACAAAAATATAATTTTGTTTTAAATACAAAACTTCATTCTGGGAATAGAATTTTCTATAGATTATTCTACAATATTATGCGTAGTATTTCTCAACCGTTTCTTTTTTTAATCTCAAGGAATACCTGATGCCACGATTGTACTTTGGCGGTACATTGCACTTAAAAAAAAAAAAAGACAGACACTGAGGGATTAATGCCGGCCGGAATTTTTGTTGACCCAAGCTAGATATTAAGAGAATTTTTATAATTTCCATTGTAACTAGAATGGGAAGTCGCCTTGCATCATAATCCTTCTGACGCACGCACACACACACACACACACAAAATAAATAAATAAAATAGAAGATTTTGCATATCACGGATTTTACGTTCACGCACATGTACACGAGCCAGCAACATGTGGTGTTTCCAAGTTGTAACCTATCTAAGTATTGAGCATGTTCCACGTTACTTCACTTCGATGATTAAACCAGAACGTGTAATTTAAAACTTGACTGGACCATTTGTTTATAAAATTATAAATATCAGTCATTAAAAATATCTTTCAAAAGTTGGAAGTAAACTTTCTTGAAAAACATTTTAGACATTTTCTGGATAATGTAAATGTGAATAAAATATTGGAAGCATATGGGAGGGGAGGGGAAATTTAATCCTTAGCTATTTTGTCTGCTCAAATCCTTGGAGGTTGCTTTTGTACTGCGGTGGGGAAGAGCTATCAAATCAAAGGTGATCTTATGTTATGAGCATCTCAAAATTATGTAAATGAAGTTGTTTAAAGTGTCTTTACCATGTCAATTTTTTTAGACTGTAAAAGGGAATTGTAGTTTGCATAAGGTTATTTTTAACAGAATATTTTCCGCTATTTATACAACACTTTTGGGTAATTTCAGTGATGTATTTCTGGAGCGAGGGCTTAACAAATTTGATAAAATCTTGTAACCAGCAAAAGATTTAGTCTCCAGTAAAATATATTTACACACCTTCCCTCCCCCCCCCCCCCAAAAAAAAAGAAATAATAATAAGTATAGTTTAGAATTATTACTTACATTGTTTAGAATGCTGCACAATATAGAAGGATAATATAATGTAAGTTTCTTAATGAAAATTATCAAAATTATATATCTCTGAAAAAAAATGTAAAGGCTGAATTAACTAGCATGTTCGGGAAATGCTCATTACCGAATGCTTCAAATGTCCGGGTAGTTGAGTGTTACAAAAATTCTATATCTTATGATGTGCATTTTTTCGCATTGTATTCAATTTTAGGTGCCACAAAGGCTTTCCTAACACTTTTAGGTGCCACAAGAAATAGTGGATTAACACTATTTCTCACTAATTTATTGAAACCTGCCCCACTCCTACATTCTAATTACATAACATGCTAGCTGGCTGGAGCGTAAAATAATGAAGTATTCTTTACTCGAGATAGAAAATGGTTTTTAAACTTGGTTCTTCCATTAAAAGTACGAGAGAAGAGGAATATCGCTGCTTGCCGCGCACTAATAGGGGTAGAGGAGAGAAAAAATGCAGTTTGTACTCATTTCTTAGTTCAATTTTTATACAAAAAAATAGCTATTATCAAACAAACAAACAAAGAAAAAGACGTCCGATTAAATAATTTGGTCACCAGATATTAAAAAAAAAACACTTGATCGCCAGTGGCGACCTGGCGACCGCAATTGTCAAGCCCTGTTTGGAGCAAAAATCACTTGGATTGCATATATTTAGCATGGATAATTTTTTTTTCCTTAGAGACTAGGGAAAATAACTTAAACAGACAAATCATTCAGAATAATATTTATTTTGAAAAAATAATCACTGTACTTCACTTAAATTCATCAGATATATTTGGATTAACACATTTTTCAAACTGTCTTCAAATCTCTTTTTGGTTCAATGAATCTTACATATAACGTTAGCTTAAATTTATTTATTTTTAATATTTTCAACGTTACGGGTAGAAAATAGCATACATACAATTATATTTCCTTTTTTGTATAAATAATCTGTTAATATGTGTCTAAAATAATATATAGTAATTTGTCGCCACTGTATACATGAAAAAATATTTCCACTTTTCTTCCTGTTTCTCGCTCTTATGAGTGAAATATATATATATATATATATATATATATATATATATATATATATATATATATATATATATATATATATATATATATATATATATATATATATATATATATATATGACTCCAATTTATGTTCTAGTACAAAGTATTTTACATTGTAATTTATATTCTAATACAATGTGAATTAAATATGAAAGTTTTAAATCTCAAATTCACTTTTCCTTTAACAAATTTCCCTTTTTTTTTCTTAATTTCATATTTTATATTTTACATATAACATTTTTCATTTATGCGCAAAAAATTCAAGCAACAAAAGTTGAAAGTCTCATGAGTTACACTTTTAAACCATACTTAAAGTTTAAAGTTCTCAATTTGGAACATTTTCCAAAACTCATTAGTTTCACTTCCCGACTGAAGTTTGTAATTTTACCTTTTTTCACAAGAGCATAAAGATGTTCTAAAGTTCTCAAAGACTTGCATTTCTGTTATTTTCTTGTAATAAAATAACACCTGGGAAAATGCTTTACCTAAAACAAAAAAAGTTCTTGTGATAGAGATGAATCAAAGGCTTTTTTTCGATGAAAACGTGAAAAGAGAAATTTGAAAAGAATGAAACCTTAAATGTTTCTTTCACTTAAATTTTACCTCAGACAAAAGAATGGTAAAAATACGATTTCATTTGTTTCCATTGTAACAAGACTTGTAAAAGACGTTATATTAAAACTTGTAAAAGATAAAACATATATTTCCTCCTTTTTTAATAATCTAGTTCCTGTTAACCATTTTCAATTATTATTGTGCATGTAAAATTTAATAACATTTAATTCAATGTGGTTGATTTTGTATTACTTTAATTTAATAACATACTTTATAACTAAGTAATAAACGTAATAAACATATTAGATAGCATATCGAAAAAGTTTCTTTTAAGTATGTATTGTTAGGTTATTTATATTACATATTTAGTTTGATATCATTAGAAAATTATTAATGTTACACAGATACCTCTTTATTTCTTTAAATTATCTATTTATGGAAAATATATTATAATCCCGATTTAACGATAATACCTAATTAATTTTTTTTAATTTAACGATAAATGTTAATGGTCGAGATTTATTTTTATTTCTTTCTTTGTTAAATCCTCGTATTAAAGATATTTTCCTTTTATTCAATGATAATTTTGATTTACTTCAAATTTTATACCTCGTTTTTATTTGAAAGAATAGTACATTTTTAGTAATAATCTATTTCCTGTTAATCATGTTTAATTATTATTTCTGCATCTAAAATTTTATAAAATATAATTATAAATATAAATATAAATATAAATATAAATCTACCCTATATATATAAAATCCTAATGAAACGAATTTGTGAAACGAATTTATGAAACGATTTTATGAAACGACTGATTAAACGACTGATTATCTTTCAGGGCTATTTTTAATAAAATATTAAACGCTTGATGGTGAAATTAATACCAGTTGTCCATAAAAATCCGCGGATGTCAAAACTGGTAATAGAATTTTGAAATTGGAATTAGTTTTCGAGATATTAATTTTTTTCTAATTTTAATGACATTTCTGTAATGATGGCAACTAATTACTCAGTTTTTTTTGTGACAAAAAAGGGAAAAAAATAAAAAAAGGATCCCGATAGGGATTATTGATTTATTTTTATTCGTCATTTTCAAATTGAAATTGAATTTATCTTTTATTTCAATCGATAATGAAGACAAGATTGTGATTAAATTATGTTTTTCACGAAAATTTGAAAAAAAAAATCATATTTCTATCGTCAGGATTCAATCGTCTGTCAGCATTTAATTTAATTTATAAACTGAAAATATTTTGAATAAATTCGTCCAAATGACGTCATTTATGTAAATACGTCATTTATGTTTATACAATTTATTTAATATAAAGAAGCTATTTATCTATTTTTATGTACAAAAAGAGGTAAATTTAAAGACAATTATAAATAAATTGTATATATACATATAAATACATGTATAAACAAGCATAAAAGTTCGGTGCTTTTCCAGTATATGGGGCCTTGACGAAACAGAGAAAATAGCCTTGGCGGAAAAGGAAATTTGGCAACATACTTTCTGTCAACCTATTTACTTTGTCATTTCGTATACAGAAGCATTTTTTCAATATTTGTACAATTTGTTTAGCGTAAAATGTCATTTATCCTATTTTATATATAATCAAAAGTAATTTGTATAGAAAAAACAATAATAATATACGTATAATTAAAATACGCATATAAACAAAAAAAATTGTCGAATTTGTTTCCATGGCTGTTTTTGTCATTTGGCACCAAATCTCACTTTCTGATGCCCGAATTGCGCCAAGCTTTTTAAAAAAGCGTCAAGACCCCTATTATAGAAAATCACCAAAAGTTCATTGGGTTTGTTTTCATAACTTTTGGCAACAAATATATGTATATTAACGAATCTATTCGTTTTTGAAACTCGAATTACGACAAACCTAAAAGCAAAGGATCCTATACTGGAAAAGTACCCGATTTTCTTATGGACAATATTCAAGTGACATAACATGGTGTAAAATTATCGCGGATAGCAAATTTGTTTCAATATCTCATCAATTGATGCGGAATAAATGCAGGCATGCATGCAAAAAATATTTAATTAATTTTGTATGATAAATAATTATTAGAAAATTCGTATATACATATTAATTAAAATAAACAATTTACATATTTAAAATAACATGAAAATATGCATGATGGTGCACTAAAATACAGAGAAAATTAAAACCTGTTACTGAAAATGTCTATAACATAGTACTTTTCAATACCGTGGTTCTTAATGTTATTCACAAGCAGATGGAATTTTTCTCATCCTTAAACGCAAAGGAAGAATAGAATACAGATCGTTGTTATAAAAGTGCGAGAGGTAGCCACAATTTAAACCTAACCATTTTATACAAGCTGGTTTTCAAGGTGTAATTGATTTTACTTATCAATCCCTAAAACAGTCGTCAGTTGTCCCAACAGCTGTGTATGAGGCCATGATAATAAAAAAATGCCCCATTAAAACGTTAAAAGCATGGCAACCCAATTACAGATTTACCAATATTTTTAAAACGAAGCACTCTGTCATGTTTTTAGAGGCCTCGAAGTCTGAGCGGGGGTTGGCGAGCGTAGCTCGCAGGGGGTAGGCCCCCTAGTATAAATATAAATTGTCAGTTTTTACTTATTGTTCTTGATGTATAATGACAATGTGGGATGATGAAAAGTTTGATTTAGAAGAAAATGGAACATTAGTTTAGTAGGACATTTATAGCTAGATTGTTTCATTTATAGATCATGTGAACTATTACTTTCAGGTTCCCATTTCTGAACTATAGATTATTCAAAATATTTGTGACGAAAACATGCAAAATCCTTCTAAATTATGTTAAGATTTTAACATGAAATAGGATAAAGGCTCGAAAATTACCCCAGTTGAATGAAATAGTAGATTAGATGTATCGAAAAAATACTTAAAGAGGTTTGATATAGATGGATATTTATAAACTAGTAAATCTGCAGATCAGGAGCCTCAACGTCAGCTCTGAAACTCATTGTTTTCTAATCTCACTTTTCCTATTATTTAACATCTTACAATTCGCATTTTTTTTTTTGTGTTACATACATATTTATAGGCGTATAAAATACTTCGGAGGTTTCAGAAATTAGAAGCGTTAAATTAAACACAATTTATGCAATGATATTCTGAAATTTTCATAAACTTCTTATTCTTGTCATTTTTTAGATAAAAAAATGCATTTCTTATTTTGATATTCTTTGAAATAGGGTTGCTAAGCAACTAATGAAATAAAGAGGAAAGAGAAAGAAATCCATTTTAAAATTTGTAAAAAATAGGAAAATAAAATGTTTATATTTCCCGAACAGTTAAAAAAAAATTCCAATAATTTAAACAATTAATTTCTAAATTCTAATACATGTATCGGCAAATTTTCAAGGCCATTGCATATATTTAAGACCTCCATATCGAAAATTTAGTATCCTTAATTAACGTTTAAATCCATTATTCAAATATGTGATTTTCATTTCAGTTAAAAATGAAATTTGAAAATAGTCTGCGTTCCCATAGGAAAGCATTATGACCTAAAACGAAATGTTCTATATTTTTCGAACGAATGAACCAAATGTAACTAAAAATTATACAGTTCATTCCGGGTACCTCACCAACATACCCACTAAAAATCAACCTAATCGGGCGCTTTTTACGGCAGTTATTGTGGAACAGACAGACAAACAGACGGAAACCAAAAACTTTTCGCGTCTCCACAGTGAGCCTTCACTGACGTTTCGGCAATTACTTTTGGAACAACTTAAGCACCCATGTCACCGGCTGCATGTAAAGATAAAGGCAAAGCAATTATCAATATTGTTTTCATTTTAAAATGTGTATATTTAATTCGCTAAAAGAAAAAAATATATATAACTAAAAACCTAGTGATAGTTAAATTTAAAAAAATTAACAACAAACGTTTTTACAGTTTTAATTTGTTTTAATGCATTCTTATATTTCAGGATGTCTTTTAAGATGCTCTTTGAAATCGTTAAATCAAGGTTCAAATGTATATTATGCGTTACAATTGATATAAAAAAATATGTGAAAATATGCAACATAATTCGAATGTTAGATAGCAAGTTAGAAAAACAAAACACATTTTTTTTAAAATATTTGTTAGGTATCATTCAAGCATATAGTTTAACGTTCAATACATGGTAAATTAAATTTAGAAACCGATAAATTTAAAGTCCCTGTCCATTCAAAAAAAAAAAAAATCCATCTTATTTATTATTATTATTATTATTATTATTATTATTATATTTTACATTTAACATTTTTATTCTTATGTAAGAATTCAACTAACAAATGTAAATAGTAACATAAGAAGTACTTTTGAATTGAATTAAAATTTAAAACTCAATAGTTTAACTTTTGGGCCTATGTTTGTAATTTTACCTTTTCTCAGAAGAACATAAGACGTTTTAAAGTTCTCAAGTACTTGAATTACTGTTATTTTTTTGTAATGAAAGAACACATAGAAAAATAAGTTACCCTACAAGAAAGAAAATTGCGATGAAGGTGAATCGAACGCCTTTTTTTTTTTTTCGGTGAAAAGATAAATTTAAAAACAATAGAAATTTAAGTGTTTCTGTTCAGGGTGTGTGTAGTTTTACCACAATTTTGTATTAGAATTTTTAGTCATATTTTACCGCAGAAGAATACTACAAACATGGAACTAGGAATAAAGAGGAATTAACATGTCCTCAAAATGGTGAAGCTTAAAATGTAACTGGTTCCGCAAGGGCTGATTACCGCCGAGGAAAACTTCCACCAGTAACTTTGAATAGAAGTTTTCTCCTTGTATAAATGCCTTTTTCATGCAGGATTTCTATTGGTTTTCACTAGTGGAAGTTTGCCCCGGCGTAGTCAGGCCCTGCGGTTCGGCCAAATTGTGACTACATAAGCATACCACCTGTCAATGTCATTTGACAATGTCAAGAGTCAGTCAATGTCAATGTTCACATTATAATATCTCCCGGCAAACTTCCACCATTAAAAATGAAGAGAAATTTTTACCTTATTTATGACAGAAATTTTGCACGAAATTTATATTCATATTTGCTGGTATAAGTTTGATCCAGTGGTAATCAGGTTCCGTTGAGTCGATATAAACCAACAATAGCCGTTATCTTGTGACTACAACTTCAGTTATTTCAATAGAAACTGGTAACACTACACTATATGTCTCTCCCTCTTGGAATCCCCCCTCCCCTCAGGCGAAAATTTATATTCAAATTTACTGATAGAAGTTTGCCCCGGTGGTAATCAGGTCCTGTTGATTCGATGTAAACAAACAATAGCCGCCATCTTGTGACTACAACTTCAGTTATTTCAATAGAAACTGGTAACACTACGCTATATGTCTCTCCCTCTTGGAATCCTCCCTTCTCTCAGGCGAAAATTTATATCCAAATTTACTGATAGAAGTTTGCCCCGTTGGTAATCAGGTTCTGTTGATTCGATGTAAACAAACAATAGCCGCCATCTTGTGAATACAACTCTATTTTCTCCACTCGAAACTGATTGACACTGCGCTCTATGTCTCTTCCTCTTTATTAATAGCTCCATTGAATAAACTTAGTTATTACGAATTCTACAATTTAAGTATTAAATAGAAGATTTCTTATCTTAAATAGCGGTGGCATAATTTCCAATTTCAGACTTGGAATTTCCAAGAAGGGTACACACCTTACTTCGTAAGATCGAGATAAGAAATATCTTAATCTCGTAAAAATACGATTTCAATCGTTCCCATTCTGAGAGAGACTTGTAAAACACTTTTATTATTATTTTTTTAAATCATACTGATTGGTAAATAAATCATACGAGTAGTAATTTCTCCAAATGAGTGAAAATGTGTCCGGACTCGAACCCAGAACTTTTTGTCTTTAATTGCAAATGCTCTTTCAAATAAGCTATCTGGATGACAGTCCAGCCAACACAGTTCACTTTCAGAACCATTTTGGGTAATTATATCTAGTCTGATATTTAAACAGTTGGACAGGATAAACCGCAGGTAAAATATCTCCAATAACGATGGATAAATAATTACACTTTTATTATTTTAGAACAATCATACCGATTAATTTAACAATGAGTATGATTGTTTTAAAATAATAAAAGACTGTAAAAGTTCAAACTTTTCTTTTTATGTTTAGAATATTACTTTTTTCTGTTAGTGCTTTTCAATTGTTGTATTCCACATTTAAAAAAAAAATCCATCCATTGTATGATTCCAAATACTTTAAACTTAATAAAGTTACAATGCGATTCAGTTTGCACAGACACTCAGCTTCTATGAATGAATTATTTATGTACAATACAGTATCCTTTGTAAAAGATATATAAAATAGGCCTTCCTGCTTTTACCGTGAGGAAAAGG
This sequence comes from Maratus michaelseni, assembly GCA_963931845.1. Classification (NCBI taxonomy): domain Eukaryota; kingdom Metazoa; phylum Arthropoda; class Arachnida; order Araneae; family Salticidae; genus Maratus; species Maratus michaelseni. Next base: position 60,249,520 of record OZ007594.1, read on the forward strand.
TAGCTTCCCTGCTCCTTGTTTTTAAGAATTCGGTAATTTTACTCAAACACACCAAAAAAAATAAAAAATAAATAAATAAAAAACTCGATCACAGATGTTTCCATGTTTTTATCAATACGGAATTTGAATGGGAATTTCGAAAAAATAGCTATCACAAAGTTGACTTTATTTAAGGCGATCTATTTTTGACGCGATATTTGGCCTAGTATTGTCAAGCTTGGCGAGAAATTGACACTGGACAATATCTTTATGTAGTTTTAAGAGTATGAGAGTAGCAACAATGGTTAGAAAAATTAAATTTGCGAGAAACCACGTTTCCTAAAGATCATAAATGGAACCTGATTAGGGAATAATTAGCAAGATAGAGGCAAAACAAAAAATGCTCCGTAATCCTTGTATCAAGGCCAAACACGTAAAAGTAAAAATGTTTTTAATTTTTAATTTTTATGTACATCTTTTTTAATTTGAAATATTTAAGTGACCGCCACTTTGAAACAAGATGGCGGAAGAAGCTGGCCAACGAACTCACGCGAGACCTTTATGTTCAATCTACCCTTATAGATTCATGTATACAAGTGCTGAGGATGGTTTTGTGATGTGAGGGATAACTGTTTGGTAAAAATATACCAACATTTTCCGGAATTGCTTCCTTCCGAACAGCTGCAACAGGTAGCTTCTGACTTTTTGTAATGAAAGCTACCTAATATGTGAAATACCAACAATACGGTTTAGGCATATTAAGAAGCAAGCTTTGCATACATAACATATCTCCAATTAACACATGGATGTAATACAATAACTTCGTGAGACTCATGTACGTATTATATATTTAGTACAAAGTGAATTAAATTTGTGAATTTAAAATCTCAAATCATTTTCCATTCAATAAAATTTCTTATCAAAAATCTTTATAGAAATATTTTTCATTTTCCTTTTTATTGAACATTTTCATTCTCTCGGGAAAATTCATACAAAAAAATGTTAAAATTTTTTACAATGGACAGGTAATTTTAAATCAAGTTAAAATTCGCAGCTTGGAATATTTTTACAGATTTGTTAGTTTCATTTCCAGACCAAAGTTTGTAATTTTATCTTTTTTCATAATGGGAGAAGAAGATATTCCAAGTTACAGTTATTTTCTTGCAATAAAAGAATACCAAAAAAACTAAATTACAGCAAAAAAAGAGAGCTTGGGCTAAAAAATAAATCAAAAGTTTTTGTTTTTTCCTTTAAGTGAAAACATGAAAAGAAAAATCTCAAGAAGATAAAAATTTAAGCGTTTCTATCATTTAATTATTTTTTTCAAATGAGATAATGTAGCAAAATTAAACTCAGTTCTACAAGAAAAATTTTAATCTTGTAAAAATATGAAGTAAAAATTATCATTGTGAGAATTAAATTTGTAAAAGATAAAACTTTTATTTTTAATTTTCTTAATAATCGTTTTCTTGTTAACGTTTCTCAAATGTGACATACATATATATATTTCATTCAGTGCGTTTGATTTTATAATCATTACAAAATTATTCATGTCGAGCAACTGTCTGTTTAAGTAAAATATATAAGAATTTACAATAGATATCTAAATATATGAGACGAGGTGCAACATAATTTGGAAATTAAACAGCAAATTTTGAGCTCAAAGATATTTCCTGTAAAAGAAGAGTTATAAAACAACAATTATAATTAGACGTGACTCAAGCACATATTTTGTATTCAAAACTTGATAACTTAATTTTCAAAACTGCAAACATCAAATTCATTTTCCATTCGCCATTTTTATTTATTTACTTTGTTTGTTTGTTTGTTTGTTTGTTTATTTATTCATTTTGTAATGTTTTATATCGAACATTTTTACTTATACCTAAACAATGAAGCAAAAAATGTTATCCAGTTTACTTTTAAATCAAGGTAAAGTTGTCAATTTGAAACATTTTATTTCGAGACTCGTTAGTTTTACTTCCGGACTGAAGTTTTTAATTTTGCCTTTGTTCAAAAGAGTATAAGATGTTCTAAAATTCTTCTGTAACTATATTTTTTCTTTTAATAAAAGAACATTTGGAAAAATAAGTTACCTCAGAAGCATGGAACTTACGATGAAGATGAATCAAAATCAATTTTTTTATTCGTTGAAAAGAGAAATTTAAATGTTTCTATCACTTAAATATTTCCTTAAACGAAAAATTATATTAAAAAAATTAAATCCTTTTTATTAGAGAAAATTTAATCTTGTAAAAATTGGAATTCCATTGTTCCCATTGTGAGAATAAGACTTGTAAAAGGTAAATCACTGGTTTGTAAAAGATATAAAAAATAGTTAAGGTATATTAAACAGCAAGCTTTACATACAAATGCTTTTCCATTCAACAAAATTCTTATCAAAAATCTTTATTGAAATATTTTTCAATTTACTTTTTATTGAACATTTTATTCATTCGGAAAAATTCTAACACGAAATGTTAAAAATTTTACAATGAAAGTGTAATTTTAAATCAAGTTAAAATTCGCAGTTTGAAACATTTTTTGCAGATTTGTTAATATCATTTCCTGACGAAAGTTTGTAATTTTACTTTTTTCATAATAAGTGCATAATATACTCTTTAAGATCTGAGTCCCTGTTATTTTCTTATAATAAAATAACACCAGAAAAAACAAGGTACCTGAAAAATAGAGTTGCTTGTGATAAAAAATGAATCAAAGGGAATTTTTTTTTAATTTGAAGTTAAAACGTGAAAAGAGGAATTTTATGAAGAAAAAAATTTAAGTGTTTGTAACATTTAATTTTTTATTCAAATGAAACAATGCAGCAAAATGAAACTCAATTTTATAAGAAAAAGATTAATCTTGTAAAAATATGATGTAAAAGTTCTGATTGTTCGAATTAAATTCGTAAAATATAAAACTTTTATTTTTAATTTTCTTAATAATTAATTTTCTGTTATTTTTGCGATCGTTACACTTACTTCTATATATTAATTTTATTTTTTCATTCACTGTATTTAATTTTAAATCATTTTTAGTTTAATATCATTACAAAATTTTTGAAGTTGAGCAGTTGTCTGTTAATGTAAAATATATGATGATTTACAATAGTTACCTAAACATATTATGAGACGATATGCAACATAATTTGGAAATGAAACAGCAAATTTTGAGCACAAATATATTTCTGTAAAAGCATAGTTAAAATAAACTATAATTAGCCGTGACTTAAGCACATATTTTATATTCAATATTTGGGACTTAAATTTAAAAACCATAAGCTTCAAATTTATTTTCCATTTACATTTTTATTTATTTATTTATTGCAATATTTTATATAATTTTTTTTTATTTTTACGTAAGAAATGCTACCCAGCTACTTTTAAATCAAGGTAAAGTTATCAATTTGAAACAATTTATTTCCAGACTCATCAGTTTAACTTCCGGATCGAAGTTTGTAATTTTGACTTTTCTCACAAGAGCATATAATGTTCTAAAATTCTTAAAAGGCTTCCGTAACTATATTTTTTTTTCTTCTAATAAAAGAACATCTGGAAAAATAAGTTACCTCAGAAGAAAGGAATTTGCGATAAAGATAAATCAAAATCCCTTTCTTTTCAATGAAATGATAAATTAAAAAAATATATAAATTTAAGTGTTCCTATCACTTAATTTTTTTCTGAAACGAAAAATTAAAAAAAAATTAAATCTTTTTTTAAGAGAAAATTAATTTTGTAAAAATTTAAATTCAATTGTTTTCATTGTAAAGAATAAGACTTGTAAAAGATAAAACTTTTATTTTTCATGCTTTCAAACAATCTTTTTAATTAATCTGAATTGTTATTTGCAATTCTACAATTTCATAAAAATTCAGTTTAGTGCAGTTGATTTTATATCCTAACACTTATTAAGCGATTCCGGTTAAGACATTTATTAAACAGAACCTTTCTACATTAATAACATTGAATAACATTTGAATAACATTTTCATTGTATTATTTTTTTTAAATGTAAGCGTTTGTTAAGTATTAGCACGAAATAAGAATTTTCAATATTTTAATTTGTTAAAATGTAAGCACAGTATAAGAATTTGGTTAAAGAATTTGATAATATTTGAATTTCACAAGTATTAAAATAAGAAAAAAAAAGAAAGGAGGGGAGGAAAAAAAGGGAAAAAGGTAATATAAATTTAGGTTAATGAATCTGACAAAATTAATACATTTAAAAAAAAATGAAATGAAAAGAAAAAAAAAGAAAAGAAAAGAAAGAAAGAAGAGAAAATGATCATAGTTTTTGTAAATATTACAATTTGGAAAAGTGTACGCACAGTATGATAAGTTGAATAATCTTTGATAAAAAAAATTTTACGTTTGGAAAAAGTTTCGTATATATTGGTTTAATTATAGCATAGTATTTTTTAATTCAATTTGTGATATTAAGTTTAAACGGACTATGTTGATGTTCAGTACAAGTATCATATGGAATATCGTTTTTGTTGTATATTATTCTGTTTTGTACTTTATGTAGGTACTGTCTCTGTAAAATAATGTCAGTGTAATGTTAATTTGTTAAAATTAATTTCATCAAGTGTTTTAGGATCTCCTATTGTTTCCGTCCTTGGCAGAGAAAGACGATATTTTGGTCGAAGGGGTCTTTTTTTTCAAAGGTTTTCTTCACTTGTTTTTTTGTGGTTTATGCAGCAGAACGCAAATTTTCCCCGTTCACGCTCTATTCCTCCGAATGATTTGAAAAGTCAATCCCGAAAACCGTATCGAAAGTATTTTCCCCATTTATATCTCTCTCTTAGTTGCGTTTCCAAGATCTCACCGTTAAATTTCCCTACTGTCAGGGATGTAAATTTTTGGTTTCCTGGTGTGGTCATTCCCATCCCTGTCAGGTATGTAAGCTAAAACCTTTGTGGTAGGCTACCTTATTCGCTGGAACGTGTCAAAAATTTATCTAAATTTATGGTATGCATTAAATTTTTCGAAAAGTTGAGTAAGTCACTTCATATATATATATATAATTATACACACACACACACACATATATATATATATATATGTTATATAAAAATTTATTTCCTTCGCAAATCCTTCACATTTATTTCGCATTAGTTCTTTAAATTAATCTAACTTCTAACATAGTCCGTATTTCCTTAATTCTTAATAATATTTATTCTTATTTAATGTCCTTTTAAAAGTAAATACCCGTATATTAATAAATATCTTATTCCAAATCTTAATCTAAAATTTTAAGTTCATTCGTAACTTTTATCAGCTCCCCAATCTATAAAATTCTGAGAGACGCTTTCTCATTTCGAATGTTTTTAAAAAGCCATTTTCTTTTTATTATTATTATTCCATGCTCGGTTTCGCGCGCTGGGTAATTTTCACTTCAAAATTAATGCGCGGCCAGGAGAGGAATTCATTCGTGTTAAAGCTTCTCCCTCGCGCCTCATTCGTTAGGTTGGAGCTCGCCTCTCACTCATTGGTTTGTGCGCTGGTGACGTCGTATTTCTGTATCTCTACGCTCCGTGAACAAAACTCGCTCGCTTGCTTTGGAGGGCAGATTTTTGGCATGTTTGGAGGTGTAAACAAATGGGTATCTGGTGTTGTAGTCTCGTAGAATTTTCATACAGCTCTTTAACATCTATTAAACGAGGTAGTGAGCCATCGTGAAGCCTGAGAGCTATAAGTTTATACCTGTGGGAACTGTCACTGCATCGCTCTTATTCTAAATAAACTATTTGTCTGGAAATTGGCTGGTATTTATTAAAGAAACTCTTGTGGAATCTCATTATTGCCTCACCTCTTCGCCATGATTATTGATATCGACTGCAACATTCTATATCTTTAACAAACTGGCATTTTCTCGTGGAATATTACATCTCGTGGTATCTCATCTTCATCAAAACGCCACACACACACACATATCTACCCTATATATATAAAATCCTAATGAAACGAATTTGTGAAACGATTTTATGAAACGAATTTATGAAACGATTTTATGAAACGACTGATTAAACGACTGATTATGTTTCAGGGCTATTTTTAATAAAATATTAAACGCTTGATGGTGAAATTAATACCAATTGTCCATAAAAATCCGCGGATGTCAAAACTGGTAATAGAATTTTGAAATTAGAATTAGTTTTCGAGATATTAATTTTTTTCTAATTTTAATGACATTTCTGTAATGATGGCAACTAATTACTCAGTTTTTTTGTGACAAAAAAGGGAAAAAAATAAAAAAGGATCCCGATAGGGATTATTGATTTATTTTTATTCGTCATTTTCAAATTGAAATTGAATTTATCTTTTATTTCAATCGATAATGAAGACAAGATTGTGATTAAATTATGTTTTTCACGAAAATTTGAAAAAAAAAATCATATTTCTATCGTCAGGATTCAATCGTCATTTAATTTAATTTATAAACTGAAAATATTTTGAATAAATTCGTCCAAATGACGTCATTTATGTAAATACGTCATTTATGTTTATACAATTTATTTAATATAAAGAAGCCATTTATCTATATTTTTATGTACAAAAAGAGGTAAATTGAAAGACAATTATAAATAAATTGTATATATACATATAAATACATGTATAAACAAGCATAAAAGTTCGGTGCTTTTCCAGTATATGGGGCCTGGACGAAACAGAGAAAATAGCCTTGGCGGAAAAGGAAATTTGGCAACATACTTTCTGTCAACCTATTTACTTTGTCATTTCGTATACAGAAGCATTTTTTCAATATTTATACAATTTGTTTAGCGTAAAATGTCATTTATCCTATTTTATATATAATCAGAAGTAATTTGTATAGAGAAAACAATAATAATTTACGTATAATTAAAATACGCATATAAACAAAAAAAATCGTCGAATTTGTTTCCATGGCTGTTTATGTAATTTGGCACCAAATCTCACTTTCTGATGCCCGAATTGCGCCAAGCTTTTTAAAAAAGCGTCACGACCCCTATTATAGAAAATCACCAAAAGTTCATTGGGTTTGTTTTCATAACTTTTGGCAACAAATATATGTATTTTAACGAATCTATTCGTTTTTGAAACTCGAATTACGACAAACCTAAAAGCAAAGGATCCTATAATGGAAAAGTACCCGATTTTCTTATGGACAATATTCAAGTGACATAACATGGTGTAAAATTATCGCGGATAGCGAATTTGTTTAAATATCTCATCAATTGATACCGAATAAATGCAGGCATGCATGCACAAAATATTTAATTAATTTTGTATGATAAATAATTATTAGAAAATTCGTATATACATATTAATTAAAATAAATAATTTACATATTTAAAATAACATGAAAATATGCATGATGGTGCACTAAAATACAGAGAAAATTAAAACCTGTTACTGAAAATGTCTATAACATAGTACTTTTCAATACCGTGGTTCTTAATGTTAATAACAAGCAGATGGAATTTTTCTCATCCTTAAACGCAAAGGAAGAATAGAATACAGATCGTTGTTATAAAAGTGCGAGAGGTAGCCACAATTTAAACCTAACCATTTTATACAAGCTGGTTTCCAAGGTGTAATTGATTTTACTTACCAATCCCTAAAACAGTCGTCAGTTGTCGCAACAGCTGTGTATGAGGCCATGATAATAAAAAAATGCCCCATTAAAACGTTAAAAGCATGGCAACCCAATTAAAGATTTACCAATATTTTTAAAACGAAGCACGCTGTCATGTTTTTAGAGACCTCGAAGTCTGAGCGGGGGTTGGCGAGCGTAGCTCGCAGGGGGTAGGCCCCCTAGTATATATATATATATATATTCTTTTAGAAAGTAATAAAAAAACAAATGTTAACAGGCACATCGAAAGTAAATTTAAAATTAAGGTAAAGTTAAAAAATTCCTAAACTTATTTCAGTACCTTTTACTTCTCAATCGAAGTTTGTAATTTTACACCTTTTTCAGGAGAACGTAAAATGTTCTAAAGTTCTCAAAGATTTAAGTTACTGTTATTTTCTTGTAATAAAAGAACACCTGGAAAAAGAAGTTACTTTAAAAGAAGAAAAAGTGTGATAAAGATGAATGAAATGTTTTTTTTTTCTCCAATGAAAGCGTGAAAAGAGAAATGTGAAGAAAATAAAAGGGGACTAGAAAAAGATTTGAAATGACAAAAATTGACTGAAGTTTGATCGTGGATTAGGAAGGCTGTCATTAATTTAAACTGTTATTTCTTGTTGTATTTATTTATTTGTGTTTTATAGAAATAAAAAATATTTTTTAATTAAAAAAAAGAAAAAAAAGAAAAAAAAAGTTTTAATACTTCTACGACAAAATTACTCTTGCAAAACTAGTTTTACAAAGATTTTCAAATCCAGGTTCAATATTTTTGAGTCGTCATTCATTACGTTGTTTCTCGAATCTACTTTAAATTAAAAAATAAATAAATAAATAAATAAATAAATGAAATATTAAAATAATTATAATAAAACAATTCAAAATTCCAAATCCATAAAAAATGATCATACTTATTGCTTTAAACTTGAAAGAAAATTCTTTCTTTGTCAGTTATAGTTAATAAAGAATTTAATTTCCTTTATTAAAATTTAAAAAAAAGGGGGGGTGGAAAGAAAGAAACGTGTAAATCCGTTAACTTGTACAAACGGAATCGTGGCAAAACCACTGAAATACAGTATAATGATATAAGTGAGCTTAAAGTTTATTTCTTCGCAGGTATTACCGGTCTACACAGCTCAACAATTTTATTTTATTTTATTTATTTATTTAATTTTTTTATGGCTAACCAGGCTTTTACCTGCCCGGCATGAGCGTCTAGACTAGGAGTGGGGCGATATTCGCCTGATCACAGCATGGCTGTGATCCACCTGACAATAAGCCTTGTTGGCATCGCTGCAGTGCTCTCGAGTGGTTTGCTATAGTTCTCTTTGTTTGCCAGTTCAAGGTGTCTATTTAACTTGGTTGAATTGACAGATTAAAATAATAATAATAATAATAATAAGGAAGCGAAAGGTAATTTAGAACCTCACGTATGGCACGGGTGTAATTTTAGAAATTTTTCTATCGGACCAACCGTAAAAAATTCTTAAAGATTCTAACATAATAATAATAATAATAATAATAATAATAAAATTTTCTTGTCATTTCAAATATTTTTGGTCTGTTTAAGTGTTTCTATAACTTTTTTACTGTTTTTTTCTCGAACAAGGCAATGTAACAAAATGAAATCCCTTTTACACTAAACATTTACATCTTGTAAAAATATGATTTCAATTGTTCTGACTGTGATAAAAGTCCACTAATGAATTTGATTATGTATTGGAAGCTACCAATTAATTCTAGCCATTAAATTCCATCCCCAAACAACTACACACACGTCATTCAAAAAGTAATAACTATTTCAGAAACAAAAATCAGCAGGATCAAAGTAATTTATGCTGATGAAAACTTCTTTTTTTTTTTTTTAAATCCTTGATCTTTAGTTATGCTGTCCGTTGTACAAATGCTCAATTGAAGTTTCACTGATAATAGAGCTTGAAATTCAACAAGTATCGCAATCTGTTATCAATTGTTGAATGTAACATATCATTACAAATATTCGAACATTTTGTGGAATTTTCATTCGCTTCCCTTAATAAAGCGTAATCGATGCCATTAAAATCTGTAAACGTTCTGTCTGTACATGGAGCTCCGAAAATGTTAAAACATTTGGACAATTATAAGTGCTTTGAAATAAATAAAATCTGCTCAATTGGCGGTTTAACATTAGTTCTTAAAGGAAGATGTTTATTTTCCTTCAGTATTAAGTATCAAATAGGTGTAGAAGTACAGTGGTGTGGTGACTTTATTTGTAATTCTTTTTTTGTAGTTATAGGACCTTAAACCACAGGTTCATTCGGCAAGAAGTTTGTTTGATTCGAGTTTGTTTTATATTCGAGGTTCGTTAAAAATAGAAATTTATTCAATTTGAGGTTCGTTTGGAAAAACCGAACCGGCAAAGCACGCTAGTTAAGGTTATTAAAATTTGAAAGTTTACCTATATTATCAACAAAGTTATCAACAAAGCAAGTTTACCTATATTATCGAAGTCGATGCTCAATGAAAATTCCTTTTTAATTTTCCTTAATGCAGTATTCGGTTTATTCATGCAGTATTCGATTTATTTTATGCTCTTTTTAATCCTGTCATATATCTTCCATTTAATCATACTTATGTAGGATCCTTTATTGCCTTTATTACTGAACAAGTTAATTCTATTCCTAATTTTTCTCAATGGTTACAATTTTTATACATACCTGATCGGATTATTTGGAAAATAGAATAGTTTGGAGTTAAGGTTAGTAAAATTTGAAAGTTTACCTCTATTTATCAACAAAGTTATGAACAAAGTTATCAGCAAAGCAAGTTTACCTATATTATCGAAGTCAATGTTCAATGAAAATTCTTTTTAAATTTTCCTTATTGCAGTATTCGGTTTATTCATGCAGCATTCGATTTATTTGATGCTCTTTATAATCCTGTCATATATCTTCCATTTAATCGTACTTATGTATGTGTTTTTTTTACTGAAAAAGTTAATTCTATTCCTATTTTTTCTCAATGGTTAAAATTTAGAAAATAGAATGGTTTGGAGTAATTAGAACATTTAATCCAAGTTTTTAAAATTCTCTTTTCATTTCAAACAATACACCGCTTATATAAGGTATCAAATTGGTAAATTTTAATACTTTCTGTTTGAAAGATTTATCAGTTAATTTTTTTATTGTTTTATCAGAGTATTCTGCTCTCCTATAGCTGTTTTTCGATTGTACATATTTCAATATTCGTGAGTTCATCTGATGAACAAACACACTCTTAATGCTCTGTTAATGTAAGTGTTTATAGCTGCAATTTTATATGGGAAAGATGCTTTAAAGTCACGTGTATATAGAAACTATATCAATATCAGAGTTGTGTTTTATATACACAGTGTTTTACCATTTAATATCAACGAAACTTCTAATGATCATTTGTATAAGGGATAGCATAACTAAAGATGCCCCAGTTAAGAAGATGAAAACGTTTTTATGTTTTTATCAACTTAAAAAGCTTTTATCGTGCTGACTTTTTATGTTTCTGATAAGGATTTTATCTTTTATTTTTCTTTATGACGTCTGTAAAGTTGTTTGTGGGTGGAACGAATTAGTAAATCATCATGCGTTTATATATTTTAAACTATGACATTATTATTGGTTAAATATGAACTAAATTTAAATATATAGACCACTTAAAGTTTTCTTCAGACGAGACAACGTATCAAAATGAAACTCCTTTCATAAGATTAATTGGTAAATTTTGATTTGAAATCTTCCTTAATAAGTGCTTTTCGAAAAGTCAGAAATTTGGATTTATTAGTAGTAAAATAATTTTAAAACAATAAAATTTTTTTAAGTATGTTTAGCTACTTCTTTCCATTTTAAGGCTGTTCTCAAATCCGGATACTATCTGACAGAATTCATTTTTGTAACGTATTTCGCAAACACATCAAATCGGTATAGGCACTCTTATTAAGAAACTATGTAATTGAACTGTTTCCATTTTTTCGTTTTTTCGGAAAAGGCAGAAAATGTTCAAAAAGTGTTGCCAAAGTTGACGTTTTGAACCGAATTTCTTGACGCCACAGCGCAAGAAAGGAATAAAAATTGCCGTGCTGAGATAATAATCACTTATAACTCGATATGTAATTCATTTATCAGAAAATGAAAATAAAAATTGTTCGGTTACCAGTCACTTCAATATAATCATGACTGCAAGTATTATGCTTTTATGCTTGAAAATGAGTCAGAAAATGCGCGAGAAAGTTTCACGCGAAAAAATATTTTTTTTTTCAGAACCGCCTTAGTATGAACTTTTCCCGCTAGGCTAAAACTTAAAGAAGAAAAAAAATCTCAATTACGAAACCCTCTCCCTCTTAATTAAGCCCCGAGAAAAGATAAGTTAAAAGACGTCTAAAAGAAGAAAAAAAAATTATCTTCTGCTACTTTTATACAAAATTTTCATCATTCCCCCTACGATTCATCTACCCCTGGCAGGGAAGAGAGAAATTTGATTTGTTTTAACTTCGGTGAAAGGATTTTTTTTTTTTTTTTTTTTTTTTGAAAATGAAGCTTCAAAAAGGAACGTGGAGATTAATTCTTGAAGTACCTTTTAAAAATCGCATTTCTCAAATTTTCTTTCACACATCTTTAATTCTTTTACTTATATTTCCTGGATAGTTATTGCAATATAACATATATCACATAACAAAAATAATACGAAACGGTGTTCGATTTCTTAATATAAGAACATCTGATTTTTATCTTTTTTTTTCTTATGAATAAAAATGATTTTGTTAATATGCCAGAAATTAGCTAATTTGAATTTGAAAATTGGACAGAAAAATTGCAATGCGAAAAGGTCCGATAGTTATATTTGTCCGTAGTATTTTTTTTTTTTTTTTTTTTTTTTTTTTTTTTTAAGATGAATTGAAAATTTTAAATTTATTGCCCTTCTTTTCATTTTAATATAAACTTTTGCTACTAAGGCACAAGATAATGATAAAAAATTCTCAATTACGAAACTTTCTACCTCTTAATGAAGCTATAAAAATATATAAATTAAAAATCTTAAAAAGAAAAATCTTCTTCGCTACTATCTTTTTATAAAAATAGCTCTTCGTAGATTTCATTTTCCTCTTTCTAGGGGTAAAGGGATATAAAATTCGACTTGTTTTAAGTTCAGTGATAAGAATTTAAAAAAAAAACGTAGAGATTAATTCTTGATTGAACTGCTTTAAAAAATTTATTGTGGGTTTCTGAAAGTTTTCTTTTCTTTTATTATATATTTTTTTAAACTTTTATACTGAATTTCAACGTACACTGCCATGACGAAAAAAATCACTCTTTCATTAGAAAATGTAGACTAAGACTTATCTTTTAAAAGTATAAAACAGTAATTTTTGGAATAAATAATTTTAAAAGTCAGACTGTTCTCAAATGATTTTAAGCGTTTTGCCAATTTGCCTGATTAAGTTGAAAGAATAATACGCAATGGGATAAAGTAACATTTTGCGAAATTTTGCATTAACCAAAAACCTTATCAAGTTATCTTATTAGTAAATAGAGTCTTTTTCTTTCTTTCTTTGTGAATGGGTGTACCAGAAAACAAGGCATACATAGCCAGGCAACTTCAAGATAAATTTTCGAAGTTCTAATTCTGACCGATGAGTTAAAATTCTATGGATTGTTCAATTCTATTTCTTTAATTAATAACAATTTTTTAATTTCAAATTTCTTTCGCTACTGGCGTCTTTGATCAAGGACGCTTTCCATTGAGCATTATTTTATATTAACAATTATTTTTGTTAATTTCAGCCTTTAATAATGATAGTGTATGGATATACATTTAATATTATGCATTCACTTATGTTTCAGCATTTAGTAATAATAATAATAATAATAATAATAATAATTTCCTTAATTATCGTTAAACCGTTGACGTTTCTTTTTTTTTTTCAAACATATGTTTTAAAATTAAACTAGCTGACCCCGCCCAGCGTTGCCCGGGCCCGTGATAATAAATTTAAAAAGAAACATCAAGTTATTATTATTTTATATCTTTAACCGGATTTTGTATGAAATTATGTATTAAAATGAAAAATTCATGAAAAAATATGGATATTTAGTGATAAAAGCGCTCATTTTCTTGTTTTTTTTTTTTTTTTTTTTTTTTACGTAGAGTCGTTTCATAGCTTTAAAATAAAAAGTTCTTTTTGTCCAAACTCTTTGAAATCTTTATTGGTGATGAATAAAACGGTTTTACAGCCCGTTTAAAAATTTCGTGTAAATATATTGTTATCTAGTTGTAAAAGAAATGTTTTCTTGCTTTTTTGTTTGTTTGTTTGTTTTCGCGTTGGCTCCTTTAACATAGCAATAAAAATTGTTCTCATTTCCCGAACTCTCTGACATTTCAATCCGTTATAAATATATAACTGTATCCAAGCTCTCTTTAAAATTTTGTGAAAAATATGCATATTTAGTTGTGGAAACACGAGTTCTGAAAAAAAAAGCTTTTAGCTTTCAATCTCAGAACAAAAATATATTCGAAGGTCTATGCTTTCAATGCAATGGCGACTCCATCCGTTTTCAATCAACTTTCTCAATCCCTCTAGGCTAAACAGGTGAGGGCTAATCCACTAGGTTTCCCCTTTCTGTGGGGAGAGGCCTTCAAAAAACGTTGGCGATGCACAAAGAGACGATATTAGTGTGGAAAATTTGACAGAATGCGCTTTTCGTTTTAAATATATAGATTATGGACAACTTTTACTAATTAATACTTTGTGATAAACAATAAAAAATACTAGTAAGTTTTTAAGCTTGTTTAGTTTCGTTGTAATACGATATTTTCCAAAGTCTTAAAAAAAAAAAATCTTCCTCAGACTAGTGTCATATACAAAATACACAAAACAACTACTTTCGTTAGACTTCAGCAAATAACATATTCGTTAAATTTCAGTAAATCTTAACTTCCGTGATTTGGGTAGTTATTTTTAATTTTATTTGCGTAAAACTGATTTTTTTAAAAACAATTCAGTAGCGAAAGGGTTAATATACGAAATAGAGATCACTGATTCTTAACCACATTGCATTCACAAAGCTAACTATTATTGTTATTATTATTATTTTTTTTTTTTATTAACGCTGAAGCAGGTTCATTGACTCGATCGAAACCTCGATTAACCTCGAGTAACCTCGATTATCCGGAACTCTTTTTTTTTCGGACTCTCGAAATATTCGTTCTGATAAAAGGTACATAAAAATTTTCGAAATTGTTTATTTTAAAGAGTGAATATAAAAGACAATAAAAAAACGTAAATTTTGCATAAAGAATGAAGTCGATCGGATATTTAGTTGCGGAGATATTTGGAATCCTATTTTCCACACTCTTCGATTTTTCATGATATATTTTAATTCAAAGATATATTTTAATTGGAAATGAGATGCTTAATCTGACGCAGTAAATCGTTAGTTAATATGATTAACATTTTTGAAGTTATAAGGATGTTTCTTTTACGCAATTCAGTAATAGAGCATTTAAAGTTTGACGTCATCAAGCCACGATTTTATTCGAATTGCAATGCATTTTATAAATAGTTTACACATGTTTTATTTTCATATTTTATATTATGCATATCCATGATGGGTAAGTATTAAGGTCGCCCCCAACGACTAGTTTTAATCTGGCATTATACACACTTGAATTCATTTGCAGCGAACTAATATTAATGTTAAAAAGCAACAATTTAAAAAATAAAATATAACAGTATGGAATCAAGTTTCGTATTTCTTAAATTATTATTAGTTTTATATTTTAATTTAATTTTTTTAAACTGTTTCCCTTTGTGATAGAAAAAATTACTTCAAGTAACATATTTAATAATTAAAATTAATAAAATTACCATAGATATACGAAGTTACAGTCGGCAGAAAATGATATAAAATATATTTAAATCTCCAAATTGTCACAGAAAAAAATGAAAATAGCCATTTAAATAGAAAATTAGGTACCCTTTAAATTGTTTGTAATAAAAATAAGCTTAGGGAGTCGTCTTTACATTGATGTTGCACCAAACTCTGGAGTTTTCAATACGAACACCAAATTTCGACATCATATTTGGCTTTTTTGGGTGAATTTTATCTTTGAATAACAAACGGAAATTCCTTTGGTCAAGTAGTTCAGGAATTATGAAGGTTTAAAGTTTAGAATTTCTAATGTCAAATTTATTTGTAATCGTTACAAAATAGATTGCAGCGAGGGTAATATTTTAACATAATTAAAAAATTACTTGGCGGAATGAACTGAAATTTTTAATTCGCATAAGTCTGAAGACGACAAAAATGGATTTCTGCTACACAATTCATACATTAGGGGCTGTCCATAAATGAACTCACACTTTTTTCCTATATTTTGACCCCCCCTCCCCCCCCTTAGTCACGAAGTGTCACATTTCATTATACCCCCTCCCCCCCCCCCCTTGTCACATGTCAAGCTACATTACATAGACATATACTTGCAGTTCAGAAACAAAGTACTATGTTATAGATTATATTTCAAATTTTATTTTTAAACTTTAACTAATGACATTTGTGAGCATAACAATAAAAATGATTCGTGTACTTATTTTGTATGAAATAAGATTAAGGTTTACAACAGAAAACATAATTAATATACAATAAGTAATACAACTAGTAATAAAATATTGATAGATTTTGTTGAAAAGAAAGGAATATAGGTGAAAACAAATCACACGAAAGTTGTTTTAGCGCCGATTTAAAAGTACCCTCAAATTCTGGTAATTTCAAAATAACTTCAAAATTTAATCTGCTGATTTTAAATGATTTTATTTAACCAAAATGTGTGATGTCATACTTTTTCTTACCCCCTCCTACCCCCTTGTCACAATTTCAGGAACTCCCTCCCTCCCCCCCCCCCCCCCTCCAAGCGTGACATCATTTTGTGACTGTTCAGCGCAGACAGCAAGGGTTAGGTTTAAGTGCTAGAATTCAACGAAAAATACCATTTGTATCTCTCCAACAAAGATTAAACTGGGCTAAAACTTATGTTAACTGGACAGCTGAACAATGGGACAGTACTATTTTGTCTTGCGAGACTAAAATCTTCCTGTTTGGTAGTGATGGCATAAAATACGAAAAGAGAAGAATAGGAGAAGATTTTGATCCTATTGCATTCCTAAACACACCGTGAAGCACCTAGTCTGTGTTATGATATGGGTTTGTATGACATCAAAAGGTGTACGCAAAATTTATGTGATTAATGGGAGTATGAATGCCCAAAAATGCACAAATGAAATACGTCAATTCCAACTGAAGCTTTCCGCACGTGATCGAAGTATTTATAGTGCAGCAGGATTCAGCTACATGTCATGTTGCTAAAGTGTGCAAAAAAGGGTTTCAAGGAGATCAAATTCCAGCGTTGGCTGGGCCTGGGAATAGTCCAGGCCTTAACCCAATTGAAAATCTATGGAGTTGACAAAAAAAACGTGCTGCATGCAACCCAGCAATAAATTCCAATTAATAGAAGCTATAATTCGATCTTGGTATATCACATTACGACAGTTTCAGAACTAAAAGACTTGGTTCATTCCATGGAAAGGCATTGTAAGGCCGTAACTAACAGTAAAAGTTATCCAACTAAAGTATTAACTGACACTGTGATAACTGATGTTTATCTTATTTATGCGATATGTTTCATTTTCTTTTTTATAACTGCTGTCATAATAAAAATTGCATCATAAAATTTGTTGTATTACATTCTTGATTAAATTATCTTTCCATTGGTACATAATTTTATGCTATTATTTAAAGAGAAAGTGATTTGGTGAACCATGTAACTTCAAAAATACACCTTTTCAAAAAGGTTTCCACAATTTTGGCCACTAACTGTATATTTTTAGAATGGACAATATTCTTGTGACGTCACAGTAGGTAAAATGGCGGCGTGATCGTTTGTTTACGCTTTGCATTCACGAAGGATTTTTTCGCTATCTCTCTTAATCATGTTATTTTATTATCACACTTATGGGCTCAGAAAGCAAATTAATGTAAACAAACGCATATATTTTTTTTTCATTATTTAATTATTAATTGATGAAAAATTTGATAAAAGCATGATTTGTAAAATTTAAATGAAAAATTTTGTGAATACTAAAAATTAACATTAAAATCGTGAAATAAAAGCATATCTAAGTAAAATAAGTTTAATTTATATAATTTATAAACACTTGAAATTTCACTCATTTTTATAGACATTGGTGACACTTACTTTTTTTTAACGTTTTATTTCTAATAAATTCGATAATTAAGGCAAAATTAATCGGAAATTGAATGAATATTCCTAATGTTATTCAGATCTACTGCATACATGTGTATCGTTTCAGTTAAAAAAAAAAAAAAAAAAAAAAAAAAAAAGCGAATTTGTCAACAGCATAATGCATTCAAATATAGAGATTTTTCAATGTTTTCCCAAACAGCTGGTTTTTCATAGCCTCGAACCGAAAGAAAGAATACTGTCCATTCGTACCGCGATTTTTGAAAGTAATATAACAATTAACATTACAACTTTAAAACATTTACTTACTTTACTCACTTTTAGCTTTTCTAAATAACTCCCAATTAAACTGAAAACTATTAAAATGTCAGTTCTTAGAGTGTTGTAAATAATCACAGTAAATATTTACGGTACGACATCAACCTGTTAATTTGTCTATGAAATGCAGCCTATTAGTAGATGATAAACGAGAGTTCTACATCACCGCAGTTCGCGCAGTCGACCTTCTGTGCTCTGTGAAGGTCACCGGAAGGGACAGGTGTGGAAACCGGAAGTGGCAGGTGGTGATAACAGGCATGTTGAGACAGGAAGTGAACAGGAAGTGTAGATAGGAAGTTTAACCAGAAACGCGGCAGGAAGTGAGTGCGATAAGGGAGAGAGGGGGAGGATTTATTTTTGTGGGGGGCTTAATTTTTTTTGTTGGTTTTAATCCTTCTAGTCGAGTGGAGTTGAGTTGTAGGAATCCTGCTATCAGAATGAATTTAGTTTGAAAGTAATATTAGCAAAATGTTCGATTTTTTTTTTTTTCACCTGAAATAAAAATTTTATTTGCTAACTAACACCTAATATAAAAATGGAAATCTTTCTGACTTTGTTTTACTTTATAAAAGTTTAACGTGAAATTTATTTTTAGACTGGAAACGCGACAGGAAATAAGATCGGAAACGGGATTAGACATGCTTTTTCCAAAAAGGGTTTTCAGGAAGCAGTAAACATGTTTTAGGAACATGTTTGGGAGCTTGTTGGAACAGGACAGGTGGTTTGTGAGACCGGAAGTAATTAAGATGAGAGAGATAAAGAAGGTGCATGATTAGACATATAGATTTTGTTCTTTGTAGAGGGTGAAAT
Source organism: Maratus michaelseni (assembly GCA_963931845.1). Lineage (NCBI taxonomy): Eukaryota > Metazoa > Arthropoda > Arachnida > Araneae > Salticidae > Maratus > Maratus michaelseni. The sequence goes on from OZ007594.1 coordinate 60,268,509, forward strand.
TTTGTTTTATTTTTTATTTAAAGTGTTTTCATTTTTTTTTAATTTATTTAAAGCGTTTCAAATTATTTTTTATATTATTTTTTTTTTGTAGTGTTTTACGTATTATTTTAATTTTTAGTGACATTAGAACCTGCAATTTCCGTATCACACATGTCTTATCTTAGGTTACCAAGGATGTGTGTTGTTATCTCTTTAAATGCGAGAGATGGTTACTTCAGACCTGCGTTGAGATATCTTTATCATAGTTTTAATGAACTGCAGTAAATTGCCTTTAGCTATTGAGTAATTCGCGAGTTTTGGTTTAATATGAATGCTATTACATCTGTTTGTTTAATTTACAAGCACATTTCTCTTACAACATTCTGTCAACAGATCATTTCCATATTCGAAATAATAATTTAGAAGGAAAATTTTTATATGAAAATACTATGAAATGTCATTTATAGAGATTGACAAAAATAGCATGCTTGTTTCTTTCTCGTATTAACCTTATAATCATTTATTTTAGAAATATAGATTTATAGTTTTGTTACGAAAAATAACGTGTTTACATATTTTAAAAACGAAAGCAAAGTGATTTTTACAAATGTAACTATAAGCTATACACCCACGCATTTGTGTTATTGAATTAAATTACAATGCTTAAAATTGTATTCACCGTACTATTTTCCTGCAAAAGCCGTTTCGCAAACTTGTGTACTGAAATTAATGTGGCATTTTTAGGGAAAAAGTTAATTCAAGTCTTTGAGACTAATCTTTCAAAGGAAAAAAAAGATTTGTCATACTTTCTCTTACATTATATATCTTCCGTTTTTTAAGTTTACAAATTTGTGGAGTAACTTAAATAATCGTTTTTATGCTAATTAAACAATATATTTTTTTAATTATATGTTTGTTTTTTTTTAAATTAACTTGTAATAGCTTCTTTTTTTTTTTTCTTTTTCTTAAAAGGGTACTGTAGAATAACTTATGTCACAAATACTACATCCTTCTTTAGTTAAATATGTTTCACTTAAGACATGACAAAGTGTCTTAGAAACATTTCATTTTGGAGTTAAGTGATTAAACAAGAAAAATATTATTTATAAAAACACAACACATAAGACTAGCGGCTGAGAGGTTCTACTCTCAAAGTTGATAGATGGAAGGTGTTAGGTTTAAACCTCTCTCAAGGTCGTCGACCTAACCGTTCGGAGTTTTCTTCGAACCTTGTCAATACGAGTTAGGAGCCCTTAGAATGACCCCTAGAGTGACCTATATCCCTAACTACAACCCTATATTTAACCAACCAGTCACAACACATAAGACATTTTAGATTATTACATTTAGTTAAGAAGTGATTTGACGTGCAAAATATTATTTATAAAAATATACAATAAGAGAATTTTAAAGATTTTTTCCTTTTAAATGAACAATTTTTAGTAACTATTTAACTTATTAAAGAGAGCGGGTATTTTGTTTAGAGTTATACGATTAAAATAAATTTTCAATAGATTTGACTTTATACAACCAACATTTTAAAAAAAGGGAATGGAATCTAGTTTTTATAAATTAACGTATTTCAATTTTACAAATACTTTACACCTCCTCTTTTTCCCCTCTTTGTTAGACTCCATACACATAAGACATAAAAGGCGTTTTAGAATACATCATTTAGAAATTAAGCGACTTGATAAGTAAAATATTATTTATAAAAGTAATAAAGATTTTTACTTACAAATGTATGAACTTCTGATAGGTAAGACTTTCTCAGTCATTGTGCAAGAATTAAGTGGTTATTGAACTTATAACATTACATGATGAAATAATCACGTGACGTATTTTTAAACCAATAAAATGTCAGTATTTTCAAACAAATAAAAAGTTAGTATTTTTACACGAGCGCCCTCTATCATTATATAAATTTCAATGAAACGAGTTGATATTATTATACTGTGCCCTGAAATTGTTGTAATAGGTTGTATTTTTCGTTAAGTTAGTTTTCATTTAAGTTATTATGGAACGAGTTATGAATTCTTATGTTGGTGATGTAACCAACTTGGAGTGTCAACACTCATCACCAAAGTTAAATAATCAAGAGATGGATTCTACACTTTTACCCAAAGAAGCACCCGTTTCGAATTATGAAGTGAAACCCAACTCATCAGGTCTAAAGTTACCCTTTGTGTGCACTACTTGCAACAAAGCTTTTTCCCGAAAGTTTGTCTTAATTAGACACATGAAATTTCACCTGGAGAAAAAACCTTTTGTGTGTGACATCTGCGAAAAACAATTTGTTCAAAAGAGTGACTTATTAAATCATGTGAAGATTCATTCAAAGAGCCCAGTGATTTATAATTGTGATCTATGTGCTGAAGTTTTTTCAAAAAAGAGTGACTTACTTCAACATAGCAAAATTCACAAATCTGTCAAACAACATAAGTGTATTGAATGCAATGAACTGTTTTCGAGAAAGTATGACTTATTGAAACATAAGAGGATGCATAAGCCCCGAAAGCAGTATGAATGCATCCAGTGTAGTGAAATATTTAATCGAAAATATGATTTATCACGTCATATAGACACTGCACACAAAGTACTACCCAAAGTTGTCAAATCGTCATCTTTAAAAGATTCGTTATATGAAAAAGTGAAGCATTTTAACAGACAAAATGCTTTAAATGTATTTACTAAAACTGTAATAAATTCTAATGAGGAGAATGATCAAGACTTTCACACATTTTTTAACAGTATTCGGTCGGACGTTTTGAATGAATTAAATTATCAGATAGAAGTAAAAAGGTCAATGAAATGGTATGCAACTGCAAAAGTTGTTGTAAGTCGCCAAACACCGGACGGTGATATAGATACTATCACCCCATATTTTCATTCAAGAACTGTACTGGAATTGACGAATCAAAACATACCTGTACATGTTGAGGATGCCTTTACGAAAATTATTAACTCTTTTGAGAAATTCACTCAACAAGGATCTAATTGGACATTGCAACAAATATTAAATCTAGAACTGTCTACAGCTAAATATAGAATGGTTTAAAATGTGTGGACTGTTTTTGAAACATGTATATTCATGTTTTTGCTATTGTAGTTATTTAAAATGATAAATAAATAGCCTATGACTAAAAAATCTTAAGAGTTTTTTATTATTTTCATGGTAACTATTTTATATAAATTACTTATAACAGTTTGACAATGCTACATAAACTACTGTTTAACATTTTGAATGTCTTAGACAAAATGGGAATGAATTTGTTGAAATTATGTAAAACATGATGAAATAAATGCGATGTATTTATTGTATGTTACTTAAACTACAAGAGAGATGATTGGAAATGTGTTATTTTAAATCTATGGTACTTTTAATAACTAACAAGGTAAGGCGTGACGTTATGAATCATCGATGGGTTTTCCTTTGAATATGTATTAATCTTACTTATTGATAAGAAAGTTGGAAAAATAGACTTAACACATTGTTAGAGGTTTTGGAGAAATATATAGTTGGTTAAAAATTTTAGAAAATTTAACATAAAGTAACAAATTTTAGAAAATAAACATTTCGATAAATGAAAAAAAAAAAAAAATTAAATTTTGGTAAACTTTACACTTAGACAATATTTCAAACTAGGAAAAAATAATAACTTTACACTGAGACAATATTTTAATCTACGAAGAATTAGACTTAACGCATTGTTACAGTTTCTTTGAAAAATATCTAGTTGGTTAGAAATTTTAGAAAATTCGACCTAACGAAATTAACACACTTAAAAATATCTAGGTTATACATTTTATAAAATAAGCAACAAATAAACATTTCGATACATTGACAAAAGAAAATAATTAAGTTTAAGTAAACTTTACAATTAGACAATATTTCAAACTAAGAAAAATAATAACTTTACACTTATATAATATTTTCAACTAAGGAAAATTAATAACTTTAAAAATCAGACTTAACACATTGTTAAAGTTTTTTTAAAACAACACAACATTTTCAAAGCAGTGGAAATAGTATACCTGAAAAAAATTCAACTTAGTGGAATTTAATAGTGAAATTTTTTAACCTCACTCATTTAAAAAATAAAACTTTGTAATTTTTTTCCATTTTTAAAATAAAACTTATTTAAAAAATAAATAAGCAACTATTAAACATTTTGAATGTCTTAGACAAAGTGTGAATAAATTTGTTGAAATTATATAAAACATGAAAAATTTCATTACTTTTAAAAGAAATTTTATTTTTGGTGAAATAAACTCGAGGTATTTATTATATGTTACTTAAACTACATGAGAATTGATTGAAAATGTGTTACTTTTAATCACTCACAAGATAAGACATGATGTTACAATATACACATAGGAATGACATAGGAATTTCAGATGGGTTTTTCTCCCACACATGACGTCACTGATAACATATTTACTGATCAAGTCATAAAATCATAGTTTAGGGTAGGTTTTTAAGCATGAAGTTTAGTTGAGATTTAAGATATTTGAGAAATATAAACTACAACTTTGGCTACTTTTTGAAATTTCCCCCTACATAAGAAAAAGAACATAGAAAAATAAAATGAAAAGTCGTATTTGAATGGAATCAAATTATTATCCTTTCACTTAACAGCTGAATGCGTCGGTAATTACATCACAAAGGCACTGATAACAACTGATTGAATATATTGTGTTTCTTTTTTAAGGTTAAATTGATTTAATATTCAAGTTATTTCTTAATGATACACTTAAAAACAATAAACTTAATTAGCATTCAAAAAGCAAACGATCACATTATTGTGTAAAACAATCAAATGTTTTAAAAGTCACGAGTTAAAATTTGAAATGACTTAGAGTTTAAGTAGAATTTAGATGTGAACCTTTTAAAATGAAATAATAGTTTTTTGTATCGCCCTCTATCGGTGGGTAATAGAATTAAAAGATAATTAAAAGTTTTAACTTGAATTCGAGCCCACAACAAAAATTATTTTTCGGTTTTATAATTTAGGGTAGGTTTAACTGAGCAAGCCATGATATTTCAGTATTTATAGACGATTTAAGATATTCGATAAAGGAAATCATCTGAATTTTTAATTTAATTGAAGGGTTTACTGCTTAAAGTACTACAAAATGAGTACAACACGATGCATAGTTTTTTAATTAATTATATTTTTCGAAAGGTTAAATTGACTTATTGATAAACTTAGGATTTATGTTTAAAGTGAATAAATTTGACATGTTAGGTTCACTTAATAACAAAGGGTTGAATAAGTTATTTTTAATAAAAATAAAGTTTACTAAAAGTTTTTAAAGTTAAAAAAATATAGTTTTAAAAAATTTAAAGTTTACAAAAAGTTTAAAAATCTTTAAGTAAATCAAAATTAACTTTTTAATTTTAACTATTGAGAGACTATAATCTAACTGTTTATCCTTGTAACCAACTGGTGCATATCAACTATATACTCTGTATCTGCATATGCGCAGAAAAACATAGACATTTAATCTAACTTGAGTTCGACTTTAAATTATTTGCCAACTTTTAAAAGTTTAATTACTATACACAACTCGATTACCTTTCCCACAAAACACCTTTCAGAAACAAAACAGAAATTAACACTTACCGAAAAACACGTCCACTTTGGGTGTTAGTCTTCACTCAACTAACGTTTCTCCCTTATCTTTGCTAGGGGGCGCTGCAATCGCCGCTAGAGGCGTTAGTAGTCTTCAGGTGTGTGATAAGAATAAACTTTAAATCCAACTTACACTCGCTCAGTCATTCTTGCTTCTCTCTTCCTTGCTAACAACCGTTTGCTGCTGGCTCATTGTTTGGTTGTTTAAACTTGTTGAATGACGTCATCATGTGTTTGTCTAAACTTGTCCAGTCTTGTTTTTATGCAGTACGTCTATTTAGATGAGTCATCACTCGCTTATCTTGGTTGACTTGTCCAAACTTGTTTTTGTGTGGCACGTCTATTTGGTGAGTCATCGTTCGCTTATCTTGCTTTACTTGTTTGAACTTGTCTAGTATCCACCACCTCATGTCTTTTGTCATAGCTTGAATATACTTTACACCAATCACTTAAATATAAAAGTCTTGTCACAACTTACTTAAACTTTGATAAAAATATTAATTATTTATAAATTTCATCAAATTCTTATTTTTCTGATACATTTACTATGTAATTTTCGTTCAAAAATATGGTAAAGCCCGATTTTAAATCGAAGTCTAAGATAAATTCCCCAAATTTGTAACATTTTAACACTAATAATAAATATTGTAAGCACCCAGTACATACAAGTTTTGTAAAAATAATATTACTTATAGCTAACTCGTTATGTCCCATGATACAAAACTTCAATATAACTAAAATCAGTGTTAAACGAAAATCTAATCACGTGTCTTTATATATTATTTTGAAATGCAAAGCATTATATCTAAACGAATGATATAAGGAGTAGTTAGAATAGTTCTTATATTTTTGTTAGTAAAAAATTTATACACATTATCTTACAAGGTTGCAATATTCAACACACGGTTCACCATATTTAAAAACGATTCACCATGATTTAAAAACTTAGTAACATATTTTAAATTTATAAATTTAAATTAAAAATACTTAAGTATTTATAATTGTTTATTTATAAAAATATGTTTTAATTTAAATTTATAAATTTAAAATATGTTACTAAGTTTTTAAATCATGGTGAATCGTTTTTAAATATGGTGAACCGTGTGTTGAATATTGCAACCTTGTAAGATAATGTGTATAAATTTTTTACTAACAAAAATATAAGAACTATTCTAACTACTCCTTATATCATTCGTTTAGATATAGAATGGTTTAAAATGTGTGGACTGTTTTTGAAACATGTATATTCATGTTTTTGCTATTGTAGTTATTTAAAATGATAAATAAATAGCCTATGACTAAAAAATCTTAAGAGTTTTTTATTATTTTCATGGTAACTATTTTATATAAATTACTTATAACAGTTTGACAATGCTACATAAACTACTGTTTAACATTTTGAATGTCTTAGACAAAATGGGAATGAATTTGTTGAAATTATGTAAAACATGATGAAATAAATGCGATGTATTTATTATATGTTACTTAAACTACAAGAGAGATGATTGGAAATGTGTTATTTTAAATCTATGGTACTTTTAATAACTAACAAGGTAAGGCGTGACGTTATGAATCATCGATGGGTTTTCCTTTGAATATGTATTAATCTTACTTATTGATAAGAAAGTTGGAAAAATAGACTTAACACATTGTTAGAGGTTTTGGAGAAATATATAGTTGGTTAAAAATTTTAGAAAATTTAACATAAAGTAACAAATTTTAGAAAATAAACATTTCGATAAATGAAAAAAAAAAAAAAATTAAATTTTGGTAAACTTTACACTTAGACAATATTTCAAACTAGGAAAAAATAATAACTTTACACTGAGACAATATTTTAATCTACGAAGAATTAGACTTAACGCATTGTTACAGTTTCTTTGAAAAATATCTAGTTGGTTAGAAATTTTAGAAAATTCGACCTAACGAAATTAACACACTTAAAAATATCTAGGTTATACATTTTATAAAATAAGCAACAAATAAACATTTCGATACATTGACAAAAGAAAATAATTAAGTTTAAGTAAACTTTACAATTAGACAATATTTCAAACTAAGAAAAATAATAACTTTACACTTATATAATATTTTCAACTAAGGAAAATTAATAACTTTAAAAATCAGACTTAACACATTGTTAAAGTTTTTTTAAAACAACACAACATTTTCAAAGCAGTGGAAATAGTATACCTGAAAAAAATTCAACTTAGTGGAATTTAATAGTGAAATTTTTTAACCTCACTCATTTAAAAAATAAAACTTTGTAATTTTTTTCCATTTTTAAAATAAAACTTATTTAAAAAATAAATAAGCAACTATTAAACATTTTGAATGTCTTAGACAAAGTGTGAATAAATTTGTTGAAATTATATAAAACATGAAAAATTTCATTACTTTTAAAAGAAATTTTATTTTTGGTGAAATAAACTCGAGGTATTTATTATATGTTACTTAAACTACATGAGAATTGATTGAAAATGTGTTACTTTTAATCACTCACAAGATAAGACATGATGTTACAATATACACATAGGAATGACATAGGAATTTCAGATGGGTTTTTCTCCCACACATGACGTCACTGATAACATATTTACTGATCAAGTCATAAAATCATAGTTTAGGGTAGGTTTTTAAGCATGAAGTTTAGTTGAGATTTAAGATATTTGAGAAATATAAACTACAACTTTGGCTACTTTTTGAAATTTCCCCCTACATAAGAAAAAGAACATAGAAAAATAAAATGAAAAGTCGTATTTGAATGGAATCAAATTATTATCCTTTCACTTAACAGCTGAATGCGTCGGTAATTACATCACAAAGGCACTGATAACAACTGATTGAATATATTGTGTTTCTTTTTTAAGGTTAAATTGATTTAATATTCAAGTTATTTCTTAATGATACACTTAAAAACAATAAACTTAATTAGCATTCAAAAAGCAAACGATCACATTATTGTGTAAAACAATCAAATGTTTTAAAAGTCACGAGTTAAAATTTGAAATGACTTAGAGTTTAAGTAGAATTTAGATGTGAACCTTTTAAAATGAAATAATAGTTTTTTGTATCGCCCTCTATCGGTGGGTAATAGAATTAAAAGATAATTAAAAGTTTTAACTTGAATTCGAGCCCACAACAAAAATTATTTTTCGGTTTTATAATTTAGGGTAGGTTTAACTGAGCAAGCCATGATATTTCAGTATTTATAGACGATTTAAGATATTCGATAAAGGAAATCATCTGAATTTTTAATTTAATTGAAGGGTTTACTGCTTAAAGTACTACAAAATGAGTACAACACGATGCATAGTTTTTTAATTAATTATATTTTTCGAAAGGTTAAATTGACTTATTGATAAACTTAGGATTTATGTTTAAAGTGAATAAATTTGACATGTTAGGTTCACTTAATAACAAAGGGTTGAATAAGTTATTTTTAATAAAAATAAAGTTTACTAAAAGTTTTTAAAGTTAAAAAAATATAGTTTTAAAAAATTTAAAGTTTACAAAAAGTTTAAAAATCTTTAAGTAAATCAAAATTAACTTTTTAATTTTAACTATTGAGAGACTATAATCTAACTGTTTATCCTTGTAACCAACTGGTGCATATCAACTATATACTCTGTATCTGCATATGCGCAGAAAAACATAGACATTTAATCTAACTTGAGTTCGACTTTAAATTATTTGCCAACTTTTAAAAGTTTAATTACTATACACAACTCGATTACCTTTCCCACAAAACACCTTTCAGAAACAAAACAGAAATTAACACTTACCGAAAAACACGTCCACTTTGGGTGTTAGTCTTCACTCAACTAACGTTTCTCCCTTATCTTTGCTAGGGGGCGCTGCAATCGCCGCTAGAGGCGTTAGTAGTCTTCAGGTGTGTGATAAGAATAAACTTTAAATCCAACTTACACTCGCTCAGTCATTCTTGCTTCTCTCTTCCTTGCTAACAACCGTTTGCTGCTGGCTCATTGTTTGGTTGTTTAAACTTGTTGAATGACGTCATCATGTGTTTGTCTAAACTTGTCCAGTCTTGTTTTTATGCAGTACGTCTATTTAGATGAGTCATCACTCGCTTATCTTGGTTGACTTGTCCAAACTTGTTTTTGTGTGGCACGTCTATTTGGTGAGTCATCGTTCGCTTATCTTGCTTTACTTGTTTGAACTTGTCTAGTATCCACCACCTCATGTCTTTTGTCATAGCTTGAATATACTTTACACCAATCACTTAAATATAAAAGTCTTGTCACAACTTACTTAAACTTTGATAAAAATATTAATTATTTATAAATTTCATCAAATTCTTATTTTTCTGATACATTTACTATGTAATTTTCGTTCAAAAATATGGTAAAGCCCGATTTTAAATCGAAGTCTAAGATAAATTCCCCAAATTTGTAACATTTTAACACTAATAATAAATATTGTAAGCACCCAGTACATACAAGTTTTGTAAAAATAATATTACTTATAGCTAACTCGTTATGTCCCATGATACAAAACTTCAATATAACTAAAATCAGTGTTAAACGAAAATCTAATCACGTGTCTTTATATATTATTTTGAAATGCAAAGCATTATATCTAAACGAATGATATAAGGAGTAGTTAGAATAGTTCTTATATTTTTGTTAGTAAAAAATTTATACACATTATCTTACAAGGTTGCAATATTCAACACACGGTTCACCATATTTAAAAACGATTCACCATGATTTAAAAACTTAGTAACATATTTTAAATTTATAAATTTAAATTAAAAATACTTAAGTATTTATAATTGTTTATTTATAAAAATATGTTTTAATTTAAATTTATAAATTTAAAATATGTTACTAAGTTTTTAAATCATGGTGAATCGTTTTTAAATATGGTGAACCGTGTGTTGAATATTGCAACCTTGTAAGATAATGTGTATAAATTTTTTACTAACAAAAATATAAGAACTATTCTAACTACTCCTTATATCATTCGTTTAGATATAATGCTTTGCATTTCAAAATAATATATAAAGACACGTGATTAGATTTTCGTTTAACACTGATTTTAGTTATATTGAAGTTTTGTATCATGGGACATAACGAGTTAGCTATAAGTAATATTATTTTTACAAAACTTGTATGTACTGGGTGCTTACAATATTTATTATTAGTGTTAAAATGTTACAAATTTGGGGAATTTATCTTAGACTTCGATTTAAAATCGGGCTTTACCATATTTTTGAACGAAAATTACATAGTAAATGTATCAGAAAAATAAGAATTTGATGAAATTTATAAATAATTAATATTTTTATCAAAGTTTAAGTAAGTTGTGACAAGACTTTTATATTTAAGTGATTGGTGTAAAGTATATTCAAGCTATGACAAAAGACATGAGGTGGTGGATACTAGACAAGTTCAAACAAGTAAAGCAAGATAAGCGAACGATGACTCACCAAATAGACGTGCCACACAAAAACAAGTTTGGACAAGTCAACCAAGATAAGCGAGTGATGACTCATCTAAATAGACGTACTGCATAAAAACAAGACTGGACAAGTTTAGACAAACACATGATGACGTCATTCAACAAGTTTAAACAACCAAACAATGAGCCAGCAGCAAACGGTTGTTAGCAAGGAAGAGAGAAGCAAGAATGACTGAGCGAGTGTAAGTTGGATTTAAAGTTTATTCTTATCACACACCTGAAGACTACTAACGCCTCTAGCGGCGATTGCAGCGCCCCCTAGCAAAGATAAGGGAGAAACGTTAGTTGAGTGAAGACTAACACCCAAAGTGGACGTGTTTTTCGGTAAGTGTTAATTTCTGTTTTGTTTCTGAAAGGTGTTTTGTGGGAAAGGTAATCGAGTTGTGTATAGTAATTAAACTTTTAAAAGTTGGCAAATAATTTAAAGTCGAACTCAAGTTAGATTAAATGTCTATGTTTTTCTGCGCATATGCAGATACAGAGTATATAGTTGATATGCACCAGTTGGTTACAAGGATAAACAGTTAGATTATAGTCTCTCAATAGTTAAAATTAAAAAGTTAATTTTGATTTACTTAAAGATTTTTAAACTTTTTGTAAACTTTAAATTTTTTAAAACTATATTTTTTTAACTTTAAAAACTTTTAGTAAACTTTATTTTTATTAAAAATAACTTATTCAACCCTTTGTTATTAAGTGAACCTAACATGTCAAATTTATTCACTTTAAACATAAATCCTAAGTTTATCAATAAGTCAATTTAACCTTTCGAAAAATATAATTAATTAAAAAACTATGCATCGTGTTGTACTCATTTTGTAGTACTTTAAGCAGTAAACCCTTCAATTAAATTAAAAATTCAGATGATTTCCTTTATCGAATATCTTAAATCGTCTATAAATACTGAAATATCATGGCTTGCTCAGTTAAACCTACCCTAAATTATAAAACCGAAAAATAATTTTTGTTGTGGGCTCGAATTCAAGTTAAAACTTTTAATTATCTTTTAATTCTATTACCCACCGATAGAGGGCGATACAAAAAACTATTATTTCATTTTAAAAGGTTCACATCTAAATTCTACTTAAACTCTAAGTCATTTCAAATTTTAACTCGTGACTTTTAAAACATTTGATTGTTTTACACAATAATGTGATCGTTTGCTTTTTGAATGCTAATTAAGTTTATTGTTTTTAAGTGTATCATTAAGAAATAACTTGAATATTAAATCAATTTAACCTTAAAAAAGAAACACAATATATTCAATCAGTTGTTATCAGTGCCTTTGTGATGTAATTACCGACGCATTCAGCTGTTAAGTGAAAGGATAATAATTTGATTCCATTCAAATACGACTTTTCATTTTATTTTTCTATGTTCTTTTTCTTATGTAGGGGGAAATTTCAAAAAGTAGCCAAAGTTGTAGTTTATATTTCTCAAATATCTTAAATCTCAACTAAACTTCATGCTTAAAAACCTACCCTAAACTATGATTTTATGACTTGATCAGTAAATATGTTATCAGTGACGTCATGTGTGGGAGAAAAACCCATCTGAAATTCCTATGTCATTCCTATGTGTATATTGTAACATCATGTCTTATCTTGTGAGTGATTAAAAGTAACACATTTTCAATCAATTCTCATGTAGTTTAAGTAACATATAATAAATACCTCGAGTTTATTTCACCAAAAATAAAATTTCTTTTAAAAGTAATGAAATTTTTCATGTTTTATATAATTTCAACAAATTTATTCACACTTTGTCTAAGACATTCAAAATGTTTAATAGTTGCTTATTTATTTTTTAAATAAGTTTTATTTTAAAAATGGAAAAAAATTACAAAGTTTTATTTTTTAAATGAGTGAGGTTAAAAAATTTCACTATTAAATTCCACTAAGTTGAATTTTTTTCAGGTATACTATTTCCACTGCTTTGAAAATGTTGTGTTGTTTTAAAAAAACTTTAACAATGTGTTAAGTCTGATTTTTAAAGTTATTAATTTTCCTTAGTTGAAAATATTATATAAGTGTAAAGTTATTATTTTTCTTAGTTTGAAATATTGTCTAATTGTAAAGTTTACTTAAACTTAATTATTTTCTTTTGTCAATGTATCGAAATGTTTATTTGTTGCTTATTTTATAAAATGTATAACCTAGATATTTTTAAGTGTGTTAATTTCGTTAGGTCGAATTTTCTAAAATTTCTAACCAACTAGATATTTTTCAAAGAAACTGTAACAATGCGTTAAGTCTAATTCTTCGTAGATTAAAATATTGTCTCAGTGTAAAGTTATTATTTTTTCCTAGTTTGAAATATTGTCTAAGTGTAAAGTTTACCAAAATTTAATTTTTTTTTTTTTTCATTTATCGAAATGTTTATTTTCTAAAATTTGTTACTTTATGTTAAATTTTCTAAAATTTTTAACCAACTATATATTTCTCCAAAACCTCTAACAATGTGTTAAGTCTATTTTTCCAACTTTCTTATCAATAAGTAAGATTAATACATATTCAAAGGAAAACCCATCGATGATTCATAACGTCACGCCTTACCTTGTTAGTTATTAAAAGTACCATAGATTTAAAATAACACATTTCCAATCATCTCTCTTGTAGTTTAAGTAACATATAATAAATACATCGCATTTATTTCATCATGTTTTACATAATTTCAACAAATTCATTCCCATTTTGTCTAAGACATTCAAAATGTTAAACAGTAGTTTATGTAGCATTGTCAAACTGTTATAAGTAATTTATATAAAATAGTTACCATGAAAATAATAAAAAACTCTTAAGATTTTTTAGTCATAGGCTATTTATTTATCATTTTAAATAACTACAATAGCAAAAACATGAATATACATGTTTCAAAAACAGTCCACACATTTTAAACCATTCTATATTTAGCTGTAGACAGTTCTAGATTTAATATTTGTTGCAATGTCCAATTAGATCCTTGTTGAGTGAATTTCTCAAAAGAGTTAATAATTTTCGTAAAGGCATCCTCAACATGTACAGGTATGTTTTGATTCGTCAATTCCAGTACAGTTCTTGAATGAAAATATGGGGTGATAGTATCTATATCACCGTCCGGTGTTTGGCGACTTACAACAACTTTTGCAGTTGCATACCATTTCATTGACCTTTTTACTTCTATCTGATAATTTAATTCATTCAAAACGTCCGACCGAATACTGTTAAAAAATGTGTGAAAGTCTTGATCATTCTCCTCATTAGAATTTATTACAGTTTTAGTAAATACATTTAAAGCATTTTGTCTGTTAAAATGCTTCACTTTTTCATATAACGAATCTTTTAAAGATGACGATTTGACAACTTTGGGTAGTACTTTGTGTGCAGTGTCTATATGACGTGATAAATCATATTTTCGATTAAATATTTCACTACACTGGATGCATTCATACTGCTTTCGGGGCTTATGCATCCTCTTATGTTTCAATAAGTCATACTTTCTCGAAAACAGTTCATTGCATTCAATACACTTATGTTGTTTGACAGATTTGTGAATTTTGCTATGTTGAAGTAAGTCACTCTTTTTTGAAAAAACTTCAGCACATAGATCACAATTATAAATCACTGGGCTCTTTGAATGAATCTTCACATGATTTAATAAGTCACTCTTTTGAACAAATTGTTTTTCGCAGATGTCACACACAAAAGGTTTTTTCTCCAGGTGAAATTTCATGTGTCTAATTAAGACAAACTTTCGGGAAAAAGCTTTGTTGCAAGTAGTGCACACAAAGGGTAACTTTAGACCTGATGAGTTGGGTTTCACTTCATAATTCGAAACGGGTGCTTCTTTGGGTAAAAGTGTAGAATCCATCTCTTGATTATTTAACTTTGGTGATGAGTGTTGACACTCCAAGTTGGTTACATCACCAACATAAGAATTCATAACTCGTTCCATAATAACTTAAATGAAAACTAACTTAACGAAAAATACAACCTATTACAACAATTTCAGGGCACAGTATAATAATATCAACTCGTTTCATTGAAATTTATATAATGATAGAGGGCGCTCGTGTAAAAATACTAACTTTTTATTTGTTTGAAAATACTGACATTTTATTGGTTTAAAAATACGTCACGTGATTATTTCATCATGTAATGTTATAAGTTCAATAACCACTTAATTCTTGCACAATGACTGAGAAAGTCTTACCTATCAGAAGTTCATACATTTGTAAGTAAAAATCTTTATTACTTTTATAAATAATATTTTACTTATCAAGTCGCTTAATTTCTAAATGATGTATTCTAAAACGCCTTTTATGTCTTATGTGTATGGAGTCTAACAAAGAGGGGAAAAAGAGGAGGTGTAAAGTATTTGTAAAATTGAAATACGTTAATTTATAAAAACTAGATTCCATTCCCTTTTTTTAAAATGTTGGTTGTATAAAGTCAAATCTATTGAAAATTTATTTTAATCGTATAACTCTAAACAAAATACCCGCTCTCTTTAATAAGTTAAATAGTTACTAAAAATTGTTCATTTAAAAGGAAAAAATCTTTAAAATTCTCTTATTGTATATTTTTATAAATAATATTTTGCACGTCAAATCACTTCTTAACTAAATGTAATAATCTAAAATGTCTTATGTGTTGTGACTGGTTGGTTAAATATAGGGTTGTAGTTAGGGATATAGGTCACTCTAGGGGTCATTCTAAGGGCTCCTAACTCGTATTGACAAGGTTCGAAGAAAACTCCGAACGGTTAGGTCGACGACCTTGAGAGAGGTTTAAACCTAACACCTTCCATCTATCAACTTTGAGAGTAGAACCTCTCAGCCGCTAGTCTTATGTGTTGTGTTTTTATAAATAATATTTTTCTTGTTTAATCACTTAACTCCAAAATGAAATGTTTCTAAGACACTTTGTCATGTCTTAAGTGAAACATATTTAACTAAAGAAGGATGTAGTATTTGTGACATAAGTTATTCTACAGTACCCTTTTAAGAAAAAGAAAAAAAAAAAAGAAGCTATTACAAGTTAATTTAAAAAAAAACAAACATATAATTAAAAAAATATATTGTTTAATTAGCATAAAAACGATTATTTAAGTTACTCCACAAATTTGTAAACTTAAAAAACGGAAGATATATAATGTAAGAGAAAGTATGACAAATCTTTTTTTTCCTTTGAAAGATTAGTCTCAAAGACTTGAATTAACTTTTTCCCTAAAAATGCCACATTAATTTCAGTACACAAGTTTGCGAAACGGCTTTTGCAGGAAAATAGTACGGTGAATACAATTTTAAGCATTGTAATTTAATTCAATAACACAAATGCGTGGGTGTATAGCTTATAGTTACATTTGTAAAAATCACTTTGCTTTCGTTTTTAAAATATATAAACACGTTATTTTTCGTAACAAAACTATAAATCTATATTTCTAAAATAAATGATTATAAGGTTAATACGAGAAAGAAACAAGCATGCTATTTTTGTCAATCTCTATAAATGACATTTCATAGTATTTTCATATAAAAATTTTCCTTCTAAATTATTATTTCGAATATGGAAATGATCTGTTGACAGAATGTTGTAAGAGAAATGTGCTTGTAAATTAAACAAACAGATGTAATAGCATTCATATTAAACCAAAACTCGCGAATTACTCAATAGCTAAAGGCAATTTACTGCAGTTCATTAAAACTATGATAAAGATATCTCAACGCAGGTCTGAAGTAACCATCTCTCGCATTTAAAGAGATAACAACACACATCCTTGGTAACCTAAGATAAGACATGTGTGATACGGAAATTGCAGGTTCTAATGTCACTAAAAATTAAAATAATACGTAAAACACTACAAAAAAAAAAAATAATATAAAAAATAATTTGAAACGCTTTAAATAAATTAAAAAAAAATGAAAACACTTTAAATAAAAAATAAAACAAAATTTCACCCTCTACAAAGAACAAAATCTATATGTCTAATCATGCACCTTCTTTATCTCTCTCATCTTAATTACTTCCGGTCTCACAAACCACCTGTCCTGTTCCAACAAGCTCCCAAACATGTTCCTAAAACATGTTTACTGCTTCCTGAAAACCCTTTTTGGAAAAAGCATGTCTAATCCCGTTTCCGATCTTATTTCCTGTCGCGTTTCCAGTCTAAAAATAAATTTCACGTTAAACTTTTATAAAGTAAAACAAAGTCAGAAAGATTTCCATTTTTATATTAGGTGTTAGTTAGCAAATAAAATTTTTATTTCAGGTGAAAAAAAAAAAATCGAACATTTTGCTAATATTACTTTCAAACTAAATTCATTCTGATAGCAGGATTCCTACAACTCAACTCCACTCGACTAGAAGGATTAAAACCAACAAAAAAAATTAAGCCCCCCACAAAAATAAATCCTCCCCCTCTCTCCCTTATCGCACTCACTTCCTGCCGCGTTTCTGGTTAAACTTCCTATCTACACTTCCTGTTCACTTCCTGTCTCAACATGCCTGTTATCACCACCTGCCACTTCCGGTTTCCACACCTGTCCCTTCCGGTGACCTTCACAGAGCACAGAAGGTCGACTGCGCGAACTGCGGTGATGTAGAACTCTCGTTTATCATCTACTCCTATTCACAAATTCAGGAGAAGATGAAATGAAGTAGAAGATGATACGTAGAAAATAAATTGTAACTGTCCGTTGGTCAAGTATTGGTTTAAGTGCAGACACATCGTTAATGAGAAGAAATAATTTAGCTGAAAATTGTGAACTTAAATTTATAAAATTAATTTCTAACATCTTCATTTTTCACGTGTGGGTTTAATTAAAGAAAAAATTGTATTATTTTAAGTACTTGTCGCTTTAGTCTGTCGTAAATATTCAAATTAAACTATTTTCTAAGATTTTTTTTTCCTTTTTAGCCTGTAATTTTTGTGTAATTAAAAACCAGAGCAGATGTAGCAGACACACTGGGGTAGGCGCAATTTTTGTTTTTGCGCCGTTTTGGCGAGAAAACCCTGTTTTTGAATGCATATTTAGACCTAGCCTGAAAAAACAGCATGTTAGTTTTATTTTATCATAAAACACACACAATTTTTATTATATAGACACAAATTATTTTATTAAAAAACATACACGATGTTTATTTTATTATAAGACACACACATTGTTAAGAATACAGCTGACTTAGCTGTTAATACTACAGGGCTTTGATTAAAACGCACTATGCTGGGTTGTCAGGCTAGGCAAATAATCACCATTTTGGCGCCAAAAAGAATCTTCTGTACGTCTGTGACATCTGCACCCAAAATCCCAATTATTTTCCGCTACTTGATAGTTGCCATTCAGCTAGGGTGCTATATATTATCTAACATTTGAGCATATGCAAAAATTAATTTCTAACAGCATCTTCATTTTTCGCACTATTCATCACTGAAGATATTTGTCCAATTTTAAAGCATCTATATAGAAAATACGCTAATTAAATTACTTTTTTAAGCTGATATATTTTATCAGTTATAGTTTTATCAACTGGGAAAATTATAATCTTTCTTTTCATTAACCATTCAAATAACCACGATATTCAAGAAAACAATCTATCGCATTGCTCAATAAAATGTAATCGACACTACATTCATCAACATTACAACTCTAAAACAATTACCTATACTTTAAGAGCTTTTGATTGTTTGAAAATAACTTCAATTAACTGTAAACTGATAACAATTCTGTACTCAGAGGGGAGGAAATAATCACAGTGAGTCTAAACAGTGCAACGCTGATCTATTGATTTCAGTGTGAATTAATGTTTGATTTACACAAACACAGAAGAAGGTCAAATTAAGTAGCAAATGCTGTGTAGCAGTGGCTGCTCGTGGCTTATTTAAATGGGAAGTCACAATACATACCGGGTGTCCCAAAAATGACTGATGGATTTTAAAATTAAATAACTTGCAAAAAGTGACAGATATTTAAAAAATTCCTGCGGGAGGGTTATGTATGATGTCAGGAGTTTTGTTACTGTGATTCTTGATTTTAGTTCGAATTTCTAACAATAGATAGCGCTGATAGCGATTGGCGCTCAGTCGAGGCCGAAACTGACGCCACTCAGTATTGATGCACCACCCCCTGAATACTAGGCCTGCGCGCTGATAAAAATGGCGGCTATCGCAGGCGGATTTTTTTTTCGGCGTTTGAATGGTCCCTCGATTTTTAATACCAATAATTTCTAAAAGTTTTCTTCACCTAGTTTTTCTGAGATTAAATAAGTCAAAGAAAACTTTTAGATATTATTGGTGTTGAAGTTCAAGGGACCGTACAAACGCTGAAAAAAAATCGCCTGTGACAGCCGTCATTTTTGTCAGCGCGCAGGCCTAGTATTCAGGGCGCGGTGCATCAATGCTGAGGGGCATCAGTTTCAGCCTCGACTGAACGTCAATCACTGTCAACGCCATCTATAGTTTGAAATTCGAATTAAAATCAAGAATCAGATTAAGAAAACTCCTGACATCATACATAACCCTCCTGCAAGAATTTTTTTAATATCTGTCACCGTTTGCAAGTTATTGAATTTTGAAATCCATCAGTCATTTTTGGGACACCCGGGAAATTGGTGAAATAAAATCTTCAAGTACGACTTAGGGGAGAATAGAGTCAAACCGGGTACCCTATTTTTTCGCTTATGAGTGCTGCCCTGTGGACAGCACCCGTGTTATCTACATCCCTTAGCGTCCCGTAGCAGTATGCCATCGGCTTTTGAAGTGGGTTAATCTTTGTGTCCGTGCAGAGCTATTGGAAAGAAATTCACCTCAAAAGTTTTAAATTTTCGCCGCCTTTTCTGCTCTTTAAATAAATCCAGCCTGACGAATCGATTTAGATAAGTAGACCGCTATTTTCTATAGCTTTCACACGATATTTTGGTGCCAAATAGAAGTATATACGTGCAGCTGTCCAGGAGTACTACCATGTTGATTTTTGGTCGTCTGTTGAGGCAAGATTGGACACCCATGCATTAATTGCATTGTATTCTGCAATGCATTTCTTTTTAACTCAACATGTGATGAAGGATGGATACAATGTTCTGACTGCAAGGAGTAGGTACACGACGAGTGCATGGGGATACGAGAGATAAAAGCTGAGAAAGCCAGCACATGACAACATTAAAAATTGCTATAAAACCGGAAAAAATGCTACTGACATTTAAAAATGTATAATATATGTTTTAAAATTTGATTTAAAATTTATTACAATAAAGCTTTTTGTTACTGAGAGTGTAAAACCTTAATACCTGGTTTTACACTACCGCCAGAATTCGGAGCTGTTTCAGATGGTCTTAGAAAACGGTTTTTCCCAAGTGGAGAAGAATTTTCCTGTGGCAACAGGTGTGGTTTTTGAATAGCCCAGATGTCCCCAAACAATTTTGTGGGGTGTTCCAATCTTCCAATCTTCTAGACATTTGTTAACAAAGGAAATCTCACTTGTTATGGACCTAGTTTTATCACTGACTTCTAATATAAATGGACACCGGATCCCTTTCTTCTCTCCCGAGAGAGTTGAAGAAAACATCTTTCACCTTTCATCGCCAAAAAACGGCGAAAGGGTGCCGCTTTCTGGCGGTGATCCCTTTCTTGGCAACTTTCTGTTTCCGTTCTCGTAATAAAAAAAACTGACGGTGGAATTCCAGTGACAGTTTGGAGGGAAAAAAAACTGCTTGGCATAATATTCTCCCACCAGCATGTGCTGGTGGGAAGGGATATGTTTTCTTCAAAAAAGGGTTGCTGATCCGTCGTCTATTTGTATGAGATGTCAATGAGTTTTAGTCTACTTTCCCCTACAGGTTAAAATTCCATAGCGGTCAACTTTCAGGGTTTTTTTTTTTTTTTCAAGTGAGATAAATATATTTTCAATAAAAATTTTTACTTAAAAAAGTAATAAAAAACGGAAGGTTGGCAGCTATAAAATGCATTTGTGTTTTCAAAAGTTAAAAGAAAATAATGCAACTAAAAGAAATAACAAGCACTCGTGGATAGAAAAAAATGTGTAGCATTTTACTTTCTATGAAGAAAGGTAGTACAATAGAAAAAAAGAAGAAGAATTAATTAATCAAATATAGCAAAACAAAGGAGATTTCGGGCAACAAGGAAAAAAATAAAATTAAAATTTGCGAACTCCCGCACAATGACGATGTGCGTAGTTATTAAATTGTTTATTTAAATAACTCATTTCATAGTATAAAAAAATGAAATGTGTTGGAATTATCTATGCCGAATGACTGATTTTTCATTCTTGCTAATATATATATATATATATATATATTCTATCAAAAATTAGCTATCATGTACCGAAAAAACAATGTTTTTTATGTTATCCTATATAATAAATGGTATAGCATTCAAATCAATCGTTATTCCAAACCCGTAAATCTAAAACTGCCATAAAATCCCTTCAAAATTATCAACTAAAAGCGAATAAGGATTCAAACGGAAACCGAACAAACGTATCATTTCATTTCCTAGAAATTCAGTATCTCTTAAGTATTGTCTGGAAAGATTCTCTTTAAAGCATAACGAATCGGCATGATATTCATTATCTCGATTTTAGAAGAACCTAAAGGTAAATGTAGATACGTACTTCAAATCGCCTTTAGATGAATGCCTCTAATCTGTCAGCCGATGAAAATGGTCGGAGACTGTTAAAGAGAAAAGTGAAGTACCAATGAACGTCACGTGATGACCAATCAATACTCCATGTGAAAAGGAATGGAGAAATACGTTTAGCAGTGATAAATATCCTGACAAATACAGAATTGCTATTTTTCATTCATAAACTGTTAGCAGATGTCGTTTTTTCATTTTGTTTAAAAGGAGAGGTTCTACTTCTTATGGGTCAATTTTTTTTTCTTGCACTTTTTGCATTTTTTGCACCCCTTATGTGTGTAGCTTGTTGCCTTAAAACAGTTTCATGATATTCCAAGTTCTTGCATTATTTGTTGCTCATTGAATGTAACGCCGTTCTTTGAACGTAACATTATTCTATTATTTTTAAGGTGTTTTTCTTTCAAACTAGGTGACCATTTTTCTCGAGAATTTTCCTTCTTTTTTTTTTTTTTTTAAGAAAACATTTTTTTTTTTTTTTTTGTCGAACATTTTCCAGATTTTTTTTTAAAATACTTTTACAAGTTTGAATGTTTTGAAAATTTTGTAGGTGATATAAATCTGGTCTACCGAGATTCTCTAAAAAGATTGTGCAGAAATACGGACGTTTAGTTACTTTAGCGTAGAAAAAAAGATAGTCACCTTGAGGCGCGAAGTGACCTGCGTTCGCCGGTATTTCGAAAAGTGATTTTAAAACCGATTGCACTGTCAATTAGAAGAAAGTTTCAGCTTTAAGTGCATAGTTTGGTTTGTTGGTACCTCTAAAATGCGCCCTGGAGGGACGTTGCCATAAGGGGGGAAACGTCCTTCGGGAAAACGGTCTTAAAAAAAAAAATTCTTCAAAAAGGGTACGATTATACGCTGAGAAATCATTTAAAAAATATTTTAAAAGATAGTTTAAACAATGCTTTTTATCATACCTGTTGCCATATCTTAAAAAAGAAACAGAGTAAAAATTATAAATTTTTTAAATGAAATAGTTCGAGCTTTTCACCAAGTGTTGAACAATGAATTTTTCATAATCGGGAGCGGTGCCCACGTCAAATTAATGTATTGTAAAAGCAATGTTTTGAAAAAGTCATGAGTTGAAGTCATGGAATTAGACGCGCTTTTCAAGATAAACATTGAAAAGGTGTATTTAAGAGGAAAAAAAAGAGCATAAAAATAAAATATAAAAAAGTATATAAAAGAGTAAAAGAAAGTATAAAGAGTGTATTTTTTAAAAAAACTTTTTTTACCTCTTTACTTATTCAGTATCTTAAATCTTTCAATTAATGCTCTTTAAGCTTAGCTTATCAACCAGGATAGGCCAATGACAGTTCAAGAGGAAAGCGTATAAAAGTACAATTTACTAAAACTCAGTATCTTAAAATATTGAAAAACGAGATACTCTTTAAAGGAAAATGAACCGGCATGGTTCATTATCTCCATTTTCGAAGAAGCTACCAACAAATGTGTAGAAACGTACTTCAGATTTATTTCAGATGAATTCATGTTACTAGATGAAAGTGGTCGGGAAGAATGAAGGTGATTTTATGAAGTATGTCACTTATGAAGTATAAATGATGATTGTTATGTGTTGACCAATCAATAGTCTGTGTGAATATGAATAGCGAAATGCGTTTTGAGAATATTACTAATTTAGCAAATACAGAATAGACATTTTTTATTTGTAAACTGTAAGCGGGGATTTAACTTTTGTCTTTTTTATTATAAAAATTTTCAGCGAAGGAAAAACGGTTTGGTTTAACTGCCTTATAAACTTTAGTTGCCATATAAAATAAAGGTTTTAAAAAAAATTGCTTACTTTTTGGAATTTTGGTTGCATTTTTTTTTCTGAGTATACTTTTAATTTTAAAGCCGGTCCCGAATGCTGCATCCTAAAGTCTCTTAGTGACGTGAGGGAATGCAGTTACTTAACTCCCTATTTTTAATATTTTACTATGAGCGCAGCTTTGCAACACTTTTATTTTTACATATATTGTACATTTTGAGGTATTTTATAATATTATGTAAAGACGAAAGTGTTGCACGATTGTGCTCATATAAATAATGGAGGTAAAATTAGGAGAAATTGCGTATTTTTCATAAAAAACTACGAATAATACGAACTTTGAGCTTGTGTAAGTCATATAAATCCAATCAAAAACTATTGATGAAATCGTACAGGGTAAACCTAATATTAAAAAGTGAAACAATGAAGTCAGTATAACAAAATCGAATTTTAGTCTTATTTCATGGGCCAAAAACACGGCTTATGGACCCTCATCCTTTATACTGATATTAAGAGATATTTATTGTCAATTAATTGAAAACATAAATTTCATGTTAATTTATAATAAGATTTAGTTTTAACTAATTTTTTTCACAAAATGGACTTGCTCAACTTTAAAAGTCAACGGTGTTTCAACAAAATGAAGTGTTTTTCGCAATAGCAACCTGGTTAAATTCCCACACTTTTTCTAAATCGTTTCTGTCATTTAAAATGCTTCTTGCAAACCCTTTATAAGTTTATTATTTACGATCGATGAAAACAGCTCAGATAGATTAACATTAAATCCATTCATCACCTGATGTAGTCAACGTACAAAACAAGAAAAATGTCTTTGTAAAGATATGTCATCATAAATCAAACTATATTAATTGTGTGTGCTGTTCAAAGAAACATCTAAGATATAAAAAAATTCTTCAATTTTTTTTGCTTTACATTTAATATTTCATACTCATACATTTGATTTATAAATTTAAAAGGAGACAGATAACAAAAACGTTTTATTATTAGATTTCTTTTCTTTTCTCTAACTTAAGAACTAAAAGATATGCTGCTAAAAATATCAACTCGAATGAAAAAACGAACATATTATTCCTTAAGTAAATTGTATCATAAACGAAAACATGGCATTCTCAAATGTAAGTAATTTTATTGGGGATACCCATGTCACTTTTGAATATATTATTTATGAACGTAATTGTTTAGGGTTGCTTAAAATGCGATAGAATATATAGATGGGGAATATTTTCGGGGGTTTTCCGCAAATGTAGAAAAGTCTAAGATCTTAAGTTGGGACGTACCAGGAATACTCAATTAGTCACTTGAAAATTTTACAGAACATTTAATTTAAAAAAGAAATTACTAACATATAAAATAATCTGTATAAAGTAAAATGTTCTAGTGGTTTATCCGCAAATTTAGAAAAGTCTAAGATCTTAAGTGGGGACGTACCAGGAATACTCAATTAGTCACTTGAAAATTTTACAGAAAATCTAATTCAAAAAAAGAAACTACCAACATAAGAAATAATCTGCATAAAATAAAGTGTTTTAGGGGTTTATCCGCAAATTTAGAAAAGTCTAAGATCTCAAGTGGGGACGTACCAGGAATACTCAATTAGTCACTTGAAAATTTTACAGAAAATCTAATTAAAAAAAAAAAGAAACTACCAACATATA
The DNA here is from genome assembly GCA_963931845.1 of Maratus michaelseni. Taxonomy (NCBI): domain Eukaryota; kingdom Metazoa; phylum Arthropoda; class Arachnida; order Araneae; family Salticidae; genus Maratus; species Maratus michaelseni. The sequence goes on from OZ007594.1 coordinate 60,293,687, forward strand.
AAATAACCTGCATAAAATAAAAAGTTTTAGGGGTTTATCCGAAAATTTAGAAAAGTCAAAGATTTTAAGTGGTGACGCACCAGGAATACTCAACTAGTCACTTGAAAATTTTACAGGAAATCTAATTTAAAAAAAAGAAACTATCAACATATAAAATAATCTGCATAAAGTTAAAATGTTTTAGGGATTTTTCCACAAATTTAGAAAAGTCTAATAAAGATTTTACTTGGGGACGTACCTGTAATACTCAATTAGTCATTTGAAAATTTTACAGAAAATCTAATTTAAAAAAAAGAAACTACCAACATATAAAATAATCTGAATAAAGTGAAATGTTTTAGGGGTTTTACTACAAATTTAGAAAAGACTAATCAAGATCTTACGCGGAGACGTATCAGGAATACTCAATTAGTCACTTGAAAATTTTCTAATTTAAAAAAGAAACTACCAACATATAAAAAAAAAATCTGTATAAAATAAAATGTTTTAGGGGTTTATCAACAATTTTAAGAAAAGTCTAATTAAGATCTTACGTGGAGATGTATCAGGAATACTCAATTAGTCACTTGAAAATTTTACAGTTAGAAAATTTTCAAATTTAAAAAAGAAACTACCAACATATAAAAAAAATCTGTATAAAATAAAATGTTTTTGGGGTTTATCCACAAATTTAAGAAAAGTCTACTTAAGATCTTACGTGGGGACGTACCTGTAATACTCAATTAGTCACTAGAAACTTTTACAGAAATTCTAATTGGAAAAAGAAATTACCAACACATAAAACAGAATTTGTAATTTTTTTAATCTAAGATTTTTTTTTTCTCTGTTGTGTAAAGAATAACGTCAGACAGTCCCATTAGACCGTCGTTATGTAACTCGAAAACAATGGTTGGAATCATCTGTAAAAATACATAGCTAATGTTTTCGATGGCGCTGTTTCTTTGTATGTAAAAAACTAATCTAAGTCATAGTTCACAATGCACAGCACAAAGTCTGAAGTATGTACCCATTTATGCAATATTATTTTTGCATCAGATAGTACGACAAATTAGACTAACCATTTCAAGATAACGACTTTTCTACATTTTCTATCATTATTTGTTTGAAATAAAATATCAATACCTCAAGACGAAGCTAAAGCTCAGATGCGTAATATGGCAGTCAGAAAGGATTTTCGTTCCCTGATGATGGTTGCGGTTGGTGGCCGAAAGTACTTGGACGGTTTTTAGACATTTTAAATATCTTTTAACATCTACTTGTGTCATTTAAATGTCACCTGTTAAGTAACAGTGGGATCTATTGAATCTCATATTGATATTTTATGAATAAAATAAGGTGAAAAATTGCATTTCACCCTAAGTGCTTTCGTTTGAGTGTTTTCGTTTGTTCATGTAAGAAAAGTTTAAAAATATGAGGGTATGTCATTAAGTAAGTCACAAAAGATAATTAAATAATAACTTACAACGATATTCACTTCAAAACTATTTTTATTTCTCAACATACTCTCCACCAATATTTATGCACTTATATCACCGTTTTATCAGTGCCCCAACACTAGCTGTATAACATTCTTTGGGTTGCTGTCTCAGCCGCATTAGGACTTCAAGTTGAAACTTTTCATCATCTGTGAACATCATCTTGCTTCTAAGATGGTTTTTTAGTGGACTAAACAGATGAAAATAGCTTAGGACTAAGTCGAAGCTGTATGGTGGATGCTGAAGAAGTTGCCAACCAAACTTTTGACTTGTCTCCTATGTTCAACTTGAAGTCCTAATGTGGCTGAGACAGCCATCCAAAGAATGTTATGCAGCTGGTGTTGGGGCACTGATAAAACGGTGGTATAAATGCATAAATATTGGTGCAGAATATGTTGAGAAACAAAATTTTGAAGTAAGTTATTATTTAATTATCTTTTGTGACTTACTTAATGACTTTCCCTCGTATTTTAGTCTTTGCAAAAAAAAAAAAAAAAAAAAAAAAAAAAAACTTTTCGTTCTTAAATTAAACGTTGTTTAATTCATTTTCCATTCACCGGTGAAAAATATTGCAAAAGTTATTTTTCTTTTGTCGTCTTTTACGGTTCTGAATTCAAGAGGACTATGCAGAACCTTTTTTAGTCCTAAAATGCAGTCGAGATCTGCACAAAACCAGTATGCAACCTAATCAGCTACTAGGGAGTAGAATAACTCCGAGAACCCTTTGTACCACCAACAAACAACAGTCATTAATCTTAGTTTCTATTAAAACGGTGTTCAGAAACACCGAAGTGTAAAGATATCCGTATGTAAATCACATTAAGCCCTGTAAACTTGCTTCCCTACACAACGCACGGCTCGGTGCATCCAGGGCACTGATCCTCTGCTTGTTCCTCCTTGGTTCCTCCATTCATTTTTATTACGATTCGAGTGGAAAAGAGTTGTAAAGCGTTAGTGTGTGTTCGAGTTGGCAATGTGCCAGGAGTAACTCTTACTCCCGGAGAAAATTGATTTATCCTTCTCCTCATCTTTATTTTTGCAAGATGTTCCACGAGGGTTTTAAAGATGCAACATCTCTTTTAAAAGTCATATCTTTAAATTGGTTTTAAGAAATCGCATTCTTTAAAACGAAATTTAATTACAAAATATTTTGAAACAGAAGGTCACGGTTGACGTTAAAATAGCTCTGTTGTTGAAATTGAGATGCTTCTCGATTTAAGTGAAAGGGGGGGGGGGATTTAAGTCAAGGTATGTAGAATTAATGCAAGGATGTAAAACTGTAAAAGATATGTTTCATTTAAATTTATTTACTTAAAGAAAATTAAGTCACTGAGATGAAATTAACTTAATAAAAATAAAAATGAGATTATTTTTGGGCATTTAAATTTTATTAGTAAGTTCAGGTATTTTTCTCATGCATTGTGAGTATCATATGCTTCCATATAAATTACTCCAAGCTTTGAAGAATTAGTCATTGTAAGTAGAAGCGCAAGGGGCCAATTTGGGCCCCAGGGATAAAGCTTCTATAGGACTCCTCCATACATGTATTTACATAAAAGTGGGAAGCGGAGAATTTAGATGTTAATAATATAGATTAAATTATTTTTTTAATTTATTTCATTTTTAATTTATTTTTGTATTTATAAAACTTATATTTTAATTAAAAACATCCAATTAAAATTTTTCAATTAATCTAATTTTTAAATATATTTAAAGTTAAATAAATAATAATTATGTACTATTTGTGATTTCTATGCAAAATGCTATGCACTTGTAACTGTCTGTGTTATGAGCCACAGAAGCAAATTTGATGCAATATTTAATACCAACTCTTGCAAATAGCAGGTTGCATTATTATTGTATCGAATGTTTCCTTGAAAAGCTTGTATTATCTATGAATCTTGCAAAAAAAACTATTTAAGACTGTTTAAATCAAAACAAACGTATAAATTGTTTTGTGCAAAGTACTTTTCCATTACCATTCTACATAAAAATAGGATTTAAACTTTGAAGTTCCAAAAAAAAAAAAAAAGTTTTTCTAATATAATTGTAGAAAACTTATAGAGAGGCTTATTTTCCTTATTACTTATTTTCTTATTATTTATTATTTCTTATTATTTCTTATTTCTTATTTATTTAAATTATTATTTATTATTTATTATTGAATTATTATTATTATTATTATTATTATTATTATTATTATTATTATTATTATTATTATTATTATTATTAATTTATTATTAATTTATTATTTATTTGTTATTATTTATTATTATTATTTATTATTATTATTTATTTATTATTTATTATTTATTTATTTATTTATTATTATTACACATTTTATTATTATTTATTATTTATTATTTATTTATTTATTTATTATTTATTATTATTACGCATTTTATTATTATTTATTATTTATTATTATTACGCATTTGAATATTATTACGTATTTTATTCTTATTACTTATTTTTCCCCACCTGTCCTCTCCACCTCTCTGCGTCACTGATTGTATGAATAGATTTTATCCATTATTAACCTTCGACGCACTAAAAAAAAAAAAAAAAAAATGTGTGTCTAATAATTACAATGTAATTTTTTCTTTCTATTCTGTATAAATTATGTTGTATTGTTAATGCGACTTACTAATACTCGCTTTAAATCAGTAGTTATATTTTGTATTTTGGCAAATCTACGTATTTACTGGGAATATTACATGGATCTGATGAATCCGACTGTAAATACTATGTATTATTTCTCTGGGTTTTTTCTTTCTTTCTTTCTTTTTTTTTTTTGTAGTTGAAAAGTTAAATGACATCGGTAATTTTGATTAGTTTCTTAATGATATTTCATATACTTTTTGCTGGTTTCGAAATTTAAAAAATAGATTTATTCAAAGGTCTTCAAACGGGAAGAGACAATACTGCAGACTTGAGATTAGCACGCAAGGAAGGAATGGAAACTCCCATAATAATAATAAAAAAACTACAAAGTACATATATACTAGACGCTAGATCGTCCATTTTAATGACTTTATCATTATGACAACCTATCGAAAAAGTCTGAAATGTGTATTAGTCCGATACTTTTAAAATTCAGGTTGCTTGATTGCTAACACTTTTGTGAAATTGCATAATTCACCTTGTTTTCATCTTATTTAATCTGCTATTAATAAGACGAATATTACTATTTAAAAAAGTGTAGCAATCCAGCAATCTGAATATTAAAAAAAGTAGCGGATTGATAACTCTGTATTCGCGCTCTATTATTTTTACATCTAATAAGACGACAATTCGATCAAACATTAAAAAAAATAATAATAAATAAATAAAATAAATAAAACATGTACACTTTTAAAATAGCTGCAGTGGCTTGTCAGTTTCAGAAAGAATAACATATAGCGCGAATATTGACGGTACAGTAAAACCTGCTCTGACGAAATCGCAAACCTACCGACGAGAAAATCCAGATTAGACAGGTTTAAATCTTAGCAAGTATTATATTTGTTTCGTCGAGAATACTAAATTTTCGCATTGAATAAAGAATTCTAATGGAACAATGTGGACTTCTTAATGTACTTCCTAGTTGCAGAGCAACTTAACGTCCAGGCGATATGTAATCGAATTGCAGAGACATAAGCCAATGAAAAAGCTAATCGTAATAGGTTTGATTTTTGCATTTTTACTGTATTATATTAGTGGTATCAATATTTTTTTAACGAAGTCTCCAGCGGGATGGAAGCGTACATTGCTGAAACTTTATACTTTCTTGGTATTTTGATAGAATAAATAGATTAGAAGAAATAGACTTTTTTTCTAAATCTAAATTTCTGCAGAGATTTTATTTTCAAATTTTCGTATTTTCTACTGATAAATTGGTATATCGTGTCTTATACACGAAATATAACATTTTTTTTTTAGTTCCCTTATTAAAACAAAATGAGCATCCTACACATGTAAATTTATAATCTCATTTTGTCAATAAACCAAATACTCTTCAATTAACCCGTAACACTTCAGACGTATTTGAAGTGTAGTTAACCATGTGCCCTAGCTCTTTGTCATTTTAAGAAAAATTATATGCTATATACAAAAACAAACATAATACTGAAAAATAATTAGTTTTATTGAAAATCTATTGATACGTTTTCAAAGTAATAAGATACCATTCACTAATATTTGCTTAAACCAGTGAAAATTGTGTCTCTGTCGTCGGAACATATTCACATCTAGGAAATTAAAAGCAGTCCAGGAGAGAATACCTTTAACTAAACAAATGTATTACAGGAACTAAAATGTAATAAAACTCATTCACAATGCTTCCAAGGTGCACTTTTCACAATATTTAGCAAGTTAATATCTTTATTCTAAAAACTTCATACAGTTACAATCGAAAAGCAATAAGACTTCATAATTACATTAACGACTACTTGAAATATGATAGAGTACATGAATTTCGAATAGTATCTTTGTAAACTTTTCAACTCCACTACCGACAAAAAATGGCATCGTAATTAAACTATCAATTAAAAACTTCGTAATTCTACTTTGAATCTACCTTCTAGTCGATTTTATAGCAGCCATACTTCACAGTGTAAAATATAGAACTAATAAAACATATCAACAATAATAAAAATAATAAAATATTTCTTCCAGAAATATACGTGGCATTTCGACCTAATAAATAAAAGTGCTATGCCATGTATATTGCGGTACTGGGCCGTTAAGGCTTAATAGCTTTTAATTTTTGAATTTCTTAAAGTTACGGGTTTTTAATTTACAGAGATAAGAGGACCTTTTCATTTCAAACTTATTTCCCGTAAATCTCAGAAACCTATATGCTTACAAGATCTCTGATTTGTTTTCCTGCTATGGTTTCTGAAAATAGGAAAAGTGTTTCCGAAATCCTCTGGATGTTTACAAAATAACATTAACTTTTTGTAAATATTATTATTATATCAGTAAACGTTTCTGAATTTTTTACCATATACCTTATTGTAGAACATACTTCCATGCAAAGTAATTATAGATGTGATCAGGGGTCGGAAGTAGCGCGCTACAAGTAGCGAAACTACAGTAGTCACTACTTTTTACAGTAGTTTGTAGCAGAGCGCGCTACATTTTTAACACTGTAGTGTAGTGAGTAGCGCGATACAAAAAATCAGTAATTTGTAGAGACAACCAATGCTACTTTTAACTCTACTTCTGGGTGGGAAAATGTGCCAATCTGCAAATCACGTGGTTCAAACTTGCTTTTTTGTGCAAATTTTGTCCTGCTTAACAATTTGCGAATCTCAGCTGCGGCTTACAGAAACGCATCGCATGAAGTCATAGATTTTTTTCCATTGATAATTGCTGCTAAAATCAATTACTAACCCACCAAAGAAAATAGTTTTCTTGCTGGCAACACTTGAATATTTACTTGTTATTAGGTCTTCATATTTTAACGCCGGGTTTCTTATTATTCGGAACTGCTTTATTTACAGATTTATTTATTGTTTGCATTCAGAGTTGTTTTTCTGTAATTTTCCAGATTATAATATATCTCTTAATTTCTATTCTCTCTCACTACGAAATGTGTAACGTTTGTATAAACTAACATTTTCTTGTATGTTATCTTTCTTAACTGTTTAATGTCCTTGGTTGTATTGCATTAATTTAATTGTATCCCGGTAGGCGCGATATAAAGAGGGGTCGCTGCATTATTTAATTCAGGTTTTCAGTTTCGATTGCAAATTGAATCCCTTGAGAAAATCTGAAAGTAGCGAAGTAGTGACTACTTTTGAAAAGTTGTTTGTAGTCGCTACTTTTTAAAACAAGTGGCTGCAGTTATAGTTAGCAAGATTTTCGATAAAGTAGTTGTAGTTGTAGTTCGCTACAATAAAAAAGTAGTTTTTCAGACCCCTGAATGTGATATACTGGGATAAAACAATTTCCGCTAATTGATCAAATACAATATATATCAACGTTTGTAAAGCTTTTAAAAACAATTTTTTGGTGGGTTTTTTTCTGCCTTTTTAATTAAAAACTGTATTTTACACAAACTTATGTATATTTTAACTGGTTTTTGCAATGTAGTTTCATACTTTTAGAACACATGCTTGTTAAATGTATAGTGAGCATCATGTTCTTAAATTGTTTTTATCTCTTTCAGGTAAGCTAGAAAATTTCATTTTTCTCCTCCTACATTATTATGGTAAGACATTATATAAATGTTTGAAATATATTAAATATATTACATAAAATGTTTGAAATATGTATTGCAATATATTTTAGCTGTTTAGTAAATAAATATTGTGTAGAGTGCGAAAGTTTACAAACTCTGTTGTATCGTAGGAAATGCATTGGTTATAATATTCACTGAAAAAAAAGTAGAGATTGAAAAAAATAAAAATGGTCTGAAATTTTGACAACAGACTCTTTTTAAAGACTTCTTTTTTCCTTTAAATTATCACGATTTGTTGTGTTGTATTTTTAATATATATTTACGTGTAGAGCATTTTGACGTCACAGCTACATTACATTCACGTAACAATTTGATTTTTTGGCGTGAATTGCTATTTGACGTGAATACAACATTCCAGTGAGACAGCTGTGATGTCATTTTGTACTATTATAATCCGATTTGGAAAATCGGTCCAAATATACAAATTAATTTGCAAGTAAAATTCTCATAATGGTTGACTGAAAAGTTTTGGGTAGAAATAATTTTCGTAAAGTATGTATTTACCTCTATTTTAATTAAATAACATTAACCTTGATATAACCCTAGCGGCATCAACTCATGTAACAACTCATACATATTTAATTAGCTATAACTCGTCGATTTCATCCAAAACTCCCCAAATGTCCGCATATTGACAGATTCTATACCAATTACCTACAGATTCTATACCAATATTAAAATAAGATAAAATACAAATATTTTAAAAAAATAAATAAATTAAGTTTAATTTAATGTTACAAAAGTATTTCTTTAGAAACGAATAAGTTGTATACAGGGCTCCCATGGATCTTACTTTTGAGTACCATTATTTCTGAATAGTATTATTCGCCTTATTTAATCGCAGAACTGTGGTTATTAAAGAACGCGAAGATTACTCTTCAAAACTAATTGTATTCAAAAGGAGGAACCATGTAAGCCCCATGTTTATAAGTGCAATTTAAGCAAATTGAATAATATATGTTTTGTACCGTTCACATTTTGGTTATAAACGCTACCTCGTATTGAGATATTTGTCACAAATATCATAATACATTCGTAAAAATTTTTAACGTCACACAAACACAAGCTACAATTGCCCAATTATCATTGTGATTTCGCACGCCCAAATGTTTCTGTGAAATTACAAGAATGAGTTAATTTCCAATGAAGTTACAACATCACCTTCGCTACAATGTTCACTCCTTGGGATACATATGTATCTTCTATATATATATATGTATAACACATGGGCTGATAAGTTCCCGGTCTAATAAAGAAAACACAAATTTTTAACATAAGTTTATAACTTTATAGCTTTATAACTTTATAACTTTAATAAACAACATAACTTTAATAATAAATAATAATAATTTAATAATAATAATAATAATAATAATAATAATAATAATTTAATAATAATAATTTAATAATAGTAATTTAATAAATAAGTAATAATAATAATTTTATAATAAATAACATAATTTTATAACAAAAAAGCTCCAAACAGTGCTCAGAATCATCGATTCGTTGTTGTTTTTGGTCAAAAGTCAACACGCGCGGCATCCACTTTCACAACAGCTTTTTCATAGACAAATGTTCATTCAAAATAAAACCTACACGTTCCTTGGATATCTTCAGAGTCTGCGCTATCTCCTGCAACTTCACTTTACGGTTCCCCAAAACGATTTTGTGGACTTTTTTTAAGTTTTCCGGAGTAACCACCTCTTTTGGGTGGTGCATCACTGGTGTCCGTACGACCACGTTTAAATTCAGAAAACCAGTCAATAATGGTTGATTTACCTGGTGCAGTGTCCGGATAACGCTTATGAAGCCAAGCTTTTGTTTGAACGGTGTTTTTTCCCATCAAATAACAATTCTTGAAATTCTTGTTTATCCATTTTTTTGTTTATCAACAAAGTCGTTCAACTAAAACCATTGTAATGTTTTATCCCCACGACGAATCGTCGTGATATTTTTTCTGCCACATTTTATAGGTTAGTATTTACTAAAAAAAGCATCGGTTTAACGACTACAACGCCATCTGTGTGTCAGACCGCGAGCTTATCAGCCGATGTGTTATAGCTTCATACACATAATTTGTTTGAAATACTCTACGGTTATTATATTTTATAATATATTTTTTGTTAATGTATGTAAAAAAAAAAACGAAAAAAAAGTTTAGAATATTTAATCAATATTTGAAGGCTTGTTCACATTTGGGTTTTTAATTTAACCTATAATACTCTGATATCTATAGTACTCTGATATCAGTTACGGTATATCAAATGGCACTTTGCTAAAATCAGAATGGATAAGCAGGAAGACAGTTCACTCATAAAATTCTATATGGCCATACTTGTAATACAGTTCAAAAGTTTAATGTTTGAGTTTTATCTAACAAATCTCGCGTTTCAAACTTTTGTTAGAAAATAAAACGACAAATGTTTTTTTTAATAGTTGGAAAATATAAATTTAAGGACATATTATATATACATTTTTGAGAATTATCAATACATTTCCAAATTCTACTGCGGACAATAATAATACTGATATATCACATGTTTTTGTAACTAATCTGATTTAAATTTCTCATTACCTTGCATATTATTTTACAAATGGATTTACAGAGAAACACGCACACACACACACACAAAAAGAGAGAGAGGAAGGAAGAGAGTATGTAAAAAAACCATTATGTAAGTGATAAATATGTATGAGTAATATACGAGGGTAGTTTGATAAGTTCTCGGCCTGACGCAGAGATGGAACAAGTATGACCAACTGACAATGATGTTTGTAAAGTATGGTACTTCAGATGACATGCTGCCGAGTTTCAGAAGCGTGAGTTTATTGGTTATTGTTTGGCGATAAAGTAAACAAGTTTGACATTTTCTAAAAATGGAAAAAATTGAAGTTCGAGCTGTCCTAAAATAATTGTGGTTATTAAAGCTGTTAAAAAAGGTTTAACCCCCCCTCCCCGGACATACAAAAAGAATTACATTCCACCTTAAAAGATTCTTGTCCTTCATATTCGACGATAAAATTGGGCTGCTGAATTTAAACATGGTAGGAAATTACTTCACGATGACGAACGCTCAGGACGCACTAAAACCGCTACGACCGACGAAATCGTCTCAGAAATTCACAATGCCATATTGAATGATCGCCGATTAAAGATCGCGTACTTTCTGACATTGCAAACACCTCGATAGACCGTGTCCACTACATTTTACACGATGTTTTGTGCATGAAAAAGCTTTCCGTTCGATGCGTGCCACGTTTGTTGAACGTTAACCAAAAACGCCATAGAATGAACATTTCGCAAGAGTCTTCTGAAATGTATTCCGTTGCAAGTTGAAAAATAAAATGAAATATTGTCAAAAATCTTTTATTTTTATTGTCAGGCCGAGAAATTTTCGAGCCAACCTCGTACAGGACTGCACTAAAGAATTCACAAACAAGAGTGTGTCTTAAATTCATTGAGTTGCATGGGGACTACATAGAAAAATAATATGAAATTATGTCAAAAATCGTGTGCTTTCACTGTCAGTCCGATAACTTATCAAACCACCCTCGTACATCACAGATAAAATATACGTTATCAGGTTTCAAATGTGTTCTCAGTAAAAACGATTGAATCAAAAGAAAAAAAAGAACAATATTTTCGTCTGATGTGAAGGAAACCAAGTCTTTAAAAGTTGTTTGGAAGTTACGGAAACACAAAGAAAATGTTAAATTCATACGATTGTGGAAATTCCAGAAATTAATGAACTGTTTGTCTTGAAAGGTTTTTTAAAATAATCAAAATCTTTCTCTTTAGATAAATTAATTTTTCATTTCCGTTCTCTTAAGTCAAAATCAAAATTTCGTATAAAACAGAATTTATCAATTTCATAAATCATTATGTAAATTAGACGATATTCTGCAATGAACAGCAGCTGAAAAAAAAAAAAACAAAAAAACAAACAAACATTGAATTCATTTTCGTTTAAAGACTCTTGCAAATGGAATAAAAATTTACGGAGATTTTCCTTTACTTAAATGCTTTATGAAGTTTAATAAGGTCATCTTCAGATCTTAGTTATTTTTGATAAAACATATAAGAAAAATAATTGAAAATAAAAACTTTTAGCGAAACTTTTTATTTTTGCAGCTGCAGTTTAAACAATATTCTAACTAAAAAAAACAAACTAGTAATGGCAACCATTATCATTTTCATAACTCATTGTGTAAATTGCATAATTAATGAATAATAGTCCAGCTAAAAAGTTCATAATATTATTCAAAAACTTTTTTTTAGCATAAATCTCTTTTAATTGCCTTCATTATTTTTAGAAATAAAAATAGTATTTTATAAAAAAGTTATTTTCATAAATCATTGTAAAGATTCAAAAATCAATAAACTCAGAAATTTAAAAATTTCATAATAATAATCAAAAACGTATGTTTTTTAATTAAGCATGTTTTCATTACCATTGTTTTTTTTAAATAAAAATCACAAACTTTTAATCATTATTACTTTTATTCACTATAACCATTGCACAAATTTGTTTTCAAAAATTGTAAGATATATGCAGCTATGAAAAAACTAAAATAAAAATCAACCGAATGCATTTTGTGCAAAATAAGTCAAAATTTACGGTCATGCTCGTTTACTTAAGTGCTTTATGAGGTTAAATAAGGCCATGTTGAGATCTTGGTTATTTTTAAGGAAGAATATAAAGGGAAAAAAAGATGAAAGAGAAAACTTTTTCCGAAACTTTTTATTTTTTATTAATTAATTAATTAATTAATTTTTTGGCTGCAGTCCAAACGATATTCCAGCTTTAAAAAAGAAACTTGCATACTTGCATTTAACAACCATTATCATTTTCATAAGTCATTGAGTAAATTGCATAAATAATGAATAATACCTCAGATAAACAGACTTAAAAAGTTCTTAATATTAATCAAAAACTTTCGTTTAGCATACATTTATTTTAACTGCCTTCAATGTTTTTAGAAATTAAAATAAAAATTAATTTTTTGGCTGTAATCCAAATTATATTCTACCATAAAATTCACATTAAAAAACGAAAATTGTATTTTATAACAAAAACTGTTTTAATAAATCATAGTGAAGATTCAAAAATTAATATACTCGAAGACTTAAAAATTTCGTAATAATAATCAAAAACTTTCTTTTATCATTAAGCATGTTTTCATTACCATTGTTGTTTTAAAAAAATTAATATTTTTACTTTTAGATGTTATTACGCAAATTCCCTTTCAGAAATTATAAGATATTCAGGTATGAAAAAACGAAAATGAAAATCAGCTGAATTAATTTTCTACAAATTAAATCAAAATTAGCGGCAATGTCCTTCTAAATTCATATTTAATACTTGGAAATTTTCCATCGAAAATTAAAATGCTTAGAGAATTTAAATGCTTAAATAAGGTCATCTTCAGATCTTAATTACTTTTAATAAAGAATATAAAGGGAAAAAAGTGAAGGAGAAAACTTTTTCCGAAACTTTTTACTTTTTCGACTGTAGTCCAAACGATATTCTAACTTTTAAAAAAAGAAATTATATTTAACAACAATTTTCATTTTCATAACTCATTGCGTAAATTGCATAAGTAACGAATAATGGCCCAGAGAAAAAGTTCATAATATTAATCAAAAACTTTCTTTTTGCATATAAATGTCTTTTAAATGCTTTCATTATTTTTAAAATTTAAAATAAAAATCATTTTTTGGCTGTAATCCAAATGATATTCTAACACAGAATTCGCCTTAAAAAAACGGAAATTGTATTTTTACAAGAATAACTATTTTCATAAATCATTCTGAATATTCAAAAATCAATAAAATCAGAGGTTTAAAAATTTCGTAATAATAATCAAAAACTTTTTTTTTTAAATTGAGCATGTTTTCATTACCTTTGTTTTCTTTTTTAATAAAAAAAAACACAAACAAACTTTTAACCATTATTACTTTCAGATATAATTACGCAAATTAGCTTTCAGAATTTGTAAGATATTCAGCTATGAAAAAACGAAAATGAAAATCAACTGAATTCATTTTCTGCAAATTAAAGCAAAATTCGCGGCAATGTCCTTTTATTTAAATGCTTTATGGAGTTAAAATAAGGTTTTTTTCAGACCTTAGTTACTTTTAATGAAGAATATAAAATGAAGGGGAAAACTTTTTCCAAAACTTTTTACTTTTTCGGCTGTAGTCCAAACGATATTCTAACACTGAGAAAAATGACATTTTCAAATTTGAATAAATCGATATTTTCATTTTGTTATGAAATTTTTTGTTTCAAATAGGACGACCCAACGCTTTCAATTCAGAAATACTCAGAATATTGAAACATGGACATATTCAAAACTGAGCACATAGAGGTCAGTTCATACTCATTTTTAAAACATGGACATACTCAATAATGATTAGAATCAGTTCAAACTCATTTTTGAAATATGGAAATACTCAAAAATGATTAGAATCAATTCAAACTCACTTTTGAAACATGGAAATACTCAAAAATGCGCGCATAGAAGTCAGTTCCTGCTCATTTTTTAAACATGGACATACTCAAATAAGTGCACACGATGTTTTATTCTTGAGTGTGTGCATGTTTTCAGAAATGAGTATATACATGTTTCAAACTTGAGTCATTTTGATTCGGAGTCTATGCGACATACTCAGATTTGAGTATTTTTTGCTCAGTTTTGAAAATGTCGTTTTTAGAGTGAATAAAAAAAATTGTATTTAAAAAGCATCATTTTCATAACTCATTGCGTAAATTGTATAAGTAACGAATACTAACCCAGATAAAAAGTTCATAATGTTAATAAAAAAGTTTTTTTTTAGCATAAATCTATTTTGTCATCATTATTATATTAAATTAAAACAAAAATTCGCAAAAAGTAGAAACTTTTATTATTTTCATAAATCATTCTGAAATTTCTCTTTCAAAAACTTTAAGATATTCTGCAATGAAAAAAGGATATGAAAAACAGCTGAAAAAGCAAAGGAATTCCTTTTACCATTACTCCTGAAAAAATAAAAAGACTCCTTCAATTTAATTTAAAATTTGCGATAATGTTCTCATACTTATAGGGACTAGGTACCCTCAAAAGTCACGAAAAAATATCGATTTTCTAATTTTTTGCTTAAAATATGACATAAATATATATATGTAAGAAAAAAATCCCGAAGTTACATAACGATCCGAAGATTATAAGTTTGCGAAAAAGGCTTTCTACTGCATCCATTTTCCTTTAAACTTTTCGGAGTTCCAATTTTTAAATTCATTTTTCCCAGTTCGAGTTTTTTATTACATGTTGCTATCTTTAAAATGCTAAAACTTCAACAGATATGAAATTTCATATATTTTTTTCATGATCGAAAAGATATTCAATAGAATTAAGGAGGAATTTTGCAATAGAATAAAGGCAAAACAAATTTTTAATGTAAATATGATAAAATTCGTGTTTTTTCACTCAATTTTATCATAGATAAGGACATTATTATTATTTTTTTTAAATAAACTAATGGGTTTATAGAATGATCAATATCCAAAGTTATGAAAAATACTCCTGTGAATTTAAGAGAAAAGTATTAAGAATTGAAAATTTAGCCGTGATATTATATTTTTTGTCGTGAAAATCATTTCATTTAACAGTTTCATTTTATTATATTTAAAGGAGGTCCAAAAAGAGATATACTTTTTTTTTTTTTCAAAGGATACTGTATAATCTTACATGTGTAATAGTGTTATCTTCAGATCATGTTTTCTTACTTGCTTTTATCTTTAGAAGAAGAAAGTATTGGATTCATGAAAATTTTCGACTTTCAGTTTTCGTCGAATTTATACGTTTTAGAAAGTCCTGAACACGATTTAACTGTTTTTAGAAAATATTTGTCCGTGAGTCTGTCTGTCTGTATGTGACAAAAATTTTGTAAGCGCTCCATCTCAGGAATTAATGCACGAATTTAATAAAACTTTAAATTTAATTTGTCCCTGATATAAATGATGGTTGCTGATTAGTTTTTGGTATAAATTGCCCAACAGGTGGCACTGCTATGCTGCATTTTTTCGCGATTTCCGGAATAGCTCTATCTCAAGAACAAATGCACTGATTTTCATCAAACTTCAGATTCATCTAAACCTTCACATAAATAGACTCTGATTAAGTTTTGGTGTAGATATCCCAACAGGTGGCGCTGCTATGCTACTTTTTCCATGATTTTCACTATAACTATATCTCAAGAACACGGCCTCTTAATGCACGGATTTTCATTAACTTCAGATTCAGTTAGACGTTGACATAAGTTGTTGTTGATTAGGTTTTTTTGTAAATTTCCCAACAGGTGGCGCTACTATGCTGCATTTTTCAGGATTTACAGGATATTAGCGATAGTCATATCTAAAGAACTGATGCACGGAATTTTATAAAACTTTAAATTTAGTTAGACCTTGTTATAAATTGGAGCTGATTCGTTTTTAGGGTATGCGAAACCTGTGTGAGATAGAAGAAAGTTTTGGGATTGGCACATCCGACTAATTTAAATACAGAAGATAAGAAAACAAGAACGAAAAATCATGCGTCAAGCATAGATTATGTAGCACTTTCCAACGCTTCCAAAATAACTTTACAAAACATACCGTTTAATAAGCTAAAAGATAACATCTAAGTAAACAATTTGGAAAACGCATAACATATTTAAAAACATAATTTCAGGAAATTCCGACAGATACAATATTCGGAAAAATATCCGAATACTTTTATTCAGCCCTGTATATGATCTATAGATTTGTATATGCTAGGATGCTAAATTTTAGTTTAGTTAGGAAACGCGTAGCACAGTTTAAAATTATCTTTCTGGAGTTTCTGTCAATAAACGGAAATGTGTTCGCGAACTTTTGTGCTGCCCTGTATAGGATCTACAGAATTTATACACACCACGTAATAGACAAAAAGCGAATTAAAATTAAAATCGCGTTTAGTAACTTAAAACGCACTTTCAGGAATTAGTGTTAACAGCCAGTAGAGAATTCTTTTGTGTGTCCCTGTAAATGAACGATGACTGCTATACACACACTATTCTGTAGTAAGCCTCTTGTAAGGCACCTTAGATATATATATATAAATTTCAATGCGTTTAAAATAGTGAAACATTATTTAAATAAACCGCAGACGATTTTTCTCCATAGACGTCATGTAACAGAATTATTTTGACTGTCCCTGTAAAGTAACTATAAGTGCTATGCACACCCTATTCCATATTAAGCTTCTTCTAATGCACCTTAGTGATATATATAAATTTCAATGCGTTTAAAATAGTGAAACATTATTTAAATAACCGCAAATGATTTTTCCCCATAGACCGCAATGTAACGGGATTCTTTTGAGTGTCCCTGTAATAAAACTATAAGTGCTACACACTTCCGTTGAAATAGGGAACATGCTATAGATAACGACAATAACATACAAAAATTGCAGAGCAATCCGAGCATATTTACGGGAGTTAGAGCACGGCCAGACGGCCAGACGGCAGACGGCAGACGGCAGACGGCCATACGACCAGACAAACCGAAGTCATAAGCACTTTTCAACTAGGTTGGAAAGTGCTAATAAAATGATTGGCATTTTTCCAAAACATTTACTTTTTGGCTGCTTTTTCAAGTAATAATCGAACTTCGAAACGAAAATTTACGTTAACAAAAGAAAATCGCATTTATAACATTTATTACATTCACAGAAACTATTGTCAAGACAAGAATTAATCAAGAATAAAGTAAGATTTTTAAAATGTTCGTGATATTAATCATTTTTTTTTTAGCACAAACTGTTCTTACAGATTTTTAATTGCGGAAATTTTGAGATTAGATAAGCCGAAAATTTCTGTGCAAAAATACTGGTGTTCAAATTCAAGGATTTTGCATGTTTAGGATGTGCAAGATCCTTGAATTTGAATATCAGTATTTTTGCACAGAAAATTTCGGCTCAACTAATCTCAATATTTCAGCTATTAAACAATGAAAAAAAAGTTTGTCAGAAAAAATTGTGAACAAAAAAAAAAAAAAAAATTGGAATCAACATATTTGGACAATAAAAAAAAAAGTTATCGCGAATAGGGTGGCGTTCGTTCATAAAGGATTAATAATTCTAAGGGGAAAAAAATCTGAAACCGAAAACTTTAATTTTTTGCCTGTAGTCCAACGATATTCTAACACAAAATTCGACTTTAAAAAAGATAATTGCATTTAAGACCTTTATCATTTTCCGAACTAATTTATTTCAATTAAAGAAATTAATTGGATCGCAGACTTAAACAGTTCGTCATATTAATCAAAAACTGTTTCAATCAAAAATATAACTTTTTTTTTATTGCCATTCACATTTTAGAAATAAAAACTATTTAGACATAAAAGACTATTAACCCTTATATTTTTCATAGATCATTATGAAAATTCATCTTTCAAAACTGTCTACAATAATAAATAAAAAGCCCTATGAAAACAGCTGAAAAACTAGTCGGATGTGCCAATCCCAAAACTTTCTTATATCTCACACTAGCTTCGCATACACTAAACAGAATCAGCACCAATTTATATCAAGCTCTAACTGATTCTAAAATTTTATCAAATTTCGTACATTAATTCTTGAGATATGACTATTGCTAAAATCGTGTAAATCCTGCAAAATGAAAACACAGCAGCGCTACCTGTTGAGAGATTTAGACCAAAACCTAATCAACTACAACTTATGTCAACCTATAACTGAATCTGAAGTTTGAGGCAAATCCGTGCATTAGTTCCTGAGTTATAGTTTTCGTGATAATAATAAAAAAGTAGCATAGTAGCGCCACCTGTTGTACTATTTACACCAAAACATAAGCAGAATCTATTTATGTCAAGGTCTAACAGAATCTGAATTTTGGTGAAATTCCGTGCTTTAGTTCTTGAGATATAGCTATCGTAAAAATCATGAAAAAAGTGGTATAGCAGCGCCACCTGTTACGATATCTGCACCAAAAAGAAATCCTTCTATTTATGTCAAGGTGTAACTGAATTTGAAGTTTGATGAAAATAATTGTTTTAGTTCTTGAGATAGAGCTATGGCGGAAATCGCGAAAAACGCAGCATAGCAGCGCCACCTATTGGGCGATTTCACCAAAAACTAATCAGCACCAATATATATCAGGGACAAACTGAATATAAAGTTTTATTAAATTTCGTCCATTAGTTCTTGAGATAGAGCGCCCACAAAAATTTTGTCACATACAGACAGACAGATAGACAGAGTCACAGACTCACAGACAGACATTTTCTAAAAACAGTCAAATCGTATTCAGGACCTTCTAAAACGTATAAATCCGTCGAAAATTTTCATGAATCCAATACTTTCTTCTTGTAAAGATAGAAGAAAGTAATAAAGAAATTCATTTTCGCGTTGCCCTTGGAGAAAATAATTCTTTAAATCCGGCAAATTAAGTCAAAATTTACAAAAAAGTGTCTTTGCTTAAATTCTTTATGAAATGTATTGATGTCATTTACATATTTTGGTTATTCTTAATATAGAATATTAAGGGGGAGGTGACAAAACTTTTCCAAAACTCTTATTTTTTGGCTGAAGACCAAATGATATTCTGACACAAAATTATTCTTTAGAAAAGAAAATTTATTTAATAACCATTCCGTTTTCAAAACTGATTGCGAAAATGGCAAAAATTAATTAACTTGGAGATATAAATTTTGATAACAATTATAAAAACTTTTTTTTAGCATAAATCTGTCTTGATTTATGTATATATATATATATATATATATATTACTTTTAAAATTTTAAATAAAAATTCGCATAAAAACTAATAACCATTATGTTTGCATAAATCCTTATGAAAATTCAAACTGTTACATATTCCGCAATGTAGAAAAAACATGAGAAACAACTGCAAAAACATTGGAATTCATTTTCGTATTACCCCCTGGAAAACATAGTGCATTGGACTCAGGAAATTATATAGAAAAATACAGTAATTTTCTTTTACTTAAATGCATAAAATAAGGTCATATTCAGATCTTGGTTATTTTCATTGGAATATATAAGGATGAAGTAAAGGAGAAAGCATTTTCCGAAACTTTTATTTCTTCGCTGAAGTCCAAACTATAATCTAATACAAACTAACTGTTAAAAACAAAATACTATTTAATAATTGTTTACACAACACAATGCATATATTGCAGACATTAATGAACATGGAGGTCTAAAAAAAAATCGCAATATTATTCAAAAACATTCTTTTAGCATTAATCTGCTTTCAATTCCATTATTATGTTTAGAAATAAAAATAAAAATCTGCATATACAGCTATTAACCATTATAGTTTTCATAGATCATTATGAAAATTCATCTTTAAAAAACTGTTAAATACTCTAAAATAATACTAAAAAAACCACATAAAAACCACTGCTAAAAAACAATGGTTTTCATTTTCGCGTTAGCCTAGGAAAAATTAAAACATTAGACTCCTGTAAATTAAATCAAAATTGACGGTAATGTTCTTTTACTTAAATACTTCATGAGACGTATTGAGGTCATTTGTATATTTTGGTTATTCTTAATAGAGAATATAAAGGGAAAAAAACTGAAGGAGGAAACTTTTATTTTTGGCTCAAGTCCAAATGATATTCTAACACAAAATTCAACTTCAAAAAGAGAACCTTTATTTTATTAATCATAATCGTTTTTAAAACTGACTGTAAAAATAACAGAAATTAATGAACTCGGAGACTTAAATACATAAATCAGCTTTCATTTCTCTCTCTATATATATATATATACAGGTGGTTATCAAAATAATGGAAACACCTGTGAATAAAAAAGTGACATTTAAGAATGCACTTTGTAAGAATTAAAATATAATTCTAGCTTAAAAATGTAAACAGTATACAGAGTGTACCTGAAAAAGTGGGCAAAACTTTACGGGGTGATATAACGCAGCTATACGAGAAATTTTCGTCATAGAATGTATGGCCGCGCAAGCCGCTAGGTTGCGTTCTCCTGCCAAACTGTCTGGACGCGAATCGTATGACACATTCCTACCAAAGGTGTTGCCGGAGATGCTGCATCTGATTCCAACCTCCATCAGGTCGAGAATGTGGTTTCAACACGACGGTGCGCCTGCACACTTTGCCTTGGCTGTGTGGAACACTTTAGATGCAACGTTCCCAGGGCGATGGATTGGTCGAGGTGGTCCCATAGCTTGGCCACCAAGATCGCCGGATTTCTCGTGTCGTGTTTACACTTTTTCCTGTGGGGCCATATGAAACGCCTAATCTACGAGTGTCCCACTGAAATCGATATGGATCTAGTCGCCAGGATTGCCGTTGTTGCCGGGGATATTCGGGAAATGCCTGGTGTCTTCGCAAATGTGCGTCTGTCCCTATCCCCCAGGTGTGAAGCGTGCATTACAGCTGGCCGAAGATCTGTTGAGCAATTACTTTGAGCATGTACACTGCTGTTAATAATTTTTTTCTGAAGTAACTACTCTCATTCTTGTGTTAATTCTTTAACTGCGACAGTGGAAAACTACCTTTTAACTTCTCACCGCTAGCGTTCCGACCATAGATTCTATGACGAAATTTATTCGTATAGCTGCGTTCTATCGCCCCGTAAAGTTTTGCTCACTTTTTCAGATACACCTTGTATATCATGGTAGTATGAAATAACTTTCGTGAAGTTGTATACGTCTTGGATTTATGTCAAACGTGTAAAATGTCAGACATCACAGACTTTCAAAGTGGCCAAATCATAGGAGCCCGACTAACTAGAGGAAATGTGACCGAAATATCCGAGCTACAGGTACGGTGTCTAAAGTCATGACATAGTACACAGAGTGTGGTAAGACAAGCTCGGGAAAGCAAAATAGTGGGCGGAGGGAGAAGCTGAGTGAAAGAGACCGACGGGTATTGAAGCGGATTGTAATGTCTAAAAAGAAAACAACTGCAGACAAAGTGACCGCAGAGATCAATCAGCATCTGGATTCTCCAGTGTCAGTGATTATAGTTAGGAGGCAGCTTCATAATCGAAACATTTACGGCAGAGCAGTAATTCCAAAGCCACTTGTCATAGCTCTTAATGCTAAACGTCGTCTACAGTGATGCCACAACCACAAAACCTGGTTGAATGATAAGTCGAAGACAGTTATATGGTCAGACGAATCATCTTTCAAACTTTCCCACACAACAGGACGGGCGCACGTTTGGAGGACACCTACGCAAGCATATGATAGTGATTGTCTCCTTCCAACTGTGAAGCATGGAGGTGGATCTGACATGGTATGGGCAGCCTTGTCGTGGTTTTCTGCTGGCCCAATCGTTACCCTGAAAGGAAGGATCACTAGGGAGCAGTATAGAGAAGTTTTAGCTGACAATGACCATCCTATGATGCAAACTTTGTTTCCTGCAGGAGATTGAATTTTCCAGGATACATGCAGCGGGACTTATCCAATCATGGTGTGATGAACACAAGTATGAATTACAACATCCACCTCGGCCCACACAGTAGGACATCGAACTGTTATTGTCTATTTTAGAGCGTTCAACCCGGAATTGATATCCTCCACCGGCATCTCTCCAGACACTTTCACAATATCTCCACAAAGAATGGTACAATATTCCTCTAAACACTATTCAGCACTTGTATGAATCGATTCCCTGGCGAATCCAAGCTGTATTACAGTCCTACGCTATATTAGTAAAGGATTCCTGATAAATCTAGGATGTTTCCATTATTTTGATAACTACCTGTATATATATACAGGATCTGTTATCCGGAATGCTTGGGACCAAGGGAATTCTGGATAAGGGGTTTTTCCGTAATTCGGAACATTTTATTGTAAGAAATGTACAAAATGACTAATTTCACAACTAGTGATAAACGTGAATAATATATATAAATACATATTTAGAATTATGTTAATGTAATAACTTATTTACATAGAATAAAAAACATTCTGAATTACAATTCAAATTATAAAAATAGTACATAAACAATTAATAATTTGTTTTGGGACTTCTGAGCAGAATCCTTTGATTGGGATTTTTGGAATATTTCTATTAAATTTGGTTACTTATAGCCTGTCTATTCTTTTTACAAATTTTGCAATATTTTCCTTCTACCGAAGTACGAATTTTGCAGTTTTTCCCATGATCGATTGACGAATTTCATGTTTTTCCTTGTGACTCATGCTGAATTTCCCATTTTTCCTGTGATCGATTAACTGCCATATTTTTGCGTGAACAATTGGTGAATTTCCGGAATTTTCCTTACAATTTACTGGCAAAACTCATGAGGTTTTTTATGCGATCGATGGTCAAATTTCATGATTTTTCCCGCAATTGACGGAAGAATTTCTCGCTCTCTCTCTCTTTTTTTTTTTTTTTTTTTTTTTTTTTTTAAATAAATTTTGGTTATTGTTTTGCATTCCGGTTTTCAGAGCATTCCGGATATGGGGACGCCGGATAACGGATCCCATATTGAATATGTATGTATGTATTTTTTTTTTTAGAATTCAAAATAAAAAAATCGTATAAAAAGAAGTAACCAGTATATTTTTATAAATTATTATAGAAATCCACTTAAAAAAAATGTAAATTATTCTGCAATGTAAAAAAGGCATGTAAAACAGCTGCAAAAACAACGGAATTCATTTTCGCATTAGCCCTGGAAAATATAATGCATTAGACTCATGAAAATTGTGTAAAAGTTTACGGTAATATCCTTTCACTTAAATGCGTGAAATGAGGTCTTATTCAGATCTTAGTTATTTTCATTGACGGATACAAAGAAGAAATGAAAGAGAAAACATTTACCGAAACTTTTATTCCTTGGCTGCAGTCCAAACTATTCTTAATACAAAATTCAAATTTAAACAAGAAAAAATACATGCGTCAAGCATAGTTTATGAAACCTTTTCCAACACATTCAGAACAATGTAGCAAAACTTCACCGTTTAATAATGTGAAAGACGATGTCCATATAAATAATTTGGAAAACGCATAACATATATGAAAACCCAATTTTAGCAATTACTATCTGTAGTTAGAAAAATCTCCGACTTCTTTTGTGTAGCCCTGTATCTGATATCCTGTATAGATTTGTATATATATATTATATAAAAAATTTATTTCCTTCGCATATCCTTCGCATTTATTTCGCATTAGTCCTTTAAATTAATCTAACTTCTGACATAGTCAGTATTTCCTTAATTCTTAATAATATTTATTAAAATTTAATGTCCTTTTAAAAGTAATAACCCGTATATTAATAATTATCTTATTCCAAATCTTAATCTGAAATTTTAAGTTCATTCGTAACTTTTATCAGCTCCCCAATCTATAAAATTCTAAGAGACGCTTTTGTCATTTCGAATGTTTTTAAAAGCCTTTTTTTTATTCCATGCTCTGCTTCGCGCGCTGGGTATTTTTCACTTCAAAATTAATGCGTGGCTACGAGGGGAATTCTTTCGTGTTAAATCTTCTCCTTCGCGCCTCATTCACTTGGCTTGAGCTCGCCTCTCACTCATTGGTTTGTGCACTCGTGACGTCGTATTCTGTATCTCTACGCGCCATGAACAAAACTGGCTTGCACGCTTTTTGAGAGTAGATTTTTGTCGTATTTGGAAGTGTAACCAAATGGTTATCTGGTGTTGAAGTCACGTAGAATTTTCATATCAGCTCTTTAAGATCTTTTAAACGATGTAGTGAGCCATCATCAAGCCTGAGGGCTTTAAGTTTATACCGAATACTGTTATAACTGTTAGTTGCATCGCTTCTGATCATAAATAAAGATTTATCCGGAAATTCGCTGCTCTTTATTGATGAAACTCTCGTGATGTCTCATCACTGCCTCACCTCTTCGCCATGATTATTGATTACGACTGCAATCATTCCCCATCCTGAACGAACTGCCATTTTTTCATGGAATAAAAAACCATCTTCGTAAAAACACCACATATATATTATATAGTATACCAAAATTTAGTTCAGTTAGGAAACGCAGCATAACGTAGTTGAAATTTCCCCTTCAGCAATATAAGCGAAAATGTAATTCAATTATTTTGTGCAACCCCGTATATGATCTATAGAATTTATACACACTACGTAATATCAAGAAATTAGATGCATTTAAAAACACATACCACAGTTGAAAACGGACTTCTAGCTATTTAACTCATAGACAGTATTGTAACCGAAATCTTCTGTGTGTCCCTGTAAATGAACTATAAATGTTATGTACACCGTATTCTAAAGCAAGCATGCTATATTCCACCTCAATGATGTATTTCAATTTAAATATATTTGAAATAATGTAATACCATTAAAATACACTACAATTTTTTTTTCCATACACCATCATATAACAACATTCTTTTGAGTTCCCCCTGTAAACGAACTATACGAGTAAATGTTGCTTATTTCATTTTCAATATCGAATATTCCATACTAAATCTCAATAACATATACAAACTACATATAAATCAGACTAGATTAACGCGAGTTATAGCATGTAGAGACAAACCGAACTCATAAACACTTTTAAACTATGTTGTAAAGTTTTTAAAAAATTATATTTAATAACCGTTTTCATAACTCATTGTTCAAATTCCAGAAACTAAATAACTCAGAGTCCTAAAAAATTGCAATATTATTCAAAAACTTTCTCTAAGGTAAAGCTAGGATAGTCTGCGCACAATTCAAAAGAATAACAATAAAAAATCTAAATATTAATTTTTTGCTAAACCATCAATGAATAATTTTTACTTCATTTGTTTTTTATTCATTTCCATTGCGATTTTGTTGTTATGTTGCAATTTAATAGAACACTTGTAATAAAACCAAGAAAGTTATTTTGCGCAATTTGTCGTTACAGGGTTGGTGTGATTGCGCACATGGGTAAGAGAGATTGTTACTAATAATAACTACAATTAAACTGTTAACAATAATAATTACACTTAAATGACATTGTTGTAAGGTTTTTGTGAACAAATATTATTGTATTAGGGATGAATATTTCGACCTAATGATTAAAGAATCAGAAAAAGAAAATAATTTTTAAAACGATTAAAAAATTTTAATTAAAGGAAAAAAATTAAAGAATCAGAAAAAGCAAATTCAGATAAGATTACAAAATAACATTAAGTTACTTTATAACACGTTTAAATTAAAATTAGTCCATTTTCATTATTTTATTTTTTATGCAAATTTACCAATAAGCTGCGTAATCTCTCCTAGCATGGAAACTAATGGGAGCAATGCACCATCTCTCCTGAGTAGCAGATGCGCAAACTCTCCAATTTCGGTAGGAGAGATTGCGCGGCCTTTTATTTAAACATGGCCGCTACTAAAACAAACCGTTGACGTTCACATTGTTAGTCTAGATTAGTAGCTTATGAGAATTTGTTTAAGTTTAAAATATTTTGTACTACTGACATAGTATAGAAATTTTGATGAATAGCTATGGAAATTCAAGTACTTACTTTGGGAAAATAAAACAAAATAGCAATGCTTTATCTTAGACGCTCAAAACAATCAACGTGCACTTTCAAGTAGACACTCCACTATTGCTGTTGTACAACTACCTGGAGTCGCTGCGTGCTCACTCTACTCTTCCCCCCCCCCCGAACCTCTCTCCGACCGCGCCATCTCTCCTGGCTTTACCTTAAGCATAAATCTGTTTTCATTTCCATTATTATTTTTAGAAAAAAAATGCATATACAAGTATTTACCATTATTATTTTCACTAATCATTATGGAAATTCGCTTTCAAAAACTGTAAGATATTTTACAATGAAAAAAAGAAAAGCTCAGGAAAAAGAACTGAAAAAAAAATTCATTTTCGTATTACTTCTGAAAAAATAAGGTGTTAGACCTCTGCAAATTAAATCAAAATTTACGGTAATGATCTTTTACTTAAATGCTTTATGAGATGGAATAAGGTCATCTTCAGATCTCCATTTTTATTTTCTTAACTATAAAAAAATTGAAGGAGAAAACTTTTCCGTATCTTTCAGTTTTTGGCGTCAATCCAAATGATATTCTGACACAATAAAAATCATTTCTCAAAGTTTTTTCCGGGAACATGCCGTACAAATTTGAAAACAAAAAGTTAATGTACTGGGTTCACTTATTCATTACAGAACATTAAATGTTTAATAAAAAGCATCTGGAAAACGATAAGATATTAGAATACAGAAATAATAAAATGTTTCTGCCTCGAATCATATAGGGATTTATTTATATTTTTAAAGGTAGAACAATGAAAGATTAATTTAATAAAACTGATTTTAGGTAATTGAAGAAATTTTGAAAACTTTAATGAAGCTATCAAATTATTTTTGATTGATGAACCATTTATGTTTTGTAAGTTGGGATCATTAATTTTGTGATGTAATGTTGCTTTAAAAAGTTATGTTTTATATCATAATAATGACTCAAAAATAATTTAAATTAATGAGAACTTTGTGAAAGACAGCATCTATAAACAAAGTAAAACTATAAAAAAGGGATTAAGAATATTTTTTTAACACGAAGCGCAATTTATTTATTTATTTTATTTAGTGTTTAACAAGAATTTATAATTATTTTGTAAAAGTATCATAGCATCAAAAATACATTGCTGTTTTCGATTTCTGTTTCGACAAAATGCGGTTTCCTCATAAGCTAAGAGAAAGATTTTCATCTGACACAATTCTGAAAAAAAAAAAAAAAAAAAAAAAAAAGGCTTAAGACTACTGCAAATTAATTTTTTTTTCTAAAATGTTCATTTACTTATTTGTTTTATAAAGTGAAATAAGTTCATCTCCAGGTTTAATTTAACTAAAGGTTATTAAAAAAACAACAAAAGAGGAAAACCTTTTCTGAAATTTTCACTTTTTGGCTGTCGTCTAAATAAAATTTCTTGTACAAAATTCAACTTAAAAAAAGAAAATTGTAATTTTATAACCATTGTTATTATAACTGGTTATAACTAAAGAGGAAAACTTTTTCTGAATTTTTCACTTTTTGGCTGTCGTCAAAATAAAATTTCCAGCACAAAATTAAACTTGAAAAAATAAAATTGTAATTTTATAACCATTGTTATTATTTCAATTTTGAAAATTCTTGAAATTAATAAATAAGAGCATGAGATTTTTAAAGTTTAAAGAAATAATCTGAAACTTTCTTATGATACAACTTCGTTTTCATTGCTGATATCAATTTTTAGAACTCAAAATAAAGTCTACACAGAAAAAAAAAAAATACTATTATAATTTTTATAAATTATTACGGTAATTAGCTTTTAGAACTGCAAGATATTATTTAGTGAATAAAAAAAAAGCATAAATTGCATTTGAAAAAATAATAAAACTCATTTTCACATTATTGAAAAAAATAAGACATGATTTTTCAAGATGACGTGATTTTATAAGACATTGCATGACATTGATTGCCGCAAATTAAATCCAAATTTACGGTAACATTCTGTTACTTAAACGCTTTATGAGGGGAAATAAGGTCATCTTCAGATCTCGGTTACTTTTAATAAAAATTATAATAAAATAACCGAAGAAGAAAACTTTTCCGCCGAAACTTTCATTTTTTGGCTGAAGTCCTAATGATATTTTAGCACAATAAAAATCATTTCCCTTATTTTTTTCTAGACCATTCCATACAAATTTTGTAGCAAAAAAATTATCTACAAAGCTTACTTATTTATTGCAAAACATTAAAATAAATAAAAAAAATATCTGGAAAACGGTAAAATAATAGAATACAGAAATAATAAAATTTTACTGACACATTTCATATACGGATTTAAGGATTTTTATCATTTTTTAAAATTTTGATAGTACAACGAAAAATTAATTTAAAGCAATATCTTTTAGTATGTAATTGAAGAAATTTTTCCAACTTTAATGAAAATATTTATTTTTGATTTATGATGCATTTCCTTTTGTAAATTTGGATCATTAATTTTGAGCTGTATTGTTTTTAAAAAAGGTAATTTATGTTACCTAAGAATTAATGAAATATTTTTATACATACCTGAAAAAATGTATGAAATAAAATTAAAAACAAAATATAAAGCATATTTTTTAGTCTAGAAAATAGCATAAACCTGAAATGCAGTTTACTTATTTTTCTTACTATTATTTATTTATCTATTTATTTATTACTTTCTTCTATCTTTACAAGAAGAAAGTATTGAATTCATGAAAAATTTTGACTTCCGGTTTTTGACGAATTTATACGTTTTAGAAGGTCCTGAACACGATTTGACTGTTTTTAGAAAATGTCTGTCCGTGAGTCTGTCTGTCTATCTGTAACTGACAAAAATTTTGTGGGCGCTCTATCTTAAGAACTAATACACGAATTAAATAAAACTTTATATTCAGTTAGTCCCTGATATAAATTGGTGCTGATTAGTTTTTTGTGAAAATCGCTCAATAGGTGACGCTGCTATGCTGCATTTTTTGCGATTTTCGCAAAAGCTCTATCTCAAGAACTAATGCACTTATTTTCATCAAACTTCAGATTAAGTTAGACGTTGACATAAATGGACGCTGATTACGTTTTGGTGTAGATATCCCAACAAGTGGCTCTGTTATACCCCTTTTTTCATGAATTTTACGATAGCTATATCTCAAGAACTAATGCACGGAATTTCATCCAACTTCAGATTCTGTTAGACCTTGACATAAATAGATGCAGCTTATGTTTTGGTGTAAATAGCCCAACAGTTGGCGCTGCTATGCTACTTTTTTCATTATTATCATAATACCTATATCTCAAGAACTAATGCACGGATTTTCATCAAACTTCAGATTCAGTTAGACGTTGACATAAGTTGTTGTTGATTAGGTTTTGGTCTAAATCTCCCAACAGGTGGCACTGCTATGCTACATTTTGCAGCATTTACACGATTTTAGCAATAGTCATATCTCAAGAACTCATGCACGTAATTTAATAAAACTTTAGATTCAGTTAGACCTTGATATAAATGGGTACTGATTCCTTTTAGTGCATTCAAAACTTGTGTGAGATAGAAGAAAGTTTTGGGATTGGCACATCCCACTAGTTTATTTATTGTATTGACTATTGATCGAAACTTTAATATTACTTTGTCAAAGCATCACCAGTTCATAACTATAGTTCTGTATTATAGCATTGTTTATTTTTTATAAAACGGTAAGTTTATCGACAAGTTGAAAGGAAAACGGTTTCTGTTTTAACACAAGTAAGATGGAACACAAATGAATAGATATGTTCTACTTTGGAATCGGTTCCTATATAGAAAGTGACCTCGTAAAAAAAAATTCTGCAACCAAAATCGAAAAAGTAAAAACTAACAACGTTAGAGATCGACCACGGCTATCCTATGCAAAGAAAATCATTTAAAAATATGTAAATGCAAACCAGAAATGGAAAAAGAATGCTTCCATCGGTTTGGCATTAGCTTATAATTGTCTTCGTGTGACTGCTCTAGACTCAGTCTACACTAGACATGCAAAAAAATGCGCAATCTAATGTTAAGTCTATGGGAAGGTTATTTTCAAATTTCTCGTTCGCATTTTAATATTTTTAAATGATTTTTTTTATAGGACAGCTAAGGTCGATCTTTAACGTTAGTTTTTACTTTTTCGATTTTGGTTCCAGTTTTTTTTATATAAAGATACTTTCACTTTCAGAGCCGGTTCTAAAATTGGAAATGTCCGAAAAAATTATAAAAAAAATTATAAAAAAAACTGTAACTAAAATCGAAAAAGTAAAAACTAACAACGTTAGGGATCGGCCTCAACTATCCTATGGAAGAAAAATCACTTAAAAATATTAAAATGCGAGCGAGAAATCTCTCAAGTACCTTCCCATAGACTTAACTTTAGCTTGTGTGTTTCTTCGCGTGACTAGTGTAGGCTCTTAAGAGCCTACGCTAGTCACGTGGTAACGCTAGTCTTCATGGTAACGCTCTAATCAAGTAACAAAAAAAAATTGATTATATTTTGGCTGTTTAGCGGTATGTTTACATTTTACTAATAGGGACGTAATATTGACAAGACGTATTTCGCCAATGTAAAGCTAATAAAACCAATGTTTCTGAAATATTGGCATTTCATTGTAATTTTTTTTTATCATAAAGCTAATATTTCTCCAGCATTAATATTTCATTCCAAATATCTTCAACTTGAAGCCAATATTTAACAAATTATGGACATTACATTGGAATTTTTTACAAAAAATGCTCACAGTATTATGGTGAATTGGCTAAATATTGGCGTAATATTTAGCTAATATTGTTTTACTCCTAGGTTATCTTCCGAGAAACCCATGAATTCATCACTGATCTAAAGATTTGAAAGAGGATTTTTTTCTATATTCATTTTTTCTTTTTTTTTAAAATAAGAAATTATATTTCTGCTTATGTTTGAATACATTCTATGTGCACTTTTAGTTTGTAGTTCCGTGATTTTTTAAACTAGCTTTGTTAAGTGCATGTCTAAATATCGTATTTCTAAAGATTTTTTTTAATCTTTTTTTTCAGGTAAGCTAGAAAATTACGTTTTGTGCTCACAGTATTGTGGTAAGACATTGCATGAGTGATTTCTTTAAAAAAATACATCTTAGCATATAGAAATGATATTATTATTATGTAATGAAATTTGTTGTTACAAACAAAAATGTAGTAGTTTAACTGTACACGTCCTTCCGAAACAATGACTGAAGTTTCTAAAAATTGTAGAAATTGTCAATAATTTCTGGATTTTTTTTCTTAGTTCTACAGTAGAGAGCATTAACTCTCTAGTTTTTTTTTTAGTAACAATTTCAATTATCTTTGTTTTTTTCCTCCTACTTTGCAAATCTTTATACATTTTTCAGAACACTTTTTAGAACACTTATTTTGTTTTTAGTACCCTTTGAAGCGCACTTTTTGGAACAGTTTTTGGAATACTTCTGAGAACACTTCTTCTGTTCAAGCACACTTTCTAGCGCACTTTTTGAAAGCGATGATTTCACAAGAGTTCCCAGATGTGCTCCCACTCTGTTCTCAAATGTGTTCCCAAGTTTAGATTTAACAAATATCCTGATCAGAACACTTTCGGAACACTATCTTTATAGCGGAGCATATTCGGAACACATTTCAGTACACATAAAGGTAATTGGAACACTTTTTTTTTAATCCAAGTGTTTCATACGTGTTCACAATGTGTGCTGGGAATTCGAAGTGTACCTTTCAATGAATACATTTTACGGTTTTTAAACATATTAAGTGGTTTTAATTACATGTGGAGGTTTTATATAGATCTTCAAAATAAGTTTCTGATAAGAACTGCTTGTGCTTATTAAATTAAAATATGATATGCGTGTGCGATATGCGATGTTTTTCTGTTTTGAAGGAAATTATGCACAGTAAAAAAAGACAAATGTTTCTTAAACTAGGAACATAAAATCTAACCACGAACGAAAATTTACAATAGTCCCTTTACGAGTTACCCACGATTTCTAGAAGCGTTCTTTATCTTTAGAAACCTCAGAAATGAATATATTTTCGAGATTTAAAGAAGCAGCAACTGAAAATGTTTAGTTAAGATATAACATAATCCTAAAAACCGATATTCTGGTTTGAGAAAATGTATTAAAACACTATAAAAACTACTCAGAAAAGTTTCCGAAAATCAGCATCAGCAAAAGTAAATTTATTTTATAAATTCTTTTTTAAATCTCGAAATTATATTGGTTTATGAGTTTTCTAAAGATAAAAATGCTTTTCAGAATCGTTATTCAAAAAATAACGTAATTTTACTCCTACCAACGGCCGATACTCCTTCTTCTCTGCGTAATAGTTAAGGCTACTAACCCGGATCTGGAGACACCACCAAGGAGAAGAACCGATCCAAAGTTCCTCTTCCCCAGCGCATGCCAGCGCTTAAATACTGCTATATCGATTGACCAGATTCAGAAATTTGCATAAATATTGATACGAATAGGAAAATCACAAGTTACGAAGTTTCACACTCATTCATCAAAAGTTAGAGAAAGATAGCCTTGATAACGTTTATGCACATTGACTATTATTGGACAAAAACGTTCGCAATTGAAACTTCGCCTACTCTTATAAGTCAGAGTAGTCGACACATCATAGTATAACTTGATAGAGGTTATTGTATTATTTCCGTTCGTGGTTATATTATATTTTCGTAGATTAAGAAGAGTTTGTCTTTTT
Organism: Maratus michaelseni; assembly: GCA_963931845.1. Taxonomy (NCBI): domain Eukaryota; kingdom Metazoa; phylum Arthropoda; class Arachnida; order Araneae; family Salticidae; genus Maratus; species Maratus michaelseni. The sequence goes on from OZ007594.1 coordinate 60,326,630, forward strand.
TTACAGTGTGAGTTACAAAAATTGCATTTGACAATTAAACAACCCTGTGCTTATTTCATTAAATGAACTTCATTATTTGTGTGTGTGTGTGTGTGTTGGATTTCCGTATAAAAATATTTTTGTACTACTTCAATCTGTGTAAAAATTTATAATATGTAAGTTACTTTTTAATTACTGTTATGTATTTTTATTTTTTAAGTACGTATATATTTCGAATGTTAACTTTTCTAAGCTAAAATGACGATTTTTAGAATATTAAAAGGATGAAATCAAAGGTATTACCTCCTCTGAATTCTGTGTTTATAAAACTGATTTTCTACAAATTAAACTGACAGTAGCTAAAAATGTTTTTATTAACATCACGTATATGTTTGAATTTTCTTATATTATCAAGGTTCACGTACATTCCCGTTAGAATATTTCACTCTAACTTTACCTGCATGAACCAGTATTTCCGAATCATGTTAACTTGGTCACCCTGTACTAATATTTCTCTTTAAACTGAAAAAACAAGAATGTTATTTAAGATAATTTTATTAAATTTTCTGCATTCCCTAATAAAAATTTATATTTCCCTGAAAATAACCAACATAAAAAATTCTCTTCGAAAACTCTTGCAGCTGCATTCAGGATTAAATGTACAAATGAAACAAAGAGGAATGATAAGCATTATTTACTCTTTCGGATACATTTTATTAAATCCTTTTCCAAATGACTTTCAAACGCATTTAAATTTCAAACTGTTTTCTGGAAATATAAACTATTATTCTATTCGATTATTCTCTATACAAAAACAGTTAAAAGAACTTGTAAAGTTAGAAACATTTTTTGTAGTAGGAAATGTAGAAATTGTTGTAAAGAATACGTAAATTTTAAAAGATTAGTTACATATTAAGGAGATCCGATACAATGATAAAAAAAAATAATAAAGTAATAAAATATTACATGTAAGTGATTTCTGTGATGTTCTAATAATGTACAGGTCAGGCAAAAATTGAACTTAAGCAAAGTGATTTGAACTTTGGAATAGGTTTTACTTAATCTTCATCTAACTCATATTGTTTTCTGAAAAAGTAGAGTATTTATTCTTTATGGTGAATGCAAAAGACAAAAAGAGTATTTTCGTAATAATAAAATCGAAATTTCTGTTAAATTTTAGTATTATTTTTATAAGAAATCAAGAATAACTATCACACATATTAGTAAATTTTAGTAAAACAAAAAAATAATCAAATTCTAGATGCAAATATTTTTTGCTACGCATTAATAATACGGTAATCACGAAAAAAAAATAAATTTAACCATAACAACTTACACTTAGGATTTTAAGAATAGATGTTGTTTGCACTGCAAAAACAAATGGAAGTACAAAAGAAACTTTTTCTTTACTAAGAAATTTTATCTATATCTTAGCATCAATTAACAGTTGTTGTTTAGCGAACATCCTTGTAGTTTTATATATAATTTTTGAAATAGCAGATTTCAGCGTGCTATTTCAAAAGGTATCTATAAATATTGTAAAATAATTAATTGTTCGCCTATCTGTTTCCCTCTGATCCTCCGTGTTGAAACTTTAATAAAATAGCTTAGATAAACAAAATACTTAAATTTGATATTCTTAAATGATTGCAGTATGATCTCTTTTGAAAGTTAGTATAAGGGAGCGTCGTACGCAGTGAGACAGATTTTTAAAAATGTTAATAAAGAGCTCGTTATATTTGACTGAAGAAATTTCAGCTATTCCATATTCAATAAAACCTCTATAACGGACATCTCAAATAGCGGGACCCTCCGTTTAGCGGATACTTTTTCGATCCCCAACACCTACATGCGTAAAACTTCCCATTAATGAGCGTTTTGGGAGCGCGGGATTTGTCCATTATTTAAAGGTGTCCGCTATTCAGAGTTAAAAATGTACAAATATATAGGTATTGTGGATCGAAAAAGTGGTCCGCTAAATAGAGGTATCCCCTATTAAGAAGTGTCCGTTATAGAGGTTTGACTGTATTAGTACATTTTCACCTTTGAATAGCGGATACTTCCGACTAGTGGACAAATTCCGCGCTCCCAAGGTGTCAGTTATTCGGAAGTTTTTCTGTATATAAATCTATTTATTTCAAACATCTTACATATTGAATTTACTATTACACATGAACCGAAACATGGAAAATGTCATTCGAAAAAATATCAGCATTCGTCTCACAGTACACCACAACACCAAGTATATACAGTAAAACAGTGCTGATATTTCATATACTTCACCGACACGTCTAGCAATCTGGTATATAAAATGGTTGTGACTGAATTTCTGAGTATCTATGCATCAATGGTCACAATGTAGAAGATTTTAAATGATCCAAAAGGTGATAAATTGAGTGGCAGAAGTTTGTTGCAGGTGTGTGGTCGTAAGGTGATAAAGATGCCCCTATCTATGGTTTTCACATCTAAAATACATAAAAACACATTAAAGTAACATATAATGCATGCTATACATTGTGTAATGAATATTTTTGTAATGATATATAATTAAACATTGTTTCAAGATGTACCAGCGTTCCATGTTTCACTGTGTACCACCTCAAATAACAAATGGTTACGTACTTTGTCCTTTCTGCTTTGTTAGACTTATATTCTTGGTAGTAAGTGGAGAAATAATACAGAATGCGCATGATATTCAAACTGAAATACCACACAGAAAGAGACTGGAGATGTATGATCTGTAACAGAGATAAATGAGTAACCTTCAGGTATAAAACATTGCTTTCTTTTCATAACTTTCAAATGAGAAAACATCCACAGTTGAAATGTAGTCAGTGAACACTTTAAACAAAATGTCATTAAACAGATTGATATCAAGAAGTACAAACAAAACCTTCATTTTAAAATCGTTTCTGTTTCACTCTGTAGGTTTCTCACTCTGCACGAATCTTTCTTATGCCAATCACTTAAAATTCGCTGTGACGTGCGACCAAAATAATTCGAATAGACTACCGTCTCCAAGGAAGTGGGATGTTAAATTACGTGATTTTTAATTATGCAACATATATATTTTTAGTTTAAGTATGCTAATTGAAAAGTGTTAACAGTATTTACGTCTTCTGTCATAACCTCAAGTTTTGGGTACAACAGCTCAAATCATGACAAAATTTGAGTACATTAAAGTATATTCAATTTTTTTTATTTTCACAATGGTTCCAATCTGGTGAACATTCTTTACATAAATATGTGAAAGTATATGATACTCCCATGCATGTTAGGCCAGAAATGCACTGTTTCTGATGTTCTATATGAGTGTGGCGACATACGGGAAATAAAATTTGCTTAGTCAAAACGAAATCGCCTAGGATCTTCGTGAGCCTGAGAATATCTCTAATGTTGGTTGATTTGTCTTAGTTGTCAAATAGAACTTATTCAGGTGAGTGTCCCCAAATTCTGGAGTATGGTTGGCCATAGTTTGGACAAAAACGTCAGTCTGAGCATGCGCCCTGAGCGTGTGTCGCCACTATCATATAAAGGCACTTTATTTCAGATATGTTCTTGTCACCGTGCTTTTCGTTGTTATTAGTGATGTAAATCCTATGAAATTTCAGTCTTACAGTTTTTTCAATAACACTCATCTGCTGACAAAATGTCTTAAATTGCATATTATGCCATAAATAAGAAAAATTCCCTTTTTTACTAGAAAATTTCAAAATAAAGATTTTTATAAAATTGTCTTTGTTATGTGTGTACTAACTGGAAATTAATCTTTTGCCTTGGAGCGAGAGACCGAATTTTATCTGTACCCAACCTGATCCGCTATCGCCTTGGGCCAGGTTGGAGTTAATGTATTTCATTGCCGGCCGGTTTTAGTATAATTGTCTCGGGTTCGAGATGGATTGGCTTTAATTGCTTCGGATCCAGTTTACACTCTTTCCATTTGGTTTCGATTCCTGGTTAACTTTGTTTCTAAAAAAATCCAGAATTGTTTTTCCATATGAAAAAAGCATATATTTGAATGTGAATGAGTCTATCTTTTTATGTTTTTCAACAAAACAGATCAAATTAATATCATTGGTAAAACTGTAGGCTATTTTACATAATTGTATTAAAAAAGGATTTCTTTTCTTTTCTTTCGAGTTTCAGATTGAATTGTGTTTAGTTTGGGGCGTGTTGCGGAGTACTGAAAATTATTCTGTCAAGTTCAGGTCGTGTTTCAGTTCAAAGTTCTCAACGAAAAATGTTTTGTCGATTTCGGGTAGGATATAATTCGATTCATACTGGTCTCTACTTTAAATGCAGCAGCATCTCCCATTTTTTAAAAAAAGGGGGAGGGGGTCTAAATTACACATTTCTTTCAATAGATTTTAGCAAAAGAATGTAATTTAATGTTCGTAATGTCTTGAAATTTGGCATGAGATATGTATGACAATTAATTTCGCTTTATTTTTTTTATCATATTTACATCGCTCAAATTGAGCTGTTTAAAAAAAATCAGACAAGTACAGGGCCAAGCTTGGTAATTACAGACTTCGATTATTTATATATATATATTATAGGGTAGAAACCCCTTAGTGTCAGGTTCAATGGATTTTATACAACGCTCTTTAGTTCTCGAGAAATAGGGGGTCTAATATTATAACACCACTAATACACTGTAATTTCCGGCCTATAATCTGCAGATCAAGCAATCATGTATGAACCTGGAAATTTTATTTTATAAAACGTGACTTATTAAATCGCTGTAAATATTTGACTTCAATTATTGAATAAAATTTTTGGGTCAAAAATTTTATTTTATGAAACACAACTTACTAAATCACTGTAAATATTTGACTTCAATTATTGAATAAAATTTCTGGGTCGAAACATGATTGTTTGATCCGTGTATTATATGCTAGAAATTATGGTATTTAAGTTTTGTTATAATATTAGACCCCCTATTTCTCCAGAACTAAGGAGAGTTATATATAAAATCCGTTGAAATTGAGATTAAAGGGCTTCTACTCTACAACAATAATGTATAAAAATAATCAAACTCGGTGATTACCAAGCTTGACCCTCTCCTTGTGAGATACGTTAAAAATTTCAAGTTTGATCGATTTCCTATCACAAAATTATCCCAGGCAATTTCACAAAATTAACGAACCATTTCCAATATCGCTATTTTCCTAAATAACAATGCGTATCCTTGAACTTATATTCAATGTCGCAAAGGTCACGGTCCTAGATTACGAATCGAAATAAAAATAGCGCTAAAATAATTCTAATGTATGGCGGCCATCTTCCCTTTTGGAAAGTTTCCAAATGATACTCCAGTACAATGAAATAAATGGCCTTAAAAACTTAGCGCATAGATCAGTCCGTATGGAAATGATGCCATCTTCCGGATGTTGAACTCTCCTGTTCGTTGCCAAAGTTGTAAAGCAAATATCGAGGAGAAGAAAAAAAGGGGAAGTTTCAATGGCAGAAACGAGAAGTAGAAATGAGGCAAATAAATTGTGCTAAACTATCATAATAATTTTTTAAATATGTATCGTAGCGTTACGTTTCAGATCATACAGTAACTCAAATGCTCGCGTGAAACCTGGATTTAAAATTGATGGGTGCATATGTCATTTTCTAGTGAGTGAAAAGGCAAATTTTTCTTTGACTATTTAGCAATTAATTGTGAATGCTAAATCTTTCGTTAAAGCATATTTCATAAATGAATACGTATGTAGTATGCCATTTTTATTTTTTTCTATCTTTACAAGAAGAAAGTATTGGATTCATGAATTTTTTTTACTTCCGGTTTTCGACGGATTTATCCGTTTTAGAAGGTCTTTTACACGATTGGACTGTTTTTGAAAATGTCTGTCTGTGAGTCTGTCTGTGAGTCTGTCTGTCTGTCCGTCTGTATGTGACAAACATTTTGTGGGAGCTCTATCTCAAGAACGAATGCACGGAATTTAATAAAATTTTATATTCTTTTAGTCCCTGATATAAATTGGTGCTGATTAAGTTTGGGTGAAAATCAACCACCAGGTGGCACTGCTATGCTGCATGTTTCGCGATTTCCGGAATAACTCTATTTCAAGATCTAACGCACTGATTTTCACCAAACTTCAGATTCAGTTAGACCTTAACATAAATACGCTGACGCTCGTAGACGTTGATTACGTTTTGGTGTAGCTATCCCAACAGGTGGCACTGCTCTGCTACTTTTTTCCTTATTTTCACGATAGCTATATCTCAAGAACTAATGCACGGAATTTAACAAAACGTTAGATTCAGTTAGACCTTGATATAAATTGGTGCTGATTCGTTTTTTGTGTATGCGAAAGCTGTGTGAGATAGAAGAAAGTTTTGGGATTGGCACATCCAACTAGTTCTTTATAGGATCATTCCTTGACTTAGAATTAAATTAAACTAAAGTTTTTTTGTAATAATAATTGGATTTGAAATTTTTTTAAATATAGGAAATTATCATCATTATAATCATTATCACTGACATTTTCTCATTATGAAAAAAAAAATGACAAAAACTGCTTCCAAGCGCCAGAACAGTGTTAGCCGCGAAAATAGTTTTTCAAGAACAGGATAGTATTAGATGATATCAGCACCTACTTAAGATCTCGATATAATAAATTCCTGCCGAAATTTGGCGATCACATATTTAGCATTTAAATTTTAGAAAATGTCCTTACGAACTTACGAAAGTGGAATGAAATAAAAAGTGTACAGCACTGCATTTCGGAATTATTAACACTGGATTTACTGGCATTGGTTGTACAGTATTTTTTTTTTTTTCTGAAATCTGTCTTTTTGACGGGTACATTAAAATACAATTTTTGGAAAGTTATGTATTTAAAATATATAAATTTTTATTCACATTTGTCTTTAATACATTTTTTTACACACATACCAACAGGTGGCGCTGGTATGCTACATTTTGCAGGATTTACTCGATTTTAGCGATAGTCATATCTCAAGAACTAATGCACGGAATTTAATAAAACTTTAGATTCAGTTAGACCTTGATACAAATTGGTGCTGAATTTTTTTAGTGTATGCGAAACCTGTGTGAAATAGAAGAAATTTTTGGGATTGACACATCCTACTAGTTTTTGTTGATGTTGTTCATTGGACAGAGTAATGTCCGAACATTTTACGCACAAAAATATTTAAGCTAAAGTTATCTAAACTGGAATACAGCATTTGTTTTAATATCGCTTGAGTTAGAATTTTGTAATCCAATCGATAAATTAATAATCTGATTAATAATTATATAACCCTTTAATCCTCTGATCTGATTAATACTCTGAATTATAATCAAATAAAACGTTGATCACCTGATAAGATTAATGATTATGTAACCGACATTTACGACTTTGAAAATATACAGTTAACAAAAGAAGAAAACTGTAAGACAATTTTAGAAAATCCTGACTGAATTCACTTTTTCATAAAAATAATAATAAAGTTATAATATCAAAATCCATTAATCAAATACAGATTTTTTTTTCCTGATATTTCAAGCAATATCTTTTGCCATTTCAACAATATGATGTTTTTTTTTTTTTTTTTTGTACAGCATTATTTGTTTATTTTTATTTTTATCTACTATTTACATTTCAGTAAAATAGCTATTCCCCATATTTTGTAATGTACTTTTCCTTCAATAACACAAGAGATATATATTATTCTTAATAAATAAATAATCTTTTAAAATCGTAATAAAATATTTAAATATGTACCACATATTGTTTTTAATATTTTCATATAATACACATTACTAATATGCCAATAACTGATAAACTATTTTATAATTCCACATTAAAAACAACGGATTGTCCAAATTTTTGTGCCTCAAACATAATTTGAAGCACAAATGAGGATACACGACTTATAAGAATTAGGATTCAACACTTGTTGTATTGATTCTCTGGTTAAAATTATGTAATACTCTGATAATTATTAAATAACACATTAGTTTACGGATTATTCATGTTATTAACGAATATATAACTCGATTTTTACAATTTTTGAAAAATCCAGTAAATAGAAAAAATTGCTGTAAAGCAATTAAAAACATTAAATAAATAAATAACTTATTTAATATACAATTTAAAAAAATAATTTTTTAATTTTAAAATAATTTTTAATTTTATAATTTTAAACTTTAAAATCTTAATAAAATTCCTGAATATGTACAATATATTATTTTAATGTTTTCATATAATACACATTACTATAATATTCAAAAATTGATAAACTATTTTACAATTCCACATAAAAAAGAATGGATTGTCCAAATTTTTTTGCATCAAAAATAATTTGAACTCCTTTTATAAGAAATGGGATTCAACACTTGTTTTACTGATTCCCTTTTTAAAATTATGTAATAAAATCGATAACTTAATAATATGATTAATAATTCTTTAGCCCTTTACTCCGTAATTAAAAATTAATACTCTGATATTAATTAAATAACACATTAATCTTCTGAATATGTAACCGATTTAAACAAATTTTGAAAGGTTAAGCAAATTTAAAAAAAAGAAAAAAAAACATAAAAGCAGTTACAAAAACCTAAGCTATCGATTTTTTTTTAATGTAATAACATAATAATACAACAGTCCATTATACAAAAATTCTGCAACATGCAGAAAATTTCGTTTCAGATTTCTGGAGTTTTCCTTCACTATCGCATTGTGTATAGAATTTTTGTTTGTATAGAATTATTTGTTTATTTTATTCTGTTTCAGCTTCATGTACCATTTGAATATCAGGAAAATAGCTTTTCCAAAAGAAAGAAATAAAATAAATCTTTACGAAATGTTTAAATATGTACTGTGTATTTTCCTATTCTAACAATACACGTTACTAATAGCCGTTCATTAATTAAAGATTTTAAATTTTCTATTAAAGACAAAAATATTGCCCAAATTCTGTTTGAATTCTACACACATAAATAATGTTCTCCATTTGCGTATAAAATTTCAGTCTACAGATTTTTCATAAGACTAAAGAATATTTTTAGTATGTAATGAAAATAATTTGGATAATGAATTAGATAATATTCGTAGAATTGCTTGTAATAATGGTTTAAAAGTACACCATGTTAATAAATTAATCGTGTATATTGCCTTAATAAGAAGAAACCGGGAAAAAAAATTTATTCGCAAAAATACAAACTTTATACTCTTCAATATTTTCCAAGCTTTTTTGATAAATTAACCCTTTCAAGGGCGGCAGTATGTTTATGAAACCACTTAAGCTTAATTCCCAAATGCCACAATAGCACCGGAATTTTTGTATAAAATATTTATTTTATTATGTATGTGAAATATAGCGTTTTCCATTTTTCCAAATAGTTTACTAAATAAATTCCGGTTTCAGTCATTCATTTCAACATATTAGCAATGGAAGAGCTTTGCCCCTGAAAGGGTTAAAATAGAGTCTTGAATGTTTCAATATCTGCTAAATAGACAAACTCTATTGTAGAATATTCTCTTCTATTGTAGAATATTCTTATTTGTTTTGATAATGGCTCCGATGGAGCCGAAACATGTCAACAGTCTAATAAAACTTAGTTTACTTTTTATACAGTTTTCATTTCACGCCTTTTAGTTATTAAAAGAAGTGTAATGTTTAGCACCATTTCCGAGGGAATTTCTGAGTATGTGCTGATGCGTTAATCTTGAGTTTTTAGAACTGGGATCCATCATTTGCTTCATTGATGCGAACATTAGAATCGTGTAATCCAATCGATATCTTAATAATCAGATTAATATTTATATAACCCTTTAATCACATAATCTGATAATTACCCTGTTTAATAATTAAATAACATAATGATCACCTTATCTGATTAATAATGGGATTAACGATAATGTAACCGATTTTTTTTTTTTTTTTCAATTTTGGAATGGCTCAATGAATATAAAATAGTTGCAAACTAAAAGAATTGTATCCTAAGCAATCTTTACTTTCCCAAGAACACAATAAAATATTAAGTTATCCGCCCACCTTCCGAGGTAATTTTTTGGAATTTTTGAAATTTTCTTTTGATACCAATTTTTTCTAATGACATTTAAGTTAAAACTTTGAAAAATATATAAACATTTTAGAAATTACACATAAATAATTTTTTTAAAGTGAAAAATAGTCAAAATTATGTGAAAATTTGACATTTGTGAAAAACATGATCATTCAAAATCAAATCAATGCATTCACATTTTGTAAATTGCATAATGAAGAGAATAATTTTTTTTAGGACATAGACTGTCCGCATTATAATAACATCCCTATCGCAAAAGTTATGGCACTAATGTAATCAAAAATTCGTAAAATTTCTTGCAACGTTTTAACTTATACCAATGTAAATATAAAACTAATTAATATATCATCATGATTGTAGTTTATTCGCTCAATAAACATTTGTAAAATAGATAAAAAAGAAATTCAGGGCATTTCATGCATAATTTTTTTCTATAGCATGTTTTGCGTACAGTAAAAATATGAAAAACTTCATTTTCAGAAAGAGCTAAAAGTAACTTTTAAAGGCGGTTCTTGCCTTAAAAAAAATTATTATTTAAAGGTTTAATTATTTACTACATGTATTTTCTTGACCATATAATACAATTTAAATGCTAAATCTAAAAAAAAAGAAGAATGCAAACAAAACATACATTTCAGCTTACATCCCGTTTTGCAGACGATATTTTCGGTTGTAAAATTCTTCGGCAAGCTGTAATAGATAACTTAAAACGGCTGCAACTCGGATTCTAATTCAGACAATTAAAGCCGAATTCGATAGATAAAATATTGGATTTTAATTTTATTGCAAAAATGAAAAATCGATATTTTCATCGAAAATGGCGTTTCAAAGATGTGCGGATACCTTAATACAAATATGCAGTATGCAAATAATCCATAGCATGAAGGAAATTTCGCTTCTGATTTTTCAAGTAATATCCTTTGAATGTCTATAAAACTACAGCATTCTCTCTTTATTTTATTTTGTTTAAATTTTATGTGCCATTTAAATATCAGGAAAATACATTTTTTCGCGTATTTTTCGATGAACCTTTGCACTGAAAAATAAATAAATAAATAAATAAAATTAAATAAATACATAATTTCTTATAATAAAAAAAAAATCATTTTTAACATTTAAAAATATTTATGTATATACTGTGCGTTTTTCTACTACATTCATACCGTACAAATTACAAATATGCTGTGCACTGAATAATCATTTTTTTTTAAATTATATTAAAGATAAGATAATGTACAAACATTGATAAAAAGTTTTTAACACCGAAAAAAAAAAAGGATAAAATCAAGCTATTAGATTTAACAGGGTGCTTCCCAACATTTTATGGTCATGCCCCACCTAAGCATATATAATATAATGATACCCCTCTTCCCACTGTAATATATAATTCGTATAGTGTTTAAAAAGTTAATTCGTATTCACATGGAAAAAGTTTAAAAAAAGGAATAAAAATGCAGTTCTCGTTCAATAAATACTTTTAATTTTTTTTTAAATAATTTTTTGAAAAAATTATAAAAGAAAATTATAACACAATTGCAACCAGAAAAATTATAAAAGAACTTATATTTTAAAAAGGCGTTACAATATAACAACTGTTTTGTGTTATAATTATTCCGCTTTATGTTATAATGTGAAATTTTATATGATAAGTTTTTCAAACTTGAATAAAAAACTTATTTCTTTATTTTATGTTAAAAATCCGAATATATACTTTATTTTTGCTCTGTATACAACAGTACTTTATATAAAAAAAGGGGGGGGAGGGCAAAAATGAACTGAGAAAGAATGGGTTAATAGCAAATCTATAATTGCCCCCTTGAGGGGTGTACGTGATACCTTGGAAGTCCCTGATCCAAATAGCTATAACAATTGTTTCATTGATGTTCTGGTTAAACAATGTAATCAATTAACAATTACTTTGTAATTTTTTGATCACATAATCTGAATAATAAACTGAATAGTAATTGCATATCCTATTGATCAGATTAATATTCTGATTACTGATAATATAACCGAATTTATCAACTTTCGAGAGGGGGCTCTAAACAAATATACATACGTGTAATATATGTATAATAACACATATACAGTGTCTCACAAAAGTGATGGGACACTTGTGCTTTATAAAAAGAAACTGCAATAAAATAAATAAACAAACATGTGCAAAAATTTTTTGGGTGTGTTTCATATTTAAAGTTAGTAACAATTATTACATAACATACATTTTGTCAAAATATTAAAATATTAATTTAGTAAAAATACAATTGTTCAGAACGGAGCAAAAAATGGCTCACATAAGTGATGGGACACTTACTTTTCCATCAAATATTTATCCACAAATTTTACTTTTTAAAAGGTTTTAATATTTTGTTGGATTTCCTTTTACTTTTAAAACATGATTTAATCTTTTTGGGATGGATTCGACTATTTTTTTTGTGATTTCTGGAGTGATTTTACCCCATTCTTCTTGAAGCACCGATTTTAGTTGTTGTTTTGAAGAAATGGTGTGTTTGCGAATTCTTGATTCCAATTCTTGCCAAATATTCTCTATGGGATTTAAGTCTGGAGATTGTGGTGGTGTTTTTATTATTTCAGGACAGTTATATAGCAGCCAGAGTCTAACGTTCAGAGCAGTGTGCTTGGGGTCATTGTCCTGGTAGAATTTAAAATCGTTATGAAGGTTCAATTTTCGTGCTGAAGATTTCAAATTTTGCTTTAAAATATCAATATACTTGTACTGATCCATTATACTGTCAATAAAAACAAAATTACCAACTCCAGCGGACGACATACACCCCCATACCATAACTCCTCCTCCACCATGTTTTACTGTTGGTACCAAGTTCTGTTTGCGAAGTTCTTCCCTGGGTTTTCTCCACACCAAGATTCTACCGTCAGAACCAAATATATTAAATTTACTCTCATCAGCAAATATAACTTTATTCCAGTAATCAGAATTCTTATTTATGTTGGATTTTGCGAAAGCTAGTCTGAGTTTTCTATTCTTTTCACTTACGAAGAATTTTTTCCTGGCTACTCTACCGTGATATCCAGCAGATCGAATTACCCTTCTAATAGTTTCAGGATTAACAATTATTCCATATAATGCTTGTAAATCAGCAGCAACTTTTGAAGCAGTAATTCTTGGATTTTTTTTAATATTTCGAACGATAATTCGCTTTATTCCATTGGATAGCTTTGATGGTCAGCCAGGTCTTCTTTTATCCTGAATCATATGATTCTTTTTATATCGTTTAATGATATTGAAAACTGTTGAACGACTCAAGTTAACTGTTTCAGCAGTTTTTCTAATAGATTTTCCACGTTCAATATGCAAATTAATAACTAATTTTCGAATTTCAGGCGAAGTTTCTTTTCGTTTAGCATTCATGACTACACAGAGCTAAAAAACACAAAAATTCCAAAACAAACTGGAGAGAAATACTGCAGACGATTTTATAAATTATTGCCAATTGCTTTTAAGTAAAAATAAAACCCCAAAAAATATTTTTATTGCTTATTTCAGGCGATTTTTGTTGCATATATAATGGTGTCCCATCACTTATGTGAGCTATTTTTTGCTCCGTTCTAAACATTTGTATTTTTATTAAATTAATATTTTAATATTTTGACAAAATGTATGTTATGTAATAATCTTTACTAAATTTAAGTATGAAACACACCCACAAAAAAAATGTGTACATGTTTTTTTAATTTATTTGATTAGTTTCCTTTTGTAAAGCACAAGTGTCCCATCACTTATGTGAGACACTGTATGTATAATAATTGCTCGGCAAAAACCACAAAAATAATTCCAAACAAACAATCCATAATATGCAGAAAAAAAAATGTCTGCTCAGATTTCAGGAGCAATATCATTTACCATGGCATGTCTATAGAATTTTCGTTTGTACACCATTATATGTTTATTTTATTTTCAATTCTGTCTATTTTGTTTCAATTTCATGTACCATCTGAATATCAGGAAAACAGAATTTACACATATTTTTTTCTATGCACAGAAAACAAAATAAATAAATAATTCAAAGGTTACTAGCTTGATTTCTAGGATCTCACGCCAGAATTTCTTTGTCTTTTTGGAACTGTGCCAAATCGAGGCAATCGCCTTGGAGTCTCTCTTCCAAATTTCGAACTTGATCTTGCGGCTCACTGCTGTTTTTTATTGCTCTGTGTGTGTCAATGAACTTACTTAGCGCCTGTTTAGCAGATACTTAGCATTTAGCAAACAATCGTTCATTAACATTTTTTATGCAAATGAAAAAAATCATTCTAAACATGTGTGGTAGCAAATCTCTTTTGCTCCTGTATTTAGTGCGGTTTTTATTACAGGTTTTTTGCATTGCCTTTTTTTTTTTTTTTCCTTTTTAGACTGATAATGTTTTTGCTTAGGTTTTCAAAGGGGGAAAAAAAGTCAGGGTGTTTTGTTCTTAGACTTCTTAAATTATTTGTTACTAATATTAATATTCTCTCTTTTAAACAGTTCTTTTATTTTTTTTAACACTTTCCAATATAATCGAAAAGATCACTAATTATAATTAAAATATAAATAAAATGCTTAATTATAACTAAAATATAGATAAAATGCTTATTATAATTAATATATAGATAAAATGCTTAATTATAATTAAATATAGATAAAATGATTATTATAATTAAAATATAGATAAAATGCTTAAGTATCACTTTAAGTATCACTTAAAGCATTTTATCTATATTTTAATTAATCGAAAAGCGTTTATGAATTCGGTTTGTCTGTCTGCCGTATGTCTGCAGTCTGTCCCTGCTCTAACTCGCGAAAATATACTCGGATTGCAATGCAATTGATATATGTTATTGAAGCTTACTATGGCTTGTTCGGTATTAAAAATTAAGCGTGTAGCATCTGTAGTTCATTTACAGGGACGATCAAAAATTACTATGGGGAAAAATCGTTTCCAGAGTATTTTAATAATGTTATACTATTTCAAACGTATTCAAATTGATATATATCGCTGAGGTGCACTACAAAATAGTTACTGTAGAATAAGGTCGTTTATTTACAGGGACACACAAAACAATTCGATTACAGCACGGTCTATCAATAATAATTGAATAATAATTGCTGGAAGTGCGTTTTCGGTTGTGGTACGCATTTTAAAATTTAACTCTATTTTTGCATATTACTTGGTGTATATGAACTTTATAGATCCTATGCAGGGCTGCACAAAATATTTCGAGTACATTTCTTTTTATTGTCGGAATTTGCTGTCGGGCAGTTTTCAGTTGTGCTATCAGTTTCCTAACTGTAGTAAATTTTAGAATACTATGTAGTATATATACAAATCTATAGATCCTATACAGGGCCGCACAAAAGAATTCGGACAGATTTCCGACTATTGAAAGTGATTGCTGGCAGTGGGTTTACATATTTTTCATGAGTTTTCCAAATTGTTTACTTAGACACTTGGGAGGGGCTAATTGAGCTTCACCCGAAAGGTAGGCCTTCCCGCCCAGTTTGACCTTGACCTTGCTTACTTAGACATTAAGGCGAAGGGTATGCCTCTCCGCCCGGTTTGACTTTGACTTTGTTTATTAAACATGGGTGGGGCTAGTTGAGCTTAAGCCGAAAGGTAGGCCTCCGCGCCTGGTTTGACTTTGACCTTGTTTACTTAGATATCCCCTTTCATATTATACTGTGAAGTGTTGTTACAGTATTTGGAATGTGTTGGAAAGTGTTTCGTAATCTATGCTTCAGGCATTATTTTTCTTATTTTTTTCTCTTTAATTATTTTTTTTTATTTAAACTTGCGTATTATTTGTTCATTATTAAGGGCATTCTGAAATGTGCAGACCTTTATTTTGAAAAATGGAATAAAAGAGCGAATGATGACTTTTAAAGGTACCCTTCCAAGAAAGCAATGTGTGAAATCAGGAATTTCTTTAGTATTGCTCCTTGTTTTAGGCAGATGGCACTGTACAGCCTGAAACTTTAAGAATGTTAAAAATATCCTTACATATTTTAAAATGAGAACTTTTTATTGTTTTAACAATCAAAACAGAGTATAGGACAAAAATTGGTTGAACTTTGATCCCTTTTTATACGTTCCTTTAAGTATTCTGGCAACTTGAGACAGTCCAGTGCCATTTCTCTGTGACATTTGGTACTTAAACAAGGTCAAGGTCAAACCGGGTGGGGAGGACTACCTTTCGGCTTAAGCTCAACCAGCCCCCCGTCCATTTGTCCAACAATGAAGCATACCAAACTGTGCCAATTCGATACAACCGCGAAATTCCGAACTTGATATTGCCGCTGTATACTGCTTTTTTCATTGCGCTATGTATATCAATGAACTAATTGAAAGCTTTTTTAGCAGATACTTAGCATTTAGCAAACTATCATTCCTTAAACTTTTCATTGGTCCTCGCGATTATACGTTTATATACGTTTAAACTTATACGTAGTTAAGCCTTTTTTCCATATTATACCTATCTAAAATCGTTACCGGTTACAATACCTTTTATACGTATTATACGTATATTCGCGAGCACTACTTTTCATGCACATCAAAAACATCATTTTAGACAAGTTAAGTAAACAAATATTTGGTACTTTTGTATTTAGTGCGTTTTTTATTCCTGAGATTTTTAAAAACATTGTCATTTTCATTCTTTCGTTTCTCTTTCTAGTCCGTTTTTGTTAATTTTGATATTTTGTGTTTTGTCCAGTTGTTTAATTCTTTATTTCTTTGTAATTCAAAACTATTATGTAAACATGATTTCATTTTACGTTATGTAATGTATGCATGCCTCTGTGTTTAAATGCACAATTTCGGTACAGGAGCAATTTTGGTGATTATTTTTTGGTTGAGAGAGTATGTCTTCCAGGATGTCTAGTTATTTTTTTTATCTGTGTAAAGTTGCATTTTACAATTTTGGAAAGACTTAGTGAATAAAAAAAATATCCGTAAAGCAAATTTTAAAATATCCTAAACAATTTCAATTTCTCAAAAAATATTATAAAATAATATTTCGAAAATCTTATGCAAATAATTAGTAGCATGCATAACATTTTGTTTCTGATTTCCATTATAAGTTTATTTTCTTGGTAGTAATTTCATGTTCCATTGGAATATCAAGAAAATAGTTTTACCACATAGTTTTTCGAAGCATTTTTACTTCAAATAAACAATAGAAATAAATAATTCAAATGTTACTAACAGGACTTCAAGGATCTTACGCCAAGATTTTGTTGTCTTTTGGAACTGCGCCAAATCGAGGTAATCACCTTGGATTTCTATCTTCCAACATCCGAACTTGATCTTGCTGCTCATTGTTGTTTTTCTTTGCTCTGTGTGTGTGTCAATGAACTGACTTAGTGCCTGTTTAGCAGATACTTAGCATTTAGCAAACAATCGTTCATTAACATTTTTTATGCAAATGATAAACACCATTTTAAACAAGTGCTGTAGCAAATCTCTAGTGCTTCTCTATTTAATGCGTTTCTATTATTGTATTAATGTGTTTGGTTCAAGATATGTTTAGAAGGATGATATTTTTTTCTTACACTGAGAAAAATGACACTTTCAAATCTGAGTAAATCGATGTTTTCATTTTGTTATGAAACTTTTTGTTTGACGACCCAATGCTTTAGTTCTGAAATACCATAAATACTCAGAATATTGAAACAGGGACAGACTCAAATCTGCGACCATAGAGGTCAGTTCACACTCAGTTTTGAAACATGGACATACTCAAAAATGATAAGAATCAATTCAAACTCATTTTTGAAACATGGGAATTCTCAAAAAAGAGCACATAGAAGTCAGTTCGTACTCATGTTTGAAACATGGACATACTTAAGTATGAGCACATGATGTTTTATTCTTGAGTGTGAGCATGTTTTCAGAAATGAGTATATACATGTTTCAAACTTGAGTCATTTTGATTTGGAGCAATTTTGACTATGCGACATACTCAGATTTAACTATTTTTTGCTCAGTTTTGAAAATGCCGCTTTTAGCGTGTAGGATTCATATTCATGGCAGTTTTTTTTAATATCGTTTAATATTGCCGATTTCAACATACTTTCTTTTGTTCAATATATTTCTCTGCTTTACTTTTCTTTTATTTGAAATATTTAAATAAAGTTATGCATTATCTTTTAGTTACATATTGTGCGTGTTTTATGAACAATTGCGGAATGAGTGAATCGATGTTGATAATTATTTTTTCTTCTGGGGGGGGGGGAGGAAAAGGATGTTTTCTGGGAAAGGGAAATTCCTCCATCCCATAGTACCAAAATGTTGCTCACGGAAGGTGTGGGATTTTAAGCTTAAATATAATGCAGAAATGCAAATTCAACCCCGGAATTCCATAATTTTCCTTCCGGAGCTGCAGACATCTTTACGTGAGAAAATTTCCGAATACAACATTGATGAAACGTTTATACAAGTTTCATTACGCACTGTTAAAAAAATTGTTGCTTGGTAGAACAACTTTTGGTTCGGCAATAGCTGTAACCATAAGATAGTGAAATCCCGATCCAATGTTTAGAGCTATGGTTTAATCGGAGCTTCAAATCGAGCTTCCATCTTATGGTTGCAGCTATTGTAACCCCAAAAGTTGGTTCAACTCAGCACACAATTTTTAACAGTGTTTAACACAATTTTTAACGCACTATAAAAGATTATTCCAAGTTTTACTCAATTGGTAAAAATATTATATATAACTAGCAAAAAATAATAGTTCACGTAAAACAATCGGTAAGGTGTGTAAAAAGAAGGAAATAAATCTGGAACGTACGTTTCTCATCACGCATTTTCTGTTCTCGACAGCAGTATCTACATCAGTTCTGTATCTGTGAGACAGTCATAGAGACTTTTATCGGAATACTCAATGTTGCCCCAATCAACAAACAATAATAACTTTCTTTAATTTTATACTATAATAGCCAACCAATATTCGCATCTACAGCATTATATTTATTGATTTGTATTTGTCATGTTTACCGAAAATGCTTAAATATTAGCATTGCATTGTAAATTCTATAAATCTAATACGGATATAGGAGACAATAATAGTATTTTTAAAATGTTTTGAGATAAATCCAAATATTTCATCAATATTGCTGTAAATACTTCACAAAATAATATTGGTAGGCAATAAGCAGTTATAATTTACACAATGCAATTGATTGGCATAATCTAATATTGGCATAATTAATTAAACAATCTAATATTGGCAAATATTATAGTATGTCCCATTGTATCAAAATATATCAAGGGGTATTGCAACTATTTTTAACTTTCCTATTAAGTTTAGCAGTCTATATTTTAAAGCGTGACTCTAATCAGGGATATGGGAAGTATAGAGACTTGTGGGGCTTAATCCCTTTACACCTTTCAAATGAAGACAATTTTTTTAAGTCACGTGAATTGTTCCAATAACTATTATTTTCTGCCTGCAATATTTCATAATTCATCAAAACAACTTGTCAAAAAACAAGTTCGTCAAAGCAGCTTCAATTAATAACTAACAACCAACAACTTCCTTCAACAACTTCAACTAACAACTAACAGCCACCAACTTGAACTAACAACTAACAACCAGCAACTTCAACTAACAACTAACAACCAACATCTTGAATTAACAACTAACAACTAACAACTTCAACTAACAACCAACAACTTCAACTAACAACTAACAACCAACAACTTCAACTAACAACCAACAACCAACAATTTCTACTAACAGCTAACAACCACCAACTTCAACTAACAACTAACAACCACCAACTTCAACTAACAACTAACAACCAACAAGTTAAACTAACAACTAACAACCAACAACTCCAACTAACAACTAACAACTTAAACTAACAACTAACACCAACAAAACACTAACAACTAATAACTAGCTAACAACTAACTAACAACTAATAACTAACTAACAACTAACAACTCTAACAACCAATAACAACTAATAACTGACAACAACGAACAACAACAAACAACAACACTAACAACTAACGACAACTAACCGCAACACTAACAAATAACAACCAACAACTTCAACTAGCAACTAACAACCAACAACTTCAACTAACAGCTAACAACCACCAACTTCAACTAACAACTAACAACCAACAACTTCAACTAACAACTAACAACTTAAACTAACAACTAACACCAACAAAACACTAACAACTAATAACTAACTAACAACTAACGACTCTAACAACCAACAACCACTAATAACTGACAACAACTAGCAACAACTAAACAACAACACTAACAACTAACGACAACTAACAGCAACACTAGCAAATAACAACTGACAACAATACTAACAAATAGCAACTGACAACAATATTAACAACTAAAAACTAACAACAACACTAACAAATAGCAACTGACAACAATACTAACAACTAACAACTAACAAAACAACTTCAACTAACAACTAACAACTTCAACTAATTCATCAAAAACAACTTCATCTTTAACTTCATCAAAGCAATTCTTTACTTAAGGAAGTGCTGTAAATATTGTTTGCATTTCTAACTAGTAAATCTGCAGATCCGGGACCTTGACTTCAGCTCTGCTTCAAGAAGCATTTTTATTTTCAAAGTGCATACACTCTTTAGAATTTTCAATGAATCTGACACTACTATTTCAGATTAGATATTTTCTATTTATTATTTAATTGAACACTTTGTAATCGTCTTAAGCTTTGAATTGTAATAGTTTTCTGCGATTAAATAATGCGTAAATTTCTATTTTAAAATTATGTTACAGCTGTACGCACCCTGTAATTTGACAATATTTTTTAATTTAATGTTTGAAATTTTCAACATTCAGTTTCATTTCTTTCCTAGTATCAATTTTTAATAATTACCATTTGGTTGTTTAGGAGGTTCTACAGTAATGCACTGTGCATAGTTTCCAACCTCCCGATATTTTTAATACCAGTATTTTTATGAAAAAAAATTTGTTTTATTTAATGGTGCAATTACTGCTATTTAATAAAGCGAAAATTTTTGTATGATTTTACTGGTATTCAAAAAATCAAGAGGTTGGCAACTATGACTGTGCATTAGAGCTAAGAAAACCAAGAGATAATTGACAAAATATTTAAAATTATCTATTGAAAACAAAATGGTTGTTTTCATTTACAATATTAATTCCATTTCGTCGATTATTCAAAAAACTAGACAAATCTTAAGATAATATCTTTTCGCTTAGAATTACAATTATGTCTGTAAAATTTATCTTTAATTGTACATTTTTAAATACCTGTCGATTTTGTGTTTTATCTTAATTTTCTAACAACGTTCTTTAAAAATGCGAGACAAAAGCTAATCAGTTACTAACAAAAAAAGAAACAACTAACAAAATATTCGCTTTAATCAATTTCATTTCTTTTTTTATATTACTGCTATTTTTAGCTTAATAAATTTGCATTGTTTCCTTTTGCTTTATTTTTCCTATCAGGTTTCTTTTATTAATGGTGGGAAATGACAGCCTGCTTGCTAATCGATATTTTTTTTTTTACATTTTTTACTCCACTTTGTCTTTACAGATAAGAATCAGTCATAAAAATCTTGCATTAAAGAAAGAAAAAGAAGAATGATTCGTTTGAGAAGAGTGTATCAATGCTTAATTTTGCTTTTGATGTAGAGTTGAGTATGGTTAATGCAGTTTAAAATAAAGAATGTTTCACTTAATCATTTCATATCTTATAAATCATAAAAGTTACTAAAAGCATTTGTCTGTCTGTCCGGGCTAGTTTTAAAAAGTCCTTCCGGTCTGTACCGAAAAGAAAAGGTAGCTTCCATTTTCCATAGAATTTCAAACAGCTATATCTCAGCCATTTTTTAATATAAAGCCAAAACAAAATATGCACCGGAATCCTTGTATCATCATCTAACAGTTAACGGAAACAACTTTTTATATTTATAATTTTATTTTACATCTTTCTGAATTTTTCAAAAAATTAAATTTTTTAACTGGCCGCCATTTTGAAACAACATGGCGTATGATGCCGACCAACGAACTCGGTCAAGACTTTGGTATGTTCTGTGCACATGATCAGTCACATTCATATTGGTTTATAAATACGAGAGTTACAGCATAACAAAAATCAGGTTGTTTCAAAATGTCAGCCTCTCTAGAATTTCAAACTGCTATATCTCAGCCATTTTTTTGAGATAAAACCAAAACAAAAAAATTATCCGTAATCCTTGTATCACAATTTAACACTTAACGAAACAATTTTTCCAATTTATAATTTTTTTGTTCATCTTTTTGAATTTTTAAAAATTAAAGAAATTTTAAGTGGCCGCGATTTTGGAACAATATGGCGGATGAAGCTGACCAACGAACTCGGTCGAGACCTTGGTATGTCCTATACACATACTCAGTCACATCCAAATCGGTTCATAAATAAGAAAGAGAGAGTTACAGCATGACAAATGTCATATATATATAAACATTTGAACGGAGGGTGATTTTGGGGTCTGGGGGTCATGGTCGGTGAAAATATTCCAAAATTTCGCTGGGATTGCTTTCTTCCGAACTGCTGCAATAGGTAGCTTTTTGTATTGAAAGCTACCTAAAACTACCGGATGGATTTTTTTCCGGTTTGCACCGTTCTATAGAGAATTTTCCGCGCTTATTGTGATGCATGATACACATATATAACAAGGATTTTTTATAATAAAATTTGGTATTATATTCTTATTTTGGAGGAGAGGGTTGCTATTGGTCATTTTTTGGCGACCATTATCGTTGGTTAAAGAATTGAAACGGCTATATTAGTTCGAAAATAATACAAACACCTTGAAAAATAAAAGAAAAAAAACTGTTACTGAATTTATGAAAAATAAAGAAAAGAAAAAGGAAAGAAAGGAAAAAGAAAAGAAAAGAAAAGGAAACAAAGAAAACCCGCTTTAATGAGATATAATATTATAAAAAAAATTAATTTAATCATGAAAGGAATGTTTGCAATGCTTAAAAATTTTTCAATATGAAAGATTTCAATTGAAACAATATTTGGCGATTTATCTTTTGCGTCAGATTAAAAAAAAATGCGTCTCAAAATTTGATTAGATGAAGTCTGGATGACAATTTTGTTTTTATTCTTTTATTTTTTTCTTTCTTTCTTTTTTTAAAAATTTAATTTTGATTTTTAACTAACTCTCCCATCATGATAATTAGAGGGGAAACTAGCAAATTTAATTGTTAAAATGACTGTACTAGTTTAATACAAATCAAAGTAATGGGGTAATGTGCTCACATATGGTATAGTCGGCTAATATGGCACTACCTTATATCTTGTAGAGGAAAAGTCGCACTCTAGTGAGAAAGTATTCAAATAATAGTTTTTGAAGTTTACTCAACAGGGTGTAGTGCGTTCGCATTCATTCTATCAATTTTAGTATTGATACTCCACCAGTTGTGTTTTCAAGTGTTGAATATTTTTAAGGTTACATCTTCAAGAGTAACTTTTTCGAAGAAGGTAAGTGATTTTGAAATGTTTGGACATATTTGTAATTTCAGTTTACTTATATTAATGTTCGGTAATTATTGGTTTGGGTTTAAATTTATTTTCTTTTTGTCAGTAACTAGTATTAGCAATCCATGTGGACTTACCAATATGGCACTACCAAGGATCCCCAAATATGGGTATAGTGCCATCCGTTACCTTACACATTAACAAAAAATTCAGGAACGTTCCTTTGAAATAACGGGCAGCTGCGTTACACAGTATTTCCAAGGAATGTTTCTTGGAAATAACAGGAATTTTACCGAATAATTCTGAAACGTTCCGCAAAAATATCGGTAATCTTCCTGTGAAACATCATGGTATGTTCCTGTTTATTTCAATTGGAAGTTGCAGAATTACCCAGCAAATTTTCCGATATTTTGAATAAACATTTAGCGCAAAGTGTAGTTAAACGCACCCCTAACAACCTCAAATCGTGATTATAAATTTGTATTCGTAATGTGAAATGAAAGATTACGGATCATAGAGAAATCTCATGATTATAAATATGTGAAAAAAGTTTTTCAATGCATCCATTTCGCTTCAAAGTTCCTATCTTGCGTATTTTTTTTTTTTTTTTACATTTTGCTTCCTTTAAAATGCTTAAACTTCAACAGATATGTAAAAAAATGGAATATATGTTTTTTGTACTGAAATATTAAAAATAGAAAAAGCTTAAACGCTTTTAAATGACCTTATTTTAATTTTTTTCAAAATCTAGCCATGATATTACATTTTTCATCGCGAAAATCATTTTGTGTAACAATTTCATTTTATGATACGTAAAGGAGTTCCAAAAAAAAAAAAAAAAAAAAAAGAAAAGAAAAGAAAAGAAAAATGCATAAGTAATTTTTTTGTTCCGATGCGTACCGAGTCTCCAAATGAAAACAACTTTTTAAGTCGCATACGCTGTCCAAAAGACTAAATTGTGATGTCTTCAAAGTTTGATAATTTATTTCTTACCTTTACTTAAACAAGAGTGAAAAATTATGCATCAAGCGTAGATTATGAAACACTTTCCAACATTTTCAGAATACTGTAATGGAACTAAAATGCTGAACGAAGATCTCTAAGACACTCTCAGAAAAAAAATTCTTCAAAAAACGAAAAAAGTACAGGCAAAAAGTTGCCGGAACACTCCTGTAATTGCAAGAGATTTTTTTCTTATTTCAAGAAATTTCCATCTTTTGACCAGAGAATTGCAGGAAATTTTGGGCTTAGGTTCGCAAATTTTTCATGTTTTAAATGGCAAATGACATACGTAAAAATTCCATTATTAATACGAAAAAGTACAACGTAATACAATTGCCGGGACATCCGTGTGATTTGACAAATTTGCAGCTTTAGATTGCAGTATTTCATGTAATTATCACATTAGATTAGTGAATTTTCTGCAATTTGGTGGAAAATGGGCAAATCAAAGCGGAAATTGTTTCGTGTTTTAACAAAATGTAATCAACGAAAAAATTAGTATAATTCGTGGATTTTTTTTAGAGTGTCCTTAGAAAACACATAACACATTTGAAAACCAGATTTCAGCAATAATTATCCACAAAAGGAAAGATACTAGAATTATTCTGTGCTTCCTTGTGATTGAAATATTGATCTGTAGTTTACACTACTATATTGTGTACTAACATTTATCTTAGTTACAAAATGCTTAACTCAGTCGAAAATTTACCTTCAGTAATTTCTACATATAGATGGAAATGCTGACGAATAATTTTTTACAGTCCTGTATATTATCTGCAAATTTTTATAAACGCCTCATATTAGTGTAAAATTTAATTCAGTAATAAAACACAAAACACAACTAGAAACGTACTTTCAGAAATTACCATCCATAAACAGCAATATATACATTTCTTTGGTTAGCGAAGGATATGAATGAATTTATATTCTTCAAATATCTTTTAGTTTACTAAATATAGTTCAGCTGGGAAATGCATAACTCAGTTAAAAAACACTTTTAAGCAATCGATGCTTGTATGCAGTATTGCTTACGAATTATTTTGTGTGCCCTTGTATATGATCTATAGAATATATACATATCATGCAGTATGCTAAAATTTAGTTAAACTTTAAAATGCATAACACAACTAAAAACGCACCTTCAGCATTTACCGCTCATAGAGAATATTGTTACCGAAATTGTTTGTATGACCCTGTAAATAAACAATAACTGTTATTCACGTCATATTCTAAAGTAAGCATCTTGTATTGCACTTCAATAACGTATATAAATTTCATTATGAATGGAATAGTGTAACATCATTAAAATACGTTGCGAAAAAATTTTATCCGTGGACTATTATATCATCGAATTATTTTGTTTGACCCTGTAAATGAATGATGAATGTTTTGCACTCCATATTCTACGGAAACCATGCTTTACTGCAACTCAGAAATGAATATAAATTTTATTGTGTTTGAAACATTGAAAACATTTTTAAACCATAAACAATAATGTAATGTGATTTTTTTTAGTATCCCTGTAAACGAGTTTACAAAAGTTTCTGATGTATAGAAATACAAATATTCTACTTTTTTTTATTAAATGTTTAAACATGCAAAGTTCCACAGTTAAAATTGAACTTATATGCTACAAAATAGAAATTTAACTTATATTTTTCGTCAATTTCAGTGATTATACCTATTTTTTTCAATTGTGGTTCAAAAATAATTGGTAAACATTTTCGGCGAGAGTCCGCTGAGATTCGAAAACTCAAAGAAAAGGTTCAAGAGTCCAGCACGCTGCCTACCATGCAACTAAGCCGTTTGTCAAAGGCAGTAATTTATATGATTATAAACTGTTTATTTAAACTTTGAGGCTTTTTTTCTCAAGACCCCCTGGATATTGCTCTTTATGGCTTTCATGTATTTATATACTAACTATACTCTATCGATACACAAACATTCGCCACATTCTGTGTCCCCGACCTCGGAACCTCCCCTTGTGAGTATGGGGTATATTTGACAGAATGGTGAAATTATATAGGGTAAATTTTAATGAAATTAATTAAAAATTTCCAAAAAAATTAAAAATTAAATAAATTATCATTTCCACCCAGTTTTTTCTCAGACATTTTCGTACAGGCAATGATATCTTACTCTAATTGAACTTCGACATAATGAAATGAAGCAGTCTTATTTCCTTTCAGAAACTATATAATACTAATGAATTAATCAAGAAGATAACGCCTATAACTTTTTAGTAATTAATAAAGTTATTATTAGTTAGTTTTTAGGTGGTTAGTTAGTTGGTTATTTAATACATTTGAATGGAAGTAATTCAAGCCCAAATTCAAAAGTATTAACTAACCTAATTCGTTAGTAGTTAGTTTCTAAATAGTTAGTTGGTTATTTTATAGGTTGGTATTTTAATAAATTGTAATAGAAGTAATTCAAGAGCATATTTATAAGCATAACTGGTTAGTGATTAGTTAGATGCTAATTAGTTAGTTCATTTGTAGTTATAGTTATACGTGGTTAATTAATTTGTAATTTTAAAAAAATTTCATAGAAAGTAATCAAAATTGCCTAAAGAAGCACTACTTCATTTAATTTTTTCCAAACAATTTCTTGCCGGCAATAATCTTTTACTGTAATAGAATTTCGTCAGATTAGTTCTTCAACAAATAAAAGATTTTCATTTCGTGTCCGAAACTACACAATACTGATGCCTACATCAAGAACATAACTACCGTAATTCGATAGTAATTAAATATTTGATTATTAATTAGTAATTTGGTAATTTTTAGGTGGTTAGTTAGTTGGTCATTTTATGCATTTTAATGAAAGTAATTCAAGCGTTTATTCAAAAGCATTAACTAACCTAATTTGTTAGTAGTTAGTTGCAAAATAGTTAGATGGTCATTTTATGGGTGACATTTCAATAAATTGTAATGGAAGTAATTCAAGAGCATATTCAAAAACTTAACTGATACTAATTGGTTAGTAATTAGTTATATGCTAATTAATTAGTTTGTAGTTAGCTACTTTGTTGGTTAGTTACTTTGTAGTTGTTTACTTTGTTACGTTGTTTATTAATTTTTAGTGGTAACTGTTAGTAGTAGTTTCTAAATAGTTAGATGGTCCTTTTATAGGTGATATTTTAATAAATTTTAATGGAAGTAATTCAAGAGCATATTCAAAAACATAACTCATACTAATTGGTTAGTCATTAGTTATATGCTAAATAATTAGTTTGTAATTAGCTCCTTTGTTGGTTAGTTACTTATTGGTTGTTTACTTTGTTACGTTGTTTATTAATTTGTTGGTAATTTGATAAACTTTAAAGGAAGTAATCAAAATTTCTAAAAGAAAGCACTACTCCATTTAGTTTTTCCCAAACATTTTTCTGCAGGCAATAATCTCTTACTCTAATGGAACTTCGGCAGATTAGTTCTCCTGGAAATAAAACTTTCTCATTTCCTTCCCGGCACTACACAATACTAATGCCTGCATCAAGAGCATAACTGACGCTAATTGGTTAATTGGAGCGGTGTTGGCTGGTAATTAGAGATACTAGAATTCGAACCACTTAGCCATTACTTTGCGTGAGCTGCAGAAAAGGGAAGTTGTTAATTTATTTGAATGTGACCGTTATCGCAAGCCGTTAGACTTAAGGCTACTGCTTACCAAGTCCATGACTAGAATTTTTAAATCTAAGTCAATAACAGAGAAATTTACAGATTATTAGGTAAAAAACTCATTCAAGAAATATCGGTATATTCTTCATGAAGATAAAATTAACTTAGATTAATTAACCTCTTCGAGATGATAACGCAGCAATTTTTAATTGAAATATTTGCCTTATTCAATAAAAGTATTCATGCTAATAAATTAATAAAAATTTTCTGTTTTGAAAAACCGGTGACAAAATATTATAATATTATAAATTCTGTAAATTACGCTGATCACTAAGGGGTTAAAAGAACTTGAATCATTGAAAAAAAGAAGAGAAATAATCCTTTTTATGTGGAAAAAAACAAAAAACAAAAAGATGTAAATGAGAAATTTATAGGTTTCTTTTTTTATAAATTATCCAGATTCATTTTAAACCAGAGCTTCGAACCAAGGGTGCGCACAAGAAAGAGGGAGGGTTGGGCAAAGTTATACCGGGTCCTAAGCTGAAAAGGGTACCATGACAATCGATTTCGTATTACATAAATACAGGGCATGCAAAGCAACCATTCTATATGTGTAGCGGGCCCACAGTTTTTGCTTTGAACAGTAGTAATATATATATATATATATATATATATATATATATATATATATATACAGTGTGATTCATAAATATCGAAACAATAGGCTATCTCCTTAAATATCCCCCCTAGGCACATACTTCCAATTGCAAGGTTTCATAAAAAAAGGTGCAAAATTTGATGACATAAGTTGCAACTCCATGGGGGGTCTATTTTAGAAAATACAAAAATTAAATTTTTATACGGCCCCCGTAGAATAAAATTTCCAATTAGAAAATTTTTCCTTATCCATTCTTGAATTAAACAAAAAAAATTCCATCTTGATATCTGCAAAACTCGGAGAGATATGTTCGTTTTAATAATTCATGAGGTTTCAAGGGATCAGACACAAATTGAAATACGTGTAATTCAAGAAACAATGTTACTGTAAGGTGTCCGAGAAACATTTATTTATTTTTTATTTATTTATAGAGTTAGCATTTTGAATTTTTTTTTTTATGGTTAACCATATAATTTGTAAACAGAATCACATCATAAGACTTCTTACAAAATTTAAAAATAAATATTTTTTTTTCAAAAAATTCAGAGTAATTTAAAATTGTTATAATTCGAAATATTATTTGTCGAATTGAATTTTTTTCTTTTAATTAAACAGAAACATATAAGTTTTAATTTTGATTCAGCATTTTACTAAATATTAATTTAAAAAAATTAAAAATATTTAAAATAGCAATTTAAAAAAAGATGCAACTTATTTTAAACAAATCAGATTTTGAAAAGTAAATATTTTTTTTCAAATTTGCCGAATTAAAATATAAGTAAAATATTAGAAAATGATATATTCCGAGTTTGAACCATTTAACGGTTCACCACTTTAACGGTTATTGACTTATATCAATTTAAAGATGAGAAATGCTGAAAAAAAACCTATGATGCAGATAAATGCATTTAAAGTTTTAAAGAAAGATTGGCTCCTAATAGAACGTTTAAATGCTTTTTAAAAGTTTCCAGGTGAGTAAATACCACCGTCCTGTAGCTTGAATATCTGCTTTAGTTTATTTTCTCCCATACTCACCTTCATTCTTTACTGTTTAAATGAGTCAGTTGATTTGAACAAGACTTTTCTAATATGTCGATTTCGATTTTTTTCATAGTTTTAGCCCTGACAACTTCATATTTTTCCCGTTTAAAGTGCAATTACACGAAACCAAGGGTCGGAAAAACTACTTTTTTACTGTAGCAAACTACAACTACAACTACTTTATCGAAAATGCTGTTAACTAAAACTACAACTACTTGTTTTAAAAAGTAGCGACTACAAACTACTTTTCAAAAGTAGTCACTATTTTGCTACTTCCAGACTTTGTTAAAGGGTTCAATTTAAATTAGAAATTGAAGAAACGGATTAAATAATAAAGAAACCCCTTGTTATATCGCGTCTGCCAGGATATAATTAAATAAATGCGACATAACCGAGGGGATTAAAAAAATAAGAAAGATAGCATACAAGAAAATGTTTTGTATTTGTCTCCAAGATGTTAGTTTATACACACGTTAGAAATTTCGTCGCAAAATTAAGATAGATATTACAATCTAGAAAATCATGGAGAGACAACTCTAAATGCAAACAACAAATTAATCTGTAAATAAAGAAATTCCGAATAATAAGAAACGTAGCATTAAAACAGGAAGAATTACTAATGAGTAAATAGACAAATGTTGCCAGCAAGAAAATTAATTCTTTTGGTGGGTTAGTACTTGATTCTAGAAGCAAGTGTCAGTGGTAAAAATCTATGACTTCATGCGTTGCGTTGTTATACACTGTAGCTGAGATTCTCAAATTGTTCAGCAGAATAAATTTTTCACAAAAGAATCAAGTTTCGGTCACGTGATTCACAGAATACTACATTTTTTCCCTTAAGTAGCGTTAAAAGTAGCGTCGGTTCTCGCTACAAATTACTGATTTTTTGTATCGTGCTATTCGCTACATTACATTGTTCAAAAAGTAGCGCGCTACACTACAAACTACTGTAAAAAGTAGCGACTAGTGTAGTTTCGCTACTTCCGACCTCTGCACGAAGCATACAAGTTGCCTCTAATTAAGGGCGACTCACTGTTAAAACCATTTTCATGGGCGATGCATTTAATTTTATTTAATTCATTATCTAGACAGGTGATTGATGATTATTTATACTCTTAGACTATTACATTCGCATAAAGATTTATTTTTGAAAAACAATGTCGTTTGGAATAAATGAAAAATAGGTTTAAAAACATCATAACTTTTGAAACTGTATAACAAAAAGTAGATTTTTGAAAATATATTTTTGTGTAATTTATTAAAATATATTTCCAGTGATTGCGTTAAAAGAAGTTTCATTATCGCTATTACTATTTTTACAAAACTTATTGCCTGCCCGACACGTCCTAAGAACAATAAAGATACGGGCCGGCATGGCCCAGCCAGCGGGCCGTGCCAGTTATGGGCCTGGCGCCAAGCTCGGGCTCAGGAAGATCTCTGGCATATTTCTCAAACAAGTTTAACGCAAAAATCTATGCGCTTTTGTTTTATATCTAAACGTTAAGACATTGCCTTAGACCGACTTTTAATAATGTGTAAATTTATGGTCGATCCCTAACTTGCATTTCAAATGAACTGATATCGTGTCGCTCAGAGGTATGCATAAGTGGTGTAAGTCACGAATTTTGGAATTTAATATCTCTGTGAATTTTGCAGATATCAAGATGGAATTTTTTTTGTTTAATTCAAGAATGGATAAGGAAAAATTTTCTAATTGGAAATTTTATCCTACGGGGACCGTATAAAAATTTAATTTTTGTATTTTCTGAAATAGACCCCCCATGGAGTTGCAACTTATCTCATCAAATTTTGCACCTTTTTTTATGAAACTTTACAATTGGAAGTATGTGCCTAGGGGCAATATTTAAAGAGATAGCCTATTGTTTCGATATTTATGAATCACACTGTATATATATATATTTCAGGAAAAAATTGTAAATAAAACCAAATTTTTATTTGTTTTCTGGTGTATTCTAAATCATTATCAAAACCCGAAAAACCGCTATATATATATTCCGGTCACATAAATGCCAAGTGCTCCGATTTTGAAGTACCACTTTTTTTTCTAATTAGCCTTCTCTTTATTTAATCACGAACTGTCAGAAAAAAATGTGGTTCCCAAAATTCGGATATCTAAACACTTTTCCGTTATCGCCCCGGTTCCATTAAATTGAAATAGAATAAAACCTCCGAAATAGAGGATCTCGGGATCGCCGAATTTGTCCGCTGTTCAAAGGTACATACAATAAAATAAGTTTTTTGAGATTGGTAAAATGTTCGCTAAATAGAGATGTCCACTATTCGGGAGTGCTCATATGGAGGTTTTACTGCATTTCTTTTCAGATCCAATTTTTGTTTATTTAAAAACAATGGTTTTCGGTTATATTTCCAGTTTTCGATTTATTACAAATAGCGGTTTTGGTGGTTTTGGTACTAATGATTTATATTATTTGATAATGATTTTTTTTTTTTCAAGAAAACAAATAAAATTTCCGTTTTATTTACAATTTTTTCCTCAAATATAATTTTTTTCCTTTCCATTGCACTTTTACTATTTCATTTATTACTCCATTATTTACTTCACAACCTCCTTATATTTTCAATAATTTGAATTTTTCGTCTGGTGTAGTTTAAGGAGATGTAATGTAAGATGCAAAACAGAAAACAAAAATTTTTAATTAAAAATGTACTTTAAAAAATAGTTTTAAAATGCACATTCTCGAAATTCTTAAAGGTCTCATTATAGAAAAAAAAGATTTTCTACATTCACAAGAATTTTAATGGTTCTTATGAAAATAAACTATGCAATCATTACAGAAACTCTCGAGTTACTATTTTTGAAATGTTATGGAGAGGCAATAATGCGGTCAAATCAGCGTATTTTGATGATACAAAATATTTTTGTAGTCGTAATAATAATTCTTATACATAAAAATACACAAGTATGCGCAATTGAGAAAATTGATCAGATATTGATATAATACTTGATTTTGACTGATTTGTAATATGTATGCAGGATTTCAAAATGTAACTTTATCATAAGCATACACGTTACACGTACTTCTTTCCCACGTGCTTTTTAAAAAAAGTTACATATAAAAATACTAATTTTATTATCTAGCATAATTTGTACAAAATCAAAATAAAATTGTTTTTTAATTAGGAATTTTTAGTATGTTTAAAATATAATTTTTCTTTCTTCTATTTCGTTTGCAAACAGTTAATAATTCTTCTTTAAAAATACTCTACCACATGACACCGGATATAGTATAAACCACGTAGGATAATTTTAATATTATTTCAAACACCATTTTATTAGAAATATTTCTTATGAATTTTATGTTTTTTTTCTTTTGCAACAGCTTTTTACGAAATTAAAAATAAAAATGATTAGCTAATTAAAATTTTTAAATTAAAATTAGCTAATTAAAATTAATTAAAATTTTCAAATAAAAATATAAACACTTCACGTCTTGAAATATTTCATCTGACACTAATGAAAAAAAATAGTGTTATAAAAATATACTTTTTTCAATACAAAAAATTAGATATTTATGTCTTATTTTTCACTACGATATAATGCACTTTCTATGTCAATATTGAAATAATTTTTAAATTTATTTATGTACAACAAAAGACAAATGTCTTCCTTCAACAACAACAAAAAAATCATTTTAAATACTTTTGAAAAATAAAAAAATATTTTTAAGTACTAAAAATACATAAAAATTAACTCCATAAACACAAAAATACAAACAAATAATCGTGTTAAATTAGTATTATACATCAATGAAATATAATATAAAAGATGAAACAATGCAAAAGCTGACACATCGTTGAGACAAAATGTGTATAGTTTTCGGTCACATGTATTTTTACACTTTATCACTTTTTTCCATCTAAAATATCAATTACTTTAATGTACTTTTTAAAGAATACATTTAAATATTTCTGTTGCATTGTGCTGTTCGGAAATTTCACGCCGTTTATGAAGATTAATTTGTACCAGATAATTCTGCCCATTAATTATTACACCTTAGCTATCGGAATTAATCTCTAATAATTAAATGATAAAATTTTCCGGTATGAATTAATTTTCCCAAATGGCACGAATTTTCTGGATAACCCAATAAATGATTAGCGTTGGATTTTGAATTTAGAAAATTGTAGCATTTTTCAAAATGAGGATATTTTAGAATTTTAACTTTAAAATTGTTCTAGAATGCTTTAATTCCCTCATTTTATCCATTTAAAAATAATAATAAATCAATATTCAAACTATTTTAATCTATTTGTATATTCAAAAAAGATAATTATCTTCTCTCAACTTATTTAAAAATTCTTAGAAATTAAAAAATAATAATAATCTTTTTATTTTTAATTACTAAAGAAAGTAATAAAGTCATTTCAATAAATACGGTTTAAAATCATCCTTAAGCTGCTACCCGTTCATAAAATGCAATATTAAATAAGGTAAAATGTATAAACTAACACATAATAAACCGACATAGATACCTAATAAATAATTTTTAAAAACCTCACTTTTATATTTTTACTACTTCAGCATCTATTTACAATTCAGTCAGCATTGTTAAAAATATTATTTTATTGAGGGTAGATAGCCATAGTTGCAAACTTATATCTTTTTTTCTAACTAAAAAAATTAATAATTAATTTTAACTTATATATTCTTCGAAATCTGCTATTAAATGAGGTAGCAATTTCTATTAAATTTAGTGATTTCAAAAAAGCGTAAAAGTTAACAGCTATGGATACTTAGCGGAATTTTTATTCTATTCAGTATTTTATTTCTCTGTATGTGTGTATGTGTGTATGTGTGTGTGTGTGTGTGTTTGAACAGGTTAACAATTTTACATAAAAAGTTTTTTTTCGTGAATTATAGTTTTGTTTTGACAATATATATTTTGACAATAATATGGCAATATATATGTTTTGACAATATATATATATATATATATATATATATTATTTCTTTTAATTTTAACACTTTATCTTACAAAAATTTCGCTAAAAGAGTAATTTAAAATACTTAATTAGTCATTTTAAAAATAAATTCCTGATACTTTAATTTTAAAAATAATTTTATGTTCTACATCGTTATGCATTAAGAAAAGGCTATCTGGACAAATGCATGTGTACAATTTTCGATCACTTCATTTTTTACACTTTATTTTCTTTCAAAATATCATTTAATGCTTGAATTTCATGAGGTCGAATTAAAAAAATAATAATAATAACTAGTCGGATGTGCCAATCCCAAAACTTTCTTCTATATCATACATGCTAATACTTCGAAATTGGCTATCTCAGCACCAACGCATATAGCGCAAAAATTTCAGCCCCCTTTCGGCGGAATATCTTCAAATTCAAGTAGGACCTGCTGGCCATAAAATTTGGTTTAATTCTATGCATAACTTCATGCACTTTTTGATGGTACAATAATGAAAATGGTACAAAAATCACTATTACAGCGCCTCCTTCCAGCGGAATATCTCCAAATTCAAGAAGGACCTGCTGGCCATAGCCAAAAACCTACAAATAAAATTTGGTTTAATTCTATGCATAACTTCATGCACTTTTTGATGGTACAATAATGAAAATGGTACAAAAATCACTATTACAGCGCCTCCTTCCAGCGGAATATCTCCAAATTCAAGAAGGACCTGCTGGCCATAGCCAAAAACATACAAATAAAATTTGGTTTAATTCTATGCATAACTTCATGCACTTTTTGATGGTACAATAATGAAAATGGTACAAAAATCACTATTACAGCGCCTCCTTCCAGCGGAATATCTCCAAATTCAAGAAGGACCTGCTGGCCATAGCCAAAAACCTACAAATAAAATTTGGTTTAATTCTATGCATAACTTCATGCACTTTTTGATGGTACAATAATGAAAATGGTACAAAAATCACTATTACAGCGCCTCCTTCCAGCGGAATATCTCCAAATTCAAGAAGGACCTGCTGGCCATAGCCAAAAACATACAAATAAAATTTGGTTTAATTCTATGCATAACTTCATGCACTTTTTGATGGTACAATAATGAAAATGGTACAAAAATCACTATTACAGCGCCTCCTTCCAGCGGAATATCTCCAAATTCAAGAAGGACCTGCTGGCCATAGCCAAAAACCTACAAATAAAATTTGGTTTAATTCTATGCATAACTTCATGCACTTTTTGATGGTACAATAATGAAAATGGTACAAAAATCATTATTACAGCGCCTCCTTCCAGCGGAATATCTCCAAATTCAAGAAGGACCTGCTGGCCATAGCCAAAAACTTACAAATAAAATTTGGTTTAATTCTATGCGTAACTTCATGCACTTTTTGATGGTACAATAATGAAAATGGTACAAAAATCACTATTACAGCGCCTCCTTCCAGCGGAATATCTCCAAATTCAAGAAGGACCTGCTGGCCATAGCCAAAAACCTACAAATAAAATTTGGTTTAATTCTATGCATAACTTCATGCACTTTTTGATGGTACAATAATGAAAATGGTACAAAAATCACTATTACAGCGCCTCCTTCCAGCGGAATATCTCCAAATTCAAGAAGGACCTGCTGGCCATAGCCAAAAACCTACAAATAAAATTTGGTTTACTTCTATGCATAACTTCATGCACTTTTTGATGGTACAATAATGAAAATGGTACAAAAATCACTATTACAGCGCCTCCTTCCAGCGGAATATCTCCAAATTCAAGAAGGACCTGCTGGCCATAGCCAAAAACCTACAAATAAAATTTGGTTTAATTCTATGCATAACTTCATGCACTTTTTGATGGTACAATAATGAAAATGGTACAAAAATCACTATTACAGCGCCTCCTTCCAGCGGAATATCTCCAAATTCAAGAAGGACCTGCTGACCATAGCCAAAAACCTACAAATAAAATTTGGTTTAATTCTATGCATAACTTCATGCACTTTTTGATGGTACAATAATGAAAATGGTACAAAAATCACTATTACAGCGCCTCCTTCCAGCGGAATATCTCCAAATTCAAGAAGGACCTGCTGGCCATAGCCAAAAACCTACAAATAAAATTTGGTTTAATTCTATGCATAACTTCATGCACTTTTTGATGGTACAATAATGAAAATGGTACAAAAATCACTGTTACAGCGCCTCCTTCCAGCGGAATATCTCCAAATTCAAGAAGGACCTGCTGGCCATAGCCAAAAACCTACAAATAAAATTTGGTTTAATTCTATGCATAACTTCATGCACTTTTTGATGGTACAATAATGAAAATGGTACAAAAATCACTATTACAGCGCCTCCTTCCAGCGGAATATCTCCAAATTCAAGAAGGACCTGCTGGCCATAGCCAAAAACCTACAAATAAAATTTGGTTTAATTCTATGCATAACTTCATGCACTTTTTGATGGTACAATAATGAAAATGGTACAAAAATCACTATTACAGCGCCTCCTTCCAGCGGAATATCTCCAAATTCAAGAAGGACCTGCTGGCCATAGCCAAAAACCTACAAATAAAATTTGGTTTAATTCTATGCATAACTTCATGCACTTTTTGATGGTACAATAATGAAAATGGTACAAAAATCACTATTACAGCGCCTCCTTCCTGCGGAATATCTCCAAATTCAAGAAGGACCTGCTGGCCATAGCCAAAAACCTACAAATAAAATTTGGTTTAATTCTATGCATAACTTCATGCACTTTTTGATGGTACAATAATGAAAATGGTACAAAAATCACTATTACAGCGCCTCCTTCCAGCGGAATATCTCCAAATT
The DNA here is from genome assembly GCA_963931845.1 of Maratus michaelseni. Classification (NCBI taxonomy): domain Eukaryota; kingdom Metazoa; phylum Arthropoda; class Arachnida; order Araneae; family Salticidae; genus Maratus; species Maratus michaelseni. The sequence continues at coordinate 60,364,292 of OZ007594.1, forward strand.
CAAGAAGGACCTGCTGGCCATAGCCAAAAACCTACAAATAAAATTTGGTTTAATTCTATGCATAACTTCATGCACTTTTTGATGGTACAATAATGAAAATGGTACAAAAATCACTATTACAGCGCCTCCTTCCAGCGGAACATCTCCAAATTCAAGAAGGACCTGCTGGCCATAGCCAAAAACCTACAAATAAAATTTGGTTTAATTCTATGCATAACTTCATGCACTTTTTGATGGTACAATAATGAAAATGGTACAAAAATCACTATTACAGCGCCTCCTTCCAGCGGAATATCTCCAAATTCAAGAAGGACCTGCTGGCCATAGCCAAAAACCTACAAATAAAATTTGGTTTAATTCTATGCATAACTTCATGCACTTTTTGATGGTACAATAATGAAAATGGTACAAAAATCACTATTACAGCGCCTCCTTCCAGCGGAATATCTCCAAATTCAAGAAGGACCTGCTGGCCATAGTCAAAAACCTATAAAAAAAAATGTGGTTCAATTCGACACTTCGTACACTTTTCGATGATACAATGAGGACAGATACCCGGACACCCGTACACAGACGGAAAGGCAAACATTTTGTATAAACATGTTTTTCGGTATCTGACCCCTAAAATGTTTAAATCCGCCGAAAACCAAAAGTTGAAAAAAAAAATTATTACAATACTTTCTTCTATTATAGACAGAAGAAAGTATTTACAGAAGAAATAATTAACTATTTTTGAAATAGAAATTTATTCACTTTACTTTAAAACAAATTATATTCTACATGAGTAGAAAAAAAATTAAATAACATGTACAGTAACGAAAGTCTGCTTTAAAATAAAAAGGAATGTGTAGAGTTCCCGATTGGTACCAATTTTACATTTTATCTTCATTTAAAAATATCAATTAATGTTTCATATTTTCTAAAGAGTAAGTTAAAATATTTAGAATAGAAATAATTAATAATTTAAAAAACAAACATATGTTATTTTAAAAAGAATAATTTAGAAAATTTTACTTTAGTAAAGTTCTTATTTTCTATGTATATATATTTAACTTTAAGCAAATAAATATTCGATTTATTATTATTATTATTACTATTATTATTTATACAAAAAGAACAGATATCATCATCTTTGAAGAGCAAATCTCTTGAAATTCTTTAAAAAAAAAAAAAAAAAAAAAACTTGTATAATTACTGAAAAAGCAATGAAATGCATTCCAAAACCACTTACATATTCTTTTTCAAATTATTACATTTCCACAATCTGAAATAAATTAAAATAAAAAGCAGAAACTAACGCATAATTAGCCGACAAAATCCTCAAAATATTTTTTTTTTTTTTAAACCTCACTTTTAACTATACGTGTGTTTATTATTTCAGCAACTATTTACAACTCAATTAGCATTCTGAAAAAAACTTTTTTTAATCATAATAACTTAGCGGAATTTTTAATTTATTTTCTAAATATGTCCGGTCAGAAAAAAATCATTATTTTCTTAAAACCTTTCTAATGATAATATTAAATCTTTTTCTTCATGCTACTTACATTTTAAACAAAGAAATTGGAATTAATATTTTTTTTCTTTGTAATTAGTAATGATTTTATATTTCTTTGACTTACATTAGAATATCTAATTACATGGATATGAACAAAAACTGAATTTACAAATTAACCCCTTGGGGACGAGCGACACGTATACGTGACACATAAGATGCTCAGAATCCTCGATTTTTCCCACCAGTTATTTTTTATTGTAAGCTTTGCCTTATTATATCTTAGCATTTCCACGATTCAATTAGACGAAAATTTCTGTTTTGAAAAACCGGTGGTAAATTATTAAAAATTCTGTAATAGACGCTCGTCACGAAGGGGTTAATACATGTTAAATAAATATGCGAAAAATTCAGACTGTGTTGAATAGCAATAAAAAATGCAAATATAATTAAATAGCAGAAATATAAATTTTAAAATGTAAATTAAACTGTTTAATATGTTTAATGCATGTATTTGATTCATTCTAGAAGTTTCTTATTGAGAATTTAAATGAAATAACAATAAGGAGCATTTTAAGAGAAAATTGTGCGGCTGTTTTGAAAAAAAGATTCTGTGTACTTTTATAGCTCCTTAATTTTTACATTTTATCTTCTAAAATGGATTTCAAATTAATCTTATAAAACATTACTTTATTTTCCTAGAAATTTAGAAAAATATGGTGTAGAAAATACACCGCGTGGGAAGTGAATTTGCGCGAATATAACAGTTTCGTTTTTTTTTTTTTTTTTTTTTTTTTTGACACAATAAATTAAAAATAGAACTGTTCACCACTTCTTTCCGTACTAAAATATTTCGCCTTAAATAAATCAAAAAAATTTCTGTCAATTAATAAAGAGAAGATTATAGTTAAAAATGAGTGGTATCCAAAAGCTTTTAGTAACGAAGCATGCAAACTTTCTTGCCCGAGCAGCGTTTTGGTAAAACTGTTAATTGGTTAAAGGGTAAAATGCAGACCTAAATAATTTATGTTTATTTTAGAAAACTTGTAAAAACTGAAACTTATGAAAAAAAATGTAACTTATATTTTATGATTTATAAAAGTATGATTAATATTTTTTTTCGTATCATTTGTAGAGCAGTAAATTCCTCTGATAGCAAAAATGACGTAACTCTAAAGGTTTTGTTTTATTATTATTTTTTTTTTCAATTTTAATTCTTAGAAAATAAAACAAATATACCTAATAAAAACATGATGAAAACGTCTTTTTTATATCATATGTAATGCATTAACAAATACTACATGCTTAACGACCGTATATTCAGCTTTTAAAAAACGCCTGCGGCATAAATAAATACGATTATCAATCCTTTAAAATAATCATTTTCGAAAGTCACTTTTGCTCAATTTCGTTTTTTACGCCTAACTCTAGGTTTGTTTAGATAGATTTTCATTTGAAGATAAAATAATATAAAATCGAGGTACACTACAGCCGTTGGGTCCACAGCATGAAGATCGTTTAGAAAGATTTTCGTTTGAAAATATAAAATCATTCAACATTGATTTTTAGGTATATTTAAGGTCATTATCACGAGCCCGGAAAACGCTGGGCGGGTGAGTTTGAAAGAATAATTTAAAAATATTAAATATAGTAACGTTTTTTACAATTTATAAGTAAATTCTTAGATCTTTTAATAAATAAATATTCAAACTATTTTTAATTTATTTAAACACAAGAAAATACATTTATCGTCTTTCAAAAGAAAATACTCTTGAAATTATTTTCAATAAAATTTTAAAAATATATCTATGTACTAAAAAGATAATGAAATTAAATATAAAAACACTTATAACAAACTTTTGTTGAATTATTGTACATCCATAAATTACATAAAAAATGTTGAAACGCATAATCTCATGCATAATTAGCCGACAAAATCCGCAAAAAATATTTTTGAAACATCACTTTTAAGAAAACGAGTGTTTGCTATTTCAGCATCTAATTACAATTCTGTCAACATTGTTAAAAGGATTTTTTAATGAAGGCACTTAGCGGAATTTTTATTTTATTTTCTAAATATTTTTGGCGAATTATCTCGGATTATTTTCTTAAGAACTTTACAATCATAATAAATATATTTCTTTGTGTTACTTACATATAAATAAAGAAAATGAACAAACATTGTTTTTTAGTTTTTTAATTAGTAATGATTTTATGCTTTTTTAACTCACATCTGAATTTCTAATTACATGGCTATCAAAATAGAATGAATTAATATATTAAAAAATGGTAAATGAAAATTCCAAAAGTTCAAACATTGTATTGAATAAAATTAAAAAGCAAAAATATAATTAAACAATAATTTTTTTTTAATGAGAATAAAACATTTGGATGAAATCGAGACGTGTATTTGGTTCATCTTTTATTTTTCCTTCTAAGTTTTTTTTTTCTTTTTAATAATAATAACCATTTTGCATAGAGCTAATGTTTTTAAAAAAACTTTAGTGGTGAGTGCCACTTTGAGAAATGATTGTTATAGTTTTCTATTGTTATTTGGTTGATCGGAAAGTTCCTTCCGTTTGGGAAAAACAATTCGTATCAGAAAATTCTGCCCGTCAATTATCAGACATTAGATATTGAAATTAATGTCTATCAATTAAATTATAGAATTTTCCGGTACGAACAAACTTTCCTAAACGGTAAGAACTCTCCAACAACCCAATACAATTTATCTTCCATTTACATATTACACTGTAAAACTTTTTTTGTAAAATTAACGGAAAAAACTGTCTATTTTGGAGCCAGTTTAAAACCGATTAATTTACAGAAACTATCTACAATTTTTTACGTGATGTGGCTGTTTTTTAACAGTTTCATACTGTTACATTTACAGGTATAAACTGTTATTTTAACAGAAATATTTTGTGATTTTTAGAGACAAAGCCTGTAAACTTTACGAGAAAAATCTGTAAAGTTAACAAGAAAAATCTGTAAAGTTAACGAGAAAAATCTGTAAATTTTGTGGTTAAGTATAAGTTATGGTCACGCATTTAGAAAAATAACAGACAATTGAAAGTAGAAACAATTAGTAATGATAAAAACACTGAAAAAATAGATAGAAGTTATTTTCTTTTTTGTTACAGCCTGAAAAAGAAAAAAATGAAAAATCGTGTGTCAAGCATTGATTATAAAACAGTTTCCACGATATTGAAAATACTATAACGAAACTTTACCGTTTTACAAAACTAGGGTTTGAAAATGCATATCACATTTGCAAACCCGATTTCAGCAATTACCATTTATAGTTGGAAAAAATATCTGAATTCATCTGTGCAGCCCTGTATATGTTCTATAGATTTGTATATATATTACATAGTAAGAAAAAAAAATCAGTTAGGAAATGCATAAGACAGTTGAAAATTCGCCTTCAGAAACAAGCACAAATGTACCCGAATTATTTTGTGCAACCCTGTATAAAATCTATAGAATTTATACACACCAAGTAATGCAAAAAGTTAAACGCTTACCATTCTTCCAACAATTATCGTTCATAGGCATTACTGTAACCGAATTCTTTTGTGCATCCCTGTAAATGCACGATAACTGCTATGCACACCAAATTCTGTAGTAAACATTTTGTAGTACATCTAAGAGATATATATCAATTTCAATATGCTTGAAATAGTATAACATGACTAAAATACAATGCAAAGAATTTCCCCATATCCAAAACCGATGAACAAGTCGTTTCCTCCCTCGCTGGGTTGGTTCGGCATCGGCTTAGGACCCGGTTCCCTCTTTGAGGTTCCGGCTACGATGCCGTCAGATCACTTCAGCGTCCGCCCAAGTGTTTTGTGGTGGTGTCTTCTGATTTTGGACTCCAGCGCATGTCGCATCAACCTCTGTCGTCAATTCATTTGGGAAAGGGTCGAGAGGTGCAGGAGGCTCATGCCCCCGTCTCTCCCACCCCGGCCGAAGAGCGTCACCTGTGGAGGTGCACCGGGTAAACCGGCCCTCTCTGGTTGCGTCTGGTTCACGAGAATCTGGACTCGGCGGTGAAGTACGTTCGCCTTCTGCGACGTAGCTTGTCATACCTTGTAACGGAATTCTTTTGAGCGCCCCTGTAAACGAACTATAAATGCACAATTCATTTTCGATACCGAACATGCCATGTTAAACTTAAATAACATATATCAATTACAAGGCAACCTGCGTACATATACGCGAGTTAAAGCACGGCCAGACAGACAAACCAAATTTATAAGTACTTTTCAACTATTTTGGAAAGTGTTAAAAAGATCAATTTCTAAACAATGGTTGAGTCTTTGTGATTTCATGCTACTATATTAAAGTACAGCAATGAAATTAGTCTCACGTTCCATTTTTTTAGCTGGGAAGGGAAGGAGAGCTGCTTTTAAAATTAAACCTTAATTATCTCATAACTATTGTGAGCGGTCTGCAAGACCACTCGATCGAAAGATGAATAAAAAGTTCGATTAACTCATAGGCTATTGTTTCTGTTCTAAACTTTTTATACAGGACTATTTTTATTAAAATTCACCTATTCGGAAATCTCTAGCAATAGTACTGGGGCTACAAATGAAACAAAATTTCACTTATTTATTAGTTATACAATACATTAGTTCACTTATTTATTAGTTATATATTTATTAGTTATATTATTTATTAGTTATACTTTTATTATTAGTTATACAGGAAATTACAAGTTAAGCTATGGAAATTGTACGTCAAACCTAACAAATTTGATGCGTTCGTACTATAATTAGTCTTATAAATATTCAGAACTTGCTGCAATAGCTGTTGCATTCTAGTGCAAAAATGCACGAATGCAAAATTTATTTTATGTGCAGAGTTTCATATTATAGATATGAATTTTGTTTTATGAAATTAAGTTTCAACACACTTTTACAAACAATTAATCATAATTCTGATACATTAAAGTTATACTATGCGCAAACATCCAATACAAGACAATGTAAAAAAAAATCATCGTTATTATTTCACTGGAAAAAATGAATTTTTATGGTCAGTTATTATTTTACGATTAATTTCCGTAATAAAATAAATACATTTTATGTTGGCAACATTTTATTTTTGTTGACATTTACTGAAACTTCCATATGAAAATTGCAGAACTCGAAATCCATATTTAGACTCTTTTTCTATTTAATATCTATTTCTCCGAAAATATATATCCAGAAAACTGCCGGTAGATTATAGGATTGCTATAATTAAACAATTTTAAAACACAAATTCAGTTTTTAAATTTATTGAGTAATACGGAAATAAAAGGACTCCATCTGAAATAGAACGTAATCACCATAACAACCTAGAGTCATTGCCTATCATGGGATATCATTGAATTAATTACGTATGATAGGATATCAATAGAATGAAGAAAATGTTTATTAATATCTTTTTAAGTTTTGATTAAATTTTCAGAAAATTTGAAATGACTCGACAAAAATCTGCAACGATTATATAGATTAAATTTCAAAACATTCGGTTGGATAGTTTTTGCGCTGTTAGATGCGGACAGACGGACGGACCAGACGACGACTATACGTAAGACATATTTATATAATTACGAACGCATCTGAAAAAGCAGCGGTCTGTGAGACCGCTATATAACAGTAGTTAAGGGTTAGGGTATTTTATGCGTCACTAAAACATAAGTGGAAAGTGCGTAATTAATAAAATGTACACGATAATATGTAAAGAACCTACAATTAAATGTATATACTCAAGATACGACGACAATAGGAATGGAAATATGTCAGCATATTGCTGGGCATGAAAAGGACGTGTGGACACCAAAATAACAAAGCACAAGACAAATATAAACAAGCAGTTTCTCATAGTATATTTTGTTGATTTGTTATCTATGACAGTGAAAGTACCTGTTTCATATTTCCAAGTATACCTGACAATGTAAATTAAAATTACAATCAATCACTTTTTGTTTATTATCATAAAGCTGAATCTTGGAAAAATGATACGCGCTGGCGCAATGTGGATGCCATATATAGACTTTATTCGTACGGGGTCCTGGAATTTCCAGGCAAATTACCAGTATTTTTTTAATAGAAAAACTCACCTTATATAATTGCACGACTACAAAAGACGAATTTTTCTATAAGAAAATATTGGTAATTACGCTGAAAATTCCAGGACTCCGTACGAACCCTGATAGATTTTAGAATGTTACATCTATAAAAGTTTTATTTTTTTTGCTGACCAATGTAATCTGATAATTTTTGGCCAGTCTCATTAATTTAAAATGGCTATACAGTATATTTTAATTCTAACCCTATCAGCAGAGCACTATCAGACAGGACAATACTTTTTATATTGTCTAATATTCGCCAATATTGGCAAAATTACCATGACTATGTATTGCCTCAATATTACAGGTAATTACATTTTGCCAAAAAGTAACGTAAAACAAAAAAGCAAGTTTCGACAGATGTTAATTCTATATAAAAGTTGTGTTATTTTCTAGAAAAACCGAGACCCAGTAACTGCAAAAAAATGGAAATTAAAAATTGCCAGGGTAAAAACATTTAATCAGAAAATATAAAAGAATCGAAAAATTCCCAAGAGAAAGATTAAAAGCTTTTAAAGTATAATACGTTAATAAGATCATTCAGATAAATTGGAACTACTCCTTGCTTTTAATGCCGGAAAAGCTTTTACATGTTATGAAATTTTACTGGTGTTTTTATAGGATCTGAAAGCATTTTCAAAGTGTTAGAGGCTCTTTTTTCTAATCAAGAATTAGGTGTATTTAAAAAAGGCAGTTCTAAACAAAATCTCCTACACTATTTAACATCATTTTACGTGAGAAATCTTAAACGCACTTTAGAGGAGGATTGCATTTTTTTAATACAACTTAACCCTACAGTGCAGGAATTTTTTTTTTTAGTATTGTGTTTTTTATACTTATATTAAGAGTTTGACACCAGAAATTTTAAGATAGATTTTTAAGTTTATTTAGTAGCATACTTATGTTATTTTTACAACGTTAATATTTCTATATAAATATAGTGGTTGCAAAGAACTTAATTTATTTATTGCCAATTATGTGTTGCCAATTGGCTACACTATGCACTGTAGGGTTAAAAGTCTTTTCTTTTTTCAATTTTGTTTTATAATTTTTCAGCGTTTGATGCTAAAAAAACTAAAAAGCAAAAAAAAACAAAAACAAAAAATTTAACCATTGTTTATTAATGATATGACATTGAAATATGTATTACAAAAAATTGCAACAATATATAAATATATATATATATATATATATATATATATATACCATTTCTCTCAACTCGACTCGAATGTCAACATGTTTGATACGTGCCATGTGGAATTGATCATTATGAAGAAGTTGCTATATTTTGAGGATACTGTATCACTCTTGTGAGTAAAACATTTTTTCTATAATTTAAGGGTTCAAAACTCCAATATTATTTCAAAAATGATATCTGGTGGTTATATAGTGTGGTGATTTATAAAGATTTTAGGATAATCGTTGTAAGTGATATATTATATATTTCTTAATGGTTTTTAATTTACATTTTACATATTTCCAATTTTAAATTTTTCCAATTGTTGTCTGGTAATAATTCAGTATACTTGGCTGATTCTACTGTACTTAGCATCATGCCAGTAGAATTATGAAATACTGAATTATTTTTAAAACACATGTGGGTGCAGCCAAGCTGACGAGTACATCCACATATGTTTTTTCATATCAAATTCTTGATTGGTTCTCTTGTGGTCCAGTTTTTCCACTGAATAATGTTCATAATTAATTTATTAATCCATTTGTGTTTAAATAATAGCAACTTCAATTTATAATTTTTTCCCCTTTCTCTCTCTTTCTTTTTAAATGTTCTTCAGGTATGAGTAAATTTGGCTAATTACCATTGAAGCACATGCTATGGTAATTTTATGATTGCACAAGTTAATTATTAGCTATGTGGTATTCTGATTACACAATATCATTAATTATCTCTTAGTAGATTTTAGTAGAATGATATTAGAACTTGATATGTTTTTGAAATTCATAGATATTATAATTATATATATATATATATATATATATATATTATACACAACTCATATTCTTATTAATAACAAAATTTTAGCGCAATATTTGAAATCATCATGAAATAAAAAACCCTTTAAAAATTTCGAATCACGGGAAAATATTTACATTAAAATTATAATATTCTCGTTTTACTCCGTAAAGTTGAAAGTGTGTAAATTATGAAATCTAGTGTGAATAAGTAAAGTTAACTTTGCTAACATGATATTAAAAATTAAAAAAAAAAAAAAAAGAAAAGAAAAACTTTTTAGAAAGTATTTTAAATTAGCTATCTAAAAACTATGAAATATTTTGTTCATTATAATCGTTTTTAATTCCGAACCCTTAGTATAAGGAAAGAAAGGTATTGGGTTAATTCATGAAATTTGGAAAAATTAATTCGTATCGGAAAATTATCTCACTTAATTATTAGACATTAATTCCGATAGCTAATGTCCAATAATTAACGGGCAGAATTTTCCGGTACGAATTAATTTTTCCAAACGTCACGAATTTTCCGGACAACCCAATATAATTATGATATGCGTGTATATAAGTGAACACGGTAGCTCACAAACGATACTTTCGATTAAAATCCCATTTGAGAAATGTGTTATAGATCACTGTTGAAAGAACTGTATACATTTTTGTAAAAATCGGCCGTTGGATTACTTATTTAATCTATTTTTTAACCATTTTCAAACCATTTTACATCCGATTCTATCGGGAAATCATAAACGATATGTGACAGAGTATAAGTGATAAATATTGAGGTGATTCTATTAAGCATTAGTATCGTAGAGGTCATGTCTCCAGTTTTTAAACAGGAGGTCTTGCATTAGAATCCCACAGATTCCATTGTGTCAGAAATGTATATATAGGCTCGTTTGGAACATTTTTCTTTTCTTCTCTCTTTCTTCGCAAAGCATAAGGACGGATTTTCATCTTGTCCAATGGTTTTGTAAAATGTGAGTACAATTGTCGATTTTCTCTGGTTTTCTTGCGCTTTCATTTGTTTTATTTTTTCAATGCATTATATCGGCAGTGATAGACAATTTTTGGCAAATTTGCCTGTCTATTATGTGAAATAATGCATCTTTTTGCGATATGTGGTGTTCTGCAAACTGACGATTAGATATCCACATATTGCTTTGGTTTTTTTTTATTTATATCTTTATTTGATATCTATATTCCATTTATTATTCCGATTTATACTTCTATAATATTTGCTTCAATTTAACTTGCTTCAGATATCATTAAATATGTTTTTGTTCTCTATTATGTTGAAATTTCACAATAGGTTTTGATGTTTTGCAATTTTCTGGGAAAAATGCATGAAAATTTATTATATGACGTTTCTAAATTGAAGTTTCGGTCATTTATTGTTCAAATATGTCAGCTTTTGATTTCAAGTTAGGTATTTCACCTATTAATTAATTACATGACATCTTTAAATTAAAGATTTGGTCAGATTTAGTAAAAGAATTTGTTCGTAGTCATATATATAATTCTGGCACAACGAGTAGACCAGAAAGTATATACAGGGTTCGTCAGAAAGATATATACATACACTGTTTAACGGGTCATAACTTTCTAATTTTTCTTTCTTTTCAAAGTGTAATTAATTGGGAAAAAAAATGAGTGGATCAAGATTAACTTTTGAAAAGAAAAAAAGTATTTTAAATGACTATTGTAAGCATACCTGCCAACATCGCACTAAACTTCCATACAATGTAGATTAATTTTACCGAGGTTAAATACGTTTCAAACCAGAATTTTTTTCGAGAAATGCAGTTAAATAAGTTCCATTTAAGAACGTGCATCTGAATATATAGTATTTTTTAGATATGTTTTCTATTTAGAAACGGCTTTAATCTGGATCAAATTACGGAACATTGTACGGAAGTTTAGTGAGTATGAAAATGTATCAGAAGTCCAAAATCAATATCGCGCAGGGAGTTTCAGGCAGATCCATACCTATGCGACTTACAATTCATCCGATAAAAGAAACTAATGGATGTTCATAGACAACTTTTTGGAACTGCAATTGAGGAAGAATGCACCACAACACCCAATGAAATGTTTGTTGAAGTTTGTGAATCAATAGACCACCGCTATAACCAGTGTATTGAACAGAACGATAATCATTTTGAACATTTGTAGTAGGTGGAAAAGTTATACCTTTTATGTAGATTATTTTGCAATTTAAATATTAATTATACGTGAATAAAAACTGGAGTTATAATTATACAAAGAGTGTATACATTCTTCTGACACACCCTATATATATATATATATATATATATATTGAACCTCAAGTAGTTCTTGTTTCATATATATATATGTTATTAGAAGCTTAATATTGTCGATTTGAGGCATACTGCTGACAATATTTGATGAAATAACATATATTTACTATGAATAGACTTTTAAAGCCCTTCTGAAGATTCTATAAGATATTCATAGTTTTCCAATTTTTCCAATTTCCTCCTATTAAGTATAATTCCTACAGTGTATATATATATATATATATATATATATATATATATAACCATTAAATAAACGTTACAACCACCAACAAAAACTGTGAAATTAGGAATAAAATTAAAATAACAAATTGACAACAAAACAGGTCCCCCCAACAAACTGAACATAGATACCAAAAACATATTATTATTATTAAAAAAAAAAAAAAAAAAAAAAAAAAGCAGAAATTGAATAATGGAAATTTGTGGTATTTAGACAGAATCTTCAGGTCCCAAATGCCTAAATTTCCACAAATAATATGCGTGGTTTCATCTTCATATTAGCCATAAAATAGCTAAAGAATAAGAATTTGGGACAACTACACCCAGAATGTAGAGAGATACACAATGAAACAACAATCAAGTTCAAAATAAAACATGATTGAAAAGGATTGAGAGAAATAAATAAATAAATAAAAACATGAAATTACCCTATTTAAAAGCAAAATCCAAACTTGATTCAGCATATATTACAAATTACAAGAATTGCAGTTTTAAGCATTTGTTGCACCCCCCCCCCCCAAAAAAAAAAAATGATTGAACTATGGATTAAGGACAAACATGTAATGCATAGTCAAGCACATACTCCAATATATATATATATATATATATTAATTATTATAATACCAATAGATGGCGACACTTTAACTTTGAGGTAGTTGTTGATAATATTGTTAATATTATATTTAATTTAACTATAGAGGGAGCTATTGATTGTATATTAATTTTACTTTCAGGAATTAAAATTGGATGGAGTAATATATATTCACGGATATAATTTTGTTATAAGTGTATTAAAACCAGAATTATTTTGTGTGTTTTTGAATCATTTTGTGTTTGGGTGTCATCGATGGGGATGTGTCTTAAAAAAAGTGTGCTCTCAACTTGTCTTTCAAATCATTTCTCTCAACTCGACATAGTCAACATGTATGATGCATTGCCATGTGGATGTGAATATTATGCAGAAGTTGTGACATTTTAAGGATTCTGTATAATTATTGTGAGTAAAATATTTTATCTACACTTTACGCGTTCATATTTCCAATTTTATTATTTCAAAACTGTTATCTCGTGGTAATTTCGTGAGGTGTTAAATACAGTTTTTGGGATAATCGATGTGAGTGAAATATATTGTATATTCTTAATGGTTTTTTATTTCCTATTTAAATATTTCCAAATTTTTATTTCCTATTTAAATATTTCCAAATTTTAATATTTCCAATTGTTGTCTGGTAATAATTCAGTGTACCTGGATGATTCTACTGATCTTAGCATTATGCCAGTAGAATTATGAAACACTGAATTATTATTTAAAACACATGTGGGTGCATCCAGGCTGATGAGTACATGTGCATGTGTTTTTTCATATCCAATTCATATTTAATTCTCATGTGATCCAATTTTCCATTGTATATGGTTCATATTTAATTTATTAATCCATTTGTATTTACTTAATTGCAACTCCAATTTATAATTTTTTTCCCTTTCTCTCTATTTCTTTTTTCTTTTTTCAATATTCTTTAGGTATGAGTAAAATTTGGCCAATTACCATTGAAGCACAAGCTATGGTAATATTATGTTTGCACATGTTAATTATTAGCTATGTGGTATTCTGTATACACAATATCATTAATTATCTCTTTGGAGATTTAAGTAGAATGATAATAGAACTTGATATGTTTTTCGAAATTCATAGATATTATAATTATATATATATATATATATATATATATATATATATATATATAGATTACATTTCTGATTAACTCTATCATTGTGTCGAGATGATTTATTTCAAACGGAAAAAAAAAATTCTCAGACAGAAGGATTTCACACGCTTATTGAGCACTAATTGAACATTTCTTATTGAACTCTTTTATTTCAGGTTACATTTTTTTTTCTTTTTAAAGAAGTTTTAAACTATTTTTTATCTCTGAAAGTGAAAAGTTTTATAGCAAAATGTAATCAAGCTTTGATTTTTTTTCCCTTTAACTTTTAAAAAGCATTCTTTGGAACTGAATAGGTTTTTTGTTGACTAAAAAGAAATGTACTGTTTGATCGAAAAATTTTATTTGATCAACTATTTTCTGCAAATAAAAACCACAAATATTTCCTTTGTTTGTCTTTGAAAAAATAAAAACTTCTTTTGAGCTAAATTTGATCTCTTTATTTATTTATTTATTTATTTATTTATTTTTATCATTTTAGAAACCAAACGGTACCAAACTGCAAGTAAGAAATGTTATCTCGACTTCCATGTTCCTGTTCGATTTGAACAACAAAAAGCGTGTTTACAATAGCTAAGAAAAAACTGTCTTAAGTCAACCACTAGGTTTTGGTTGGAATTCTAACAATCTAAAATTTCTCTTTATATGATAAAAGCGTCTTCAGATCAATGAATTCTGAAGTTACTCAGAAAATAACAGAAATTGCGTTTTCAGATTGAAATTATTTTGTAGAAATGAAATACACTCTTTTCTGATTTGGTAAACATTCAAGATAGAGTTACAGAATTTCTTTTTTTTTTTAATATTTGACATTTTGTTAAACTTTAAATTTTAATCGTAATTATTTATGTAGATACAGATACTTTTCCTCAAAAATTGTGAATGTGCATTAAGAAAAATTTAATTTACCTAAATTTCTCAGTTATATATTTTTAAAAAAGTGCAAACAATTATTTCATTAAAAAATACAAAATTAACTTATAGTTCATTTTTTTTTTCAGGGTAATTTCTTTTCATAATATATATATTGTTTTATAAAGAAAAACTTACATCGAATTATTTTCTGCGTCTGATTAAGTTTTTTGACAAACTCGTACATAAAGCGGTAAAGGAAAAAAAAAAAAACTTTTGAGGAATTTTACCTAAATAAATAAATATTGAAAGAACGAGTTCTCCCTCTTTTTATCAAACACTTCTCACTGAAAATTCTATTTTTTTTTTAAAGAATTTTTAAGAATTTTAAGAAACTTTGAAAGTAAAATGTAATCAAGCTTTGATTTTCTTCTTCAGCAGTTTGACATGTATTATATAAAACTAAGAGAAATGTGACTTTTTTCATTAACTCTTTACTCAAGTATTGAGAATTTATTTCAAAGAAAAATAAGTTTAAGAATTTTACCTAAAAATTAATGTTTTTGAAAGAACGAATTTTCCCTGTTATAGAAGGCTTTTAATCGAACACTTCTCATTGAAACTCCCTTTTTTATGAATATATATATATATATATTTTTTTTAATGAAAAGTTTAAAGTTTTTTTTATTTTATTTTTTTATTATTATTTTTTTTCTTAAAGTTAAAAGTTTGAAAGTAAAATATAATATTTGATTTTCTCTTCAGCATTTTGACATGTATTATATAAAACTAAGAGAAATGTGACTTTTTTCATTAACTCCTTAATCAAGTCAGGATAAAATTATTTCAAAGAAAAATAAGTTGAAGAACTTTACCTAAAAATTAATGTTTTTGATAGAACGACTTTTACCTGTTATAGAAGGCTTTTTATCAAACATTTCTCAATGAAAACTTTTTTTTTCTTTTATAGAAAGGTTATTTATTTATTTATTTATTTATTTATAAAAGTTAAAAGTTTGAAAGTAAAATGTAATCAAGATTTAATTTTCTCTTCAGCAGTTTTACATGTATTATATAAAACTAAGAGAAATGTGACTTTTTTCATTAACTCCTTTATCAAGTCAGGAGAAATTATTTCAAAGAAAAATAAGTTCAAGAATTTTACATAAAAATTAATGTTTTTGAAAGAACGACTTTTTCCTGTTATAGAAGGCTTTTTATCGAACACTTCTCACTGAAAACTCTTTTATTTTTAAGAATTTTTTTCTTTTATAAAAAGTTTTTTTTTCTAAAAGTTAAAAGTTTGAAAGTAAAATGTAATCAAGATTTGATTTTCTCTTCAGAAGTTTGACATGTATTATATAAAACTAAGAGAAATGTGACTTTTTTTTTATTAACTCTTCAATCAGGTCAAAAGAAATTATTTCAAAGAAAAATAAATTCAAGAATTTTACCCCCCCCCCCAAAAAAAAAAAAACGTTTTTGAAAGAACAATTTCTCCCACTTATAGAACTCTTTTTATCGAACACTTCTCACTAAAAACTCTTGTTTCTTTTAGAAGGGTTTTAATTATTTTATTTTTAAATCTCAAAATTTAAAAGTTTGAAGGTGAACTGTAATCAAGCTTTTATTTTCTCTTTAGTATTTTGAAAGCATTAGATAAAATTTAGAGAAAAGTAACTTTTTCATTAACTCTTTAATCAATTCAGGATAATTTATTTCATAGGGGGGGGGGGGGGAAGAAGACATTTTTCAAGAATTTTAAGTAAAAAATAATATTTTTGGAAGAATGTTTTTACCTTCTTATAGAACTCATCTTATCGAACACTTCTCATTGAAAACTCTTGTTTTGAAGATTTTTTTTTTCTTTTACAGAAGGGTTTTAAAGTTTTTTTTTCTATTTCTAAAAGTTAAAAGTGTGAATACAAAATGTAATTCACGCTCTAATGTCCATGGTAGCATTTATGCTACCACCACTGTTTCCAATTAAGTATAGATTTTTTAATTCAGATTTACCATACTAACTCCAGAAATTTAAAATGGCAATAGTATTTGCTTCATTTAGTAACAAGCATTTCATGATTAAACTTACCTCCCATTGAAATTTTCTGGTATGAATTCAGATTTTCTGGATTACAGAATTTCTAGAACCTATTTTACTATGAAAATTAGAGGGTTAAGCTTTGATATTTTGCTATAGCATTTTGAAAAGTATTAGATAAAACCAAAATAAACGTAACTTTTTTAATTAACTCAATCAAATCAGGTAGATATATTTACAAACGAAAATCATAAATTTTACCTAAAAAAATATATCTGAAAGTATGTGTACTATTACGATTCAATACGATGATTCAATCCGATGATCCAATACGATGATTTGATGATTTCAATACGATGATTCAATACGACTATTACGATTCAATGAGAAGTGTACGATTTAAATACTTTAAATCGTACACTTCTCATTGAATACTCTTGTTAAGATTTTTTTTCTTTTATAGAAGGGTTAAAGTATTTTCTTTTATCACTAAAAGTTAGAAGTTTGAAAGTAAAATCCAATCATGCTTTGATTTTCTCTTCAGCATTTAGAAAAGTATTAGATAAAACTAGGATAAGTATTCTTTTTGATCAAAAAAGCAAAGCAAAAATTTATTCTACTGTTTTGAGCAAATAAACAAAAACGTTCCTCCTTTGTTTGTCCTTGAAAAGTAAAAAACCGCGTCTTTTAAGCAAAATTTAAACTTTTTTTTTTTTTTTAACATTGGACAAAATAAGCAATACTAACGGATAGTAAAATGCTATCCCATAACTTCAATGTTTGATTTGAATCACAAAAAACTTTTTAAAAATAACACTGAACAAACTATTTTAAGCTTATTAAAGTTTTGGATGGAATTCACAAATCTGAAATGTACTCTGTAGAAACTGAACGTGTTTTTAGGTAATTGAAGTTTGAGGCTAGTTTTAGAAAATATCAGATATTGTGGTATCAGATTTCAACTGTGTGTACAATAGTGGTATTTTTTCTGATTTGAATAAATTTTATTTCAAACAAGAACGAAAAGTCATGCATCAAGTATAGATTATAAAAAACTTTCCAACATTGACTTCTGTCAGTGTTGGTCTTCATTATTAAGAAATTTCATTTTATTTTGATATAATGAAATGAGAAAACTAAAAAAAGCAATTGAAAAAATACATAATTCAGTAAAAATCCATCTGCAATCAATTGCTGTCCGTATCCGGAAATGTGTGCAAATTGTTTGGTGCAGCTCTGTATGCGATCTGTAAAGTCTACATATACCACCTAATACACTCAAAATTATACAAATTTAAAAATGTATACAACAGTGAGAAATACTCTTCCTCCATAGATGATAATGACGAAATTACGAACTGAAACCTTGAAAAAGAAATAAAAATGATACTTGTTCTATACTACTGAGAAAGTATGTTTTAGTCCATGCATATCAATCTCATTATGTTTGAAATATCGTAACATTCATCAAATGCACCGCAAACGATTTTCCCCAATAGATCATAATGACGAAATTACGAACTGAAACCTTGAAAAAGAATTAAAAATGCTACTTATTTTATACTATTGAGAAAGCATGTTTTAGTCCATGCATATCAATCTTATTATGTTTGAAATATCGTAACACTCATCAAATGCACCGCAAACGATTTTTCCCCACAGATCGTAATGACGAAATTACGAACTTAAACCTTGAAAAAGAATTAAAAATTATACTTATTCTATACTACTGAGAAAGCATGTTTTAGTTCATGCATATCAATCTCATTATGTTTGAAATATCGTAACATTCATCAAATGCACCGCAAACGATTTTTCCCCATAAATCATAATGACGAAATTACGAACTTAAACCTTGAAAAATAATTAAAAATTATACTTATTCTATACTACTGAGAAAACATGTTTTAGTCCATGCATATCAATCTCATTATGTTTGAAATATCGTAACACTCATCAAATGCACCGCAAACGATTTTTCCCCACAGATCGTAATGACGAAATTATACGAACTTAAACCTTGAAAAAGAATTAAAAATTATACTTATTCTATACTACTGAGAAAGCATGTTTTAGTTCATGCATATCAATCTCATGTTTGAAATATCGTAACATTCATCAAATGCACCGCAAACTATTTTCCCCCATAGACAATAATGTAACGGAATTCTTTTGTGTGTCCATGTAAACGAACTGTACATACTACACACTTCCTTTTCAATACCAAAAATTTTATAGTAAACCTTAATAATGACAGTTAGAGCACGAACAGACAGACAGACCAACTAAATTCATAAGCACTTTTCAACTATGTTAGAAAGTGTTAAAAAGAATGTCACATAATTTAATATTACCTTTTATTTACAAAAACTTTATATTTTAGCTTTACTATTAATATCCATATATTTAAAGCGAAAAGCGCATTCTGTCAAAATCATTTTTCCACACAAAAATGGCGCATGCATCAACGTTTTTCTTTTTCAGGCTTCTCCCCTCAGAAACGGGAAACCTGTTTAACCCTCACATGTTTAGCCTCCAGGGATTGAAAAGAATTGATGGAAAAGAGATGGAGGCGTACCATTGTATTGAAAGCATAGACCTTCTAATATATTTTTAATCTGAGATTGAAAGCTAAAGCCTTTTTTTTTTTAGAACTCATGTTTCACTAATAAATCTGCATATTTTTTCGCAAAATTTTAAAGAGAGCTTGGATACAGTTATATTTATAACCGATTGAAATTTCAGATAGTTCGGAAGATTAGAACTATTAGTTTTATTGCTATGTTAAAGGAGTCGACGCGAAAACAAACAAACAAAAAAGCGAGAAGAAAACATTTCTTTTACAACTAGATAACAATATTTTTTCACGAAATTATTACACGGGCTGTAAAACCGTTTTATTTATAACCAATAAAGATTTCAAAGAGTTCGGACATAAAGAACTTTTTATTTTAAAGCTATGAAACGACCCTATGGGAAAAAACAAGCAAATGAGCGTTTTTATAAGTATATATGAATATTTTTTCGCGAATTTTTCATTTAAAAATATTATTTCTTACAAAATCGGGTTAAATATATAAAATAATAAAAACTTCATGGTTTTTTTTTCTTAATTTATTATCACGGGCCCGGGCAACGCTGGGCGGGTCAGCTATTTTTATCTAAAACAAAAATGTACTCCGCCAAGTTTTGTGAGCTTAATCTTATCGACATTAAGAAATACCTTTCTGTATATACGTTAACTGAAACAGTGTGTTAATTCCATGTGCTATGTCATTTCATTAATTATGTCATTTAGTCCATAAAATTGTTTCAAAGTAAAAAGCTCTAGGATTTTTCTTCAAATCCAGGATAGAAAACTTTTCTACTCTTGCTTTATACTTACTGAATACTTTTATTAAAAACTTTTGTTTCAGTTCATACTTTTTTCGTTTAGAAAAAGGATTAAAGTTTCTTTCACCGATCTCTGAACGTTAAAAAAGTTTAATAAAAAAACGCAATAAAACGATTCGCCTTTTTATGTAACATTATTATTTTTTTAACAATAAAATTGAATACGTGGTATGGGGCTGTGCATATATAATGTTATCACTTTAAGGGGGGGGGGGAGTCTGGCACTTGATACCGTAAGATATCTAGAGGGGAGGGGGGGATTTTGTCTTTTGATATCGTTATCTTTTTTGATCCAATCAAAGTTTTTCTTTTTTTTTTTTGTAACTTTTTTTATCATCAAAATAGTCTCTTATCTTTTTTTCCTTTCTAGTCTGTTGTCCTTTTTTTTATGAAAATAGAAACTTATTATTAAAGCCATCAAATGATTACAAAATCACAAAATGTATATATATGAAAAAACATATACTGTTGGAATGTCACATTCACCTCGATAATATATCTAAATAAAATTAAAGAAAACTTGCTAAAAAGATGCATTTAATATCACCACTATAAAAAGATGTGACAAATATAAAAGATGTTGTTACATAATAAAATAGTTTTTAAAAACTTAAAAACTATTTAAAAAGTTAAAAGCTTTGATTGCACGCAATCAAAGCTGCCTTGATGAGAATCAAGGTCTGATCGAAAGCGCTCGGCGTGAAATGTAGGAAGTTTTTATGTTTTAAAAACTATTTTATTATGTAACACATCTTTTTATATTTGTGACATTAAATGCACCTTTTTAGCAAGTTTTCTTTAATTTTATTTCGATTACAAAAACATTTCATTCCAAAATATGGAATACCCCCAACGTTCGGCATTCCTATTGTTCGACCATTATGGGCATATAATCCACTGTTGGAGAAACCAGCTGAGAAGTAGGTTTGAAATTATAGTTGTGCTGATTATTACCAATAAAGAAAGGATAAAGATTGTTGTCCAACTGTTTTGTTGATAAGGAGTTCTGCTTTCCCCCTCCCCTCAAGTGGGCAAGTGCAAGAAGATAAAATTACTTTTGAATGCATTATGTAACAAAAAAAAGCATTTGAAAGATTAAAATATAAACTTAGCAAATTCAATATATGGTCTCATCACAAAACCATCCATAAAATTAAAAAGCGTAGTTTGTAAGAAAATAGACCCAATAGAGCCATATTAACTATCAGGTGTTTAAGAAATCCTGTTCACCAGAGCAGATGGAACATTAGAATATTATATAGGAATGACCACTACAAAGTTTAAAACAAGATTAAAAGAGCATATGGCAGATATCAAATATGACAGAAGTACTACAGCACTGGCAAGGCTACATAGAACCGAGACTTTAAAAATTGATTTTAAAAATAGTAAAATAATTTATCCATCTAGGCTCTATTTCCCATCTATTATCCATGAATCAATAGAAATCCATATGCGTAACGTGAACAATTGGAATGAATCCGCCTCAGTTGAATTACCTAAAATTTGGCACGAGGTACTTTTCAGTTTTAAAAAAGCAATGAGGAAATATTAATTTTCACGTTTACAGTTGACTAGTTTAAGCACCTGCTTTTTTTACAAATATGATCTCGTGATTTATGGTTTTCAAGTTTATTTTCAAAAATTTGCGAGAATATTTTGTTTATCGTTGTATATCTTGAAATGGCGCCGTATGAGCGCTGAAACGTATGTCGATCATTGAAAGTTTTTTATAAGCCTTTTGTGTTTCTCTTTTTGTATCACTTAAGCATTTTATCTATATTTTAATTAGAAATTGTATTCCTGCGCATGTTTGAATGCATTCTATGTGCACTTTAGTATGTAGTTCTGTGATTTTTTTAAACTACTTTTGTTAAATGCATGTGTAAATATCGTACTTCTAAAGATTTTTTTTTTTGTCTTTTTGCAGGTAAGCTAGAAAATTACGTTTTCTGCTCACGGTATTGTGGTAAGATATTGCATGAGTGATTTATTTAAAATACATCTTAGCTTATAAAAATGATATTATTATAATTATGTAATGAAATTTGTTGTGACAAACAAAAATGTAAGTAGTTTAATTACTTCCTTCCGAAATAGTGACTGAAATTTCTAAAAATTGTAGATATTGTCAAAAATTTCTAGATTTTTTTCTTAGTTCTACAGTAGAGAGCATCAACTCTCTAGGTGTTTCAGTAACAATTTCTATTATCTTGGGTACTACTCAATTTCTACAATTTCTATTATCTTGGGGGAATTACATGTGTTCCTCCTATTATTAAATACTTTCAAATAATAATTATATCTTTTATTTGATATACAGTTATTTTATGTATAACAGTGATATTTTATTGACTTCTCCTCTTCATTTGACGCATAAAAAAATGGAAAAATTAAAAAAGAAATTTTAGACATTGATAACGAAATCATTAGGAGGGAGAGGGCAGAGTTGCCAAGTCTCCGGCTTTTTGTACATCAGTATTTTCTTAGAGAAAATGTTGTTCTTTTAAATCGCAGAGTGCTCCGATTAAGGGACTAAACTTTTTCTGTACTAAAATACTGGTATCCAAAAAGCCGGAGACTAGGGAGCTCAGAGAGGGGGTTCAAAATTTTCAAAAAGTTGATAACATTATATATGTACAGCCCCTATGCTCACCAAAAGAAATATTCTAAAAGTTTCTTTTGATGAACTGTAAATTGGGTTATTTGGACCCCTGTGTGCTACTTGGATTGAAAAACTAACAACAAAAGAAAAAGGGTTTAAATCAGTCCCGGATCTATTGTGTCCAGAGTATTACCGTTATTCACCGATATTCTACAGGTAACAGTATTAACTAGTAGCCAGCAAAGAAAGGAGTGGGGTGGAGCCGGTACAAACTACAGGGCACGGCTCTCTTAAAGGGACCCCTTTTGGTCCCGTGTTTCAAATAAAATAGGAAAGAAATAGACTCGAGCAACTTTTTTTTACTTGAAAATTTCAGTGAAAAACAACTACCAAGATAAAGGAAATGAAATGTCAAACTTAAGATGCAGTGAAACAGTATTAACTAGTAACACACAAGCCCGCAGAGAAAAGGGGGTGTGTGGGTGGAGCCGGTACAAAATACCGGACCCGGTTATCTTAAAGGGCCCGCTTCTGGCCCAGTTTTAAAAATAAAATAGGAAAGAAATAGACAGAAGCAACTTAGTTAACTGAAGCGTTTAGTTTAATTTTTAACGTAAAATTTCTAATCAAAAGCAACTAACAAGATAAAGGCATTAAAATGTCAGAAATTGAGATGCCTATATCGCCCATGCATGTTAATTATAACAAAGACTAAAGACGCAATTAAAACAAATATTTCCATCTGCTAAAAAGTCAACAGCAAAGATGCAACTATACAATGACGTGGCTGGCAAAATGCCAATCCAAAAATTCACATACGTTCTCAATTGTTTTGACAACTTATGTTTTTTTCTGCACATTTTCTAAACATCTTCGGGGGTAAGTAATTCTGTTGCTGAAATAGTTCAAATTTACCGGAATTTATGAACATAGAATTTGAAATAAATAAATAAATACAATTTCTAAATGTTTTTTCACGTAATTTATTAAGAAAAAAAGTATTTAAAAATTCTGGTACAAATTTTGATTAAAATTAAGTAGTTTAAGTAATATCGATAGCGCCTGAAACAGTTAATACTATAGATGCGTTCGGGCTAGAAAACGACGATTTGAAATTTAAGTCCAAAACAGAAAGTACACAGTAGAAAATTGTTAAAAACATTTTTAAATTGTTTCATGGTTAATTTTCTCATTTAAAAAAATCTTCTTACATAGCAATAAGTATTAATCCTAAATGTTCCCTCATGAAACGTTCGTGATTTTCATGTCTCTGAAAATCTGTTTAAAATAGCAAATTTGTAATACGCTTTAAGTAATTCAGACTACATTCTTTTTTCTCAAATAGCAAGTTTTTTTTTTCTTTTACCCTTTTTTCAATTTGTGAAATTTTTTTCACTTTGAGACTGATCCTACTCGAACCCGAATATTTGTATAAAAATCAAGCCCGAAACTGTTTCAGGCTGGGCTGAGCCTGTATCATCTCTAGTAAATACAGTGATGTTTAAATTTCAAGCAAACGTTTATTACTTTTTAAAAATCAATTATTCAACGAGTTTATTTTTCAGTTCGATACTTTAAAATCCTCATTCGAAGCATTACTGTGGCTCGCAGCCCCTCTCTGGGTCCCTAGTAATACAGTACACCTAAGGACTGATTAAAAAAAAAAGCACTTGGGTCTATGTAGATCTGTCCTAGGTACCCGAAGTTACGGTACCATTTTGGCCGAATAAAAATATCCAGCGATTCTTTTGTTTTTCTTTGAAAAGCGAAAATCGGTCTTTTGAGATAACTTTAGTCTTATATTTTATCATTGATGAATCTGAGCAATACTAAACTTAGAGTAAGAAATGTTTTTTGACCAGAATGTTTGCGTTCGTATCGAACTACAAAAATAAAATAAATAAATAAATAAAAACCTTTTTTGCAAAATGAAAGGAAAGTTACAAAATTCACTTTTCCTCCGTTTTTCTCTTTCAAAATGCTGTAGTTTTATAAAGAAAGGGGTAAAAACGTAAACTGCGCTTTCATAACTGTCCTTCGTTCCTCTCATCTCCAAATTCCGTGTCTACAATGTTATAAAATATCGCAGAATTTCTTACATTTTAAATCTCTTGTTGAAACAATAACAGTCAAAACATCGAAAAATATATTATCCACTTGGTAACAATAAACCGTTTTTGTTTTGCTGACACGTGTCCCTAGGGAACATTTTTGTCTCTTTTTTTAAAGATTTACATATCAAATTTACCTGGAGTAATGCTTTTTTTTTTTTTTTTAAGTTTTGTTTGACATCTGAAAGTAATATATATATGTATATATATATATATATATATATATATATATATATATTTAAAAATGAAAACACATATGAAAAACGAAGGATAAAACATTATCAAAAGCAATGGAATGGACACTAAAGGAATTATACTTAATAGGATGAAAAAACAAAAATTGGAAAAGCAAAATTGGATAACTATGAATCTTTATAGTAAAAGCCTAAGTCATGTGACTGTCATCAACAGTTCCGGGATGCCCGCTTCACTTTTTCATATACCAGGCGGCCATTTTTATTCAAAATTATTTTTTCGAATAAAACTGCATGAAAGTTACATTTTTAGAAAGATCGTTCAAAATAAATTAATATTTGAGAGATGACTTACGTTCAATTATGTATATATTCTGCAATAATTTCAGTTAAAATTAGGTTCGCAGTTCAAATTCTCTATCCATGAAAGTAAACAACAACAAACAAAAAAAAACATTAATTCGCCGTGAACGTTTAAAATATTAAACAATGGAGGTAATCGTTCGTAAAGCAAGTTCTCCGTGAATGATTTTTTCGACGGCCGCCTGGTGTCAAGAAATAATTCGCCTCAGTGAGACAATCAAAGTTTACCATAATTATGTGCTATACAGCTCAACTTACTTCCGTATCTTTTCTTGACATATGCTGAATGTAAACAAATAAAACTTATGTAATAATATTTAATGAATCAAATTTCGAAACGAATTATCAGTTATTTTGGTATTTATGTATTATACTTGCCAGGAAAAGAGATCACCGAAAATGATTGTTAATCACAAATCATATTTATCATTGTTAATGACCAATCGCGTTCAAAACAGTAATTTAATATACATTTATAAAATACATAACACCATTAAACACTTTTATGTTATTTGGGCGCAAATCTCGCCAATAGCATTTTTAAAATCGCCAATACCAGCTTTTATTTTTCGCGTGTGCAAATTAGAAACGATGATTTGATTTTAAAAATCAAATGTTTTGATGGAACAGCTGTCGCAGGCGCACCGGGGTTGGCGCGATTTTTGTTTTGCGCCATTTTGGCGAGAAAACCCCATTTTCAAGTACCGGTTAGAAATTGCTAAAACAGCATGTTACTTTTATTTTATTATGAAATAGTTTATTTTATATTAAAAAACACACAATGTTATTATAAAACACACACACTGATTAATATATTATAAAACACACAATATTTAATTTATTATAAAACATACGGAATATGCTCTACCGGGTTAACATACGAAGTAAAATCTAGCCGAAACAGCCGGGTTGCCCAGGCATAAAATCGCCATTTTAGAGCCAAAATGATACCCCGATTTGTCTGCGACAGCTGTACCTAAAAGACACCCATCATTAAAAGTGGCAAATAATATAGAATCAAAGTAAAATAATACAAAAAATAATTTAGTATACATTTATTAAACACATAAAATCATATCGACGGCTTTTAGCATAAAATCATATCGATGGCTTTTTCTACATATTTACGATGGGAGTTTTATTGGCGGTATGTTATATCCATCGGAATGAATATACGATATATATTCTAATCACATACTATACCTATGAATATAATATACATATCTATATCTACTATAGAAATAAAAGCGTCTTTAATTGTCTTTTATATTTCTACTACATAATATTAACTATAGAGTTACAAAATAGAGAGAAAAAACGGGTTTCTGTAATTAGAATTATAGGCGCCAATGTTGGCGCGGCGTATTTACCTGTTAGAGACCTTAATAGTTAGTAGACATTAAGCAGAACTGCCAAAGTAAGAGAATTACGTAATTATGAAAACTCCTAAACGATATCAAGAAAGGAGAGCAGAGAAAAACAGAGATCGGCATCTAGAAGGAAGTTCGTGAATTTTAATCAGATTGTACGTCACGGGTCAAAATTTCTGACAGCAAATAAAGTTTAAAGGAAATGTGATTAAAACTGAGCTGCGCCGCCAGGAGCCTGAGGGCGCCCGTCAAGCACATCAACCGCCTTACCCAAGTCCTTGAGGGACTTTTAGCGCGCACGACCAGGAGAGTTCCTGTATGCGCTACGGTTATGGGAGCGCCGCCACCTGCTGACCACTCCCATTTGGCGAAGGATTAAGGGAAAAAATTATATTATGAACAAAAGCAACGTGTTACAATGCTTAACATACATTTAAGGGAGACCAAACTGGTCGCCAGTGGCGGCTAGTATCTTATAGAATCTTCAGAAGGGTTTTATAAGAATATTCATGGTAAATAGTATTTCATAAAATTTCATAAAATATTGTCAGAATTATGCCTAAAATCGATAATATTAAGCCCCTGATAACATATATAAATGAAACAAGAAAATTAATAACCGACATAAGGATCAAATAACAAAATAAAAAAATAAATATGCAACTGAAATAAAAATTAGATTAATAAACAATTATTCAACTTAAATAGTAATTAGATCATAAAATAATGTTCAAGACTCACCAAAAAAGACAAATTTGACTGTAGATGGAATAAGATTGTAAGTATTTGACAATCAGCCAGGCAAAATGGCTGCAATATCTATGCGCAAATATTGCTGAGAAAAATGATAATATAAAATAAATTGTGTACTGCTGCCATCTATCCCAGAAAATAATAAGTAAAAGCAGAAATTGTGGACAGGTTAAATAAGAATGCTAGTGCTGCCATCTATTATGAATGATGATAAAATACAATTAAAAGAAAGAAAAAAAAGGACATAGCAAATAATATTTGAAATGTGAGGAAACTAAAAAAAGTAAATAAAATTTAAATATTATAAAGATGATATATATATAATACCTTTGAATTCAAAATTTACAAAAAAAAAAAAAAAAAAAAAAAAAAAAAAAAAAAAAAAAAAACAAGTTCTAGCAACAAAACTGACCAAATATTCAATTTTTAAAGGTAGTAAGTACAAAGTGTATACAGAATACTATAAAGTTAATAAACAATTAACCAATTCAAAAATCAAATTACTGAAGCTCCAATTCAGAGACGGCACGCAGCCAAACATACGTAATAGTTTTAAAGAAAAATTAGAAAATAAATATTTAAAATGATAAAAGATGTCAGAAGAACAAAAAGGAAATTTAGATGTCAACTGATATTAAAACGGAATTGAGAAAAAAAAAGGGACGACATGTGCAATATAGTAATACCTTTGGAAGCAAAATACATCAAACAAGTTCTGTAACTGAATTCTGACCCAAACACCAATCTAAAGATGACATGCAGTAAGTAAATAAAGAATATTTTTAAGTTAATAAATAATTAATAAATTCAAAAAACAAATTACCGAAACACCAAATTAGAGATGGCTTAGTAATAGATACAGAATAAGTTTAGAGAAAAGCAGAAAAAAATAAATAAAATGTTAAAAGATGCAGAAAAGTAAAATAAATAAAATCCAATCACAATTCGAATATATTGCTTCAAATATTTCTATGTTTTCCATGTGACGTTCTTAATTTTGATTTAAGAAATACGAAGTAAATGTTAGCAAAAGTCATAGTGTGCTAGTAGTTTTACAGCCGTAGTTCATAGCACCTTGATATACTGTTGTTTAATTAATTAAGAGAATAATGGAATCTAGCTCTTTGGCTGTTAAACTCTTGTTATTGGTTCACTGATTGCATATAGGTCTACAACAAGCTACTTAAGTTAAAATTTGTAAAATTAACTAAATAAAACAAAAGATTCAATTAATATTCTTAGCGATCTGACTTAATAAAATTTTATATTTAGATAAAATATACTGATTGGGGAAATAAAGAAAATTTCACAGAATTATTAACTACAAAAATCAAATTAAAGTGTCTTAACTTTCATAAAAAGTATCTAACGCCCTTGTAAAACAATAATAAATTTTCAAAATTCAATTTTTCAAATTTTTATTTAATCTAGTTCTTTGACTCTTAAATACTTATTATTGGATTGGAACATAGTTTATAATAAACTACTTAACTTTAAAACTGTCTTATCAACTAAATTTGTAAATTTAAAAAAAAGATTCAATTAATATTCTTAGACATTTGATTTAATAAATAGACATTTGACTGAAGTTTATTAATTAGTAAAGTAAAGAAAAATTTAAAGATTTTTTTTTTTAATTTGAATACTCGAGTTAAAGTGGTGAAAATTTCTAAACTTTATCTAGCTTTCTTGCAAAACAGGAAGAAAGTTCATTTTTCTTTTACAAAATATTGTAATTGTATAAAGAAATGAGTAAACGCATAACTACGTTTTTTTTCAACTGTCGTTCATTCCCATTATCTTGCAGATTTACTATCTACAATGTGAAAAAATACTTACCACTCAATAACAATATACCGTTTTTTGTTTGTTTGTTTTGTTCACACGTATATCGAGGGGAAAATGCCAGTCTCTGTTTTAATGAATAATCTATCAAGCATATCTTAAGGAGATTTATTAACAATACTTAACAATACTCACCCTCCTTAGTTCGATTAAACGAGTGAGGATGGGTAGATGAATATTGTTAATTTCTGGAATGTGGTTTGCTATAGTCTTGACAAACTCTGTGCTTACCCATTGTGCATTTTTCGCCATTGTTATCTATAAAGACATTCTACCTATTCGATAACTTTCCAGAAGCAGAGCCATCTATGAGAATTTTTAGAACTATTTTTTCAATTGGCTTAAAAAAAATTCAGATAATAAGAAGCATTTTCGTGCAAACTACACTCTCGTACGCCAATTGTTTAATCTTTTATTGAATTTTAAAATGTTGGGACAACTTGTGTTACAACTTTTATTTTTCTTTCTATATAAAAAAAAAGTAATCTGGAACTGAGCCAAAAACGAAATGGACCAATCAAATTCTGCGTATATATTCCGGGTTATTCTCATCGCTTTTTCACTAGGGACTTTTTTAAGGGGCTATTACTTTTTTTCTATTACTTTTTTTTCTTTAACCCGGGAGAAGTCGCATGGGGTATGACATACCCCGAGTGCGTACGGATTTTACAATTATCACCAATACTTTTCGAAAAGTAATCTTTAGCGTATTTTATCCTACAATTTGTAACAGCTGTCACTGACTAAATAAGTTGAGAATCATTGTTTGTATTTATTGGTGACAAAGTAAAAACTATTCATACCCTAGATAAACGCGATTTCTCCCGGGTTAAGGAGCTATTACTTTCATCCTACGGATTCGAAAATCATACCACCAGACGCGAAATATAACAAGCTTTCAGAAATTAAAAAAATTATCACGGTCGGACAATAAAAACTCAAAAAATCCTTAAAAATCGAGTAAAAAATCTTTTATTGAAAAAGTCATTTTTTTATATTGTTGCCAATTTCTAACTAAGCACAAAGGACTATGTTTTATCTCAAATAAAAAAATGTATTTGTGCGAGACTATTAAAAACAATAATGAAAGTTTAAAATAATAATTAAATGATCACGTGTTGAAAGCAGGAAATAAAGAAAATTATGTCATAAAAATTGTGTTTACACATGAATATTAAAAATAAAAAAGATGAATTAAATGAAAAAGCATTATAACCAGTTAAATGAAAAAGCATTATAACCTGATTACAGAAGAAAGTCGCCGTTCGTGATATCATCATCATCATCTTTTTAAAACAGGATACATTACCAGGTTTTAAGAGGCTGTGAAATCAGAACGGGGGTTGGTGAGCGTAGCGAGCAGGGGGCAGAGCCCCCTAGTTATTTATATATTTCGTTTTCTACTTTTTAGTGTTTAAAGTATTTCATTGTTGCAATTTCACAGCCATTTTACGAAATTTAGCTAGCGTGGTTTTGCGGATAATTAACTCCATTGCTGTTGTAACTCATATACAGTTGTAACCATAAAGAATATTTGACGATTTATCACCTGTATCGGACTAACAAAAAAAAAACGCTTTAAAATTAATGTATTAATTTATAATTAAATTCTGAAATTATTAAAATGTTGTATTGTCATCCGAAACACACCTGTGCATATAATTTTTATAATTCTAGCGTACCAAGAAGTGCGTGTAAAATAGATTACAAAATTCCATCTTTACATATGTGAGCTAAGTTAAGTTAACTAATAGAAGTTGCAATTCCTTACAATAAAGCTTTTTTTTCATCCACATGATACCTTTTGAGAAAAATTTTAGTCTGTAATTTCAAAGATTAACATATCAAATATACCTCGAGGATATTTTTTTTTTTTTTTTTTTTTTTTTTTTTATCCGAGAGTAATATTGCTGATTTTCCGAAAACATTTTCTTTCATATCTCCAGGCGAGTGAAAATATTTTTCTCCTGAATTGGTAAAATTCGTAATAAATAAATAAATAAATAAAATAAACCACATAAACCGTGATATATTTTGTAAAATATGTAAACTCTGAATTTGCAAACTTTTTAAGGTTTTATTTCGCATGTTTGAACCTATTCATTATAAAAAAATATTTATTTTTATCCGATATTGTGACACTGACTGGTTGTAAGAATTTATCATGTGAGAAAATCTATAAAATCAAAAGCATATACAAACAAAACATGGGAAAAAAAGACATGTTTAGTAAAGGAATAAAAAATATTTATTATTATTTGAAGACCCGAGTGGAAGAAGCTGTCATGTAACTAATATAACATTTCGAGAACATTGAAGTAAAACATTTTCGTTGAAATTTATTTTCTTCGTGGTGCTATATATTTAAAATGTTAACACGTGGTTCAAACTTATTAATGTTCAATTACTACATCTAAAAATATATATTGTTATTACCCTATATTCTTACGTATATGATGCACACTTTTGAAATAAGAACTAACCGTAATACTTACCCATCATAGATAAGCATAATATAAAATATAAAACTAACACATGTGTAAACTTTTTATAAAATGCATTGCAATTCGAATAAAATCGTGGCTTGATGACGTCCTAAATTTTAAATGCTCTATTACTGAATTGCGTAAAAGAAACATCCTTATAACTTCAAAATTGATAATCCTATTAACTAACGGTTCACTGCGTCGGATTAAGCCTCTCATTTCCAATTAAAATATATCTTTGAATTGAAATTGGAATGAAATACAGGGTCATGAAACATCGAAGAGTGTGGAAAATAGGATTACAAATATCTCGGCAACTCATTATCCGATCGACTTCAGTTTTTATGCAAAATTTGTTTTTTTATTGTTTTTTATATTCACTTTTTAAAATAAGCAATTTCGAAAATTTTTGTATACCTTTTATCAGAACGAATATTTCGAGAGTCCGAAAAAAATACTTCCGGATAATCGAGGTTACTGAAATTCGATAAGCTTCGTTCCATTATTACATACTAAGTACATTACCAAATTTCCAGTCTCTATCTCAATTTGTTCGGGAAATAGAGCGTTTACAGACACACGCACAGACAGACGGACGGCAAAATTTTTTTTCTAAACTATATTTTTCGGAATCTCTAGTGTCTGAAACGTGTAAATACGTCAAAAAAAATTTTTTTTTACAAAACGATTACAAGACTATACTACGTATGATAGGTAAGTAAAATTGATCAAATTTTACAGGTACGCGTTATAAGCTGGGTATAAAAATGATAGCTTATAAAATTAAGCGTAAGAATTGAGATTTATTAACTGTTCCCTTATTCATGGTATAAACATTAATTGTTTGGTATAGGACACTGTAACAATCATTTATTATATCGGAAACCGGGGTCAGAAATCCACTTATTTAGTCAAAATTACAGAGCGTTTCACTC
Source organism: Maratus michaelseni (assembly GCA_963931845.1). Classification (NCBI taxonomy): domain Eukaryota; kingdom Metazoa; phylum Arthropoda; class Arachnida; order Araneae; family Salticidae; genus Maratus; species Maratus michaelseni. The sequence continues at coordinate 60,397,094 of OZ007594.1, forward strand.
AAATCCGAAGTCGCGTTTTAACAGTAGTGAAGATACTCTAATGAAATCCTTACAATTCATACACAAGAGGCGGTTGATCAAGCAATAGCGCAATTTGCGATTTGAAGACGTATTCTACCAGAAGAACCTATCCCATTGTTATGTACGGCTATTGTCTATCCCAGTATTGATCAAAACCTCAAAAGGCGTTGCGTTATTATCAAGACTATTTAGCGGTACAAGGACCAGATTTTGCTATTGCTATAAAATTGCTGTTTTATTGCTAAAGATGAGTCTTTTGCGAATTTTGTTAAAACATTTTCACTACTGAATTGTAATTTTCCAACTGGACGAAAAATGTCCGGGCCGGGATTCGAACCTGGGATCTCTTGGCTGAAGCTGCCATGTTCTACCAACTGAGCCATCCCGGTCGAATCTGGATGATATAATTCATTCAGTTAACCTTATTGATCATAGCATCTGGTCTGATATCTGAATCAGCTCAACAGAATAAATCGCAGGTAATTTGGAACTCCTGTAAACGCTGGATACGCATAGGTGCCACCCTCTCATTAATATTCCGTAATATGCAGGTTAATTTGACCCAAGTTTAACACGTTTCAAACCAGAAAAATTATTGAATGAATCTTTATTTATTCAATTTCAGGTTTCTACGTGGAATTTATTTAATTTCATTTCTTAAAAAAATTTCTGGTGCGAAACGTGTTAAACCTGGGTCCAATTAACCCGCATATTACGGAATATTAATGAGAGGTTGGCACCTATGGATACGTGATTACATTAGATTAATTTTGACACAATTATTCAAATTGGTAAAGAAATCATATGAGTTGTAATTTTCCAACTGGACGAAAAATGTCCGGGCCAGGATTCGAACCTGGGATCTCTTGGCCAAGAGATCCCAGGTTCGAATCATGGCAATATCCTTTAATAATATTATATTATATTATTATTAATTATTGTTAATTATTATTATTATTAATTAATAATAATTATTATTATTTAATTATATATTATTTATTTGATTATTAATAATATATAATAATATTATGTTTAATTATTATTAAATATTGTTAATTATCATTATTATTATTAATTATTATTATCAATTATTGTTTTATTAACAACATTATAATTTATCTGACTTTATTTGTTGATCGTTGATCTACGTTTGACGTGTGCAGAAAATTTGAGCATTCAACATTAAATAATTATGTGGAATAGAAAGAAAAAATAGTGCACATTTAATCAACATCATGCGACTCTTGTTATAATTTCTGTTTTAATGAGAAATCACATTTTCCTAATAATAGCAAGCAACATTAATTTTTATTTATTTATTTATTTATCATTTTCTGTTAATTTTACGAAGGAAAAAAAAAAACATTACTGTGCTTATATATAACTTTCGTTTATTTCTCTTATCTTCAGATTATCCATCTAGAATGACAAAAAAATATCACAGAAAAATCTTGTGTTTCAATTATTTTCCCTTCAAAAAATAACTCTCAAAACATTGACAAAATATTACCACTCTGTAACGATAAACCGTTTTTGTGTTGCTCACACGTATCTCCAGGGAACAATTTTAGTCTCAATTTTAAAGATTAACATACATCAAATATACCTCTAGGAGAGGATTTTTTCTTCCCCGAGTGTAGTATTGCTGATTTTTCAAAAAAAAAAAAGCTTTGTTGGATATCTGAAGGCAAGGGAAAATATGTTCGTCTCGAACTCACATTCGAATATTAAAACAAATAATAATAACTCGAAATATTTTACTTGAAGAATTTACGAAATGTTTAAAGTTTCTTTACAAATATCTAAATATGTTGACCATTGAAAATTTTGTGTTTGATTCTGAACATATGTTAATTTCTACTGTATGACTTCTTTTTTTTTTTTCTTTTTTTCTTTCTTTATTTATTTGTAGGACATGTTACTGCTTTGAAAATTAGTACATAAACTATAATAATATACGTTAGTACATAAAATATTATGATTTTAAAGTGTTTCTGAATTTCCAGTTTTTATGAAACATGTAATTTTTTTTTATATATCGGAAGAACACAACGTTTGTTTTAGTCGTTAAATATTCTAATTAGAAACATTTTTCGAGGTGTTAAATATATTAGCTCACAATATATAGCAAATATATATGCACCAGTTTCTGACTTAAAATTAGTAAAAGAAATATTTGTTTTAAATTATTCAATTTTTAAAGTCACAATTCAAAAGAATAGAATTGTTTTATTGTTTCTTTAAAGCTTTATGCAAAAGTGGGCCTCATATTTTTAAAGATAAGAAGCTTTAAAGGTTTCACTGTCCTCTGACATCTTAAAGAAACTTAACTTCTTCAAGAATTGTAATTACAAAAAGCAACAATTATGACTGTTCTGAAATCCAAATTCAATAGTTTCTGACACATAAAAGAAGTCATCTTTATACTTAAATGCACGAAATTTGCAGGTATCCTTACCCATTCATTAAGAAGTCGAATAGTGTTTCTCTTTTTTTCTATCAAATCAAAGGATCTTTCAGAAAATAGTGTCGAAATTGATATTTTAACTCAGTATTTGACACAAGCAAACTGATAAAGTCATCATTGGAGAGCAGTGGATTATAACTCAATACGTAAAATATTTTTTTCAAAGAAAAAAAAAAGAAAGAAAGGAAAAGAAAAACACTACAGTCGAACCTCGTTAACGCGAACACTCAAGGGGAAACTTTTTTTGTTCGCGTTAAAAGTAGTTCGTGTTATCCGAACTTAAATACATTACATACAACTGGACGGGGCAATTGGAAACAGTTCGTGCTAAAAGTAATTCGCGTTAAGAGTGTTCGTGTTAACGAGGTTTGACTGTATTAGATTCTAAAATACTTTAATAATCATGCCAGTAGATTCTATGTTTTTTTTTTTTTTTTTTTTTACTATACAAACGACTCACTGAATTCGTCGGAAAATTTCCAATTGCTGAGCGAAAAATTTTAAAACTAAGAACACTCTTAAGGTTTTTTGAGTTAAAAAGGGTTTTTTCGCAAAGGATCTTTAAAGCTGACGTTAATTTCTTCGAACCATTTCTGGAACTGACAGAAAACAAGCCTCTAGCTGTTATTTTAAGCCAAATGAAAGCTCTTTCAAAATAAAATTCTACAACAAACTATGTAACAAATACATTTCTTATATTAAATACTTTTGTCTTGTTATCGTTGCTAACAAAATACCCTATGCTGTTGAAACTTCAATTTTCTCTCCCGTTAAACCGTTTTCTCTTAAAAGCTTTCGAATACCGTCGACTTGGCGTCCGTAATTCCATAATCTTCGACTTAGGTCTCAAACGATTTCTATAGAAAAGACGGCTGCCCGTCCCTTTTTCCCTAAGTAGATTATGGGTGTTCCCAGAGCTTGCTTGGACAGAGGCGGAAGATTTATTGGCTTGGAATAGTGCCTGCGTGTAGGGCCGGAAGAAATAAGCATAGCTCTGTCTCGGAAGATTCAAGATATTAAAAATGTTTTGAGCCCTTAAAGGGGGATTTTTATTTATGATTTCAGTTTATATATGAATATAATGTTTCAAAAAAGAAAAAAAAACTACAAGAAAACAGAATACATGTCATCAGTAGAAACAATAGATTTGATTATAAATGGAAATTAAGTAAAAACAGTATAGGCATTTAAATATCTAAGTTCAGCAGTAGAGATTAATGAAAGATCTGAGATATAAACAGAAAAAAAAATATCTGGTAGAAGAAAAATTATAAAAATTGTATTACACTTATTTTGAAGTAAAAATACAACTAGGGGGAAAAAAGCTGGTAGCAAATAAACCTCTAATTGTTTTAAATCTTGTGTCAGCTCCTTCAAATCAAAACACTTCAAAGAAATGGGCAAAATGTTACATTATTATAAAATACTTTTTATTTGTTACAATAGCTATAAAAAATATCCAATGCTGTCGGAAACTTGAATTTTCTCTTCTGTTAAACAGTTTTCTCTTAAAAGCTTTCGAATGCCGTCGACGTGGCGTCCGTAATTCCATGATCTTCGACTTAGGTCTCAAACGATTTCTATAGAAAAGACGGCTTCCCGTCCCTTTTTCCCTAAATGGATTATGAGTATTCCCGAGGCTTGCTTGGACAAAGCTGAAAGATTTATTGGCTTCGAATAATGTCTGTGTGTATGAGCCGGAAGAAATAAGCAAGATCAGCTCTCTTGGAAAATATTCAAGATATTACAAGTTTTTTGCGAATATTAGATAGCTGTGAAAGAGGTCTTTTCCTTTATGATTTCTGTTAATCCAGACTGCATCTGAACCGATGGTCAGAACTCTAGGAAATTATAACGCATGTGAGGATTTAAAAAATATATATATTTGAAACCAGGAAGCATTCTACCCTTTTTTAAAGGAAAATACAGTATTTTATATATAACTGGCAAACTTCAGCCCTTTGTTTTTTTCTAGTCAAATAAACACACTTTGAACCGGAAATTTTATTTAAGGCAGTGAGTTACTTATTGGTCAGTGAGAACCGAAATTCCCTTCGCGAATATTAAATCTACGGGCTTGTGATGCATTCATATTTTTAAAATATCTCCTCAGGAAATTCATACTTTTAACTTATTTTTTCTGTCTTTTTTTCTTGAACTCCTTTTTTCGTCTTGAAGGTTGCTTCCTTTCTTACAAGGCAGGTCTCCATAAGCGCATACTCAGAAATTTTGAAAAAATTACAGAATGTTCTTCTCATGAAGATATATACGTTTATAAAAAAAATTTCTGCGGAACCTCGATACAACTTCGGTAAAAAATTATTAAAATTTCGTTTATTTGGCGATTTATCACCGGTTGGCGACGGAATGAAATAAAAAAAAAATTTACGCTTTTATGACAAATACTCTTTAACCCGTTAACGCCCTGTTTTTACACTTCTTTTAATTCCTCGACACCAGTTTTACCATGTAGTAATTCTGAGTTATTTAATGACTCAAAATTTGAGATTAGATAATGAGAAAAATTTCGTAACAAAATACTGGTATTGAAATTTAAAAGTTTTGTTCGGTTGTAGGTGATCTAGAAATAGATCGCTGGGCGGTAATGGGTTAAGGAAAAACTTTTTCATGCTGAACTTGTTTATGTAAATTTAACTTACATAGTAAATAAATTTTTATAACGACAATTTTTTTTACACACTTATATGTACATATAATGAAATTTAACTATTGTATTTTACGATTTAAAACAAAATTTAAATTGATTAAAATTGTTTCAAGCTCAAAAATAAGCTCGATTGTCAATTCAAGAAAAAAGTATTGTTGCTAGCGAAACAACGACTTCTTCAATATAGAAATGTATAACGAATCCGTTTGTCATCGGGCTTTTCCTTTTAAAATACATTTAAAAATTACTTGTATAACCGGTGAAACCGTTTAAATTAGAAAAAATTGTTGTATGAAGGATAAAACAATAGCAAAATTTCATTCAATCGGTAATAAATTGAGAAAAAAACGCGAGTGATTTATTTAATCTGATTTAGAGAATATTTTTAATTAATATTACTGCAAATGTACAGAAAGTTGAAAATGTTGAACGCAAAATGCAAACGATTCTGAACAAGATGGTATGGTATCATGAGTCCTAGGATTAATCCATTCGTATATTTTTTTAAGTTAATGACAATTTTACGCTTTCAAATTTTACAAAAATCTCATAGGTCTCATAACAAGAATTCCTTCAAACTCTTCGTTTACTTTAATATGCCTTACACATTCATATATTTTTTGTAATTTCGATTGTTAACTAAAAGTAAAAAAAAAAAAAAAGCAGATTTAATAGTTTAATAATACACATAACTTAAATGTCAGCTTCGCTATAACATAAAATGGATATTTGCTGATTCCAAAGCATAGAACATATTTTTTCAGTGATACAATTAAATAACTGCTACATGAAGCAGCTTATATACATTATACAAAAAATAATAACTACTATAACAAATAATTTATTTAAAAAATAGATAATCGATTTCAATTACCCTTTTTTGTTTACTTCTACCCGCGATTTTAATTTTGAACTTCAAACAGTTACCATGATGAGATTATGAAATAACCGATAACCAAGCGCAGTAAAGTTATAATGGCAAATCTCATACTGTCATTTTCATACGTAAGTAGCTGCATATTAAATTCATTTTAAAAATCCCAATTGTTATTGTTACTGTTTGCGTAAGAACGGCACAATATCTTTCATACTTCTGAAGTAACAGCTGTATGTATTGGTGCTGGTAGTTTTTTGCTTTCATCGACCCTGAAACGTAGAAAATCTCTCCTTACTTTCCTTGCTACCATGATGTGGTGCTGCGTTAAAAATAATCATTTTGTGTTTTAAAAAAAAACAGTCAAACAATCCTGATTTATCATACTCAAAGGTATTTTTAAAATCATTTTTTTTAAATTAAATTTAGGTATGTAATATATTTAGTAACAGTCGATCGTACAACAGCTGTACATTTAGAAGCTTTCACTTCGGTAATGAGGTGTTAAACCATATCTTTTTAAATTTTTTGAACCACCCAGAAAGGATAGAAATATTTGTTTCCAATTTTCATCAATAAAAAAAGATCATTTATCAACAGCGACACATAATCCCTAGCGGTGGCTTTTGGAACTATTTTTGTAGATTGCCCCCCCCCCCCGGTCTTGTTTAATCATCTTAGTAAATTTGGCTCTATTCTCGCAATTAGATCGCGGTACAGAACACCATGAGTACTGTCAGCTTAATTTTGGCCACCTTGTAATTTGGAAAAAAAATACATGATTTCGGTTTTACCTTGATTTACAAAACCAAATAGAATCACAGCTGAACGTATAATATATGTAGCACAAATTTTTGGTATCTAACATCAGTTGTGTATTCTCCATCAGAAAAGCATACATTTTAAATATCTCCGATAGATCCAATTTTCAATATCACAATACATTTTTAAAAAAAGCTTCAGTGGCTCGACCCATCTAAATTTGAGATTTTATTTATTTATTTATTTATTTTCAAAATGCCTTTAATATTAAATAAAAACAATATGCCTGAAACAAAAGACTTTTCAATCTTAATTCATAAATTACGGTCTTATTTAATCATATTAGAAAATTTGGCTCTATTCTCGCAATTAGATCGCGGTACAGAACACTATGAGTACTGTCAACTTAATTTTTTCTACTTTTTGAAAAAATACGTGATTTCGGCTTTACCTTGATAAACCAAATACAATCACAGCTGAACATAGAATATCTGTAGCACAATTTTTTGGTATCTAACATCAGTTGTGTATTCTCCATCAGAAAAGCATACATTTTAAATATCTCCGATAGCTCCAATTTTCAATATCACAATAACTTTTTTAAAAAAGCTTCAGTGGCTCGACACATCTAAATTTTTTTTTTTTCAAAATGCCTTTAATATTAAATAAAAACAATGTGCCTGAAACAAAAGACATTTTTTAGGCTGATTTGGAAAAATCACACCCTTCAAAAAAACATAAACTACTTAAAGAATTCGAGTAGGAAGTCTTCAGATATTTTACCCCCGTCAACTTGGCGTCTCCTCCATTGTATATTCTCAGTCCTCCGTAGCTTCATCCCATCCCCTTTTGAAAGTAGATTATTGAACATCTTAGGGATCTTTAGAGCACAAAAGCGCCTTTTGTTTGCCGCGTCAAAGAAAACTTAGAAATAAAGATAATATTAAAGAGATAAAGAAGAAAAAAGGAGTGATTACATTTTCATGCCACGTTTCATAAAAATAGTTTCGAAGAGATAAAATAATTTGATAAGGTATGAGTTAATGAGTCTTTTTTTTTCACTTTATTGTGCATGTGTATGCAATATATATATGAAGAAAAAACTCTGTTCAACAAATTTTAACAAAATATCGATTTTCCGATATACATTGCGTGTTTCCTAAAGATTTTAGTCTGCTAAAAAAGAAAATATTGTTAAATTTTTCTATCATCCTCCAATTCCAAGGAATTGAATTTTCAATTTTTAGACTATATGGGCATTTGTATGTATAGCAATTATGATAACATTGTGTAACATACCTTTCTGTTTCTAGACGTACATTGCGCGTTTCTTAAAGATTTGGGGACGCTAAAAAGAAAATGTCAAATTGTTCTATCACCCTCCAATTTTAAGAAATTTTATTTTCAAATTTTAGACTATAAAGGCATTTGTATGTATAGCAATTATGATAACATTACGTAACATATCTTTCTGTTTCTAGATGTACATTTTGTGTTTCTTAAAGATTTTAGGGTGCTAAAAAAGAAAATATTGTCAAATTTTTCTATCACCCTCCAAATTTAAGAAATTTTATTTTGAATTTTTAGACTAGATGGACATTTGTATGCATAGCAATTATGATAACATTACGTAAAATGACTTTCTGTTTGTGCATATACATTGCGTGTTTCCTATATATTTTAGGTGCTAAAATGAAAATGTTGTTAAATTTCGCTATCACCCTCCAATTTTAAGAAATTTTATTTTAAAGTTTTAAACTACATGGGCAATTGTATGTGTAGCAATTATGATAACCTTACGTAACATAACTTTTTATCTCTAGATATACAATCCTAAAGATTTTAGGGTGCCAAAAAAAGGAAATGTTGTGAAAAAATGTCTACCACCTTCCGATTTGATTTAAAATATTTTAACTATATCGACGTTCGTACAGTAATTATGTCAATATTACATTATCATTTTATTTGCGTTAAATCCGCAAACACATATGTTGACTTATTATTTCAATATAATATGTAACAAGCGAGTAAAAACACATTTTAATTTGGTGACTTTCTTTAAAAAACTTTTACGAATTTTCATACTAAATTTCATTCATGTTTATAAAGTCACTCTTGAATTTTCTAAAAGAAATAAATAATAAATAATAATAATTAGCGCTGTAACTTCGTAATCTTATTTTTCAGCTATGTAATCGTTCATTTTATCATTTATTTTATTACGAAATTCAAATAATACATTTCATATGTTACATTTAAAAATGCATTAAAAATTAGTATTGTTTTTGTAATTTTTTTTCTAAAATTTTCTATGCCGTATGAAGCATCCTCTAAAATTAAAAAATTACCACTGACATCATGTGAAACAGATACATTGTTAAACACATGTTACTTACCAAAAATCTTGAAATTTAAGTTTATTTAAAGTCGTCGTCAGATCAGATTAAAATCCAGAAATTTATGCACCTGCAGTGAGTCATTGGTTCGTCCGTTTGTAAGTTGGAATGCAAAACTTTAGTAGATTGTAGACTTAGATAATAAAAAAAAATGGAATAAGCTGTATATGATATCGAGATATAATAGTGATTGAAGGAAAACCCTCGCCGTGACAATGATAACCGATTCCTATATTGTTTTTTTCATATTTTATTTTATTAAAATGCCACCACCGTTAGTGGCGTACATTTTGGTGAAGCCTTTGCTGTATTTTAAAAAAAATTGAAGACCTATAGTGAATACCAATTTGAAATAAATACAATAACAGGAAACTTCATGAAATCAGATAATACTATAAAATAGAAAGCAATTTCCATAGTTTTTGCATATTTTATTCGAATTCTAATTAACTCTTTGAATTCTAATAGTGGATGTTATTTGTAATTTTGTTGCACTTTAATACAGCTTTCTCTGAAACATGGTAATTCAGTTTACTATTCTTTCGTACAAAAATGATATATAATAATTTTGTAGATCTTTGAAACATGCATTATATGAAAAATTCTGCTATAACCAGCTTTCAGATAACCTCTCAGGACATCTCTGCCGCTGGTGGGAGTAATACAAAATTCTTTAAACACTATATATTATGTGAGTATCAAAACAATTTCAAACTTTAAATTGTTTCGTGTAAAATAAAATTTGAAAACTTTTGCTCGCAGTGTTTCCAGTTCGCTAGTTTTTTTTTTTTTTTTTTTTTTTTTTTTTTTTAAGTTTAGATTTCTTGATTGCAATCATTTTTTAAAATGGAAATATTCGCCTTACTTAATGAAAAATTAAGTAATGCGAAAATAAGGGGAATTATACTATTTAAAAAATGATGGCAATCAAGCAATCTATTTTTTTTTTTTAATAGTAGCGGATTGGTAGCACTATTATAGTTACTCTAGACCAGCCATACTCAACCTTTTTTTCTCGCGAACCGCAAACATAAGTTTGCGATATTAAGTGGGCCGCAACACACATATAAAATGGTAATGAAAATAGTAATAAAATAGCATAAGTAGTGCAATAAAGCAATATAACAAAATGAATATTATCAGTAGAATTGAACATTTGTCGCGGAAGAAATTTACTACAAAACTTTCAACACCACTATTTCCAAACAATGAACTTCGTGGTAGATTTCTATTGCAAATGTTGTAGAAATATGCCGCGAAGTTTGTTGATTGGAAATAGTGGTGTAAAGATTTTTCGGCGCCAATTTTTATCGCGACAAACGTTCAACTCTAAAACTCAGCTTTAACTGTATTAATAAGTATTAGTGTATTAATAAGTATAAAAAGTATTAATAAGTATAAGTGTATTAATAAGTATAAATATAAAAAATAAGTGTATAATAATGCAGAATTTTCAAGTTTTAAAGAAAACAAAATCTGGAGAAATTTTCTCGGGAGTCTTTCGCTCAATGCAAAAACTTCTATTACTTTTTTAATGTAGATTTATAGTGCAAATTTAATAAATTTGGAATAATGTATATGATGAGTGTTAAAAATTAAGAAACATATACACCACTGTATCACAAACAGGACTGCGTGTAAAACGAACTTTAGACTAAGAAAACGGAATTTAAAATTTTTTAAAATAATTTTAGATTAATTATAAATGACAGGACAGATTTTGTATTTCCATGAAAATATATAAAACAGCAGTAAAGACCTTAAATTTGTTTTACGTACATCTCAATTTTATAAATTTGGATTAATGATTATGTATGTTTCTTGGGCCGTACATAAATGGTCACTGGGCTGCAGGTTGAGTATGACTGCTCTAGACATTCTTATTAGTATTCAGACGTATAAAGTTCCTTTTCCTGCCCTTGGTTTATTATAAAGAGGAAAGTAGTTTTACAATGAAATCTCTGAGGAGGAACGTCTCGTACACTGTAAAAAATGACCAATGTTTCTTATTTTATGAAATATGCTATAACCACGAACGAAAATATAATATAATCTTCTGAGTTATCCGAAATTTCAAATAGCGTGTTCCATTGTCTTTTGAATCCCCAGAAACGAATATATTTTCAAAATTTAAAGAATAATTTATAAAAACAAATTATTTTTAGCTGCCCGAATTTTTCAGAAACGTTTCCGAAGGTATTTTAGAGTGTATTAATTAGCGTCCTCAGGCTAGAATATCTGTTTTTCGAATGTCATCCATTCTCAAGTAAACGTTTTCAGCCGCATAAGTTAATTTATACATGAAAGAGTAAAGAAATAATCTTAATTTTAATGTTATTGTTAACGCTGTTAATTTTGCATGTTTGTCTGTTAAAAAATTTTTTGGAGCATGAAAATGTTTACTTCAGAATTGATAGCATTCGAAAAACAGGTATTCCAGCCTGAGGATACTACTTAATACACTATAAAAACCCTTCGGAAACGTTTCTGAAAAATTCGGGCAGCTAAAAATTATTTGTTTTTATAAATTATTCTTTAAATTTTGAAAATGTATTCGTTTCTGGGGATTCAAAAGACAATGGAACATGCTATTCGGAATTTCGGATAACTCAGACGATTATATTATATTTTCGTTCGTGGTTATAGCATATTTTCATAAAATAAGAAACATTGGTCATTTTTTACAGTGTAGGTAAACCGCTTCCCCATACTGAAATACGAGTTTTTCCTGTCCATTCACGATTTGTTCAAATTAGTTCGATATGATATATTATTTATTACTGATCATTAGCGTGCATTTTCAAATGCTCTTTTTTCGTTTTTGTCAGCAATTAACTTTATATATACAAACAGATTTTAACACCTTATGCTCCAACGGTACTTTTAAATACCATTAAAGGTAATTTAATATAAATTCTGTTTTATCCGTCTATTAATAAAAGTAGATGTTAGTTTTCACACAAAATACTTTACGCTATCGCATTTACAAAGCACAGCGAAACAGTCGAAACTAAATATTTTATAATGTGGTTATTTTCTTAACCCTTGACTTGACATAGGTGTAGTTTTTCTTTTATTAAAAAACAATTATATGAAAAATTGGCAACTAAAATAAACATTTTCATTTAGAGATAGGATTATACATTTATTTCCATTGTTTTTTATAAGAACTTCGTGATTTCCATAAAAGTATTTTTTTTTTTTTTATTATTATTTAATCTAATTTTCTTGCAAATATTTTACAAAAAAATTCTGTTATAACTATCAATTTATTAAATCAGTGTTAATGAAAAAACTTATATAAATGTCATATTATTATTAATATTATATAAATTTTCTAACATATTTTCAGACATTAAGGAAGATAATAATTATTGAGGTGGACCAATTTCTTGACTAATAATTTAGTTGGTCGTTTGGCTGCGTAGTGTCTAATGTCGTAAAGTCCCTTTAGGTACATGATTCGCCAAAATTTATAATTTGGAGAATAAAGCGTTAAAGAGTTTGCATAAATTAGAAATAAATGAAAGGAAAGGAAAGGAGTATTCGCTTGCTTCCTACAGGTTTGTTGAATATTTTCCATCGCCTTTTTCTCCGTAAATTCTAGTTATTTCTTTAATTGTGCCTTTTAAATTCATTATTTTTATTTTTATTTTACTGTTATTGTTTGTTATTTATTATTACTATTTTTATCTATTTTTTTTCATTAATTTTCAATATTTTCAATATTTTTCATGGTTTTTTTTTTTTTTTTTTTTTTTTTTTTAAGAATAACAAGCAGTGCCGGGGCCAGGGTGGGCTGAGCACCTCCTAGCAACTTCTAGAGCCCTCTCTAGACTTCATAATCTTCCAATACGAATAACATTATTTATTACATTTAAAAATTTTAAAACTTTATAATCAAAAGTTTTATGATAGTCGGAACTTGCTTTCTAGTTCTGTCTATATTTATATATCCTTAAAATAGAGGGGGAGAGGAATAAGCCGTGAGTTAGCTCCACCAAAAAATTTCCAAGATCCCTCCTACTTTGCCGACTGATTACAGCCCTGCTAACAAGGGACAGCGATAGTAAACATTTCTTTCCGATGAAAAAAAAAAAGCTTTATTGATATCGCCACAAATAATAATAATAATAATAGACAGAACACCGCTATTTCACATCATATAAAATTGATCATTTATCGCTGTCTTAGAAATTCACAACTATACAGACAAACAAATCTTGATTAATAGCAGTACCATTTTATGTACGACATTACGATAATTTTCAGTAAATAAATATGTATAAGTATGCATTAAAATCTTATGTTCTGCCATGCTTATATCTCATTTAATAAAATTGTATAGTTTCATTTCATTAATCTACATATATTGATTAAAATATAAGCCTCAATATATATCTTTAAAATTCTTGTTTTCAGTTTATAAACTTTTCTCCTTCAATATATTAAAGCCCACTTTTAATAGACAAATTTGCATATCTATACTATATTCCAAAAAATTTCGAAAATGAAAGTTTTTTTCAATCAAACATAAAGCTGCTTACATAAAAAAAATAAGGAGAAATTTGCAAAACCTCGAACACAGAAGTATTTTATTTAAAAACGCAAAATAAAATATAAAAAGAAGAACTTCTTCAATGCAATCTATTTTCCATCTTGAATATCTCAAATTCCATTATGCATATGCAAGAAAATTTCATTAAAAGATGAAAGGTGAATTACTTAACCGATTATTCATGCGATAATAGATTAAGAATGCATAAAAATTGGAAATTTTATAATTATTTATTTATATATATATTCAAAATACAAAGAGATGTTTTGTTACATTTAAAAAGCTGAAATGTCTACATATTACGATTTAATTGAATTATTTTGTAATTTTAAATTTATTTTATGTGATGAACGAACATAAGAAGGCATTATAAACTGGAAAAATGTTGCGATAATATAATATATTTAATTAAAGAAAATATAAAACTATATAGTTCAAATGTTTCTGCTATACGAGGAATATTTTCTGAATTTTTTGCAGTGTACTAATACTTGTACTTAGTATACTTAACATTACTATCTGCGATTGCCATTCATTTACCAACTACGAGTATTAATGTTTACAAAAGACTACGTTAGTTAAATATACTTTTAATTAACGTAGTATATTTAATTAAAGGTATATTTCTTTAATTACGTAGTATATTTAATTAAAAGTACATTTATTTAATTACGTAGTATATTTAATTAAAAGTATATTTATTTAATTACGTAGTATATTTAATTAAAAGTATATTTATTTAATTATGCAGTACATTTAATTAAAAGTATATTTATTTAATTGCGTAGTATATTTAATTAAAAGTATATTTATTTAATTACGTAGTATATTTAATTAAAAGTAAAATTAACGTACTACGTTATATAAATTACTTTACTATTTATATTTTGTAGGGTGCAAAATGATACGCAGATTACGTTATTATTTTTCCTTTTATTTCGATGTTGTGTATTGTTTTTTAATACTCTCTCAATTTGTATTATAGGTAAAATTTGCCAGTCAAAATGATATTCATCTTTCATAATCATTATTATTAGTAGTATTAGCACTATTATTATATAGTAATTTGCAATCATCCTTATATAAGATAGGTAAAATTTGGTTAGGTAGTAGGTTGATAGGTAAAATCTTATTATAATAAATATAAATCGTTTAACAATTATACATTACGACAACTTTACTTAAATATACTTTTTACAAAAATATTGTATTTGACAGCGTGTATCCCTCTGTATTATAAAGCAGAAAACATGTATGTAAGTAACCCCTACGTCATATTCACGGGGGCAACGACCTGATTAATAAATTTTCCTTTTATTGCATTTTTTAAAATTTCTAAATATCTCACATTTTCAATTTCTACACCGTTCAATAGCAAAAAAATTTATTTTCAAATGCAATGTGTTTGGAAATAGTATCTCAATTTACTGATTTTTTTATGGTTTTAAAATAATTTTCAAGCATGATTATATTTTTAAATCTACGTGCAATCCAATTACGAAAGATTAACCCGTTTGCACTTAAAACAATGTAATTAATTCAGCATTTGTTTGTTTCCATGTAATATTTCATAACTAAATTGTCAAACGAAGTTTAAACTTCTCTTATAATTAAATAAATAAAACACGATTTTAACACAAATGTAATCGAACTACGAAATGATCAGAATAATAAAGCTTGCTACGAATCTACGCTATTGCCGTACCCTATACCCGTGCGTGTATCTATCTATGTAAACCTCAAAAACTCGGAAACCACGGGGCACAGGGCTACGAAATTTGGCACATGGGTTGCTGGTAGGGGGCCCATGAACGATTGGGGCAAAAAATTCGAAAGTTTTAAATAGAATTTTTTTTTTATGCTTTTGACGAATTTTTGTTTTTTTTTAATGTTCAACCCGTAATCGCGCAAGTTCCAAATGTTTACTGCAATGTGAGATATACATTGTTACGTATGCCACGCTGCAATACTAAGAAGCTGTAGCGGATATTAAGATAATTCTTTTACCTCGTATGCAAATAATTAGAGATTATTTAATTGCGCTTAATTGTTACCTTTTTTTTAAAAAAATAAAGAAAAACATTTTATCACAAACATCAACAAAACTTTTTGTTCTATTTATTCCCTTATTCCAAACATATCGTTTTATCGTCTGCTGCCATAGCAACATGATAAATTAAATTTCATTAAAAAATATGCGCAGTAGTAGAAAATTATTATTCTACATATTACGTAGATACACTTGATTGTACTGATTTTTATTTTTAATTTTGATTTTAGAATTAAATTCCTGATCTCCCGTGCGTAGAACGGGTTAAACAGCTAGTAGTGAAATGTTTCACGATTGACCGCTGGCATGAGGCTAATATGAAACTGCTAAAACTATTTTTTCGGTATCGTTGTTGTGCAATCTAAGAAAGTGTTCTAAATGTAAAATATCTGTTCGAGTTTCCAATTAAAAATGATTTTCATCTACCTTCTGTATACCAGGTAGTATATCGAACATCTTTAAACCAGTTTAGATAGCCTGATATTTCATAAATAAATATTCACAGTTTATTTAATTAAAATGCATTGATAAAATATTAAAATGTAAGCCTCAGTACGTATCTGTAAAATTTTGTATTCAAATTCTAAAATTGTGGCCACCAGGATCTTAAAGCATTCATTTCACAACTGAATTTGCATATGTATAATAAAATTCTGGAAATTCGGAAAATGAAAGTTTCTTCAATCAAATCTAAAGGTGCATGCATGTATTAGAAAAAAAAAAGAAAAAGAAAAAGAAGAAGAAGATTGCAAAGTCTTGAACGCAAAAATATTTGATTTAAAAATAAAATAAAAAGTAAACTCTTCTTCACCAAATAAAATGTGGTGAAATTCATTTTGCTCAATGAATAATCTAAATTCCATTATGCTTATGCAATGAAATTTCATTAAAAAAAAAAGGAATATTTAGTCGATTATTCATGTTAAAATAAATTAAAAATGCTTAAATATGAAGAAAAAACTTAATCAATATTTATTATTTCCATCATCTATTTTTTTCATTATGTATTCAATATTATATAATTATAAAGTGATGGTTTTACTGTTAAATTTTACATAAACTGAAATGCGTACATACAGTAAAACCACGTTCAACAGTCAGCCCTTGGGACTTTATGATTAGTGACTTTTTAAGTGGAGTGGCACAAGCTAATTACTTTATTTGTCGTTGTAAAATTTATTATATTTATTTTTTAATGAGCATGATATTGGAACTTATTTATGAGCTTTAACATTAGCTTACTTTGTACTACATATATACCGGGTGATTATAATTAAAGTTACGATTTCAAAAATCGATAATTTTAAAACTACTGGTCAGAATGACTTGATATTTTAGCAGAACAATCGCGAGGCAATGGAATTTTGTTTGGCGAAGGAAAAAAATAGTTCCAAATTGTGCCGATAGATGGCGTTGTCAGGGTAATGTCAGGGGAAAGACCAAAAATGTATTCTTGAACCCTTTCCGGCGCGGAGTAAATTTGTTTGCAAAATGATGAAATAATAGACTGACACCAGAATTTACAAACGAATCCATTAGTAAGAAGAAACTTGCTTATTTTTCTGGTTCTCAATGAAAGGAAAATTTTAATTAAATACCGGGTGATTATAATTAAAGTTACGATTTCAAAAATCGATAATTTTAATTAAAACTACTGGTCAGATTGACTTGATATTTTAGCAGAACAATCGTGAGGCAATGGAATTTTGTTTGGCGAAGGAAAAAAAAAGTTTCAAAATGTGCCCATAGATGGCGCTGTCTGGGTTCACATTGTCTGAAGATATGCAAATTACTAATACGTGACATGCGCACCGCAGACATAGCAACCATAAAAATGCAGAGCAGCAGCTCTTTGCCTGAATGCTTCATCATGACTCTGACTATGAAGGAACGCGCTCTGCTCTTGAAGCTTTTTTATAAGAACGATGACTGTGCACTTACAGCTATTAGGAAGTTTCGGACATTAAAATCCATAAAAAGGTCCATTAACAACAAATGGTCTGCAAAAAGGATTGCTAAATTCGAAGAGACCGGTTCATTTGACGTTAAACGGGGTAGAGGAAGGAAACCAGTTTCAGCTGCGGCAGTGGAAGATGTGGCTACAGCATTACAGGAACATACTGACAGTGATGCTGGAATCAGCAGTGCAAGGGGGATTGGCCGAATGCTGGATATGCCGAACAGCACGGTGCGTAAAGTCCTACGGAACGTCTTACGCTGTTATCCGTACAAGATAACTCATGTGCAGGAGTTGCTACCTGCTGACCTGGAAGCACGTCAATCTTTTGCACTACAATTTCTTGCCCGGATGGAAGTGGACAACGGATGGCCATGGAACATTCTGTGGTCTGACGAAGCCCACTTTCATTTGCAAGGTTCTGTAAATACGCAAAATTGCTGGATATGGGCGACCGAGAATCCGTCCCAGCTACAGCCATTACCTCTTCAGTCTGAAAAGGTCACTGTGTGGTGCGGAATAACGGCAGCGTTTATCGTCGGTCCATTTTTCTTCGAGGAGATCACACCTGCGGGTCCCGTTACCTGCACAGTTACTGGCAAGCGGTATGAAGCACTTTTGCGTAACCATGTTCTTCCGGCACATCAACAGCGTCAGTGTGTGGATCGCATAATATTCATGCAAGAAGGCGCTCCTCCGCATATTGCTACTACTGTGAAGCAGCTACTGAGTGATAATTTCGGAGATGATAGGATCATAAGCCACCATTTTCCAACAACGTGGCCGCCACGTTCCCCCGACTTAAACCCGTGTGATTTCTGGCTTTGGGGGTACCTGAAGAATGTTGTTTATAGCGGGCGGATTCAGAATCTAGCCGACTTGAAGGCAAGCATCACACAACACACCCATTGCATTAGTACAGATACCCTCCGATCTGTTGTGGAGCATGCCGTTTTGCGCTTCCAATTAGTAGCGGAACAAGGCGGAGGGCATATTGAGCAACTTATGCCTTAATAATCAGTAAGGTGTTTGTTCCATGAAGCTCTTTTTTTTTTCATTTTTTGTCATTATCGCTGTCGTCGCTGTAAACACGTAGTCTTGTCTTTTCGCTAATAAATTTTTAGTAAATCTCTGAACTCTATTTGTTTCCTTTTGGCAACATCATTCCTATGTTTAACCCTTTAACGGGCGGTGGTCACAAAAAAGGACACCCAATTTTAATTCTAAAACTGACAAACGGCACCAAGAATATTTAATTAAAATTTTCCTTTCATTAAGAACCAGAAAATAAGCAAGTTTCTTTTTACTAATGGATTCGTTTGTAAATTCCGGTGTCAGTCTATTATTTCATCATTTTGCAAACAAATTTACACAGCGCCGGAAAGGTTTCAAGAATACATTTTTGGTCTTTCCCCTGACATTACCCTGACAACGCCATCTATCGGCACAATTTGGAACTGTTTTTTTTTCCTTCGCCAAACAAAATTCCATTGCCTCACGATTGTTCTGCTAAAATATCAAGTCATTCTGACCAGTAGTTTTAAAATTATCGATTTTTGAAATCGTAACTTTAATTATAATCACCCGCTATATATCACAATAACATTTGATTAGAAACGAAATATTGCAGTAAAAATTCCTCTATCTATAAATTACCACTACAAAATATTTATTTTACGGTTTTTATTAAATTAAATGTTATAGGATTATTAAAATGTAGAATTTAGCTCATAAAGATTTTTTTAAATATTAACTGTGATAGATAACAATTTTGGATAGAATCTCATTAAAAATGAGCATTTTTTATGTTCGTAAATATTTATTATATATTATTTTCATTATTTGTATGATATGTCGTATTTTGTGACATATTATTTCAAGTGAAAACAAAAATTTGTGTAAAAATAATTAGAAATTATTTTAAGTATAATATTAAAATTTCCTACGAAGTAGTTAGGAATTAAAAACGGTAAAAGAAACAACATGAAACGAATATATAATTTAGGAGTCTGATAAGCCAAGCACCAGTACTCTCTTAATAGATTGGGCGCCAGACTCCCATATAACACACTGTCATTCCAGAAATCTTCAAGGAATAATCATTTAAGTTAACTAATATCCTGTAGATGTTAAAATTGTCCTGTAGGCAGTCACAGATGGATGTCAAAATGTCACACCTATCGACGGCAAGAACCAATGTACAAGTCTAATGCGCACGTGCATCCGATAAGAAAATCAACAGAATTCAGGTTAACCAATATCCTGTAGATAAATGGTTAAAATTGTCCTGTAGAGAGTCACACATGGATGGTTAAAATTGTCCTGTAGAGAGTCACACATGGATGATTAAAATTGTCCTCTAGAGAGTCACAGATGTATGTAAAAATGTCACACCTATAGATATCCTGCGGAAAAATCATAGCATAACATAACACGGCAAGAACCAATAGAAGTCTAATGCGCACGTGCATCCAGTAAGATAATCCACAAGATTCAGGCTAATTAAGATCCTGTAGATGGTTAAAATTGTCCTATAGAG
This sequence comes from Maratus michaelseni, assembly GCA_963931845.1. NCBI lineage: Eukaryota > Metazoa > Arthropoda > Arachnida > Araneae > Salticidae > Maratus > Maratus michaelseni. Next base: position 60,417,386 of record OZ007594.1, read on the forward strand.
AATCACAGATTCATGTCAAAATGTCACACCTATAGACTTCCTGCGGATGACATTTTAAGACATTTCTGAAAAATCATAGGATGAAGTAACACGGCAAGAACCAATGTAGATGTCTAATGCACACGTGCATCCGATAAGAGATTCCACAGGATTTTCTATAACTTAATTTCCATATACTATAATATCTAGTGAATATCTGATAATTCTCATACGATATGGCAACTACAGGATCTGTAGAATCGCTGTAAGGACATCGAGAGGTAGAACGATTGTGATTGTTTGGGTACTGGATTACCAGAATGAGACGCCAGTGATAACAATTTATATGAGTTCTTACAGAAAAGTTCTTTTCTTCGTTATTTTTTTCAGAAAATATTAAAAAATGATGTTAGGTACAGTATCCCCACCTCCTTCTAAAAAAAACGAACAATGGCTATAACTGAAATTCTATTTAATTCAAAAATAAACCAAAAGTACCATTTTAATTCGTATGAAGTTCTTTATAATCATGTGCATTTAATTTTGTGATAAAGGACATCTACATATTAAACATTTCACCAACTTTCAGCAATTTTCAAACGATAAACACCCACTTTTGACACCATATTTAAGTTCCTTGGATCAAAACAGCCCGATTAAAAAAAAGTATAGTTTATAAAAAAAAAAAAAGGATTTTATAATCAAAAGTACCAGGAACATACAAATAGTTACCAGAAATTTTATAGAGCATTTTAAGTATAAAATAAATTTACTGAGCTAAATCATTTTCATTTTATTTTTTAAGATTTTAATTTTTGTTGATAATTTGATAACAGAACAACTTTATGGCGTCGAAAAATAAAAAAAAATTTTATATCTCGGAAGTTAAGTATTGTAATGAACTGTAAACTTACCCATCGATGTTTTTGACGGTTGTGGTTTGTTTTATGTAAAAATTAGTGTAGGTGATAATTCAATTTTTTTTTGTAAATAAATTTATTAATAGCTTGCATAATTAAAATTGGGTATTGTGATTTTGAATCGAAGAAATGCCTGTAATATATTTGAGTCTGCTCATTGTATCTAATTAAACAAAACTCCAATTGGATGATTTTTTGTGATATTTCAAAATTGCATTGCTTTTCTAAAATAAGACAATATTTCGAATCTAATGACACCTTTGGTGTGATTTGATCATAAAATGTCTAAGAATAAAGGCATGAGCATCTTGTTTATAAATATTGTTTTACTGACTGTATAAATGTATTTATGTTTTAAAAAAAGTCACATTAGTGGTCGGCAGGTTTTAAAATTTTAAATTTAGTGGTCCGTAGTGTTCGAGAGGTTAGCGTCCGACTCTCTGTTATATATATTGAAAGTTTGGTATTAGTTTGCTATGATCATGTTCAGCAGTGTGTTTTTATGCTTTGTTTTTAAAACAGCCAATGGGCATTAATTATCCACGAATGGAAACAGCCGCGCCTCTGCGGGTATATAATTGCAGAAAAAACAATTTATTGGACATTAGGAAAACTTAATTGAAATATTTTACACGCCTATTGGTATTTATTTCAAAATACCCACAGCTGACGTGACATGGGTAAAGTCCTTGGTGAAAAATCTTTTTTCCTAACTTATTTCATTGTGCTATGCTGTATGTTTGTTATCGAACAGATTCGTCACCCGTCCTCAACCATTTTGCTATCATGAGCGCACTTGAATTATATAACAGTCTTAGTGAGTGCACATTCTTTACAAACATATACATATTTATTCATATGTGCGTGTGAACATTACATAACTTCTGACATACACAATCTCATATACATAAATTTTGGATGCATATAAACATTTGGTTATGAAAATTTTCATGTGCCTATCGTAACAAAGCTTCATCAAAACTATCAGGAATGCGAATAATGAAACAACACCCAATAATGATATTTATTTTAGAGCAAGGGAATTTCCCTTCTTGGTTTTATTTTAAGAAATATTATGGAGATTGAGAAACTTATTTCCACCAAAGCTAGTATTAAATATGAATATTAAATACAAGCTGCTTAATATGTATATGTATTAATATATAGTAAAAAAGAAAAATGTATTTTCACATATAAATATAAAGAGGTTTCATAAGCTCAAGAAAAAGTGTCGGTGGACGCAAATGGACCCGCAGTCTCTTGGTTGGTGACCCCTGACCCAGCACTTTTTCACGTAACCCACTTTAAGAAACACTATTAGATTAAAATATTTTTATGTTACTTCAAAAAAAAAAAAAAAAAAAAAAAAAAAAGAAAAGAAAAGAAAAGAAAAGAAAACTTCAGAAAGAAAACACAACCATTTCTTTCTTTTCTTTCTTTCTTTTTTTTTTTTTTTTGTAAGTGGAAAAAATTTTGTTTTAGAAATGTTTTCTCTTTTAATATTACAAAAAGTGGCATTTTTAATGTCTTTTAGTGCATAAATCTGTTTTTTAATCTCTGAAAAAGTGCATTTTGCCTCTCCTTAAATACCTATATCCGACATGAGAAAAACTTTCGTTTTCTACAGAGGTAAAAAAAAAAAAAAAAAACGTGTTAAGCAAGTAACAGCTTAAATGATTTGAATAGAAACGAAAAAAAAAAGAGTTCGAAATTAAATATTTGCAAATAAATCTGTATTTCTGTTACCAAGTTATAATCTTTTTTTCTTCATTATTAATGCTTGTGATTAAGTGGTTCAATGTATCTAGGTATATGGTATATAAATAAAAGCTACAAAATGTTTGTTTCGTTATTTCTTTGAAATTATGAAATTAAAAATGTTCTAATCTTCCTTAAAAATGTTACTACAAAAAAATTAAACTTTAGCAAAAGAACACAAGAAACTCCCTTTTATCTTATCTTTTCTTTTTTTTTAGTACATTTGTTTTAAAAAAATAAACCTCTCCTATTTCAAAAATTTACTTTTTTTTAAATAATACCCAGTAGTGGAATTTTTAATCTCCCTTTGTGTATACATTTGTTTCTTAATTTCTGAACAAGTGTAATTTACCTCGCTCCCCTTTTAAACCTACGTCTGAGAAAAACTTTTTTTTCCACCTAAGTAAAAAAGATTATTCAACAAGTAACAGATTAAATGATTTGTAATGGGGACAAAAAAATAATTTCGGACATTAAATATTTGCAAATAAAACTGCACCACTAAAAATCTGTAATTATTTCACACAGTTATAATCTTTTTTTCTAATTTATTAAGGCTTGTGATTAATTGTGTCTTGTTACGTAAAGCACTATGATATGCAAATAATAAAAGTCACAAAATGTTTACGTTGCGTTTATTTATTTATTTTTGAAATTATAAAATTAAAAATGTACTAATGTTTCTTAAAATGTTATTTAGCAAAATATGAAACTTCAGCAAAAAAAGCAGAAGAATCTTTATTTATTTATTTATTTATTGTAATGTTATTTTTTTAATAAATAAACCTTTCCTATTTCAAAAATGTTTTATTTTTTAATAATACCCAGTAATGGCATTTTTAATCTCCTTTTGTGCATACATTTATTTCTTAATTTCTGAACAAGTGTAATTTACCTCTCCTTCTAAGCCTACATCAGAGATGGAAAAAAAAAGGTTAGAAATAAAGTATTTAAAAAAAAAAAACAAAACTGCACCGCTGCAAATTTGTAATTATTCTACCCGGTTATAATCTTTATTATTATTATTAATGTTCGCAATTAAGTGATTGATTGTATCCTGTTGCATAGAGTAGTATGATATGTAAGTAAAAGCCACAAAATGTTTAAGTTTCGCTCATTTTTTTGAAATTATGAAATTTAAAATACTACTTACCAAAAAAATGAAACTTTAGCAAAATATCACACGAGTCTTTTATTTTATTTTTATTTTTATTTATTTATTTATTTGTACATTTCTTTAAAAAAATAAAATTTCCTCTTTCAAAAATGTTTTTTTTTTTTCCTTTGTTTCTTAACGTCTAAACATGTGCAATTCAGCTCTCATTTGTAGGCTACATCAGAAAACATATTTTTCCTACTTAAGTAGAAAAAAAGTGTTCAACAAGTAGTAATAGCTTAAATCATTTGTAACGGAGACGAAGAAAAAAGTTGGAAATTAAATATTTTGCCTGCACTGTTTCAAATCTGTATTTCTTTTACCCAGTTATAATATTTTTTTCTACATTATTAATGCTTACGATTAAGTGGTTCATTGTATCTTGTTGTGTAAAGTACTACCATGTGTAAATAAAAGCTACAAAATCTTTCTGTTGCGTTCATTTTTTTTAAATTGGAAAATTAAAAATGTACTGATATAATATATAAGAATAATAGTTGTGACATTATTACTTAGAGAAGAGTACATTTCTTAAAAATATTACAAAGCAAAAATTGAAATTTTAGCAAGAGATCACAAGAATCTTTTGATTGTGTGTGCATTTCTTTAGAAAAAATTCTTATTCCAAGAATGATTACCTTTTTAATAATACCCAGTAGTGGCATTTTTAATCTCCCTTAGTGCATACGTATGTTTCTCTTAACTGCAATTCACCCCTCCTTTTAAGCCGACATTTGAGAAAACTGTTTTCCTTTTTCTACATCAGTAAAAGAAAACTTTTTTTATCTACATCAGTAGAGAAAAGTGTACAACAAGTAACCAGCTTAAATGATTTGTAACGGGGGTGGGGGAAAAAAGTCAGAAATTAAATATTCGCAAATGAAACTTCATCACTACAAATCTGTATTTCTTTTACCGGTTATATTTTTTATTCCTACATCATTCATGATTGTAATTTAAGTAATTTAAAATAAAATCATTTCTTGTAACTGGAAGAATACCGACATGGAAGACTTTTGTTGATTTTATGTAACTAAAGATTTTGATTCTCTGGAGTTGTGTGTTTCGTTATTTGTTTCAATAGCTGTATGTGTAATCTTTTGTATTACTACAAAAGTAATATATTTAAAATCGGCATTTTCATTGAAATTACTATATTAATGATAAAAAATTAAAAAAGAAACATTTTTGGCATCTCGAAGGATACCGATATGAAAGGCTTTCGTTGATTTCACGTGTAAATTTTTGTATTAATACAAAATAATATATTTAAAATCGGCAATTTCATTAAAATTACTGAATTAGTAACAATATTTAAAAGAAAAACATTTCTGGTAACTAGAAGAACACCAACACCCAAGACTTTCGTTGATTTCACGTAATAAAGGAGTTTGATTTTCTGGAGTTGCACATTTCGTTATTTGTTTCAATTGTTATTTGTGTAATTTTTTTTTTTATTACTACGAAGTAATATATTTAAAATCGGCACTTTCACTGAAAATAGTGAATATTTTATATATATATATATATATATATATATATATATATATATATATATATATATATAAACTTAAAAATATTCCTGGTAACTGAAAGAATACCACAAGGCTTCCGTTGATTTTACGTAATAAAAATATTTTGATATTCTGGAGTTGTGCGTTTCGTTATTTGTCCCAATTGTTGTGTATGTAAATTTTTATATTACTACAAAGTAACATTTTTAAAATTGGCACTTTCGTGGAAATTACTGAATAATTAGAAAAAAAATTGATAACTGGAAGAATACCTACGCAAGGGTTTCGTTTATTTCATATAATAAAGGATTTTGTCAGATTTTCTATAATATGCGTTTCGTTATTAGTTTCTTTTGTTGTGTATGCAATTTTTTTAATTTTTGCAGATAAGCATTTTTAAATGTGTCACTACTAAGACGACTAGTACTAGTACCGATCGAAATATTTTTCCTCATTTTAATCCACAACTTTCTGATTTTAACAAGAAAACTCAAAAATATTTTATTTTGTTTTCTGAACAAAAAAAAAAAAAAAAAAAAAAAAAAAAATACTTTTCCAAAACAAAATATGTTTATCTTTTTAATAATACCTGCAGTGATATTTTTTATTTTCTTTAGTGTGCACGCTCAAAGGAAAACAAATCAAATCAGTCAAAAAAAAAAAAACTTAAAAGGTACAAGCAACACGTTGCAGGAACACCCCTGTGATTTCAAGAGGATTTTCTGTAATTTGAGGAACTTGTCCTCTTTTGACTGGAGATGTTTAGAAAATGTTGAGTTTTGGCTAGCGAATATTTCCAATTTTGAACGAAAGGGACATACGTAAATATTCCGTTTCTAATACGAAAAAATGATACGCAGCAGTGTTGCCGGAACACACCTAACCTGTGATTTGACGAAAATACAGCTTAGAATAGAGTAGTTTTACAATAGTTTTGTGATTTTTTTCTCTTTTGTGGGAAAATGAGCATATTAGAGCGAGAAATTTCGTGTTTCAAAGAAATATAACCAATAGAAAAACACATCTTATCTCACAGATTTTTGTATGTTCACAGTTTCTTTTACAGTGTATAATTTTTTTTTTTTTTTTTTTTTTTTTTATAATCGCTGAACAAATAATATTATCTCCTTATTCTATGTCTGCATCTGACATGAGAAAAACTATCCTTTTACTTATAAGTAAAAAAGGATGTCGAACAAGTAACATGTTAAAGGATTTTGTAAGTGAACAAAAAATTGTCAGAAATTGAATAATTTCAAATAAAACTTCACCGCTACAAATCTGTGTTTCTTTTATCCTGTTATAATAATTTTTTACTACATTATTAATGCTTGCCATTATGTAATTTATAAGAAAACATTGCTGTTTAGCTGGAAGAATGTCATCACGTGAGGCTTTCGTTGATTTCATGTAAATAAAGGATTTTGATTTCTAGAATATGCATTTCGTTATTTTTTTCCCTTGCGTGTAGATTTTTTTCAATAATTGTAAAATAGTATTTTTTAATGTATTACTAGGAGTACTTGAGACAACTTATACTAATATCGATAGAAGGACATTTCACATTCTTATTCTACAACTTTCTGATTTTTTTTTAAAAAGTGACGAAATATTTTCGAATATGTTTCCATTCAAAAATATATTTACCGTTTTAAAAATATCTGCAGTGCTATTTTTCATTTCCTTTAATGAATAAATTTGTTTTTTTTTTATCTCTGAACCAGTGCAATTGTCTTCTTATCCTATACCTACATCTAACATGATTAAAACTTTCGTTCTCTCTCATATATATAAAGGCTGTTCAACAAGTAACAGCTTAAATGACTTGCAAGTGAACAAAAAAAAAATGTCGGAAATCAAATATTTGCAAATAAACTGCACTGCTACAAATCTGTATTTCTTTTACATAGTTATAATCTTCTTTTTTTTTTCTAAGTTATTAATGCTTGCGATTAAGTAATTTAGAAGAAAAACATTTCTGTTAGCTTGGAAGAATCTTGCACGCAAGACTATCGCTGTTTTCACGTAATAAAATATTTTATTTTCTGGAGTTGTGTGTTTCGTTATCAGTTTCAATTGTTATATGTGTAATTTTTGTATTATTTACTACAAAGCAAAATCCTTAAAATCGGCACCCCTCACTGCAATTACTGAATTAGTATGCATGTTAATTTTCATTCTGAGATAGCTTATTAAACCTTAACTAATGGCATAGGGTTCCTGAACCTGTATTTCATATATTCTCTATGTGAAATAACAAAATATACATGCCCAACACTTGATTGGCTGACAAACGATTTTGATGAATCGACCTAAACCACACTTGAAGGTCCGAATAACTAAATATCGATTAATGCGAAATAGGTGAGAAAACAGAATAAAGTAGCGAACAGACATCTATACACTTGAAAGAGTATACAGAAATATTTCGTAAAGTTTTTGAATGGTTTTAATAAACTGTAAATTAAAATTTTAATGTTTTGTTAAAAATTGCGAAGAAAGTTTTTAAAAGTTTATTTTATCATTATTATTATTATTAATCATACAAAAGGGTCATAACTTCATACTTTTTAACATTTACTGAACCTATTTTAGAAGTACCTGCACTCTAGTTAGGTAATTTTGTGAGATCGTTTATTATTATGAAGAACTTCATTTAGTGTTTGATTATAAAATCCTGACTCAGGGGAGTCATATAAAAAACAATTTATAACAACCCCTTTAGTGCTGCTAGCTTCAAACAAAGCGATGACATAAAATTAAATAAACAAACATATCAAATTTAAATTTCCAATTAAATTTCCAGCAGGACTGAAACTGCGCGTAAATTTAATAACACTGACAAAGGATGTGAATTAATTTTCACTTTGCTAAACAACTTATAACCAAACAGAGTGAAAAATGTTTCCATACCGAGGATCGAAGCAATATACCCTGGTATAGCGCACCAAGTGTTTTACCATTTAAGCCATCTAGACGACATCCAGTCTGAAATTTTTCACTTATACGTTGGCACTTATACGTACAGGTTATGCGTTGTATAGCAAAGTGAAAATTATTCATATCTTTTGTCAGTGATATCATATTTATTTTAACTGTAATCAGAGAATATAAGCAGTGGAATGGATAGAGTTAATTTAGATGATTTGAAACTAAACTCAACCAATAAAAAAAAAGGGGGGGGGGTCCTTTTCCAAACTGGTTAAATTATAACATATTTAACTCAGCTCACAATGACCTAACAGTTCCTTTTACTAGAAACTTAAAAAATCCACTTAGAAGATAACTCAAAATTCTAATGGAATCGACTAAAATTCTCTGTTTTCTGAAGTATAGAAATATTCACCTTACCAAACAGGTAAATCTCGCAACCGCTGTCTCTATCTGAAAACTGCAAATCGGAAACTACACTTCCAGTTTTCACGTGTCTAAAAGTCATGCGCAAGGGAACAAAATTACTCAAAATTCACTTTGGTGAGTTACAAAAACGAAGTCACTTGCTAAAATCTCATTATATAAGGTAGGTTCCCCTGTTATGGCCATGTTCCTGATATGACCCCCCCCCCCCCCCTATTAAACGTTAGCTATAAAAATACGTAACCCAAAAAATTCACTAAATGGCATGAGAATACCGTGAAGGAGCCTCCTAGAGTATCATATGATCACTTGAAATTCAGGTAGGTTGTGGAATTTGACGTCAATTTCCTATTTTATGTTTTTGGAGTAATCGCTTCTTGTTTTTATCTGATAAGTCTCGTCTTTTTTTATGCACGTTTTTAATTTTTTTTTTTTTATGAATATCATCATACTCTGTCCAGTGTTTAATGCTCTATCAATTGAGGCTGTTGTTGATGCTGTATATTTTACGCGTTGTTCAAAATCAAAAGATTTTGGTGAAAGCTGACTTGCTCCTGATATGGCCATACAGGGTGCCATATGAATTGCACCATGCAAACCTAGGATAAAGACATTTGTATTTGTCCCAATTGCGATAGGTAATTTATTTTAACAAATTTTTCAAAACTCTAAAAGGATTTTTTTTTTCTAAATAAAAACGTAAATTGTAACGTCAATTTTGAAAACAACTTCATATTTGAGGAAAAATTATGTTTCAAATCCACTTTTGAATAACAAAAATAATTATTGAGTATCATGTTTTACACCAAAATTGTTTAATTTAGCTGAACAGCATTTTTAAATAGAAGAAGACCACGATTTGTGAAACATAGAACAATGGTGGCCATATCATGTGCACATGTTCTTGATATGGCCATTTGGTAGACTTTTGCAATTCCGTTTTTTTGGAATAGTAAAACAATTTTCATGGGAAATGCAATGTTTTTTTTATGAAACTCCATTAGCCTAAAAACGTTGAAAAAAAATAAAACGGTTTTGATTTTTTTTTAAATGAAAAGAGGGAAAATTCTTAAACTTTAATATGATCATATCAGGGACACCCACCTTATATACTACACAGCCACATAAACTAATTATCATATCTTCGCAAAATATTCGTGACAACTGAATTCCATAGATCCTCCCACATGGAAAGTTAAAGGAAGACAGAATAGATATCTCATGCAGAAAACCATGCGATCGCAAGCAAAATGTATTCGCCTCCTAAAGTACACTTACTAATGACTAATTAGGCCTACTATTATAAATTGATTTAAAAACAATAAGCAGTAATGGACGCAATAACACTTAACTTCAACCACTAGTGTTTAAATCCCGATTATCTGGAATATATTTATCTCTTGTAACATCAGTACCTATAAAAAGGAAGAGTTTTGTAGAACATTTTAAATAAATTTAAATTGAAAATTAAAAAGCCTTTAGCCATCTTAACCACTCTGGTGAAATAAATACATGTTGCCAGTAAGACGATTTTTTTAATTACAAATTTTTGTCCATCGAATTTATTTATTTTAACTGCAATAGCTTTTCAATAATGGAACTCCAGATATATCCACAACTACCAACTCTCCCGGTTTTGGAATACCAGTATTTTTCACATAGAAAATTTTGCTTTGTTTAATCAGAGAATTCTGCGAAAATACTGATATTCAAAAATCCAGCTCTGCATATCCTCTTGATTATAATTATAATACCTTGTATTTTGTCACTTTGTTGTTTCACAGCTTTCAAATTTTAAAACTTTTATTTTTTTCATTCTTTTGAGCACAAAATATCTCTTCTTCTTCTTCTTCTTCTTCTTCTTCTTTTTATTTAAATATTTACAACATTTACTCTTTTGATAATGCCAGGAGTGGCAATTTTAATCTCCTTCTGCACACAAATTCATTTTTTAATCTATGGAAAAATACAATTAAATCATCCCTTACAAGTCTGCGTTTGGTATAAGGGATTCTTTTCTACTCAAAGAAAAAAGTGTTAAACAAATAACAGTTTACATGATTTATAAGTAGAGGAAGGGGAAAAAATCCGAAAGTAAATATTTGCAATTAAAATGCCAAAGCTTCAAGTTTGTAATTCTTTTACTAAATTACAATTTTGTTTCTACAATATGAATGCTTGTTACTTAAGTATTAATTGAATTGAAAAACATTTCAAGCAAATAAAGACCACCGGAGTGCACATAAAAAATTCTTCTCATAGACTTTGGGGAATGATTTTCGTTACTCCAGTCAACACGATTGGTGGAATAACCGATCTATGCAAATGACGTGTTAAATTTTATTACAGAGAAGTGAAAGTGGATTATATTTCCACGCATCGATTTTCATAGGCTCTGAGAAAGGTTTTTATTATTCCTTGCATCTTAGGATTAGTGGTGGAAACAGATTTATGCAAATGGGACATTAGACTTTTCACAACAACACTTAACTGCCGATGAAAGTACTATAAATGTGTTATTACAGTGCGATAAATGAATCAAAACATTTATCTTATTGAAATTGGGCAATACAACCCTGGATACATGGGGTAAAGGTGCCCGATATACTACCCAGTGTACAGATCGTAGATGAAAAGAGTTTCTAATGAAAAACTTTAATAGATAGTTTTACATTTAGCATATTTTTTTTACATTGCCCACCAACTACACAAAAAAGCATTTTTGGTAGCATAAGCCGCATGCCAACGGTCACCCGCGAAACATTTCACGATTTATATCGTTTCGCAATTTATATCATTTTATATCATTTATCAAGATTTATGAATGCGTGGTTACAGTAATGGGTCGTGGGGACGTTTCGGCATTGACCTAGAACCCGGTTCCTCTCATGAAGTTCCGGCAACGAAGCCGTCGAATTGCCTCTACGTCCGCCCAAGTGTCGTGTGGTGGTGTCCTGTACTTGGGCTCTACCGCATCTCGCAGCGTCCGCTGACTTCACTCATTTGGGTCAGGGTGAGAGGCGCAGGTAGGCTTCGGCCCCCGCCTTTCCCCAGGCCGAAGAGCGCCACCTTGGAGGTGCCCGAGTAAACCGGCCCTTCTTGGTCGTGTCCTCGTATGGATTCACTAGAATCTGGAATCGGCGGTGAAGTACGACTGCCTTCGGCAGCCGTAGCTTATCATTATCAAGATTTATATCATTTTATCATGATTTATATTCTGATTATGTCAATGTTTAAGCACTAAGTTCGATTACATATCTGCTAAATTCATCTTTTGTTTATTTATTTATTTATTTGAGAAGTTTTAACTGTGTTTGATAATTTGTTTATGAAATATTAGATGAAAACAAACAAATGCTTAGTTATGTGAATTAGTTACATTGTTTTAAGTGCAAACAGGTTAATCTTCCGTAATTGGGTTGCACGCAGATTTGTAAAAAGTCATGCTTGAAAATTATTTTTAAAACCATAAAAAATCAGTTAGGTGAGATACTTTTTTCAAGCAAAGTCGATTTTACAGCAATTGTCTTTCTATTTGACGGTGTAAAAATTGAAATTGAGCAACGTTTAGAAGTTAAACAAATTGAGTGAAATCAAAATTTATAAGTCAGTTCGTTGCCACCGTCAATATGACGTCTGCGTCACTGATTGACATGATTTTGATTTATTATATAAATTTTGATATATCAAATATTTTTTAAAGAACTAACTTCAAACACAATAACATACGAGTGGAAGTCAAAAATTAAGATTTTCTTGGGTGCTATTAACCGTGCTTTTATTCAAGATAAGCAATAAACTGCAAATATAAAGAAACAGGCTTACTTTATTTTTCTATGTAATCGCTAATGACACTGATGCATTTAATTAACGATTACGAAAGTTTAAAATCTCCTGTTAAAAAAATGTTTCTTTCGTACAAAAAGACTGCATAACGGCTGTCTTCACTTTTTTATTGATGCAGAGTGTTTTCCTCTGAAAAAAATTTCCATTCCTGGAGAGAAAGAAGTCGCTTATCGCCAGAGCAGAATTGCCCGGACGATGAACAAACCGCACTCTGACACACAGATCATACACTTTTATGAGCTGGTTACGAGCTCATCGTTTAGCACAACAGCTGTTGCTCCCTCCTTTGTTCACGATTGCAAAACGTGTCTGCTCTTTATAAGGAAAGTGTATGTTTACAAACAAACACTTCCGTCAAACAAACTACCAACTATATTTTTGTTTTAGCGATCATTGCAGGGATCATCAAGGTAGTGTAAACCAATCGTATTGCCGATATATTGATAGACCAATCAAATCGTAGATGTCTTATTTGTAGACCAATACGTGTACAGTAGGAATCATAAAGACGGACAGGTGTTGTGTCCCAAAGTAATTTTACCCAAACATATCAATTGATTTTTCTTTACTTTTGCGGGGCACAAATGCTCCACTCATCCGGCTTTTTTGCTAATACCATACCAGCGTCATTTGCATAAGCTTCACCGTACATCATCAAAAGATGGAGGGCTGACTCTTGCATAAAATTGAATTCTTGTTTTGCCCATTTCTTTAGAATTTCTCAGAAAAATAACAGTTTGAAAACTTATTTTTCAACCCCCCCCCCGCATAATTTTCTTGTATGTAAAGGAAAAAAAAAACATATAGAAAGGGATTAATGTATGAAGTGCATGTGACAATTTTAGTATTACTTCAAAATAATATAGTAGAAAATATCAAAGCGGAAGCTGCTTATAACGGAATCTTGCCCCTTTTACTTTACCAGCAAAAACAAGTTTCATTCGTAAGAAAAAGTATGCTTTCAAAAGCCTCACTAAAACAGAATATTTCTGCAGCCAATTGCAATTCGGTCTTCGCAGGTTTTACTGTATTTAGTATTCAAAATAAAACAGCGAGAAAATGCTAACATATCTTCCCCCCTTTTATGTTAAAAAATACTTCTTAAATATTTTCTCTTTTAATAAAACCAGAAATGGGATATTTATTCTCTTGTAGAACATGATTTTGTTTTTATCTCCTAAAAAGTGCAATTTACTCCTTTTTTTTATTATACCCAGATTTGACATGGGGAGCCATTCGCTTTCTAACATAAGAAAAAAAGCGTTCAACAAGTAACAGCTTAAATGATTTGTAAGTGGAAGGGAGAAAAAATTAGGAAACTAAATATTTGCAGATAAATTTTCAACGTTATACAAGTCTACAAATCTTTTACTCAGTTGTAATCTTTTTTTTGTTCTAGGTTATTAATGCTTGCAATTTAGTAATTTAAAAGAAAAACATTTCTGGTAGGAATAAGATCACCAGCACGTAGTAGAAGAGGATTTTGATTTTTTGGGAATATAATATGTTTCGTTGTTTGTTTTTTTTTTTTTTTTTTTTTTTTTAACGGGTTAAATGTATGGGGTATTTTTTGTATTATTACAATCCAACACTGTTATAACAAAGAGGAAGAAATTAAGGTGTTTGTTCGTTATAATAGAGTTTTTCGAAAATCCAATTTAAGGATGCTATATAATGAAACATAATAAAATAAAACAAAATTTTAGATGAAAGATTACCGTGATAGATGCAGTTTACATTTATGGACTAAAAGAACGAAAATAAATTACTAAGGGAAGTTTAACATTAATTTAAATGTCGAAGGATAATACGTAACTAGTGGGATGTGCCCCTCCCAAAACTTACTTCTATCTCACACAGGTTTCGCATACACTAAAAATAATCAGCACCAATTTATATCAAGGTCTAACTGAATCTAAAGTTTTATTAAATGTTGTATATCAGTTCTTGAGATTTGACTCGTGTAAAATCGTGTAAATCCTGCAAAATGCAGCATAGCAGCGCCACCTGTTGGGATATTTAGGCCGAAACCTACGCAACAACAACTTATGTGAACGTCTAACTGAATCTGAAGTTTGATGAAAACCCGTGCATTAGTTTTTTAGATATAGTTATCGTGATAATAATGAAAAAATAGCATGGCAGCGCCATCTGTTGGGCTATTTATACCAAAACGTAAGCAGCATCTATTTATGTCATGGTCTAACAGAATCTGAAGTTTGATGACATTCTGTGCATTAGTTCTTGAAATATAGCTATCGTAAAATCATGAAAATAGTGGAATAGCAGCGCCACCTGTTGGGATATCTACACCAAAACATAATCAGCGTCTATTCATGTCAAGGTCTAGCTGAATCTGAAGTTTGATGAAAATAAGTGCATTAGTTCTTGAAAGAGAGCTATTGCGGAAATCGCGGAAAACGCTGCATAGCAGCGCTACCTGTCGGGCGGCTTTTACTAAAAACTAATCAGCACCAAATTATATCAGGGACTAACTGACTATAAGGTTTTATTAAATTTCGTGCATTAGTTCTTGAGATAAAGCGCCCACAATTTTTTTTCACATACAGACAGACAGACAGAGTCAAGGACAGACATTTTCTAAAAACAATCAAATCGTGTTCAGGACCTTCTAAAACGTATAAATCCGTTGAAAACCGGAAGTCGAAAATTTTCATGAATCCAATATTGTCTTCTTGTGAAGATAGAAGAAAGTAAAAAAGACGTGTTTACCATTTATTTAGTAAATTGATCCTTTATGCTCCGATGGTACTTTTAAGTACCATTAAAAAAAAGTTAATATAAAATATATTTAATGTTAATAAAAGTAGTATTTACTTTTCATACAAAATACTTTGCTCGACACATTTAGAAAGCACAGCGAAACAGTCGAAGATAAATAATTTTTTAAATTGTTAATTTCTCAACCAGTTACATAGATCTAGATTTTCTCGTATTAAATAATGCATATGAAAAATTTGCAACTACAAAAATATTTCCAGTTACTGATAGGATCGCAATGCATTTATATACATTGTATGTATAAGAATTGCGAAATTTCCATAACCGTATGTTTTTGTTAATTAATCTAATTATGCTTGTAAATAGTTTACAAAAATAACTATAACTACCAATTTATTAAATCAATTTAATAAAAAAAAGTATCTAAATTTCATATTATTGTTATTATTATTATTATTATTATTATTATATAAATTTTCTAAATATACCATCGGACATTAAGGAAAGTAATTATTGAATTAAGACCTATTTCTTGATTCATAATTTGCTGTATAAAAGGTTAAACAGATTTTTTAAAGTATTCTGCTTCTTTAAGTTTTCTTTTTCCTTTTCCTTTTTCTTCTTTTCTTTCTTTTCTATACTTTTCTTTTTTTCTTTCTTTTCTTTACATTTCTTTTTCTTTACTTTTCTTTCTTTTTCTTCTTTTTTTTTTTTTGTGATATATAAACTCAGAAAGTGAATACTACTACAATTTGTTTGTGGAAAAAATCCAGGCAATTTAAGAAAAATGACTGCATAAATGGTTAAAAACAATATTACATGAGTTTTCATGGTATATTTTGTGTATTATTTTAAGATACAGATTTTACTGAATAATAGCAATATAAATTGGACCAGCATGAAAAAATGCTATTTTAAAATAATTGTATTCAATTTTTAAAAATACCTTTTAAAAACTGTATTTGTAGTTTAAAATTTAAAAATATTGTAACAGATGTTACATTTATTAAACATTTTTTTAATCCTTAATAAAGGTACACAAATAAATAAAATTGTTATTTAAAATAACATAAAAAAATTACCTACTTGTCATAAAACTTTCAAGAAAATATTATCGTTATAGCAACATTTAAAACTAAAATTAAAGTAACAGAAGTTAAAATTTATATTTTACAACTTCATAACGTGAAGAGGAATACAAAAATAATCGAAAAAAGGACAAGCACTCCTATTATGGAAAGAGGATGAAGGAAAATTTTAGAACAATTTTAAAGAGAATATGTGTTGAAAAACAACGTTAATCTGTCTCCTCTTCACATTTAATAAATTTTTTAAATGAAAAGTGCAACACAAATTTCTATTTAACGATTTCTTCATTTTAACGATAAATTTAACGGTTCGGATTCGTCTATATTTATTTCTACGTTGAATAATCTTCGTTTTAATGAGTCTTCCTCGATGAAACGACAATTTTAATGAATTTCATACACTTTAAACCCTTTTTTTAGCAACAAAAATTGTCAATTTTTTTCTCTGTGTAGTTCATCTATTGACCTATGTGTGCCGATGAAGAGTTTGATTTAGAGAAATTTAAACATATCAGTATGACATTTCTAGCGAGATATTTTACTAACTATAAATTTCACGTTCTCGTTTGTAAAATAAAGAATAATCAAGAATTCTGTAACAAAATCAACCAAATCCGTCTGATTTAGAGCGTGATTCTGATTCAAAATCATAATAAAAACGCGATAGTTACTTTAATTGAATCAAATATTGGATTGGATGTAGCGAAAAACACTTAAGATGCTTCTCAAATTCCCTGCTCAACAACGTGATACTTTCTGAAAAATTTTCTGACTTATTTTTAAACGTAAAGCCATAAAATTGGCAGATTTAATAATTGAAGCTATTTGGAATCGAATAGCGTTTACCATTTCTTGGTAAATAAATTAATTATCGAGTTATAAACGATTTTTGTCACACAACAAGTTTTTCTCCTTTCTCATGCTGCTGCACAGGGAATTTGGTTCAAAACGCTCACTTAGACAGCATTTTCTTAAAGATCTCATGCATTTACCAAAAAATGGAAAACGCCATTCAATTACATAGTTTCTGAATTGCCCATTTCATGCGTTTCCGAACAAAAATGCACTCTAAAAATACCTTTTTCAAAACTGAGCAAAATATACTTAAATCTGAGTATGTCGCATTGGTTCCGAATCAAAATGACTCAAGTTTGAAACATGTAGATACTCATTTCTGAAAACCTGCATACACTCAAGAATAAAACATAATGTGCTCCTATTTGAGTATGTCCATGTTTCAAAAATGAGTATGAACTGACTTCTATGTGCTCATTTTTGAGCATTTCCATGTTGCAAAAAAGAGTTTGAACTGATTTTAATCATTTTTTAATCTGTCCATGTTTCAAAACTGAGTATGAACTGACCTCTATGCGCTCATTTATGAGTATTTCCATGTTTCAATATTCTGAGTATTTCTGGTATTTCAGAATTGAAAGCATTTTGTCGTCCTATTTGAAGCAAAAAGTTTCATAACAACATGAAAACATCGATTTACTCAGATTTGAAAGTGTCCTTTTTTCTCAGTGTGAATTAAGAAATGTGTCAGAAAGTACTCTCTTTGGACTTGAGAAAAGCCTTTTAATGACATTTATTATGAATGGGTTTTTGGAACAAATGAAAAATCCATGCCACCGGCTATGTTCAAGAAAAGAATATATAATGCATTTATAAATAATTTTTCATTATTAAAAGTGCGTATTTAATGATCCAAAAGGAAAACATAATTAAATACTAATGGTTGGTAATTTTTTGAAAATTTAATAACGGAGTTTTATGCAGTTTTAATTTATCTAATGTGCTCTCTGATTCAATAATAATCTCGAGTTGATGATGGTTTTCAAGGAACCATTTGCAATCGTTAAATTGAGATTAGACTGTATTTATTAACTGAACGGGTGAGTGGGAAAATGATAACATTCTAGCTGATGTAAATGCTGCTTAAACACAAAAAAAAACCACTTATATATATTTATTAAAAAAAAAACTCTCAATTTTAGATAAATGTTCATCACTTTTCGATTGTAGATCTAGTCTATGAGGGTTCATCCTAAACATTTCAAAGAAAAGTACTGATTAATTTATTAGTTATTGTTAATTAAACTATTTCATTTCTTTTTCAGATTTTTGGAATGTTATCCTTTTTCCACTCACCCGTTCAATTAATCTCAGCCACTGTATCACATAAATAAAATCTTCAATAGGGCAGTTTTGTTCTAATACATATTCTCTGATATACGAAAATGGATGCAAAAAAAAAGTTACAAGGGTAATAAAAAACTATTTATTAACAACAGACGGAAATTACAAAAGGGAATTAATTGGCAAAATTACCGATCACTTTTGCACATAATCACCAAATATAGCTAAGCATTTATCTGAAAACAGGACCAACTTGTTGAACCGGCTTGATAGAAATCACTTCCCTGCCTATTCAGCCAGTTTTCGGCAGCTGTTTTCACATCACTGTCTGAACGCAACCTTGTTTCAGATAAGTGTTCCTTCAATTTCGGAAGAAGGAAATAGTCACTGGGTGTCAAATCTGGGCTGTATGGAGGTGGCTCCAGACTTCCCATGTTGCAGTAATTCCTGAGTTTGCCGAGCAGTATGGGGCCTGACATTGTCATGCAGAAATATGACACAATCACCCAACATGACACACAACATGACATGACATTCTCTGCCCATAAAAAACGAATCATGGCTCGCACCTCCAAGGGAAACTACTTTTCTAAACATCTCGTCGTTTCAATCGCTTGGACGTGTCTGCGAACTTACACTACCTACCCACACAACCGCTGTAAAACAGCTTGCTCCATCTGTCTCCACTCTGGGGAAAATATTCCTCCCATAACAATTAGTTTTTAAATACCGCTGCTTGTAAACTTTTTTTTCTTTTAATTTTAATCTACCCTCGTATTTTCTCTTTCAATAATATCAAAAATGGTATGTTTAATTTCAAATTGAGAATAAATTTGTTTTTTAATTTTCAAACAAATGCAATTCACTTCTTTTCACATATCTACACATGACAAGGGAAAAACATTCTTTTTATGAGAAACAAAATGGTGTTCAACAAGTAACAGCTTAAATGATTTGTTAGTGACCTAAAAAAAATGTCGGAAACTAAATATTTGCAAATAAAATATCATTGTTGCAGGTTTCTATTTCTTTTATCCAGTTAGATTTTTTTCCTACATTATTAATGCTTGCGATTAAGTAATTTAGAAGAAAAACATTTTTGGTAGCTAGAAGAACGCTAGCACGCAACTTTTTCTTCGGTTTCACGTAGCAAAGAGGATTTTTGTTTTATTCTAGAACAATAAGTTTTCTTATTTGTCTTGTTATTTTTGGCGCATATGTGATGTTCATGAGGGGATTTTTATATCACGACATTTATAGTAAAATTTGGGTCATTCGAACTGAAAATGTTACTTTTGGGCGAAAACATTTTTTTTAAAAAAGCGAACCAAAAACTTTTTTATTAATATCCACAGTTTATTTAATGATTAAGCTATTGTAAGCGAAGATACAGCTACGAATGATACAAAAACGCAATGTTTTGGTGAATAATGCCATGCTTATTTGGGATAGGATAAGAACTTTGATGTAAATATTAAGACGCCTCTAGAGAGTGTTTCATAAAAGATGGGCAAAACTTTAAGAGGTGACAGTACGCATCCAAACAAATACCTTTCAGCAAATAATGCATGGTCGGAATTTTGCATGGCGTATGCAAAATTTTGCCTCGATTAATACATAAAAGCGGCTGATCCGAGTATGCAACTGTCAATCGCGGTAAGAACGTATCGGAAGATATTGCCCTTCACCAATAGGGAAAAAGTTAATATGCATTTTATCTACGTAACTGCAAATAAAAATGGCTCAGAGGCTCAACGATTGTACGGAGAGCGACTTACTTTTGTCACTTAATCGCTTTTGTGTGTTTTTGCCTCGTATAACATCATCTTCGGCGCCCTCTAGCACCTTTGCGTTTTAATTCTGACCATACATTCTTCGATAAAAGTTGTTTATTTTAATGCATACTATCAGCTCATAAAGTTTTGATATCGCTTATGAAACACCCTGTATATGAGAATGGCGGCATATAGGATATAACATTTGATTGGATGAGACAATTTTGTACAAAAACGAGTCGCCAAGCAACCTGACGAATCTGCCATTATCGCACCAAGCTAATGTTTGTAAACTTGTCCCACTCGTCTAATCGAATTCGTTCAGGCAAGTACTGCCAAGTTCTGGAATGTAGGTTTGCCATAGTTTGGACAAAAACTCCTGCATGTTTGAGCCATGAATGTAGAGTGTTCCTTCAACATTCATGGTCTGAGAAGTACAGCCTGAGCATGCGCCTTGTGCGTATTCCGACGCTGTCATATAGATACACCCTAGTAAATATCTCAAAGCTGGATGTGTATTGTTTGAAAGATTATTTTTATTAAATAAAAGATTCATGCAATTTAAAACGAGGACGGAGATTACTTAAAGTTTATGAGCACTTCTAGTTCAATAAGACTACTTTAAAGTTAATGATAGTTGATATTGTGAACATCCACATTCAACAACTGAGATTAAAAATGAATGCCTGCTGCCTGTGTTTATTTGAATCAGTTGACGAATGCTACTACATTTTTGAAATTATTGCACAAAATTGCACTGTAACGGTGAATAAAAGAAAGACTTGTAACAGTAATTCAAAACAGATTATTTTTTAAATAAAACGTTTCATGAAAATTTTTTGTTTTGTCACAAAAAGAAATTTTCAGAGAAAATACTTACTTTATTCAATGAATAAAGTATATTTATCACATTCACAAAATAACTGAAAATGTTAATAGATAAAATGAATTATCATATACTACTGGAGTATTCAAGTATCCATCCGTTCGTAAAAAAAAAAAATAATAATATATAAAATTCGCGAATCGTCAATCTACATCACATATATATTCTTAATATATTATGTTATATAAAACCGATAAAACATTTTTTATAAATACTCTATCGAAAATTATATTACTTTGAACCTAAAAAAGAAAGTTTTCTATTGAATGGCCCATTTAGAAGGTGTCAATGAAAAACAGGTGATTTAACTTTTGCCTTAAAAAGTTAGCAGTGGAAAGGATGGCAGGAACTTTATTCGCCAAGTATTTTAGCGAGCCTGTCATTATCACTGAGCTAATGCTTGTAAACTTGTCCCACTTGTAAAAGTAATAAAATATGTAATGCAATCGTATTTAAATCATATATACACCGTGTTCCAAAACTTTAGACAATCAATAAAATTTGCATTAACATAAAAAGTAATAAGGTACAATAAAATTCGTGAGATAGGTAATAAATGAAAGCAGTTTTGCTGATATACACATATAAATTATGATCAAAGGTTTGAAATTATAAAATATACATTAAATTATATAACAATCTGCTGTCCCAAAAGTATAGACACCTGTAATTTTTTTGGTTTTACATTTATAAAAGTAACTAAAAACTTACTTTTAACATTTAATTGCATTGCCACGACACTTTATAACATCAAATACACGTTGTTCTATAGAATTAACTAAGCATTGAATTACAGAAGGAGGTATTTCATACCACGCTTTGTCAATTGCAATTTTTAAGTCATTTACACATGTATATTGCAACGATAAATAAGGTATCATATGACAAGTTTTGAACAAGCTTTTGATATAGTGTACATACATTTCACCTAATTACATCTTCACAATTGCTTGATTAAAAGTTGCAGTTAATTCAAAAATAATGAAAAGTTTCATAGATTGCAGCACGAAATCATCGCACGAGTCTACATGTTTCTTATTAATATTTAAATAACATAAATAATTATATACCATGTTATCTTAAAACAACATAATAACTTTGTTAAAATAGATGTGTCTGTCACGTAAAATAAATTTTAATTAAAAAAAATAGATAAAAATCTTATTATGCATTGTATAAAGTATCTTTTGTGTACAAAGAAAAAGAACTTGACACTCTTGAAGAAACATTTGCTCTTCTTAACAACAAAATAATAGGAAAAATAATAAAGCAACAGCACCTCTAACCAAAGATAAAAGCTTTGTTGTTTGTTTCTCTGTGCCTTTCAAAAATAATCAAAGTAAAAATAATTGAAAGTATTGACATATTGTGTATTTTTACTGCCGTCAGGTTCTTCTAAGAAAGAAGGAGAATACGCATTGATTTTTAGCGATAAAGTATATATTGTTTTCGTATCTTGAAGAAGAATTGTTATAAAAAAAAAAGATAAGACACTAAAACTAAATTTAACTGTACGCTTACTTTAAATCTGTTAAAATTTATAGATTTTCTAATTATAAAATTTAGTTTCCAAAATATAAAGGTATTTGATTTTAACTAAAATTCATAAAGATACAACTAAATGTAAATATATTGCTTGAAGGTGCGTAAAAACATACATAAAAACATTTAAAAGCACATTAAAGTCCATTTAAAATCAAAACGTTTTCAACCGAACTTATTCGATAATCATCAGTAAAAAACTAATGATCACAGTTTTTCACTGATGATGACCGAGTAAGTTCGGTTGAAACCAGTTTGATTTTAAAAGGTCTTTAATGTGCTTTTAAATGTTTTTATGCATGTTTTTACGCTCCTTCAAGCAATATATTTACATTTATTTGTAACTTTATGAATTTTAATTATTAAACAAGGTGGATTTACACTAAAATTTTAACGTTTTATTAAATTGTGATTTTAACGATAATAAAATATGAGTTTTCTAAATTAATGAGAAAAATGCCGCGATTCAAACCCATGACCTTGGCTTAATCTGTCAACGTTCATCCAACAAAATTATCCTGGACAAATTTGGCAGACACATTTCACTCAGGCAATCTTTTTACAATGACATGTGATCTGCTACTTGAAACAGTTCAACAGAACAAACCGCTGGTAAAGGAACTCCAATAAATGTTGGATATGTAATTATACTTAATTATTTTAACACAATCATAATGTTTGGTAAAGAAAAACTTAATTATTTTAATAAAATCATACCGAGTGATAAAGAGAAAACCTTTTCACTCAGCGGGAAAAATTACAACGGTTATGATTTCTTTAGCATACAAATAGCTTGCAATGTATTTTAATGTTGTTAAACTACTCCAAACATATAGAAATTGATATACTACATCACTAAGGTGCACTCCAAGATGCTCAGCATTAGAATAAGGTATGCATAATATTTATAGTTCATAAATGTTAGATATGTAATTATACTTAATTACTTTAACACAATCATATTGTTTAGAAAATAAATATTTAAATATTTTAACACATTTATACCGAGTGGTAAAGAGAATACTTTTTTACTCAACTAGAAAAATTACAACTCTTATGATTTCTCTTGCATACAAATTGTTTGTAATGTATTTTAATGTTGTTAAACTATTCCAAACATATAGAAATTAATGTACTACATCACTAAGGTGCACTCCAAGATGCTTAGTATAGAATAGGGTATGCATAGTATTTATCGATCATTTACAGGCACACAAGAAAGATTTCTGTTACACTACTGTCTATGAATGATAAAAGCGGAAGTTCGTTTTTAGTTGTGGTATGAGTTTTTTAGTTTAACTAAATTTTAGCATATTATGGGCTGTGTTTAAATTCTAGCAATAATGTACAGTGTTGCATAAAAGAATTCGAGTATAATTAATTCCGTTTTTTGACAAAAATTGTCAATACTGCACAAAAATTGACAATAATTGCACTCTGTTCTAAACAAACCTCTTCCCAAACGAAACTCCGGCATGTGTCCTCGATGCTTATAGCAGCGTGAAAAACGCTTGCTGCGAACGCGCTGAAAATCTTTTATTTCCACTATCCACCGCTATGGGGCACCAAATCCACATCTGAATTAGTTTTTTATACCTTAATTAGTTTATGTAAAGTTGAATGAATCAATTTTCGTAGAAATCGGGCCCTTCGTTTGAATCGAACAAATTTTATATGAAAAAATTTTTAGTTCCACTACCTACCGCTAGGGTGTGTACTCTGATCTAAAGAAAACTCTTTCCGATCGAAACTCCTGCACGTGTCCCTTCTGCTTACGACACCGTATAAAAGGCGTGCTGCGCGCACGCTGCAAAATCTTTTAGTATTAGAAAGGGAATTTTCAACTGTGTTTTGCGTTTCTTAAATGAACTAAATTTTATTATACTATGTAATATATATTTAAATCATATACAAGTATAGATCATATACAAGGCTGCACAAAACAATCAAATAGTTTTCTGACTACTGGTGGTAATTTTTGAAATTGGGTTTTCAGATATATTATACGTTTTCCAAAGTGTTTACTTTTAGGTATTACCTTTCATCCTATTTAACGGTGATTTTTCTTACAGTATTCTCAGTGTGTTGGAAAGTGTTTCATCATCTATGCTTGACGCATGATTTTTCTTTCTTGTTATATAAGAAAATTGCGTCGCATTCCATTTACTCAGTCGAAAATACAGGGCGCTTCGCTCCATCTCAAACGGAATTTTTGTTTATAACTTTAACAGTTATGAAGGTATTTTAACGAAATTATCAATAAACTTACATTGCTTTGGGTGAAATGTGCTGACATTACGAAAAGTGTTGAAAGAAGAGCGCAGTAATTATATCAGAGACATCGTATGTAATGTTCAATACATTATGAAAACACACTTGTTCAAATTTATTTAGAGATACATGGGGACCATCCCTTCCTCTTGCCCTCATATAGTTAGATTTTACACGAAGGAAAGTACATCTGCTGGAAATTTAATTAAAATACTTTACGTATTGTAAAAGGTATGAGCAAAAATCTGGTTTCGGATTAAAGAGAGGAGACGCCCTGTATTTTTCTCTATTAGGATACTAATTTCTGAATTGAAATTATTTATTGTAATGGTTTTACTACATCCTCTCTAAGTTTGTACGTCTAGTTAAAGGCCAGATTTTATATACCGGGTGCACTATAAATTCATTAAAACTTTAGAAATTCATTTAAAAGGAAAAAATTATGCTAAAAAATTGCGGCTTGCAAGGAATGAGATTAGAAAGAGGTGGGTTTTTTAATAACAAAATAAGTCGTGGTTCAAAAAATTACGTATATATGGCGCTGACATGCATAATATGAAGCATAGTAATGCAAATCAGATTGTCAATAAAATACCTCGATGCCACAGATTTTTCATTCGATGCCAGCAGTATGCTATCGTTTCCAGATTAAGCGTTGTTGGTTAAGCTCTTTTTCGAGAACGAGGAATCAGCAACCGTCCCATTGCGGAAATTCCACACGGAAAAGGCTCAAGATGAGAAAAGGGCCCGTTTCATGTATTGGAATACTAAAGCTTGTTAGACGTTTCTTAGAAACGGGTTTGCTATTACAAGCTTAATTTGGATACATCTGTTTCATATTATGCATGCCAGCGTCATCTATCGGCAACTCTTTTAACAATAACTTTCTTTGTTATCAAAAGAATTCGATCTCCCTCTGATACCATTCGTGTAAACCGCATATTTTTAGCATCATTTGTGCCTTTTTAATTATTTTTTTTTAAGTTTAACGAATTTATTGCGCACTTTTATAAGCGAAAAAATCTGTTATATTTTATAAAGTGTTATTTTTTGCACAGTGTATTTTAGCTGGATGAATATTTAAGGTAATTTGCTCAATAATGATGAAAGTTAAAAGTAACTTAAAAATAGTTAAACTAATTATGTAGCAATACTTGCACTGACTGTTGAATTATATTTTACTAAGTTTAAAACTGAATCGTTCTATAATTTATATTAAAATAACTGTTACACAACGACAACTTTTATTATATAATATAAAAAAAAAATTAATTCAGATTTCACCCACCATTTCAAATAAAATAACACACTCTTATTTAATTAAGACCCACATTGCAAAATAAAAGTCAACATTTTTACCAGAAGCTCGTTAAAAGCAGAGTGTAAACAAAAATAGTTTAAACAAAAAT
The DNA here is from genome assembly GCA_963931845.1 of Maratus michaelseni. Classification (NCBI taxonomy): domain Eukaryota; kingdom Metazoa; phylum Arthropoda; class Arachnida; order Araneae; family Salticidae; genus Maratus; species Maratus michaelseni. The sequence goes on from OZ007594.1 coordinate 60,443,768, forward strand.
TCTTGAGTCGCTACGTTCCTTCATTTAATTAAATTTTGAAGGCTGATGTAAATTTAGCATCAGAAAAATAAAATAAATACTAGCAATTTGTTAGTTTAACTATTACAAAATTAATTAAGCCTGCGCCAAAAAAAGATATTTTTTGTTGCATTTGATTAATATTTTCTGTATTTTTCATTATAAAATGCATAAAATGGAGAAATAGTATTTTAGATTGAATATTTGTTAGCAAGTGTTGAATGATTTTGTCTGATTTCCTAGAAATATATAAAAGTGTTTTTAAACACTTTTGAAGTATAAACGATACTATGGATAGATAGGTAGATTCACAGATATTTTTATGGTTTCATTCTTGGAATAAGTTTGGTTTACACTGGCTCTCAATTTTTTTCTTTCCTTCTTGCTTTTTTTTATAATTATTTACAATTTTTCTACAATATATTTTAGTGTTTTATATAGGTTTAACTCTAGTTTATATATATATATGTGTGTGTGTGTGTGTGAGTATGTATATATATATTACAAAATTTAAAATTCTATACCCTATTAAATTTATTCTATAAAAAATTTCTTTTATTAATATTCCATTTACAACCCTAGTTTATTAAAATATTCCCTTTCTTAAAAATATTCCATTACTGTCCATATTTAAAACACTTTTTATCCTAATCTACTTAAATTCACTTCTTATTTCCCGTGAAATAAGATGTAGAAATCACATTTCATAAGTATATTTCTTCTTAAAAAAACCCATTTTCTTAAATTCTTTATTATATTAAATATTTTCTATTTATTCCGGTAGTTAAATCTCCTTTAATTCTTTTAATCTGCGTAAATTCGCCATTTTCCCTTTCCTAATAGTCTACAAAATCATTCTTTTAAATTGTTTTGTAATCGAGAAACTTATATTTTCAATACGCAAAAGCCGAAATTATTTCATTAGTTTCCCCGTGCGTTTATTTTTCTAGGACATTCTAGAAAATTCTTTCCCGCCAAAAGCATCTGAGAGACGCATTTCTTCAATATTAATTCATCGCTAAAAGATAGTGCGAGATGAAATTGAGCATGCATTGGTTAAAATAGGTCACGTGTTACGGAATTGTTCTTCCGCGCTCCCAGCTTAAAATGAGCTGACGGAGGCAGATAGTAAGATGTTTTTTCCGTCGAATTGATTGTCTAATAAAAATTATGCTATCGTTGCAGTGAAAAATCATATATCTTGTAGAGTTCTAATGTTGTTTAATATGGAGATTAGCTAAGATCTTAGTTATGGAGAGTGAACTCTCCCCAGAAATTAATATGATGAAGTTTCAATAAATGGATTGTTGCTCAACGGTGTTCTTATTGCTACTATTTACACCTTCCTCGGCTACTACGATGTTACTCCATGACACGACTGCATTAAATAATGGGATGCTTAGGATATTTTTTTTTTTCATCGACCGCTGGATTTTTCTAAAATGTAACAGAATATGACATATATAAGCACAAAGATAAGTTAAAATATAACTTAAAATATATTTACGCAACGTATTTTGGATGAAATTGATGTATATCGGTAACGAAGAACACTAAAAATTATATAATAACAGTAAATGTAATAACTGTAAGTTATGTAACAATATTATACTGATAGTTAAATTAATATTTTACAAAGTTTAAAAGAGATTCGTTCTAATTTCTATGAAATAAATACACGCACAATGCCAACTATTTTTGTTTTAAATCATGAAAATTGCATTTTAGCTTTCAACCATTCAAGAAATATTAAGCTATACTAATTTAGTTAAGTGCCGCTTTGCAAAATTACAGTCAATATTTTAACCAGGCGCTCATTAAAAGCATAGCTTAAACATAAACAGAAAAATTCTTGGGCTACCACGTTCCTTCACTTAATTAGGTTCTGAAGGGTGATGCAAATTTGGGTTCAGAAAAGTAAAACAAATTTTTAATAATTAATTTAACTATTACAAAATTTATTATGTCTGCGCCATAAAAGGTTTTGTTTTTGTTAAATAATTTCCACAGTTTTTTTATTATCAAATGCACGGAATGGCAACATAGTTTGTTAGAATAACTATTTGCCTACAGATGTTAACATAGTTCTGATTGATTTCCTAAAAATATATGAAAACTTTGATTTATTTTGTACATGAGCATACTAAAAAAAGGTTTATGTTTTAAAATGTCTTCAGAAACTATTTTTGAGTGTTTTCATCATAGGTAAAACATTTCAACATTTTATATATTTTTTAACAAGTGTAATTTAAAGAATCAGTAAAAGAATGCGGAAAATTATTTTCTGCTCATTTGTGCTGTAGTAGTTGCAGAAACAGTTTTAGTTGCACACTCAATAAATATAATGGCCTTTATGTCTTATGGCACTTTATAGAAAATAGTAGGCCAATGGAAGAAAATTATGGAAGAATAATGGTTTTAAATGGGAATTTCGCCAAATTGTCCAAAATTTGGCGCTATTGTGGTAACTGTCATTAGTACTTTTCAACAAATACTCATTGTATTCATATGTATCCATCAATACATATTCATTCATATATATTTCATATAAATGCTGAAGTCGTAATGATGCGGGCAAAAATGCGATTAAAATGAATGAATGTTGCAACAAAGGAGCTATTTTTTTTAAATTAATGTTAAACAATCGCAACGTTATTTTTATTGGGAAAATAGAAGTTTTGGACGGATGTTTCCCCCCGCTTAGGGATCAATTCTTTTTTTAATCAATGCACAATTCATGTATTGCCCTCAGGAATACAGTAAAACCTCCATAACGGGCACTCTCGAATAGCGGACAGCTCTATTTAACTTTTCCAATCCCAACTCCCAAAAACTAAATTTTTGTATGTTTAACCTCTGTTTAGCGGTCTGAGTAGTTTTGGCGATAAAGGATGAAAAATGATTTTTTAACGAGAAAGAAAACGGGTGTAAAAAAGTAAAAAGGCCTCTAAATTTATCAGGGCAATGTATCACAAATGTTGTGACCACAGATAAATGTAGGGGGTGGCCTGGGGAATCCCCCAATTTCGCAATGTATTTTGTATCGATTACTGTTTGATTCTTGAGCCTTAATTCACATACATTATTCTAAGCTTCAAAATATGTTAACATCAGTTTCATCGTTTTCTGAATATATTGAGTTCTACGTATTCTGAATTTAGTGTCTTGTTTGTGATTAATGTTTCGAGAATGACCTCAAAACGAAAGCGATTATTTTTAAAAGAAAAATTTGCAATTGTAAGTGTAAGTGAATCTGAAAAACAGAAATTGAGTTTACGGATACTTGCCGAACGTTTTAAAGTATAAGTAAAACACTAGTGGGAGAGATTTTACAAAATAACGAAGAAATAAGGAATTTGTGGATTACTAACTATAACGAGAACACCAAAATGTGAAATTGAGGAATACTGATTCTATTCAAATTGATTATATAATTCTGAATTGAATTACTTCACTTCGCTCAAAAAAAAAGGGAAAAGGCTTTAGAAGTCGCCGAAGAACTCGGATTACATGAGTTTAAGGCTTTGAGTGAATGGCTGGAAAAGTTCCGGTCTCAGCAAAACATCGTTTTCAAAACAATATGTGGAAAAGCAAAATCTGTAGTTTTTAAAAAAGTGGAGGATTGGCATGAACGACTGCAATTAATTTGTGAAGGTTATGAGAAGAGAAACATTTTTAATGCCAATGAAACCGAACTCTTTTTCCGAATTTTTCCGAATAAGATTTTGTGTTTTAAAAAGGAAGAGTGTATCGGCGAAAAAATGTCAAAAGAGTGACTCACTATTTTATTACGTTGCAATGTATTAGAAAAATTTGAAATCACTCTTATAATCGGAAAATCTCTGAAGCCCTGGTGTTTTCTAAAGAATATCCAATTTAATAAACTTGGGGTTATGTGAAGAGAAAAGAAGTGTGGATGACCAGTTCTTTAATGATCGAATGGTTAACTTCCTTTGATAATTGGTTGAAAAAAAAAGTTACCTTGTTTTTGGACAGTGCAACTTCTCATCCAAAACATTTGAAATTAGACAAAGTTAAAATTGTGTTTTACCCCCACACACAACTTCCGTATGCTAGCCCCTTGATCAAGGCGTAATTCACAATTGTAAAGACTCGTACAGAAATCTTTTATTACACTATATTCTTTCAATGTTAGATTCTATGAATACACTTGAGAACTGTGTAAAATTAGTTAATGTCTGCGATGCCATAATTTGAATTTCCTCAACTGTAAAAAAGCATGTAACCGAAAGCGTACGACTATGTTTCAGAAAAGCAGGCTTTGTATTAAAAGAAAATTAAACACTTATTTCCGATAGAAATGAAGAATTAAGCGCAATAAGTGAATTAATGAAATGTATCAGGTGTGAAGAAACTGCCGAAATGTTCATCCATCAACATTGATGATGACCTACCGAAGAAGAAAGAGTTGACGTAGAAAATTATATTCCTTCAGAATCTTCAACAAAATCTGACTCTATTAGTGGTGATGAAACAGATACTGAAATTAGGGGATGTTTCCTGCAATACCGAGAATTTCTAAGCAAAAAATAGTGAGCAGTTACATTTTTTTTTAAGATTTAGAAGGATTAAAATTACTGATGGAATTAAAACTTCATATAGAAAAACAAATTACATGTAATCGCAAGCAAAAGCAAACTTTTGTAACAGTTTTTTTTCTTAAGAATGTAATAAACAGTAGAAAAATGCATGTAAAATATCATTTCAGTTTTATTGCTTAAAAAAGTAATTTTAATTTCAGATTAAATAATAGCGATCATATAATAGAGGTTCTCTGTCATATAAAAGCCAATTAATGAAACATTAAGCATTTTTTAGCGATTTTTTGAATATCTGAGGTTTTCCCGATAGCGGACACCTCGGAATAGCAGACAATTTCAGTGCTCCCGAGGTGTCCTTTATTTAGAGGTTTTACTATACCTATTCCAAATTTCAAAGCTCTATGTCAACAAGAAGTGGGTGAAGAATGAGTGACAAGATTTGACTGCCACGTACATACATAATTGTACGCTAAAAGAAAGCATGTAAAAATACACATGTTTTTTAATATACGAAAAAATAATGCTAACAAGAACGAAAATATACAATAACCTCTTCCCAATTATTCACGATTCCGAAAAGCGTTCATAATTGTAAGCTAAAAGAAAGCATGTAATAAAGTGCATAACGTTGCTTTACAAGACATGGCCTTGACAGAAAACTTCGCCTCTCTCTTTATTGATGAAAATGGCTACTTAAAAATAAGTAAACTAGTCACTGGGGACCACCATAATACTTACAAATCATGGATATGTATAATATAAAATATGAAAATAAAACATGTGTAAACTATTTATAAAATGCATTGCAATTCGAATAAAATCGTGGCTTGAATACGTCCTAAACTTTAAATGCTCTATTACTGAATTGCGTAAAAGAAACATCCTTATAACTCCAAAATTGATAATCCTATTAACTAATGGTTTACTCCGTCGGATTAAGCGTCTTATTTACAATTAAAATATATATTTAAATTGAAATTTGAATGAAATACAGAGTCATGAAAAATCGAAGAGTGTGGAAAATGTGATTACAAGTATATCGGCAACTCATTATCCGATCGACTTCATTCTTCATGCTAAATTTATGTTTTTTTATTGTTTTTTATATTCATGCCTTAAAATAAACAATTTCGGTAATTTGTATGTACCTCTTATCAGAAAGAATATTTCGAGAGTCCGAAAAAAATAGTTTCGGATAATCGAGGTTACTGAAATTCAAAAAGCTTCTTCCCATTATTACATACTAAGTACATACCAAATTTCAAGTCTCTATCTCAATTTGTTCAGGAGATAGAGTGTTTACAGGCACACACACACAGACAGATAGACAGCAATTTTTTTTTTCTAAAAATATGTTTTTCGGAATCTCCAGTGTCTGAAACGTGTAAAGCCGTGAAAAAAATTGTTTCAATTTCTAAAACGATTACAAGACTTACCCTATACTACGTATGATGAGTAAGTAAAAGGAGCGTTTGGCTATTTTCAGTTTATTAAAGATCCAAGTATTTAACTTTGTAATTAACTTTGATAAACGCACGTATTCATGTTTCTAGCGCTTTTACAACGTAACCGTGGAAAGTGTTTATGTCTTTCCACATTCAAAATAATTTGTGTTCATTATACACGGTCGATAATTGAATATTGCACAAACAATGCAAAACAATGGAGTTTCAGCTACAAAGCTTTTAAATTTAGTTTCAACATTTTAATTTGGAATATAACTTATTTGCATATATCCCTATATTAAGAAGAGTTTTCTAGCATCTTTTCTTCGCTTATAATCGTAAAATGTATATTTCCTTACATGCTGAATAATACATTGAGTAAAGCTGAAAATGTAACACGTACCTTATTATTGCACAGCCTATGGTTTTGGATGAAATAAAATGTACATTTTGAACCGATAATGACTTTTTTTTTCAACTTTTATATAGTGCAACACACGAATTTACAAAATATGAAATAATCTTAGCCTTTTCCTGTTAAAAAAAGTCCTAATGCTGCCCTTAGCCCTGTTTCTAGAGAATTCTCGTGAGAGTTGAAAAGAGTTTTTACAAGCCATGACGGTTCAAATATTAAATAGATTCCGAGGAATAGCAAGGTAGGTCAACAAGCCTTCTTTTTACCTTGTTTAGCAGGAATCAAGGCAACTACTTGCCTTGTTATTACAGAAGGCTTCTCAATTGTATAAAATACATTTTAATGTACTTCAGACAATTTTTAAATTAATATTTTTCAAAGTTTAAAAATTTATCTTTTTTTAATTCTTGGAAAAAAAATACTGCACAACGCACACTTTCTTTGTTTAATCTCGTAAGAAATTTCATTTCAACTTTCAACCATCATTTCAATAGTTAACACACTCTAATTCAATTAAGTGCCGCGTTTCAAAATTAAAGTCAATACTTTTATCAGAAAATGCTTAAAAACACAGTCTGAAAAAATAAAAAAACGTTCTTGAACCACCACGTTCTTGTACTTGATTAAATTTTAATGCTAATTTGGCTTCAGAAAAGTATAATAAATATTAACAATATGTTAGTTTAACTATTAGAAAATTAATTAAGCCTTTCCTTAACAAAGGTTTTGTTTTTGATTAAACGTTTCGACAGTTTTTCATTATAAAATGCATAGAATGGCTACTTAGTTTCGTATAAAATAAATATTTTTCAACAAATATTAAACATTTTTTCGTGATTTTCATAAAATATATGAAAGTTCATGTCATTACTTTGGGCATTAGCATAGAATAAAAAAAAAGTTTATTATTTAGAACGTCTGTCGAATATATATCTCACTGTCCTCATTGCAATAATGGTACATGCCATTAATTTACATTTTTTAATAAGTGTGTTTAAATAATCTGTAAATTATATTTTTATAAAACGTCGGAAACTGTTTTTCCCTTCATTTGTGCTGTAGATGTTGCATAAACATAAAAAACTTGACTTTCTGATTGTTAAAATTGAATATTTAAAAATAAGTAAAAGTCAGTTTTCGTGTTTTCTCATTTTATAATAACTCGAGTATTTAAGTCTCCACTTTGAAAAACACGCGGGTTCATATTTTTATCATTCTCTAACATACTTGAAAAGTGTTTATGATTAGGGTTTGGAGAATACGGTCACCAGGTCGACACTGGCGAACAAGATTTTTTATCTGGCAACTAAGTTACTTAATCTGATTAAAAAATAACTCTGAATTATTTGGCAAACGTAATTAGTTTTGATATTTCTCATATTGGATTAATTACTTTATAAGAACGTAAAGATATTTATTTTGTAGCATTTTGTAGCGGATTTTGTAGCATTCAGCTTTCGGGCCATTTGAATCATTCGACAATCAGTATTTTCCAAACATGCCATTTAATTCGGCCTTTGCAGTATCGCTTTTTTTTTTTTTTTTTTTTTTTTTTTTTTTTTTTTTTCGTTCAGCAATATATGATTTTGATATATATTATCAGAAAACTTAGTTTGTATTATATTTCAAAATTATGTACTATACTAAAATATGTACTATTCTAAACTATCTATGTAGCTAATTGTTCAAAACTATGCTTGTTATTATTTTTCCTCAATTAATTCATAAAACACTGCTCTTTTGAAAATCAATAACGGAGGAGAGGGAGAGGGGTAAATATTTTTTACTGGTGATTAGAATTTTTTGCTGACTACCAAATTTTATCAAATTTGTAAAGCCCTGTTTATGATATTTGTACGTCTGTCCGCCTTCTAACTCTTGTATATATTCTTGTATCTTCACTACATAGCTATATGATATTTATGTTTGTTATAACATGTTCCCTATTAAAAATGATGAGTGTAAGCACTTATATTGCGTTTACAGATACACCTAAAAATTTATGTCTATGAAATCATTTATGTCAAAAAATTAAAGTACATTATGGTCTATGGGTAATAAGTTTCCACTTTGAAAAACATAATTTTTTATCATGCATTTATCATATTTTTATCTTTTTCTAACACACTTGAAAGTATTTATGATGATAGTTTTGTCTGTCTGTTTGTACACCTGTCCACGCTCTAACTCTTGCAAATATTCTTGTATCTTCACTACATAGCTATATGTTGTTTAAGTTTGGTATAATATGCTCCCTGTTGAAAATTATGAGAGTATAGCGCTTATATTGCGTTTACAGATACACTTAAAAAATTATGTCTATGAAATAATTTATGTAAAAAAAATTAAAGTATATTATGGTCTATGGGTAATAAGTGTTTCAAAGTGTTTCAAATAATTGTAAAATTAATATTTTACAAAGTTTAAGGTATCCAGAGGTGATTTTCAGAGGTGATTTTTTGGAAATTTTTAAAATTTTCTCCTTATACCAATTTTTTGTAAGGACATTTAAAATAAAATTTTGAAAAATATTTAAACATTTTAGAAATTACACAGAAATATTTTTTTAAATTGAAAAATAGTCAAAATTATGTGAAAAATTAACATTTGTGCAAAACATGATAACTCAAAATCAAATCAATGCATTCTCATTTTATAAATTGCATAATAAAGAGAATAATTTTTTCTAGGACATAGATTGGCCGCATTATATAGCATCTCTATCGTAGAAGCTATGGCACTTGAAGTACTAATGTAATGAAAAATTCGTAAATTTTTTTGCAATTTTTTTTTACATTATACCAGTGTAAATATAAAACTAAATAATATATCATCATGATTGTAGTATATTCCCTCAATAAACATTTGTAAAATAAGTAAAAAAAATTTCAAGGCACTTCATGCATAATTTTTTGCTATAAGATGTTTTGCGTACAGTGAAAATCTGAAAAACTTTATTTTGAGAAAAAGCTAAACATAACTTTTAAAGGCGGTTCTTGCTATAAAAATAATTATTATTATGTAAAGGTTTAATTATATACTCCGTGTATTTTTTTAAACATATAATCCAATTTAAATGCTAAATCTCGAAAACAGAGAATGTAAACATTTCAGCTTACTTCGAGTTTGCAGAACGATATTTCCTGTTGTAAAATTCTTCGGCAACCTGCAATATATGTAACTTTAAACAACTGTAACTCGGGTTCTAATTCAGATACAGAAAAAATTAAAGCAGAATTCGATAGATAAAAGATCGGATTTTAATATTATTGCAAAAATGAAAAATCGATATTTTCATCGAAAATGACGTTTCAAAGGCGGGTGGATACCTTAAGGATACCTTAAAAGATGTATGTTTTATAATTTATATGAACTAACTACTACACAACGCCAACTTTCTTTGTTGAATGTCGGGGAAATTTCAATTGAACTTTCAACCACCATTTAAAAAAATAACACACCCTAATTTAGTTAAGTGCCATGTTGAAAAATTAATGTCAATATTTTTATCAGGAGCTCGTTAAAAGTTACAGTCTAAACAAATTATAGAAAAATTCTGGAACCACCACGTTCTTCCATTTAATTAGGTTTTGAAGGGCGATGTAAATTTGGTTTAGAAAAATGAAATAAATTGCAACAATCTGTTAGTTTAACTATTACAAAAATTAATTAAGGCAGGACCAAAAAGATTTTTTTTATGTATATTTGATTAATAGTTTCGATAGTTTTCCTTAACAAAATGAATAAAATGGGAACATACTATTTCGAATGAATATTTATGCACAAGCATGAATTTCTAAAAATATATGAAAGTATATTCGACCACTTCTGACGAGGTATACTATAGACAGATAGATAGTTAGACATGTTTTTGTGGTTATATCCTTGAAATATCTTTTCTTTGTCCTGGATAACACCTTTTTTTTCTTTTTTCTTTTGTAAATTCTGAATCATTTATAATTTTCTACAGTATTTTTAGGTTTTTATTCATTATTTAGTTGAGTTTAATTATATTTATGTTTGTATTTAAGTAGGTATATATATATTTGAGCAAAAATAAATTAAAATATAACTTAAAATATCTTTTATGTAACGTATTTTGGCTGGCTGAAATAAATCTATAGCAATAACCAAAAAAAAAAATAATAAAGCTAAAAATTACATAATAACTGTAGAAATACTTGTGTAACAATACTTACACTAATTGTTAAATTAATATTTTACAAAGTTTAAAAGCGATTTGTTCTGATTTCCATGAAAATAACTACGGCACAACGCCAACTGTTTTTGTTTAATAGTATGGAAATTGCATATCTACTTTCTATCATGATTTAAAATTAATAATAATAATAATAATAATAATAATAATAATAATAATAATAACCACGCTCTAATTTAGTTAAAAGCCACGTTCAAAATTAAGTCAATTTTTTTTTTGCAGAAGGTCATTAAAAGCGCAGCATAAACAAAGCCAGAAAAATTCTTTATCACCTACGTTCCTTTACTTAATTACGTTTTCTGAAAGGTGGTGCAAATTTGACTTCAGAAAATTTAAATTTATTTATAACAGTCTGTTAGTTTAACTATTACAAAATTAATTATGTCTGTACAAAAAAAGCCTTTCATCAGTTCTTCATTATAAAATGCAAGGAAAGGAAACATAGTTTGTCCAAATAAATATTTGTGTTCAGATGTTAATATCGTTCTGATTGATTTCCTAGTAATATATGAAAACTTTATTTGTTTACTAGCTAACCCACCCGGCGTTGCCCAGGCCTATGATTATAACCTTAAATATACCTAAAAATAAATGTTGAATTAATTTACATATATTTAAACGAAAATCTTTCTAAACGATCCTAATGCTGTGAGCCCTGCCTTCACTGTTAAAGATTCGTAGCAAACTGTCCAGTCATTTGACCGTTTTTATAGAAAATGGTTACATAACCGTAATTTAACTCTAGTCTGACCATAATATGGGCAATGATATGGTCAGACTAGAGTTAAATTACGGTTATGTAACCATTTTATATAAAAACGGTCAAATGACTGGACAGTTTGCTGCACATTTTTAACAGTATCCAGTAGCGTATACACCCTCGATTCTGTAGAAATTTTTATTTTCAAATGAAAATCTATCCAAACAAACTTAGAGTTGGGATCCCCGCTACTTTCAGCAACGTACACCGGATACTTATAGGTGTTAATATAATATAATATGTTAATATATAAGTGCTATATACTTATAAGTTTCAATTTCGCAAAAACGAACATACTCATATTTTTATCACTTTCAAAAATACTTGAAAAGTGTTTATGACTTCCGTTCGTTTGTCTGTCTGCCTGCACTCTAACTCTGATAAATATACTTTTGTTTTCACAATACTGATATATGATGATATATGCATTTTACTACACTTTTCCCCCTATTAAAAATGAAGAGTGCAGCTTTTATAGTGCGTTTACAAGGACATTCAAAATAATCTTAATACATTATCTAAGAGTGTTAATTGTTGCGTGTACATTTTAATGTATTTCAGACAATTATTAAATTAATATAAATGATTCTTTTTAAATTCCTGAAAAAAAAAGTTGTTCTTTTATCATTTTAAAATATTGGCTTATAAGAATATATGAAAATATCGACAAAACAATTAACGTAATAATAAATTACCGGAATACTCCCGGGTGTAAGTCAGTCCAAAAATTCCAGAGAAATAAGGTATGAGGCTATTAGGTTGAATATCAAGTATTTCTGAATAGTTTTCTTTGGCTTATTTAATCTCAGAAATCTTAATAAATTTCTGTGATTAAATAAAGCAAATATAACTAAATTCGGAATTATTTGTGTTAAAATTGCTATTCCTCTCGAATTTGGGAATTGATTTATACGCGGGTATATACAGTAGTAAGCAACAAAGTTGCTAAGTGTTTTTAATCGCCGTCGTGTCATAGAAGAATCCGGATCATGGAACGGAACGATTGTATTTGCAACAGTAATATTTATAAGTTAAGATTACGGAAATTCCGCATCAGTCACTAATACTACCATTATTAGAAAAAGGGAACAAATGCAACAGTCGAATCGTGATTGGCGTGAGTTTTTGCATCGTTTGGCGAGAAAACCCCGTTCTCGAATATCTGCTAGGCGTAGCGAGCGAAAATAGTAAGTTAATTTTAACACATGGGCTGAAAAGTTCCCGGTCTGGCACACAGATGGCGCTGCAATCGCCGAACCGATGCTTTTTTAGTAAATACTAACCTTTAAAAGGTAGCAGAAAAAAATGTCAGGACGATTCGCCGTGCGGATAAAACTATCCTGCGCCGTCAGGAGCCCACGGGGGTCGCCGACGCGCGTAACGACCATCGCACCCAAGCCTCTGAAGGGCTTTTAACGCACCAGGGCTTTGTCTCGCCCGGCGCTGCGATTGGCCTGAGGCCGCTCCCCACTGCGGACCCCCAGGTCATTTTACCAAGGTTGGTGACATAGGTCGTCACGGTAGTAACCCCACATCTCGGAGGAAACTTCCGCAGAGACGGAACCTTGATGAACCGCCATGGAACCCCCGACGACTTCGTTCGCGAGACCCCATAGGGGGAGACGGTCGCTAGGTCATATGTCGAGCTACAAAGCGGCTCTTGCTTTACCACAGCTCGAGGGGTGTGAGCAACCAACAGAGGTTGTCAGGTTCCCTTTTGCAGTGGATCCTGAAAGGGAAACGTTAGAGTGGTTTTAGTTGAACGAATTTGTTGATAAACAAAAAAATTGATAAACAAGAATTTCAAGAATTGTTATTTTGTTGGAATAATATTCCATACATGTCAACAGCATCTCTATCGCAGAAGCTATGGGACTTAAAGTAATAATGTAATGAACTTTTTAACTTATACCAGTGTAAATATAAAACTAAATAATATATCATCATGATTGTAGTCTATTCCCTCAATAAACATTTGTAAAATATATATAAAAAAATTCAATGCATTTCATGCATAATTTTTTGCTATAGGATGTTCTGCGTACAGTAAAAATCTGAAAAACTTCATTTTGATTAAAAGTTAAAAATAACTTTTAAAGGCGGTTCTTGCTATAAAAATAATAATTATTCTTTAAAGGTTTAATTATATACTCTGTGTATTTTTTTTAACATATAATTCAATTTAAATGCTAAATCTCGAAAACAAAGAATGTAAACATACATTTTAGCTTACTTCCGGGTTGCAGAAATATATTTCCGGTTGTAAAATTCTTCGGCAACCTGCAATATATATGTAACTTTAAACGGCTGTAACTCAGGTTCTAATTCAGATACAGAAACAATTAAAGCAGACTTAATTCGATAGATAAAAGATCGGATTTTAATATTATTGCAAAAATGAAAAATCGATATTTTCATCGAAAATGACGTTTCAAAGGTGTGCGGATACCTGAAAAGATATTTGTTCTATAATTTATATAAAATAACTACTACACAACGCCAACTTTCTTTGTATGAATGTCATGTAAATTTCAATCCAGCTTTCAACCACCATTTCAAAAAATAACACACTCAAATTTAGTTAAGTGCCACGTTGAAAAATTAAAGTAACTATTTTTATCAGGAGCTCGTTAAAAGTTACAGTTTAAACAAAAATAGAAAAATTCTTGATTAATTAAGTTTGGAAGGGCGATGTAAATTTGGCTTTAAAAAATAAAATGTAACAATCTGTTAGCTTAACTATTACAAAAATTAATTAAGGCAGGACCAAAAATATTTTTTTTATGTATATTTAATTAATAGTTTCGATAGTTTTCCTTAACAAAATGCATAAAATGGGAACATAATTTTTTCGAATGAATATTTATGCACAAGCATGAATTTCTAAAAATATATGAAAGTATATTCGACCACTTCTGACGAGGTATACTATAGACAGATATAGATAGTTACACATGTTTTTGTGGTTATATTCTTGAAATATCTTTTCTTTGTCCTGGATCACACTTTTTTTTTCTTTTTTCTTTTTTAAATTCTGAATCATTTGTAATTTTCTACAGTATTTTTAAGTTTTTATTCATTATTTAGTTGAGTTTAATTATATTTATGTTTTTATTTAAGTATGTATATATATATTTGAGCAAAAATAAATTAAAATATAACTTAAAATATCTTTTATGCAACGTATTTTGGCTAGCTGAAATAAATCTATAGCAATAAAAAAAAGGCTAAAAATTACATAATAACTGTAGAAATAATTGTGTAACAATACTTACACTAATTATTAAATTAATATTTTACAAAGTTTAAAAGCGATTTCTTCTGATTTCCATGAAAATAACTACGACACAACGCCAACTGTTTTTGTTTAATAGTATGGAAATTGCATATCAACTTTCTATCATCATTTAAAATTAATAATAATATTAATAATAATAATAATAGTAATAACCACGCTCTAATTTAGTTAAAAGCCACGTTCAAAATTAAGTCTTTTTTTTTTTTTTGCAGAAGCTCATTAAAAGCGCAGCATAAACAAAGCCAGAAAAATTCTTTAGCCGCCACGTTCCTTTACGTAATTAGGTTTTCTGAAAGGTGGTGCAAATTTGACTTCAGAAAATAATTTATTTATAACAGTCTGTTAGTTTAACTATTACAAAATGAATTATGTCTGTACAAAAAAAACCTTTCATCAGCTTTTCATTATAAAAACCAAGGAAAGGGAGCATAGTTTGTAAGAATAAATATTTGTGTGCAGATGTTAATATCGTTCTGATTGATTTCCTAGTAATATATGAAAACTTTATTTGTTTACTAGCTAACCCACCCGGCGTTGCCCGGGCCTATGATTATAACCTTAAATATACCTAAAAATAAATGTTGAATTAATTTACATATATTTAAACGAAAATCTTTCTAAACGATCCTAATGCTGGGGGCCCGGCCTTCACTGTTAAAAATTCGTAGCAAACTCTCCAGTCCTTTGACTGTTTTTATAGAAAATGGTTACTTAACCGTAATTCAACTCTAGTCTGACCATAATATGGGCAATGATATGGTCAGACTAGAGTTAAATTACGGTTATGTAACCATTTTCTATAAAAACGGTCAAATGCTTGGACAGTTTACTGCAAATTTTTAACAGTATTCAGTAGTGTATACACCCTCGATTTTGCAGAAATTTTTATTTTCAAATGAAAATCTATCCAAACAAACTTAGAGTTGGGATCCCCGCTACCTCCAGCAACGTACACCGGATACTTATAGGTGTTAATATAATATAATATGTTAATATATAAGTGCCATATATTTATAAGTGTTTAAGTTTCAATTTCGCAAAAACAAACATACTCATATTTTTATCACTTTCAAAAATACTTGAAAAGTGTTTATTACTTCTGTTCGTTTGTCTGTCTGCCTGCACTCTAACTCTGATAAATATACTTTTATTTCCACAATACTGATATATGATGATATATGCATTTTACTACATTTTTCGCCCTATTAAAAAAGAAGAGTGCATCTTTTATAGTGCGTTTACAAGGACATTCAAAATAATCTGAAGACATTATCTAAGAGTGTTAATTGTTGGGTGCACATTTTAATGTATTTCAGACAATTGTTAAATTAATATTTTACAAAATTGAAAAATGATTCTTTTTAACTTCCTTGGAAAAAAAAAAAAAAACGACTGCACTACTCAAATTTTATAATAATTATATGTACTATCTAATACAGCAGATATTAAAAACCCATCAAAAAGCAGTGCACGTGTCTAAAAGCTTAAAAAAAATCCTTCAAACTATATTAAATCTAGTCAATATGTATAAAAAATTTTTTAAAAATATTTTCTCCTTTTGATCCCAGGAATCCTCAGTTACTGATGTTCTGTTTTCTCCTCGCTAGTCAATCTGTTGAAAAATTCCCGCTTTTCCGTATTCCTAATAACACATGGCGCTATCTATTATCAATCTTTGCGTGTTTCATATCATTTCATAATAATTAGGTGAAATAGGTAAAATAGCGAATTGTTCAACAGAGTGACTAGAGAGGAGGAAACAGAACATCAGTAACTGAGGATACCTCAAACCAAGAGGTGAAAATGTTTTTTTAAAAACTTGTGTACATATTGACTAGATTTAGTCTAGTTTGAAGGTGTTTTTTGAAGCTTTTAGACATGTGGCACTGCTTCTTTATGTGTTTTAAAATAAAATAATGTCTGTTGTAAAATAGGTAGTACATATAATTATTATGTTGATCAATGACATTATATACGATCGTAGATTTAAAAAAAAAAAGAAAAAAAACACCTCAAACTTATTTTGTTTAATATCGTGGAAATGGCATTTCAGCTTTCAAACACATTTCAAAAGATATTCTAATTTAGTTAAATAAAACGTTGAAAATTTAAAGTAACTTTTTTTTTTCTAATCGGGAGCTTGTTAGAAGTTAAATCCATACAGAAAACAGAAAAAATCTTGGGCCGCCATGTTTCTTCACTTAATTAAGTTATGAAAGGTAATGCAAATTCGACTTCAGAAAAGTTAAATATATAACAACAATCTGTGATTTTAACTATTACAAAAATTAATTAAATTTGTTGAAAAATATTTTGTTTTTGATTGATATGTCTAGACAGTTTTTCATCATAAAAATGCTCGAAATGAGGACATAAGTTTGGTAAAATAAACATTAGAAAACAATTGTCCTCAAAAAGATATCTGCATATCGCCCTGAAATATATGAATGTGCATGCAATTACTTTTGACGTTAGTATACAAATAATAATATTTAATTAAACAATAAAATAAGCTTTATTTTTTCAGAATCTCTGCAGAAAATATATTTATTTGTTCATCATATGAATAGTGGAACATTTCAATATTTTACATTTTTTTAACAAGCGTGTTTATGAAATCAGTAAAATGTCGAAAGATGTTTTTGGAATGTCGACATCTTTTTTCCTCTCATTTGTCCTGTTGCAGAAACGGTTTTACAGGCTGTGTACTCAGTAAAGTGCAAAATGACATTTTACAAGACATGACCTCGACAAAAGACTTCGCGGCTTTCTTCGTTATTAACAAGAACGACAAATCATGCGTCAAGCATAGGATTATTAAACACTTTCCTACACATTCAGAATATTGTAACAAAACTTCACTGTTTAATAAGGTGGAATGAGATGTCTAAATAAACAATTTTAAAAACGCATAACACATTTGGAAACCCAATTTCAGGAATTATCATCAATAGTCAGAATTGTTGCGTATAGCTCTGTAAATGATCTATTGATTTGTCTATATACTACACAGTATGCTAAAATTTAGTTCAGTTCGAAAACGCATAGAACGGTTCAAAATTTCCTTCTCAGAAATTTCCGTCAATAAATGGAAATGTACTCCAGATATTTTGTGTAGCCCTGTATATTTTCTATAAA
Organism: Maratus michaelseni; assembly: GCA_963931845.1. Taxonomy (NCBI): domain Eukaryota; kingdom Metazoa; phylum Arthropoda; class Arachnida; order Araneae; family Salticidae; genus Maratus; species Maratus michaelseni. The sequence goes on from OZ007594.1 coordinate 60,461,623, forward strand.
ATTTATACACGACAAGTAATATAAAAAATATTAGATAAATTTAAAAACGCGTACCAATGAACCATAAATGCTATGTACACCATATTCTACAGTAAGCATCTTGTAGTGCTCAGTTATATATATATATATATCAATTTCAATATGTTTGAAATAATGTATTGTTGTTGTTGCTTCATATCCTCTATGTCCAGCGACAGCTAGACTTGTTCCATGAGGTTATGTACTTGCAAGAAATCCAGAAACAACAGAGGATCTCTATTTATGTCATCGTGGGTGAATTGGATGCAGTCCAAAATGTGGTCAGGAGAAGCATTCCCAGAAGTACACTTATTGCAAACCGGGTAAACTTTTTGTCCACCATAAAAAGCAAGTCCCCTCAAATGGCCACTAGCAAATCTGTATAAGGTTGTCTGAGATTTTCGGTCGCAAGTGAGACACAAGGATCCTCCTGGACTCGATCTTGTGTACCATACGTTTGCTGGAGGGACCTGCCACTTAACATTGTTCCTATTTTTCCTAACTGAAGAGATTTCACTGAAAGTCCAGACAGGGGCAGGGGGCGGGGCCTCTGAACCGCTCTTTGCAAGTTTATCTGCAGCCTCATTTCCTTGAATATCTACATGCGAGGGTATCCAGTGAAGATGTATTTCTCGAGTCAAATAAATCCGTTTCAGCATATTTAGAATGGAAATAGTAGTGCTATCACCCGCATTATTCCAGTCTTTTAGATGTTGGATTGCGCTCCTACAGTCCGATAGAATCCATACTTCACCAAAGCGCTTTTCTGCCAAAATGGCTTTAGCCCTACTTCAATGGCAATAAGTTCACTTCTAAAGACAAGGCAAAAGTCTGGATTTCTAATGCTCATCTTTTGTTCACCAGCTGGGGTCTTGATAAAAATACCACTGCCTGATTGGTTGTTTCCACCTTTACTACCGTCTGTGTATATTTTGATGGCATCTCTCGGTATTCTATCAATAACCTCAGGAGCTAGCTGTTTGAGAAGTTCAGGGATACTTGAACTCTTGGTCACTGGGATAAGCAGTTCAGTATGAAAAAAGACCCCAGTTAATCCAACAGAGGGATCAATACTGCACTCAAGGGAATGACCCTCCACGTTTTTATTAATTATATCCTGGGAGGGCTGTTCTTCTTTTAGCCTTTGATTATTTTTCCACTTCTGAATGAACTCCGAAGTGCGATTCTGGTTACCATAACTAATGAGTTTCTTATAATATTTGACTAGACAAGTGTCTCTTTTCATACTTAGAGGTTGAAGATCCGCTTCATATAGTACTATGTCATTCGGGCAGATGTTTCTTAAGCCAGTTGTGATGCGGGCAGCACTCAATTGAACTTTTTCCAGTTTCTGATGATTAGAAGTTGAGGCGCTTGAATAGATAGGAAACCCATACTCCAATATAGGTCTTATAAGTCACATGTAAGTAGTTCGAAGGGAGTCAGTACAGGCACCCCAGTCACGCCCAGAAATATATTTTAGCAAGTTCAGCCTTTTTTGGTCTCGAAGAACAAGGTTTTCAATATGTTTATTGCATGTGAATTCAGGATCTAGAACAAATCCCATATACTTGGGGTGCTTTTCCTATGTGAGTAGTTGACCCCCCAAAACTTATCTGCGGTTTGTAGTTGTAGAGCTTTTTGTTAATGGTGAAAAAAAGTGACAGTTGATTTCAGAGGATTAAAATCTAATTTATGTTGTTCAGCGAACCCCCACAAGTCAGAGAGGACAGCATCCCACTTACTTTCTAGCATCTTAATGTCTGAGCCCGAGGCCCAAACAATAATATCATCAGCAAACAGTCCAATTTCACAATTCATAGATACCACCTTCTCAGCACCAGTCAAATCCATGAGTGATACTGAAATAATGTAACATCATTAAAATACATTGCAAACGATTTTTACCATAGACCATAATGTAACTTAATTCTTTTGAGTGTCCCTGTAGACGAACTAAAAATGCTACCTACTTCGTTTTCAGTACCGAACATGCCATGATAAATACCTATAACAAATATCAATTGCATTACAATCCGACAAAATTCTGCAACGATTATAAATATTAAATTCCAAACCATTCGATCGGGTAGTTTTTGCGCTGTTACATGCGGACGGACAGATGGACCAGACGATGACTATAAGAGTGCTACGTATTTATATAATTACGAACGCACCTAAAAACGAACATATTCATATATTCATCACTTTTCAACCACTTGACCAATGTTTATGATTTTCGTTCGTCTGTCTGTCTGCGTTCTAACTCTTGTAAATATAGTAGGAATTTTACGATACTTATATGTATGTTATTGAGGTTTATTGCAGCATGTTTCCTATAGAAAATGAAGAGTGTAGCTTTTGCAATGTGTTTGAAAGTATATTAAAAATATTCGTGTACATTGTGGCCTATAATCAATACTTGTTTGAAGTACATAAAACATATACTTCAGACAATTGTTAAACTACTATTTTACAATGCTAAAAATAATTCGTTCTAATTTCTCCGAAGTAAGTATTACAAAAACATTTGTTTGTTTAATAACATCGAAATTGCGTTTCAGCTTTGAACTACTGTTTCAAAAAATAACACGCTTTAAATTAGTTAAGTGCCGTCATGGAAAATTAAAGTCACTATTTTTAGTAGAAGCTCCTTAAAAACACAGTCTAAACAAAAACAGAAAAGATCTTGAGCCTTTGCGTTTCCTTTACTTAATTAAATTTTGAAGGGCGATACAACTTTGACTTCTGAAAAGTTAAAAATATATATTAACAATTTGCTAGTTTAATTATTTGAAAATTAATAAAGACTGTTCTTGAAAAAGAGGGGGTTTCGGGCTCTCCAACATAGTTGAAAGGTGTTTATGAATTTGATTTGTCTTTCTGCCTCTAATTCCTGGAAATATATTCGGATTGCCATGAAAGTTTTTATAAATTATTGAAGTTTAATATGCAACAGTTGCATTTACAACTGATGACGCTCCGGACCGGAGACGAAAACGTTATTGTATAGTGACATTTTTTATGAAAACTGTTGGCCATTTTTTTAATGACTCATGTTTTTAATGACTATCTATATAATGTCTGCTTGTAAAAATTTGATATATATAAATATCAATATATATATATCAATATATATATATTAATATATATAATCAATATATATATATATATATATATATATATATATATATATATATATATATGTTGTTTTTTATTTATGAAATACACACATTAACTTATTTAAGATATAATATATCTTCATATTATTTAATATAGAATGTTTGGTATTCAAAGTGAAGTGTTCAGCATTTAAAGTTTGTTTACAAGGACATACAAAAGAATTCCGCTACATTAGGGTCTATGGGGTTTCTTTGCGGTACATTTTATTGATGCACGAAATTTCAAACATGATGAGATTGATATGCATTACTGTGATGGAATACAACATGTTGTCTCAGGAGTATAGAAAAAATAGTATTTATAGTTCGTTTACAGGGAAACACAAAAATTCCATTACATTACAGTCTATGGGGAAATATCATTTGCAGTGCATTTTAATGATGTTGTGATACAACAAACATAATGAAATAACTGAAGTGCACTACAACATCTTTTATATAGATTATGGAATGTATAACATTTATCGTTCATTTACAGAGACACACGAAGGGATTTAGTTATAGGGCTGCCCCAACAGTGGCTGAAATATTATGCTCTCAAAGCTGGAAGATGGGAGGTGCTGGGTTCAAACCCCTGTCGCGCAGGTCGACCTAACCGTTCGGAGTTTTCCGTGGTTTTCTTCGAACATTGCCGTAAATACCGGTTAGGATCCCTTAAAAAGACCCCCATGGAGGGCACTCCCCCCCCCCTCCGGGCCTATATCCCGCGTGTAAATAATATGCCGTCATAAATCAACCATCCAACCAACCAGTTATAGGGCTGACTAAAATCAACAACTGCTGGATGTGCGTTTTCTGCTGCAATATACATTTTTACACTTATGTGATTTTGAGTGTATTACGTGGTGTGTATGAACTCTATAGATATATAAATTCTATAGATGTTTTAATTCTATCCGTGGTGTGTATAAATTCATACAGTGTTACACGAGATAATTTGCACACATTACCGTATATGGACAGTAATTGCTGAAAAAGGATTTTTACTGAATAATGTTTTATTTTTTAATTGCTTTTTTTTTTAGATAATCTAATTTCATTCTAGGGAAAATGAAACTATTTCATAATACTCTGTTACTGTTGCAAACTTTCATAATCTATGCCTGATCCATGATTTAGCGTTCTTATATATTAATAGTTTCAAAAGTTTTCATTATAAAATGGCATAGAATCGGGATGTAAATTTTAGAATGAGTGTTTGCGCAGAAATGTTGAAGAATTTCACATGATTTCTTAGGAATATACACTCTAAAAAGACATTTTCAAAACTGGGCAAAAAATACTCAAATCTGAGTATGTCGCATGGTCAAAATGGCTCCGAATCAAAATGACTCAAGTTTTAAACATCTATATACTCATTTATATAAACATACAAACACTCAAAAATAAAACATCATATGCTGCTATTTGAGCATGTCCGTGTTTCAAAAATGAGTATGAACTGACTTCTATGTGCTCATTTTTGAGTATTTCCATGTTTCAAAAATGAGTTTGAACTAATTCTAATCATTTTTGAGTGTGTCCATGTTTCAATATTCTGAGTATTTCAGGTATTTCAGAATTGAAAGCATTGGATCGTCCTATTTGAAACAAAAGGTTACTCAGATTTGAAAGTGTCATTTTTCTCAGTGTATAATACTAGTATATTTAACCCTTTTTGACGTCAAAGGCAAATATTATAGATAGATATATAGATGTTTCCAATAATATCTTTGCTTTGACCTTGTCCTTACATTTTTACTTTTTTTTTCTTTTTTTTTTTCAATTTTTCAATTATATATATATATATATATATTTATTTATTTATATGCACAAAAAGATGTTAAAATATAATTTAAAATAGTTTTTACACAAAGCATTTTAGTTAGTCGAAATTATTCTATCTCAATAATGAAGAAAATTAAAACATGAAAACAGCAAAAATAATTGTGTAACAATATTTGCACCGATTGTCAAATTTACATTTTTCTAAGTTTAAAAGTGATTTATTTCTAATTACCATGAAATACCTGCTGCACAACACCGACTTTCTTTGTTTAATATTACTGAAACTGAATTTCAGATTTCAACCAACATTTCAAAGAATAACACACTGTAATTTCGTTAAGTGTCTCATTGCAAAATTAAAGTCAAAGTTTTTACCATGAATTAAAAGCACAGTTTAAACAGAAACAGAAAAATTCTTATAGCCACCACGTTCCTTCACTTAATTCGGTTTTGAAGGATGATGTAAATTTAGCTACAGTAAAATAAAATACACATTAAAAATCTGTTAGCTTAACTAATACAAAATTAATTAAGTCTGCGTCAAAAAAGATATTTTTGTTGTATTTCAGTAATAGTTTCGAGAGTATAAAATACTTAGGTATTGCGATATAATCTTTTAGAATAAATATTTGTGCAGAAATGTTGAAGATTTAGATTAATAGTTTCGACAGTTTTTCATTACAGAATAAGTAGAATGGTGATATAGTTTGGTAGAATAGACATCTGAGCTCAAAAAGTAAAAAGAGACAAATGCTTCTTAATCTAGGAAAATATAATCTAACCATAAACAGAAATATACAATAAGTTCTTCCGAATTACCCATTAATCCGAAAAGCGTTCTATATCTTTAGAAACCTCAGAAAATAATATATATATATATATATTTAGATTTAAAGAAGCATTTACAAAAACAAAGTTTCTTTTGCTGCCACTGTTTTTTTAGAAACATTTCCGAGTAGTTTTACTGACCCATCATACGTATAGTAAATTTTAAATCTGGATTTTGACGGATTTACACGTTTCAGACACTGGAGATTCCGAAAAACGTATTTTTAGAAAAACAAAATGCCGTCCGTCTGTGTGTCTGTATGCCTGTGTGTCTGTAAACGCTCTATCTTCCGAAAAAATTGAGATAGAGACTTGAAATTTGGTATGAACTTAGTATGTAATAATGGAAAGAAGCTTATTGATTTCCAGTAACCTCGATTAACCGGAACTATTGTTTTCGGACTCTCAAAATATTCGTTCTGATAAAAGGTATATAAAAATTTTCGAAATTGTTTATTTTAAGGAGTGAATATAAAAGACAATAAAAAAACATAAATTTTGCATAAAGCATGATGTCGATCGGATAATGAATTGCCGAGATATTTGTAATTCTATTTCCCACACTCTTCTATTTTTCATGACCCTGTATTTCATCCAAATTTCAATTCAAAGATATATTTTAATTGGAAATGAGACGCTTAATCAGATGCAATAAACCACTAGTTAAGAGGATTATTGTTTTTGGATTTCTAAGGATGTTTCGTTTAAGGAGTTCAGTAATCGAGCCTTTAAAGTTTATGACGTCATCAAGTCACAATTTTATTCGAATTGCAATGCATTTTATAAGTAGTTTACACATTTTTTATTTTAATATTTTACATTATGCATATCCATGATGGGTAAGTATTATACGGTGGCCCCCAACGACTAGTTTTATTATGCATTAATCAGTTTTCTCAACCCGAAATACATGTTTTTCGGATGCTATTTGTTCTCAAAAAAATATTTTCATGTTCAACAAACATGTCTTACAGACAAACATGATAAATTAACAATTATTAATATTAACATTTTAGCATTAACATTAATATTATTTTCTAACTTTTGCACGTATAAATTTCGTTATGCAGCTAAACATGTTTCATTGAGAATGAATAGCACTGTAAAAAGCGATATTCCGGTTTGAGAAAACTGATTAATACACTATAAATACTACTCGGAAAAGTTTCCGAAAAAAAAAAACAAGTTGGAAACTGTACGTCAAACGTGACAAATGAGGTGCGTTCGTACTATAGCTAGGTATATAAATAATCAGATCTTGATGATTTTTAATTCTGTGAAATGAACTATATCGTCTGCAGATTCATGTCTGTCATGAAATAAGTATCTCGGTCGCTTGATGGTTAAACCTCGGTAGCTTCTATAACAAGAAAGAAACATTTTTTTTAGTTCAAATTTCTTAATAAATATTTTTATTAATAATTTCTAAAGTTTTGATTCGATTTTCAGAATATTTGAAATTATCGACAAAATTCTGCAAAGATAATATATCTTAAATTTCAAATGTCGGAGTTACCATATGAAGCATAAAATTGCCATTTTGTTGAAATCGCGCAAACGAGGTACGTATATGACATCTGTGCCTGAATTTATACATGCAAAGACTAACAAAATAATATTAATTTTAATGTTAATTTTAATGCTGATAATTATTGGGTTTGCCTGTAAAACATATGTGTTTAACATGAAAATGTTGGGTAGCATTAAAAAAAAAAAAAACTATATTCCGGGTTGAGAAAACTGATATTAATACGCTATAAAAACCCAAAAACGTTTCCGAGATTCAGTGTCAGCAAAGGAAACTTTGTTTTTATAAATTCTTCTTTAAATCTCGAAAATATATTGGTTTTCGAAGTTAATAAAGATAACAGATGCTTTTCGGAATCGTTAGTAACACTGATTGAGATTATTATATATTTTCGTTCACAGTTACATTATAATTTCCCAGATTAAAAAACATCAGCTGTAAAATTTTAATAATCTCATTATCAGGTTTTTTCTTCCGATTTTACGCGATGGTTTTCTTTTTTATTTCCTTTAAACAAACAAACAAAAAAAAAACTTTAAAATGAAGAAAGATATCTTTTTTTCATGAAAATGTTCATATTCAGTTTCATTCCACAATGTCGATAAAAATCTATAAAAAAGTATTAAATCCGAAAGATCTTTTGTGGTTCTATTTAACTCTTTAGAAGCGATATTGTCAGGTGATTAATCATTCCATCACGTCTAGTCAATAATCATCCAGGTGACTTGCTTTTGACATACATTATCTAATCCATTTTCTTAAATGTAGTCATTAATCATCCATTTAAAAATCCATTACACCATAAAAAAAACTTTTATGCATACATTGATTTTTTTTTCCTTTTAGCACAAAAAAACAAATTTGAATTTAAATGTTCAGTAGAAAGTTGTTCTTTTATCATTTTAAAATATTGGCTTATAAGAATCTGTGGAAATATCGACAAAACAATTAATGTAATAATCATTTACCGAAATACTCTCGGGTGTAAGTCAGTCCCCAAATTCCAGAGAAATAGCGTATAAAGCTATAGGTTGAATATCAAGTATTTCTGAATACTTTTCTTTGGCTTAGTTAATCTAAGAATTCTTAGTAAATTTCTATGATTAAATAAAGCAAATATAACTGTAAAGAAATATTTGTGTTAAAATTGTTATTCCTCTCGAATTTGGGAATTGATTTATACACGGGTATATACAGTACTAAGCGACAAAGTTCTTAATTGTTTTTAATTTTCGTCGTGTCATGGAAGCACCCGGATTATGGAACGGAACCATTGTTTTTGCGACTATAATATTGATAAGTCAAGATTACGGAAAATTCCGCATCAGTCACTAATACTACCATTATTCGAAGACAGAGAACAAATGCCGCAGATGCACTGTTGTTTGCGCGATTTTTTTGTATAATTTGGCGAGAAAACCCCGTTCCTCAATACCTGCTAGGCATCGCGTGTGAAAAATAGGAAGTTGATTTTATTTGAAGTTTTATTTGATTATAAAACAGTTTATTTTATTATAAAAACAGACAATTTTATTATAAAACACACACATTCATTTTAATTTAAAACACACATAATACATCTTTTTAAATATTTTTAGAACTTAAGGGGTCAAGTACCCTTTGAACTCACAAAATACCTAAAAAAGTGATCTCTATAATAATTGCAGTCGCTCCATAACTAATCGATTTTTAATTGTAAAATCTAAAACACATATTAAGAAAAGTTTATTTTATCAATTAAAATTCTCAAAAAAAAGTATACATGCATATAAATTTTACACACATATAATACACTTTCTATGAAAGAATTATTCTTACAGACATTGTGCGCATGATTTTTCACACTTGAATTTTTTGTAATGAGTACAAATGTAACGTGTTCTCAAAATGACCTACAAGGAAAAAAATAAAATGTGTAGATCCTGAAATTTTTTGTTTGTTTGTTTTTAAGAAACTCGAAATGTCAGTTTTTTTTTTTTTTTTAATAGAAAAATAGTCGTGAATTAAAAACTTCTCACTTGATAAACATAATAATAGGTCATTTTTTGCATCTATTTGGTTAATACAATTACTCAAAATTCCATGAATTTCTAACTAACCATTTCGCTGAAATCGTGCGCGCAATGATCAAAATCGTCATTTTAAAAAAATTGACTTTAAAGATCAAATTACACTGTTGATCATATGAAAAAAAGCTGAATTTTAGATATAACGTCTCTTATAAAGTGAATTTTTGCATGTTTTGTTTTTAAGAATATTTCTAAAGAATCATTATTTAATTATAAGTTTTAAAAAAATCGTTTTTTGGCACTTTAAAAGGTGACCCCTTAATTATAAATTACTAAATGAATTTTGTCATTCTTCCGCTAGTCCTTCTAAGGAGGTAATAAGTCGCACAGTATCCATTATGGTTACAATTGTATATACGAGTTATAACAACAATAGATTTAATGATAAGCTAAAAAAAACGCTCTCCAAAAAAGGCCAACAACTGTCCAACAATGAAATATTGGGCTGTTCATAAAGTTCCTTCTGTTTCGGAAAACCAATTCGTACCGGAAAATTCTTACCGTCAATTATTAGACAATATATATCGGAATTAATGTCTATTAATTAAGTTATTAATAATTTTCCGGTACGAACGTATTTTCTCAAACGAAAATAACTGTCCAAACAACCCAATATTTTAAACACTAAGCAGTAGAAAATAAAACGTAAATAGAAAAGTAAAGAATGTTATATTTTGTATTTAATTTCATCCGTTCATAATTTTATCAACTAATAGTTTAGTATTAATTAAATTACTATTATACGTTGAGAAGGCAGTTTAGAAATCCTGAATAGATAGCTTAAATAATATATTTTTTTTCTGTTGCAATATATTACAAAAGAAACAGAGTAAAAATTATAGATATTTAAATAAATTCACTAGTTTACGCTTTCTACCAAGCGTAAAAATTAAGCGGTGAATTTTCCATTATCAGATTCAGCGTCCTCGAACTAACATATTGTAATGGGAATTATCTAGAAAAATCATGAATTGCAATAATGAAATTACGCGGGATTTTCAAGATATCCATTGAATGTTAATATAATAGTGTATTAAAAAACCTTTTTAACACATGCCAATGTAGTTGAAAAGTGCTTATGATTCAGTTTATCTGTATGTCTGTCTGTCTGTATGTTCGTCCGTCTGTCATCTGTCCCTGCTCTAACTCGCGTAAATATACTCGGATTACCATGCAATTGATATATGTTATTGAGGTATATCATGTCACGTGAATAACTTTTATAATTCGTTTACAAGGGCACTTAAAAGAATGCCGTTGCATTATGGTCTATGGGGAAAATCGTTTGTGGTGTATTTTAATGATGTTGCACTACTTCAAACATATTGAAATTGATGTATATCATTGAGGTGCACAACAAGAGGCTTACTATAGAATATGGTGGGCATAGCATCCATCGTTCATTTACAGGGACACACAAAAGAATTCGGTTAAAGTACTGTCTATGAACCAGAATTGCTGAAAGTGCGTTTTCAGTTGCGTTACACGTTTTTAAATTTAACTTAGTTCTTATATATTACTTGGTGTGTATAAATACTATAAATAATATCCAAGACAGCATAAAAGATACCGAATACATTTCGGTTTATTGTCAGAAATTGCTGAATAGGAAGTTTAACTGTGCTATGCGTTTACTAACTGAACTAAATTTTAGCATACTATGTAGTATATATACAAATCTATAGATCCTATACAGGGCTGTACAAAAGGATTCAAATATTTTTCCGACTGCTGGTTGTAATTGCTGAAATAGGGTTTTCAAATTTGTTATGCGTTTTTCAAATTGTTTGTTTACCAATTTAGTTATTCTGAATGACATCATACAGTGTTATTTAGTATTTTTAGCATAATTTATCATTGTTTACTCTAGTATTAGTATTCATTCATTATTGTTCATTTAGTATTTGCTTCTATCCATTATTATTTTCTACTTCAGCATCTTACAGTATTATTACATGGTAGTATTATTGCTCAGTATCGCATAGTAGTATTTAGTACTGCTCAGTAGGATAGGTAAATTGTATTTTCAGAATTGGTATTTTTGGAATCTTGTATTTTCAGAATTGGTATTTTTGGAATCTTGTATTTTCAGAATTTGTATTTTAGCATTACATAGTATAATTATTGCTCAATATCACAAAGTATAATTTAGTAATGCTCAGTATAATTAGGTAAACAAACCTGCTGGGCGGGGCTAGTTGATCTTAAGCCGAAAGGTAGGCCTTCCCACCCGGATTGACGTTGACTTTGTTTACTTAGACATCAATTTTCATCTTATTAGTCGGTAAAGTTTTGTTAAAGTGTTTTGGAGGTGTTGGAAAGTGTTTCATAATCTATGCTTGAAGCGTGATTTTTCATTCTTGTTTACTTTTATATTTATTTTTTATCTCACCCGGAAAATATAAAAAGGAAATCTGATAAATGGAAATTTTTAAAAAGTCACTGCACACAAATAAAATGTAAAGGAATAAAACTAAAATGTTGAAGTGCCTAGCTATGTGAAACTACATGTTACATTTATTCTTTTAGCTTAACTAATCTGTATATTTTTAATTAAAATTATTTTTTCATTATCTTACAACTTTACGTGCCTTATGTTTTTTTGTTTTTTTTTTGTGTGTGTGTGTGTGTGTGTGTTTTTAACAGTATTTTTAATTTTTCCAGTAAGTTTTATTTATTTGAAATTCAAGTACGCTCGTGGAAATTCTTAAGAATGTCTACAAGTGCTAGTTTTCTTTATTTCAATTCGTCTTCGAAACAGTAACTAACAAAAACTGTAACTTAATTAATTTTTTCTAAGTGCTTTTTTCTACTAATTAAAGCATTTTTTTTTTTTTATTTAGAAGAAGGTGTTAATTTTATAAGTGTATTCCAAAAATAGAAAAAAATCTTTTACTCTATAAAAAGAAATACTTAAAAGATTCAAATGAAGGTTTTAAATAAAAAAATTTTTTGTTTAGTTTTAACAAATATGTTAGAAAACAAGAAATTATTTATAATTCAACATAATACAACGAAGTGTAACATGTTTATGTAACACAATTATTTCCAAACTTAAGGGGCTACTTCACTCACGCGTAAACATCCGCTCGCTAAATTTAATCCTATGGGAGAAATAATTTAAGATATCTCGTTTGAATTTCAATATTTTTGAATATTTTTTTTCCATTGGATAGCTGAGCTAGATCTCTATCCAGGCCCTTTTCATACTTTTTTTTATTTTGTTTGCAGGTTTTTTTTTTTTTTTTTTTTTTTTTTTTTCATGAGAATACTTTCACTTTCGAAATCGGTACCGAAAATAAAAGTATCTTAATAATAATAATAATAATAATAATAAATAAATAAAAAACTTGTAACAAAATTGAAAAAGTAAAAAAGGACCTACATAGAGATCGACGTCAGCTATCCAATGTAAAAAAAAAAAATCATTCAAAAATATTGAAATGCAAACGAGATATCTTAAAAAATTTCTCCCAAATGATTAACATTAGCGATCGGGTGTTTTTGCGTGAGTGAAGTAGCCTGTTAACAGATTTATTCTCCTTTGAAAAATCTCACAATAACTAAACTTTTTTGTCTCATGTAAATGCTTGTATTTAACCTTACATTGCCCGAATTTTTTCTTTTGGAAGTATGGTTTGTTATACTCATATTTAGGGATAGATACCACAAAATTTGATAGGAATAATCTTCGCGTTTACTAGAACTCCGTTATGACAAATTTCCACAGTATACCTATTATTTTAAAATCATATAATCACCTTTATTTTATAACCATTTTGTGATCCAACCAGGCCTTCCCGCGTTACAGACTATAGTTGAAAACCATTTTTTTTAAATTGAAAACTTTAATAGTTTTTTTATTATTATTTAATTTTTTTTAAATTAATAACAATAGGAAAAAGCATTTTTATATGAAAAATATTAATTATGTATTCAAATAAAGTTGTGACATCTATTATACGCGATACTTTCCTATAATTCGCCTGACATATAATTACTAGCCCAAGAAATAACCAAAGATTTTGCTACATATGGCAAACGTTTTCTTTCTGATAATTTCAGTGGTTTAAGCGTGTAGTTCTATTACATGACTGTTAAATTTGTGTTTAATTTATATTATTTTAATTATTTATTGATGAAATTTTCTCTTTATTATTTGATATTAACCAGAAACAAATGCTGAACTATTAATATTGTTTTAAGTGCAAACGGATTAATCTTTCATAACTGTCTGTATGCGATAGAGATGATAGATTTTAAAAAACTTATTCTTGAAAATTATTTTTTAAAATTCAAAAAATCATGCTTGAAAATTATTTTTTATACTACAAAAAATTATGCTTGAAGATTATTTTTTAAACTACAAAAAATCCTAGTTTAAAATTATTTTTTAAACTACAAAAAAACAGTGAATTGGGGTAGAGTTTTCAAACATATTGAAAAAAAAATTATTCGACGGTGTAAAAATTAAAATTGTGCGATGTTTAGAATATAAAAAAATTGCAGCAAAAGCGAAATGTAATCGTCAGGTATTACCAACGTCAAAATGACGTCAGCATTACTCACGGACACTTTTGACCTTTATAATACAGATTCCTTGAATCAATTGGCAATCGATGACAATTAAAGATACATGTCATTAAAAATAATTATAATAATAAGCTGTTCAATTTTTAAACATCGGAATGAAAATACCTGAAATTTTCATGCAATTGGGAACGAAAACGACATTCACCAAGATTAATTTCATCATCTTGGCATTACCAAGATTAATTTCTAGAGTGAAGAAAATGTAAATTTTGGGAACGTCCTTTTAAAAGGCGAATCTTGTCTCCAAAATCTGGAGAAAAAAAGAAAAAAAAAGAAAGAAAGAAAGAAAGAAAGAAAAAGAAATAAAAAAGAAAAAAGAAAAAAGAAGAAAAAAAGAAAAAAAGAAAATCAATGAGAACCTTTCTTTCTTTAGAACAACATGATCTACTTGAAAATATACAAAATTTCAATACTTCAAACTGTTTTTTTTTCTCTTTTTTGTTTGCTTTTAAATGGAACGGGGAAAAAGAACAAAGAGGTTTTATCTCTAGTTACAGGTGCTGTTCTTTATTTTTATTATTATTTTAGTCTGATGAAGAACAAATGTTTATACAACAGCGTCAAGTTTCTTTTCTTCGAACACAAAGGGTTCTTTCTTACTATGTTAAATAAGATTTATATCTATTTTGTTTTTGTTTATATTTATACAATGACAGGTACGCTTCCATTTTAATAAAGTTAACATGTTATTTTAAATTAATAACGACAAGGTGCATAAATATTTATTTTAAAAAAAAAGAGGAATCAGCCAGAGATGTGTAAAAGTATTCCATCACTTCTCAGAACGATGTAGCTTTCTCACTTACGATAATTTGTTCTTAAATTTGTTTAAAATAGTTGGAATGACCTTTGTACCGTTATATTAAAAATAAATGATCAACGTAAAATAGCACAAATAAAAATAAATAAAGTGACAAACAGCTGTTTCGGAGACCCTAAAGCTCCATCATCAGTGCTAAAATTAAAAGCTTAAAAACCGATTCAAAAGTTTAAGCCATGTACACCTTCATATTTAACAGTAATTTTTGCCGCATGACTGATGGCTTATCTATGGCCTCACCCCTCAACCCAATCCTCAGTTCCAGTTCCGGATTAAGAATTTACGGCTTAGGTAGATTTCTTGTTTACAAGGATACTATTTTTGGATCCTGATTAATTTTAAATTTGTCCACCATCAAAACGTGCTTTTCCAATATAAAAATAAAATATCAAAATGTCAGTATCCCAGAAACGTCGGACAAACAAGACATACAAAAGAATTGCATAACCTCTTTTACTTCAAGTCGGCTTTAAGGATCTAATCACATTTACGGATATATATACCTATTTTTCAGACATTTTATGTTATACTGGTGCGTTTTAAATCTCGTTCCTTCCAATTTCCTCTAAAGTTCTGTTTCTCGAATGCAGATTTAAAAAATAATTTGTAGTGACTACACTGGACATTTCGAACATTTTTGTATGTCCCCAATGGAATTGGTTGGATTCGAACGTTGAAACTCCGAACGGTTGTAACTGCAGATGGTACCTCTGCGCCACTAATGCTTGATTACATCACAGTAATATTTATCACTCATTCACTGTTACATTTCCTTGGGGATTTTCCCCACAGAATTGGTCGCAAAACGTTTAAAAATGTATTAAATACCTAATCCGTCGGTCGATTTTTATGAAAATCTATACAGTCCTTGCGGCAGTGGTCTATAATATATTCGCCAAATGGGAGCACGATATGAAGTACCGTTTGAGAGTTATTGTGTTCACCCACTCATACACACACACACAAGCAAACAAATCATGATTGTAATACTTTCTTTATACTATATGTTCTCGAAATACAAAATCGAATTGGCGAGAACGATAAAAAATATATTCGTAAAACAATTTTTTAGTAAAAATGAACCTGTCCATGAAAACTCAAAAGAAAATATTTATAAATAAACTCTAAATGCGATTTCCTTTTCTAACTTTAGTCTCGGGACAACATGATGCCAGCAAAAATATACACGCTTCCAATACTCTTATTTTGTTTCTTTTGTATGGGTTTTGTTTTAGAAAGAACAGGAAAAGGGACAACAAAGCTTTTATCTCTAGTTACAGGTGCTGTTACTTTCTTTTTAATTTTGTTGTTAAGAAAAGCAAATGTTTATACAGGAGCTTCAAGTTCCTTTTCTTCTTGCACAAAAGATTTTATACGATGCATTATAAGAGTTTTATCTAATCTTTTTTCTTTCTTTTTCTTGTTTTTCTTTTTTTTTTCTTTTTCTTTCTTTTTTTGTTTAAATGTATTTTTGATTTTAACACTTCTCTTTTAATGAAGTTAGTAAACAGTGGGGAATCGTTTCAATACTTTTCAAGTGATATTCTCTATAAAACATCGATAATAAATGTATATCTGAAATTCGAGATATTAATGCATAATGAGATGTGAAATGTACAAATAGAAGCCTAAAAATATATCATATTTGTCTGTATGTATATTTTAAACGTGCGTATGTGAGAATATATCTGTATCATATGATAATTTTTAAATGAAATTGAAAGATTCCCGAGAAATATAACAGGATTTTAATTCGGATATACATATATACGTATAACGAATGTGCGTATATTTGAATATATTATAGTTTTTCGTATAAAAATGACATACATATTTTCATCTATTTTATCTATATTATACTGTTAATACATGTATGTATGCTAAGATTGCAAAATATATGAACAAATTATTTATTTCTAACCTAACTTTTATTTGAACGTATAGTTTAAACACTTCTCGATTAGATACGTCAATGTCTTAATCTAATGCATATTTTGTATATAATAGTCAGGAATTATTAACAAAATTATAAATACACAGAGTAGAGCAGTGGTTCCCAACCTTTTTTGGCCGTGCCCCACCAAAGCATCTCTAAAATGATGATGCCCCCCTCCCCCTAAAAAATATCATTCTTATAAAATTTAAATGAATGAACTGATAGAGTAAAAAACATTTAACATTGATCCTGAAACATACTGAACGTAATGGATGAATCAAATATTTTTTATAATAATCTGATACTACTCGTAGTTTAAAGTATCGTTGGCACATAAAGGGTCACTTTTAATATCTTCGCAATGGTTCGCATCTCTGCGTGATGTATAGAGTGCTCAGAATCCTTGATTAGACCAATCAATAATTTTGAATAAAACATTTTTGTCTTATTTAATCACAGAATTTCAGCGATTAAAGTACACAACAACTTCTAATCAGAATAAAACGTGATAAAAGATTCTGTAAAGGAAGGTCGTCAAGTAATTGTTAAATATACACTTGAATAGTTTCATGTGTAAAATTGATTTCCATGTGACATATTGCAGTGCGACTCATTCAATAAATAATCGAAAAAGTTGTTTAAAATTCTAAAATACTTATAAATCAGAAAAATTATAAAGAATTTTTAAATATATAAAAGTATCTAAATATATTAAATATTTTTTTTTATAATTATTCTGGTACAAGTGTATTTAAAACTTTTGAATGGAAACTTCTCAAAAAGTGAATAAAAAACTTGTTTTTTTAAAAATTTGATTGTGAAACTTTTATTTTCAGTCTACAGCATTACTATTACAAAAATAATTCCGAGGGTATGAGTTCACAAAAATCTTGAATTGCCCACCTGAAAAGTTAAATTGCCCCCCGTTGGGAACCACTGGAGTAGAGGCACATATAAAATAAATGCAAATAGTGGAGACTATTAACAGCTACGCGTGCAGATCTGTGATGCCATGGCACGGCACGTCAATTTCTTGTGAGCGGTTTTTTCCCGTGACGTGACTGTGACGTCGATTTGAACGTTTGTAATTGAATTGCAACGTTAATCAAAAACTTGTACTGCTTGCAAAGGACTTTCGCATACTGCATGAACGAAAAATTTTGAGTAGAAATATTTTCGATTAATTACACATTTTCCTATATGTAATATTAAATAAATTTTACCTTGGTACAAATCAAAATTTCTCACAAAATTAAAATATATAATAAAATATGATAAATAATAATATATAATAATGATAATATATAACGAAGTATGATAAATAATAATATATAATAATGATAATATGTAACAAAATATGACAAATAATAATATATAATAATGATAATATATAATAAAATAGGAATTTTTAAAATGAACCTTGACTATCCCTTATCAAAGGAATAAATGATGCACTATTGTAATTTAAACAAACTCGATAATTTTTTGTTACACCATTTGCATTTTTGGTAACAAATTCAGTGTCACAAATATCAAAGTCACATTCGTTGTGTTTTATGACGACATAGAGATGTAACTGTGACATTCGTGACTTTCAGTTTAGTCACAACCAACATGTATGATAAAATGCTTTCTGCATATGCAAGTATTAGCTGTTTTAAAATTAATAGCAATTGAGGCACCTTAAATATAAACGAGATTATTAGTTACGTGTGAAATGATCTGTTGAAAGTTTCATCTAAGAAAAAGTTATTCGCTTGATTTAATGTATTCCCAAGATTTTTTCTCTGTAAAATACACTGCTCAAAACAATTAAAGGATATTTGAAGTTTTATATAAAATAAAGATATAAACGAAATTTTTTTTGCCGAAAATAGAAGAAGAGAATCACAAATGCAAATTTTTCTGGTTTTCAAACTGTGGAGTATGCAAATTTTGAGTTCGACGTCAAAAACGTCGTTTCAGCGGCAGCGAATGAAATTTGACTTTCAACTGGATAAAAGAGAATGAAGACAAGGATGATCGGCATTCAGTGATTGCTTTGTTTCGATGAGTACGATATCTCAGCGAAGTCATTTGACAGATTCAGAAGCTTGGAGAATTGTTGGTAGGTTAGAAGGGGGCCAAACTCAAGCCGAAGTAGCGCAAGCCATTGGAGTGTCACAAAGTGTCATTTCCAGGATCTGGAACCGTTTTTTGGAGAGTGGATGTGCAGGCCGAAGACCAGGGCAAGGTCGTAGACGGGCAACAACGCCCAATGAAGATCGGTATTTAGCGTTAACAGCTCGGAGACACCGAAACATGAACGCTACTCTTCACCAACAACACCTTCGCTCAGCTACAGGCACCACGATTTCAACTCAGACTGTCCGAAACCGGCTCCATGCTGTAGGTCTGTATGCTCGCCGACAGATGGTATGTGTTAGATTAACATCAAGGCATCGTCGCGACCGCAGGGAGTGGGCAACCGAGCATGTCAACTGGAGGAGAAATGAATGGAGCAATATTCTGTTTTCTGACGAGTCCCGTTTTTCTGTGCATCCGGATAATAGGCGTATTTTCATCTGGAGGGACCGTGGCAGTAGGAATAATCCTGCGTTCGTGCACGAAAGTGTCAGATTTGCAGGTGGAGGAGTGTTGGTGTATGGTGGCATCTCCATTGACGGGCGCACTGACCTCTACATCATTCGAGATGGAGCTCTGACTGGTCGCCGATATAGGGATGAGATCCTCAGACCTATTGTAGCCCCTTACGCTGCAGCAATCGGAGATAACTTCATTTTAATGGACGATAACTGCAGGCCACATCGTGCAAACCTGGTGGAGGATTTCCTTTTCGAGGAAGGAATCGTTCGAATGGAATGGCCAACGTGTTCTCCAAACATGAATCCAATCGAGCACGTTTGGGACGCTCTAGGAAGACGAGTTTCTGGCCGCCAACAACCCCCACAAACTCTCCAAAAACTGGAAAGAGCTCTTCTGGAAGAGTGGGGCAGAATACCCCAACTCGTCATTAATAGCCTCATTGAGTCCATGCCTCAAAGGTGTTCAACGTTGCTGGCCGCCCGTGGAAACCATACCACCTACTGAAAATGATTTTCTTTTTGAAAACACCTTTTCTTATTCTTTTTTTCTCATATTCACAAATTGTGTTTTTTTCCTTTTGTACACAAATGCGCAATAAAATGCATTTTTTCTGCCAAACATGTGTAATTTATTCTCATATAAACCTACTATGTCTGTCGACCATGTATCAATCAGCTAAAAAGTTTCCCAGATACAAAATCCACCTAAAACTGCAATATCCTTTAATTGTCTTGAGCAGTGTAATATAAACGAAAGTGTGGCTTTTGCAAAATTTATTTTACTTGCACATATCATAATTTTTGAATACCGTAGATATATTGAAATATGCGCAAACGTGTTTTATACATAGCTGCCAGCCTCCCGATTTTTTTCATACCAGTATTTTTATGAAAAAATATTTTCTTTGTCTTATCGTGCAATTTCTTCTATTTAAAAAAGCGACAATGTTTGTATGATTTTACTGGTATACAAAAAATGATGTATGCAATATCCTCCTCCTCACACTAAAAAAAAAAAAAAAAAAAGTAGTTGTTATATTTATGTTGCTATATGTTTGTTGTATTTTACAAGATATTAAATTCTATAAAGAAATATAGAATTTTGAAATTAATTGATATTTTGAATTAGTAGAAACACATATCTTTTATATTCGTTTTAACAATTTGAGTTAAATTGTAGGCGTTTTTTGGACATATATAATAGTCTTAGCTTGTGTTAGTAGGAATATTATTGGTCCCCCCCCCCCCCGGAAAATTCGTTCCGTTTGGAAAAATTAATTCGTCCCGGAAAATTATGCTCGTTAATTATTAGACATTAGCTATCGGAATTCATGTCTAATAATTAAGTAATAGAATTTTCCGGCTGAAATTAATTTTTCAAAACGGAACGAATTTTCCAAGCAACTCAATAATTTGTATAAAAATATTATTTTCAGCCGTACATTTAAAACAAATTCCGTATATATACGGGGGATTTTACGTGAAATTTCAGTCTCTTAACGGAAACTGTCTATTATAAGTGGAAATCGCAAATGTTCCTGAATAAACGAAAAATTTCCTTTTATCCTTTATCGTTGAATGTTAAAAACGGAAATATTCTTTCTAAGGCAGCCAGACGGAAATGTTCATTTTCAGTTAAGAGAAAACATAAAAATTCCAGTTAAATTCCAGTCGGTGTAGACAGAGAATTCATCCTCTAAATGGCGAGTACAAAGGTTCGAATCCGCATAGGAAGGCATAAGGAAAGGCAGGTTTAAAACATATATCGAAGGATTTTGTTGTTTTAAAAATGATTTTAGAAATGTTATCAAGTTTTAAATATACAGGCTATCGAAAAAAAGTGGTAATATGGTTTATGAAAGTATATACAATTCGAATTCTCTACCTTATGAAAATATTTGCAATTTACATTATTTTTTCTTTCTCTTACACAGAACTATCTTTCGTACAAAAAATAAACCCCGTTACCACACTATTTGGCACCCTGTGCATAACTATACAGTTATTTTGGGGTTTAATAATGTACGGTCTTGAAATGATCGGTATTTTATGCTCATTTATAATCCCGTACCTGATAACTACTATCATTTGTGGTTATACAGTAGAACTCCAATTATCCGAACTCCAACTATCCGAATCGCTGATTATCCGAATCGCTTTCAGAATTTCAGAAAAAAACAAATGAAGACTGCGATTCCCAAAATAATGATTATGTTTACGCGCGCTACGGTCTTTCCCGAGGCGAAGACCCTGGGTTTCAAATTCTAAATGATGATGAACTCATTGAAAGTGTGAGAGAAGAAAGTGTCGAGGAAGAAGATGACCTTAATGTCGAAGTTGAAGCATACACGGGACCATAAGTTAGTGAAGAATTTGCTTTCCTTGAAACTGCGTTGAAGTGGATGGAGCGTCAGCCCGAGTGTGACCACTGGCAACTTCTGACTGTCAAGAGGATGCGCGACTTGGCTCCCCGAAAACGGATGAAGACTGTCAAACAGCTTACTTTGACCGAGATGTTCAGTAAGTAATGACTTTCATTTACAGTACGGTACGTACATACTGTACTAATGTACAGCACTTGTAAATATGCTTAGCATGTAATAGTGTTGCCTTTTCTTTAATTAATTAAAAGCTCTTTTCCTTTAAAAATATTTTTTATCTTCCATTTTCAACATACATACAGTAATTAATTAAAATATACCCCTCTTTTTGGGAAAAAATCCAATTATCCGAATTTTTGATTATCCGAATAGGGTTCGGTCCCAATTGATTCGGATAATTGGAGTTCTACTGTACATGTATATAACCTTGATATCACGGTCACATATAAGCTCATTTAAAATCTTGATATTACGGTCATTGCGTTCATTTACAATCTTGATATTACTGGATTATGCAAATATTATAGGAAAATGCCGAAATCTGTGTTGCCGAGCTTTTCCCGTAATCCAACGGTGAAATTTTTATCAATGAAGGCAATAAAAAATGGATGTGATAATATGCAATAAAAATACCTGTTTTGTGTAAAAATGCAGTAAAAGTACCTGTCCCGTGTAAATATGTATCAATATATATAATTATTATTTATTTATTGTTTAATATTGTGCTATTGCTCACATTTATTGCTAAAAACAGAAATTTCTCGTCTTAAATAGCAGAAAATTTCCATCTTAAAAACGGGGGAATATCAAAACGGACAATAGACGGCAATATTTTACGTTTTATCATGAATTTTTATTATTATTATTTTTTTTTTTTTTTTAGTGTAGTCTTTTTTATTCTCTTCCTTGAACTACATTCTTACCTTATTAATAAAAAGGGCATTTCATTCACATTTCATAAAATAATTTTTTAATGGATTCAAGTTATTTTTTCAAGGTATAAAATACACAAAGCGTCTGATCTCAAGCTACACAGATTTTGGAAGAGTTGTATTGCGCATTCTCAAAACAAATTTTGTCAAAAAATGCAAAATACACAGGCAACTAGTTGCTGGAACACCCCTATCTTTGGAAGAAATTTTTCTATTATTTAATTTAATTTCTGGAAATTTTGAGATTTTATTCGCGAATATTTTGTGTTTCGATAGAAAAAAGACAGACGTATAAATTCAGTTTCTTATACAGAAAAATAGCAGGTAGCACAGTTGCCGAAACATCCCTGTGATTTGACAACAATGTAGCATTGGATGATTTCAGGTATATTTTACGTTAGAATTTTCTGTATTTTACGGTGAAATGGGAAAATCAAAGTTAAAATTTTCGTGTTTTAAAGAAAAAAATCCTTTACGGATCTTTTTGAGAGTGTAGTTATTCGGCAATAATTTGTTGTGACAATTGTTTGTTAGTGAGAAAACCACCAAACTATTTGGACCGAAACATCAGAAAAATCTCAAATGCTACCCTGTTAAAATTTTTTTACTGTTTAAAATCTCTGTAATTTTTTTTTTTTTTTTTAGCGAAAACTGTAACACTACGGAAAGTAATATTCGACCACTATCAAGAAAAATTCTTCATGCCTCGCTGTTTGTCATTTACACCTCAAATAGCCAAATGTATGTATGTTAAGTATAAAAATTTCTTCCTCTACTAAAAAGAAACATTTACTCTTTCTTTAAAATAAACGCTCGAACCTCAAAGAAACGGTATTCACTTCTTTAAAATAAATATTCAAATCTCAGGGTAGGAATTTCAAATCTTTCTAAACTCTTTATTCTTCAAAAAGGAAAATTATTTTTCACTGCAAAATAGAATATTTAATGAACTAAGATTAACGATTGGCATTGACATTGAGTAACATATAACTGTTGTGGTTTGTTTGTTTTTGCTAAAGTATTTAGAGTTTTAATATTTTAATGATTTACATGCAATCAGTATATATATATATATATATATATTGCTAAGTGTTGCTTTATTAATGAAAGAAAATTTGTATTTTCAGTCCGTAGAGTGATATAGTATACCTTAAGAATAAATTCATTTTGTCTTTTGAAACACGATGTTTAGTTATAATTATTTGAAAATAGTTATAGGCCCTTGCATTTAATCTGAAAATAGAAAATTCAATTTGTTGATTTTGTATTAAATTTAATTCAATTATTATCTGACTCATTCATTTAATTAAAACAATTCATTAAGTGGATCATTCATTATCGGAATAGCTGGTTTAACCGAGTATTATAGCTGAGTCATTCGCTGATAGAATAATTCATTAACTGCATCGTCATTGAATTGTTCTTTTTTAATAAGTTTAATTACTTTCACATATAATTATTTGTAATTATTTCTAAATATTTGCATTTAAACTTTATATTATTTGTAATTAACTTATATTATAGTTGGAGAACTCATTCGAATTAAAATTAGAAAAAAGTTTTGACAGCAAGTACAACGATTTAATCGGTTCGATTTCTAAGTCAAACACGTGTGATTATTGCGTAATTAAGTATTAATTTACAGGAGGATTTTTTTTTTTTTTTTTTTTTTTGCTTAGAACATTATGTTCATGATACTTATTTCTTTGTTTTATGATAGTTGTTTACATATTTATTCTTAAAAAGTAAACTTGTAAATACCATGATTCATAAATATTTCTAAAATCTGGTTTGTTGGGAAAAGTCCCCAAAAATACATGACCGAAAACAATAGAAAAGCACCCAAATTTTCCTTGTAGCAAAAGCTATTACTCTAATATTAGACAACTAAGATAAAAAAAAATTCTTCATGCCTCGCTGTTTGTCATTATACCTCAAATAGCAAATGTATACATCTTAAGCATAAAAATTTCTTCCTCTACTAAAAAAGAAACATTTACTCTTTCTTTAAAACAAACGCTCTATCCTCGAAGGAACATTATTCACTTCTTTAAAATAAATATTCAAATGTTGATGTAAGAATTTTAAATCTTTCTAAAACTATTTATTCTTTAAAAGGGTAATTTTTGACTGCAAAGAGAATATTTAATGAGCTAGATTAAAGAACGACATTGAGTAACATGAAACTGTTTTTTTTGTTTGTTTGTTTTTTGTTTTTGTTTTTGTTTTTCTTTGCTAAAGTGCTTAGAGTTTTTAGATTTAATGTTTTACACGCAATCAATGTAATTTTTTGTGCATAATATTGCTATATTAATGAAGGAAAATGCATATTTTTAGTCCGTAGAGTGATGCGGTATAACTGAATAATAAATTAATTTGGTCTTTTAAAACGCTTTAAAAATGTTTCTTTAAAATCATTTGAAATTTGTGGCCTTTGCATTTAGTCTGAATAAATCGTTTAACTGAATCATTCAATTGGTGTATTTTCTATTCAATTTAAATAATTTTCTTATCAGAGTCATTCATTTAATTGAAACAATTCATTAAGTGACTTATTCATTCAATTGAATCATTAATTTTTGTTATGTCTGATTTAAGTGAGTCATTTGCTATAACTCAATCATTCATTAACTGAATCGCAATTGAATTGTACATTTTTAATATTTTTGATTATTTCCATATATAATTATTTTTAAGTATCTCTAAATATTTGCATTTAAAGTTTTAATTTGTACAACTTATATTGTAATTGATGAAATAATTAGAATTTAAATTAGAAAAAGAATGCAATGCTTTAATCGATTCGATGACTAAGTCAAACACTTGTTCTTATTGCGTTATGAAATATTAGTTTAAACGGGAATGTATTTTTCTTAAAATTTTACGTTCATGATACACTGTTAAAAATTTGCAGTAAACCGTCCTGTCATTTGACCGTTTTTATAAAAAATGATTACATAACCGTAGTTTAACTCCATTCTGACCATATTATTGTCTATATTATTGTCAGAATAGAGTTAAATTACTGTTATGTAACCATTTTTTATAAAAACAGTCAAATGACTGGAAAGTTTACTGCAAATTTTTAACACTGTACTTATTTCATTGTTTTATAATATTTATACAAATATTTATTCTTCAAAAGTAAATTTGTAACCGTCATGATTCATAAATATTTCGAAAATCATTGTTTCTTGAGAAAAGTCAACAAATATATACATGACCAAAGACAATACAAAAGCGCCCAAATTTTCCTTGTAGCAAAAGCTGTAACACTAAGTAACATTCAACTACTGTGATGAAACATTCTTCATGTGTCTTTCGCTGTTTGTCATTTACACCTCAAATAGCAAATATACACATCTTAAGTGTAAAAATTTCTTCTTGTACTTAGAAGTAGTAAAATGTTTCTTAGTGTAAAAGAAACATTTACTCTTTTTTAAAACAAACGCTCTATCCTCGAAGGAGCATTATTCACCTCTTTAAAATAAATATAAAAATCTCCAGGTAGGAATTTCAAATATTTCTAAAACTATTTATTCTTAAAAAGGGTAAATTATTTTTGACTGCAAAAACAATATTTAACAAGCTATACTTAAACGACATTGAGAAACATATAACTGTTTTTTTTTCTTACTAAAATATTTAGAGTTTTAAAATTTTAATGTTTTACACGCAATTAGTGTAATTTTTTGTGCATAGTATTGCTTTATCCATGAGGGAAAATGCATATTTTAAGTCTGTAGAATGATATGGCATGGCAGTATAATAAATTAATTTGGCTTTTAAAACGAGATGTTTCGTTAAAATCATTTGAAATTAGAAGCCTTTGCATTTACTCTGAATAAATAATTTTACTGAATCACCCAATTTAAATCATTTATTTTCTGAATCATTCATTTAATTGAAATAATTAATTAAGTAAATCATTCATTTTCGGAATCTCTATTTAAGTGAGTCATTCGCTAACTCAATCATTCATTAACTGAATCGTAATTGAATTATTTATTTTTAATAAGATTTATTGTTTCTATATATAATTATTTTCAGTATTTCTAAATATTTGCATTTAAACGTTATAATATTTGTATAACTTATATTCTAATTGATGGAATAATTATAATTTAAATTAGAAAAAGAGTACAGTGTTTTAATCGATTCGATGTCTAAGTCAAACACTTTTTCTTATTGCGTTATGAAATATTAATTTAAACGGAAATTTATTTTTCTTAGAATTTATGTTCATTGTTTTATGATATTTATATAAATATTTATTCTTCAAAAGTAAATTTATAACTATTATCATGATTTATAAATATTTCTAAAATCTGGTTTGTTGAGAAAAGTGCCCAAAAATATATGACCGGAGACAGTTGTAAAGCACCCAAATTTTCCTATTGAGAACACTATGAAGATAGCATCGGGAGAAATCCTGCTAGTGGGAGACTTTAATGCACATTCATAAGCATGGGGATATGACAATATCGACGACAGGGGACAAAAACTCACAGACTTCATCCTTCTTAATCCACCAGGTGCCCCTCCCTCTTTCTGCACTATGAGGAATAAAAAAGAAATTAAGGGATGGCCGGATTTAACGATAGCAACACTTAAACTAGGGAACAAAATTAAGGACTGGGAGGTCAGCGAGGACGAATCTCATAGTGATCACAAATTTATAAAATTTAAAATTCAACAGGACAACACCAGCCACCACAGACACAGATTAGAAACAAAACATGGAAAACATGAAAAATTTAACAAAAACATAAGAAAAATCAGAAATAAATATATCAAAGAGTTAAAAAAAATATCGGAAATAGACCAACTAGATAATATTACCCTCAGACTTCAAAATGAAATCACAACCGTAGCGATTAACTGCTATAAAAAACGGTCAACACCCGATATAACAGCCCCACCATGGTGGACAGATGAAATTAAAACGGCAAGAAACAGAGTCAGGGCCTTCAGGAGGCGATATCAAAAACAAAAAGACGAAGAGCTAAAATCTAAACAACACATAGAATACAAAAAAGAAAGAGCAAAACTTATAAAAAATAGTCCAAAAAACAAAAATTAAAACCTGGAAAAGATTCTGTGAGGACGCAACAAACAGATACGGGTCCCAGTATAAACTAGCCTCGGGAAAAGTTACGAAACCCCCAAGACTTGTAAACATCTTACCAGATAACAAAACAGTAACAATAAAGGAAACTCTTAATCACTTTCTAAACAACCTGTTTCTTACAGACCCGTCAACAGAACATAAACTTATACCAGCCCCCCCCCCCCCAGATTTAATGACTCAAGGCCCCCCGTGATAACGAAACAGGAATTAAACCGAATAATAAGAAATATAAAACAAAACAAGGCACCAGGGTATGATTACATAGATTATAATTAAATTAAAAGAATACACAATGCAGAACCACAACTTTTACTAACGCTTTTCAACACATGCCTCAAACTTAACTATTTCCCAAAATCTTTCAAAATAGGTACAGTAGTACTATTCCACAAAGCTGGTAAAGACACCAAAGATCCAAAAAATTACAGACCAATATGCCTACTACCAGCATTCAGCAAAATATTAGAAAGAATAATACATGGTAGAATAAACCACCATCTAACAACTAGTAATTTTTGGAGCGCCAAACAATACGGGTTCAAACAGGGAATATCAACAGAACAAGCACTAGACGAACTTATTAACAAAATTAAACAAGACAAAGAGGAAAAATATCAAACACTGCTAATTTCTATGGACATTAAGGGCGCATTTGACAATATAAGTTGGCCGATAATAGCCAAAACCCTAAAACAATCTCCCTGCCCCACATACTTAATTAATTGGATCATTAGTTTTCTGGAAGATAGATACGTAACATTAGAAGAAAATGGTATAAAAATAACAAGGCAAACATTCGGCGGATGACCACAAGGTAGCTGCCTGGGACCACTTCTGTGGCTGCTAATAGCAGATATAGCACTTAAGAAGCAATGGGGTATAAATGTCAGGATTCAGGCTTTCGCAGACGATTTTATACTAATCTTAAGATCAAAAACAAAAGAAGAACTTATAAAATTAGCAAATAAAATAATAAAAGAATTTAACGAGTGGATAACAAACAATAGATTAACATTAAATTGGGACAAAACAGAATTACTGTACCTAAATAGAGGACACACAGGGAATCTCCCAACCGAAAATTCATACAACATAGAGGACATTGAATTCAACGGTAAAAAGTTAGAGGTCAAAGAACAAATTAAATATTTAGGGGTAATGATACACTAGAATCTAAACTGGCTCCCACATTGCCAACAACAAACAAAGAAAATCAGAAAATCATTTTGGATGATGGGACGGATGGTCTCTAAGGGATGGGGTCTACAACCCAACATAATTAAAATTTGGTATAGGTCAGTAGTGGAGAAAACACTTACATACGCCGCCCCAATATGGGGGCATAACCTGAATAGACGCAGCAAGGAAGTATTATCTAGCTGTCAAAGGCACTTTGCATTGGCCATAGTCAAAGCTTATAGGACAGCCTCAACAGCGGCACTTCAGGTTCTATCTGGCCTGATTCCAATTCACCTTCAAGTACAATACGAAGCAGCTTACGGCACTGTCTCAGGATTACGCAAAACAGTAAACATATACAACACAACTATCCATCACACGGACTATGTTAAAAAGATCAACGTTTGGCACAACCACCCAGCAGAAACAGTAGAACCAAGATTAGGACACAATCTAAGAGACATAGTCGTATACACAGACGGTTCGAAATTGGAATCAGGCGCTACGGGATCGGCTTTCGTAGCATACAAAAATGAACAAAAAATCAAGACATGGTCGGTGCCACTAAGAAAGTGCAACAGTGTCTTCCAAGCCGAACTACTGGCCATACTGAAAGCCGCAGAATGGGGTAATACCACAGGGCAAGATTACAGCATACGCTCGGACTGCATGTCAGCAATACATGCATTAAGCAAACCCTTTAACGTAACTGAAATAATAGATACAATACAACAAACAGTAAAAAAATCAAATAATAAATTTAAAATCAGCTGGGTCAAGGCTCACGTGGGCATCCAAGGAAACGAGGATGCTGACGAATTGGCCAAACAAGCAGCACAAAACTCATACAATGCAATCCCTTACCACATGGAGAAACCAATAACAAAACTAAAGAGAACCCTGAAAGAACTAACAATTAAGCAATGGCAGTTCGAGTGGGACTACGGGGACACAGGCAGGCTGACACACAGGTACTTCCCTAAAGTGGATACACACAGATTGATAAGCTGCAAACTACTTTCTCAAGTCTACACAGGCCATGGCGCATTTCCAGCATATCTGCACAGATTCGCACTGTTGGAAACGCCAGATTGTGAGTGTGGATTGATGGGAGCTTCCAAACACTACCTCATGGCCTGTCCACTCACACAAGCACTCCATCTGGTAGGCATAACACCAAACAACGAGCAACTTTGGCTCAAACAGCTAGCTCAAAACAAACATGTACAAGCAAAAGCCAAAACAGTGATCAGATGGTTAATTGATAACATAGACTTAATTTCACACTAACGTGAAGCAAAACTGAACAAGCCTTTCCCACCATCCACACAAGATTAATTCCTCAGCAGCAACAGTAATCTAGCGTAGTGCATAGCGAAATAATAAAAAGCAATTAATAGAATCCTCACAAAAAGGCATTAAAATAACTTTACTTTTACTGCACCAAAAAAACTATAAAAAAATATATACTAAAAGCACAATGTGCACAAAAAAAAAAAAAAAAAAATCAACGAAGCCATGTACGCTAATGGCGCCTGGTGCATGTAAAATCCGTCGTGGGTGCAAAGTCCTCCAAGTTCCCTTTGAATTATACCTCTGGAGGTGCCTAGTCAGGTGAAGGTCTCGTCACCTGATCAAGGTTCTAAATTACGAGACCAATTCCTTTCTCTTTTCTTTTTTTTAAAATTTAAATTTCTATTTTAAACCTGCCATTTCAGCGAGGTTGGCTGGATGCCGTAAGCTGTCAAGTAGAGAAACTGTAGTAAACCACTAGAGAACAACACTAGAGAGAGGACCACTACAGACAAGATGTAATACATAGCGGAAACACAAATATTTAAACTGAATTATATAAACCTGTCTATATTAGCAACCATAGTCAGTGTGAATATGGCCCGAAAGCAAGCCCCTTTCCTTATTCGACAACATACCCAGATACCCATAATTAATAACAAACTAGAACCGGCCAACACAGTATCAAAGTAACTCTCACGAAATACCGTTGCAGCCAAGGACACCCAAGAAGCTAATCAGGTGGATCTCCGTTATGAGGAGATTAGGCGAATTTCGCCCCGCGGCCAGGTATACAAACTCGTTAAGCTGGGCATAATGCCCGGCAGGTAGGGGCCTGGTCTGCGGTTTAATAATAATAATAGTAACACCCTTAGTGTTAATATTCGACTACTACGAAGAAAAATTCTTCTTGCCTCGCTGTTTGTCATTTACACCTCAAAGAGCAAATTCTATGCATTTCTGTAGTATAAAAATTTCTTCCTCTGTTAAAAAGAAAAATTTGCGTTTTCTTTAAAACAAAAGCTCTATCCTCGAAGGCGCAGTATTCACTTATTTAAAATAAATATTCAAATCTCAGAGAAGGAATTTTAAATCTTGCTAAAACTATTTATCCTTCGAAAGAGAAAATTATTTCTGTCTGCAAACAGAATTTTTAATAAGCAAAGATTGAAGAGAGCAATTGATCAGCTGTAATTTTTCTGTTAAAATGATTTGAGTTTTAAAAATGTAACGGTTTAGAACAAATCAGTGTAATTTTTCGCTACTATTATATTTTTTAAAATGTACATTTTCGATTCGTAAAGCATTGTGACATAACTGTATTATAATTTAATTTTGTCTTTTAAAATCAGAAATTTTGTTAAAATCGTTTGCAATTTGTGGATATTTCGTTTAGATTGAATTAATTGAATTATTTTTTAATTAAAAATTTACATTGTTTTTATGTATAATTAACTGTCATTTTTTAGAAATATTGGGATTTAGACTTTACAATAATAATTATTATTATTTATCTACAATATTTTAATTATTTGTACTTTGATTGATAAAATAATTGTATTATGAAAAAGAGTTGTCAGAAATTATAATTTATTTAATTACTTCATTGTCCTGATTAAACGCTGACTGTTTTTTTATTAATGCTTTTCATTTTAGACTGTTTTATAAAAAAAAGTTCGATGACTAATAAACTTCTGTAATACATGTTTTATTAATAAAATCTCGAAAAAATATTTATCTTTAGTTGTTAAATAATAATGTAAAGTTCTCTTATTTGAAGTAAAAATCTAATTTTCAATAGTTATTTATTTTTAAAAATTAACCTAAAAATTTTATGTAAGATTATCAATTACGATAACGCTAATTGTGTGAATTTTTAATTTCCTTTGCTGAACTGTTCAAAAGCACCGTTTGGGAAGACCGCGGTCATCAACAAATCCCGCAAATGAAGGGAGGCTGGTATATCGCCAGTTCGGCGTAGGACTTTAAAAATCAAATGTCTATCGCATATTAAAGCGCCTGTATTGTAAACGTCTCATTTCGAAATCAGTCCACGCTCTCAATTAGAGTCCAGCATCGGGTCGAGAAATCCTATTTTACCCGAAGACGACCCGACCTGCGGTTCGGGTCAGGTCGGGTTGATGCTAATTTCTTTCGTTGCAGATCAGGTTCGGGTCGATTTCGGATTGGGTTTTGATTCTTTAGGGTCGACCCGATTTTTCAAAAGAAAATCCTGGCTCTCAATTAGAGTCCAGCATTGGGTCGAGTAATCCTATTTTACCCGAAGACGACCCGACCTGCGGTTCGGGTCAGGTCGGGTTGATGCTAATTTCTTTCGTTGCAGATCAGGTTCGGATCAATTTCGGATTGGGTTTTGATTCTTTAGGGTCGACCCGATTTTTCAAAAGAAAGTCCTGAATTTTTTCAAATGTATATGTGTTTATTGTTATATAAAAATGATAAAATCGGTATTAGAGATATAATCGTAAACTAGTTTTCTCTAATTGTTTTAAAATACAGATTAACTTTCTATTACTTTGTGTTCAGGTCGGGTTTCGGTTTGACGAATTTTTTTGTTGGGTTCGGGAGGATTTCGGGTTTACTTTCAGCAGAATTTTCGGGTTTGAGTCAGGGACAACCCGACCCGTGCGCACTCTACTCTTAATAAAGATAATACGGATTCTATAATGTTATGCTCACTTAAATTGTATATACTTTTTTTTCAAACATCCTGTATTTTATGAGAAAACGATGATGATAAATTAAACTGTCAGCAAAATACATTTTTATGTTGTTTTTGTTAATGTATGATAAATCAATCTTTATCCCGGCACACATTTTACACAGAATTTTTTCTTTGCACTTCATGTTATATATATATAAAGTTGTCAAGATACATTAGAAAATATGATGAATGAGAGTTTTGAATTGAATAATTGATAATGAAACCATTCAAGTCAGCGAAAGTTCATTAAGATATTCCAGGTGAAATATTATTTCTTTACAAAGTTTTTAAGTTCATAGCAAATATTGTAAAAAAAGAAATAATAATTACGAAAAAAATAATAATTTAAACGAAACTGCCTTATATGCAGATTTTGTTTACAAGCTAGAGTAATTAAGGTTGATCTTAAATCCAAATTGACTACTTTCTAACACATTTTTAATTCCTTTTTGTTCGCAAGCGTATCAAACTGGCAAATGCTCTTATTCAGAAATTTTGTAATTGAACAGCTTTTTGTATTTCTTGGGAAGGCAAAAGGTCTTTCAGAAAAGGCTGTTAAATTTGGCGTTTTGAACAGAATTTCAATACACGACTGTGCGGAAAAGGCAAAAACCTGACGTCTAATCGCTTATTACTCAAGATGTAATTTATTTATCGAGAAATGAAAAAAAATATATTCGATCATAAATTGCTTTAACAATCCTGCCTACGAGTGTCGTGCTTTTACGTTTAAAAATGAATAAGAAAATGTGTTAGAAACTTTCTCGTTGTTGTGTTGAAAAAAAATATTTTTTTCAGAAGCATCAAATGAAAAATAAATCCTTTTTAATTTTTTTAAAATATCTTTATTTAAATTTTTTTTCAAAATCCATACTATCTTACAAAGGACTCGTGTTCTCCATATTTCATAATTTTAGACCAGTGGTTACGGTTAAACTATTATAATGGAAATATAATATAGATTGAAGGGGGAAATTATTTTGCTTACTTTGAAATTTACTTGGATGGTTTCTTCTTGATATAATCTTGCAAGTGCTGCGTTTATTTTTTGAATACTTTATATCAACTATGTGTTCTTTTTCTTCTTGAATTTTCTTGAAAATTTCAATGAAAGCAAAATAATTTTTTCCATCCAACCTATACTATCCACCTATTATAAGAGAAACCATTGAAATTACTACACGTGAAAATTCAATATGTAGCAATACAGCACCATTTAACCTAAAAAAATTGTGGGTTGAGGTTGAGTTATTCCATGGTTACGAGTATAGAAATAAATGCCAAAATAAAAATAAAATAAAATAACGTGAGTAATCTCAGAGAGAATTGTGAACAACGTAAATGATGGTGTTTAAAATTATTGCATTATAGATTGTGTGTTTCTAGAAAATTGTCATATGTCTTAAAAATGGCTATGGTGGAGCCGAAACAGTTACACAGTTTATATATAAAACTTTTTTATTGTTTATTTAGCACATTTTTCCAATCAATAAAGTATATTGTATGTATTCAGATTTATTATATATGATTTTTATTTTTTTAACTTTGATGCGCTAATTGTCTGTCAAGGTCATGCCAACTTCAGAATCAAGCCACTTACAGATTCTAAAAATAAAATATTTTTATTTTACAGTATAACCCTTGTAATGAAAGTATACATTTTTTTAGAAGAAAAAACTAAGTTTAGAATTTTTATTAAAAATTTAAATGGCAAAAAGCAATACAAGTTCTGAAAAACTTACAACAGATAGAATTTCTTTTTTAATAATTACTAATTTTTACCATTTTTCAACATAGTTGAAAAGTATTTATGAATTCGGTTTGTCTGTCTGTCTGTTTGTCGTCTGTCTGTGCTCTAACTCTTGTAAGTACCAAATCTCTTGCCATTGTGGTCTGTCTTATATTGGTCAGACTAAACGTGTTCTTAGATTTCGTTTAAAAGAGCATGAAGGATACGTTAAAAATCAGGAGTTTAAACGTTCTTCTATTGCTCAACATTGTTGATCTTTTCAGCATCGGTTTAACTTTTCCTCAGCCAATATTATCCAAAAATGTTCTTCTAACCTTGATCTTGATTTCTGTGAGAAGTTTACCACATTTATAAAAATTCTCTCTCCTTAGTCAATGACTTATCTAGTACTCCTGATTTTCCAAGTATTGGAAAGCATTAAATTAATTTCCCTTTCAGGTTTTCGTTTCTTTTGTCCTCCGGTAGATGTCTCTACTTGTCCATTCAGTTGTTTCATGCTGCGTTCTTGTCATTGGTTGCTTTTTGGTGCGTTCTCTACCCGCATCGGCTATATAAGCCACCGCCCCTCTGTGGTTTTGCCAAGTCTTGCTTTTTTTAGCACGCTGGGCTTTGCTCATTGAAGAAGAATGTCGCTTGTAGATTCGAAATAGCTATTTACTGCTTTTTTGTGTATTATTTGTGCATTTATAACGTTGGTATTCTTCCTTTTAACGTGTTATGATACTTTAAACATAATGAAATTTACAAGGTTCACTACAACTTATTTTATATAGATTATGGAGTGCGTAGGATTTATCGTTCATTTACAGACAGGCGCAAAAGAATTTGGTTATAGGACTGACTATGATCCGTAATCGCTGAAATTGCTTTTTTCCCTGTGGTATGCAATTTTATGTAATTTTTAATGTATTATATGTTGTTTACAAATTCTATAAATCATATACAGGACTGCATGGAAGACTTCGAATATGGGTAGCAATTGCTGAAAATGGATTTTTACTGAGTTAGGTGTTTTTAAATTGCTTATTGATATATCTCTTTTCTTCTATGAAAAAAAATAAATTTCTTTATAATAGTTTGTTAGTGTTGGAAATTGTTTCATAATGCATGCCAAATGAATGATTTTTCTTTCTTGTTTAGCTTTTCAACTGAGACATTTTATATTTCGTTATTTTCAGCGTGGTGCATCCCTCTTAGCGGCAGCGGAGCACACATTGAAACTCCATCTACCACAGTGTCATTAATTTTGCTTACATTTCTCTGTAATCGCCCATTATGATTTCATCATAGACATCACCCAATTGTGCACAAACGCGCCATTAAGAGCGCGCTTTGTGCTAAAATTATTGAAAAGATTTTTATCATTTAGTTACAACTATCCTAATTAACAGCAAAAACGTATAATAACAACCATAACAAAATGCATAAACTTTAGATTTATCTTTTAACACAAGATAAAAATTGGATTGCGATATAAAATGGCGCAATATTGAAAGAATGAAGTAAAATAAAATATTTTTTTTTACTATTTCATTTATTAAGTTTATTGATCGTTTTGTTCGAAGCTTTACAAAAATTAAATATTACCTCGACAAACACCTTAAATTACTGGAAAGTTATTAAACATTCCAGATCATAAATTTTTATTGTAAATTAAAAATTCTTTTCTTTTAGCAAAGCTTTCTCATATCCCTCGATTAGCGAAAAAACGAATATATTTTAACTATTAATTTAATTATATTTTGAACAAGAAAGTAAATATTTACATAGAAATAGTTTTAAAAAAATTAAATATGAGTTTTCTTTCTTTGAATAGTTAATTAAATGTAACTTCGTTCTTTTAACTAAAATGAGGTAAAAGAAAAGGTATTTTTATTAAACTGAATAAAACGTATTCGTGAACAATTCGTTACGTAACAAACTAAAGCTATAAATTAATTAATATATTCATTTACATATTAAAATGTAGACATTATATAATGAATTTCTAGTTATACAAATAACTGAATTTAAAAAAAAAGCCACTATATTCACTGTAAAAAAAGACATGTTTTTTTAAATACGAAAATATAATTAATATTTTCGTACTAATAAAACCACGTACGAAAATATGCAATAACGTCTACCGAGTTACTCACGATTCCAAAAAGCGTTCTTCACCATTAGAAACCTTAAGAAACTAATGTATTTTCGAGATTTAAATAAGCATTTACAAGAAAAAACTTTTTTTTTGCTGCCACGGATTTTCGGAAATGTTTCAGAGTAGTTTTTATAGTGTATTATCCAGTTTTCTCAAACCGGAATATCGGTATATAGGGTGCTATCCATTCTCAATTAAACATTTTCAGCTGCGTAATTGAATTTATACATGTAAGAATAACAAAATAATATTAATTTTAATGTTAATGCCGTTAATTTATTATCTTTATCTGTAGCATATGTTTGTTGAACGTGAAAATGTTTAGTTTAGAATTGGTAGCATGCGAAAAACCTATATTCCAGGTTGAGAAAACAGATTAATACCCTATAAAAGCTACTCTGAAACGTTCCCAAGAATCAGAAGCAGCAAAATAAACTTAAATTTTATAAATTCTTCTTAAAATCGCAAAAATTCTCTCATCTCCGTATTTTTTTTAATTTTCAGAAGGTCGCAGTCTTCCTAAATTACAGGCTTTAAGTGGTCTTGTACATTTGAAACTCGCTCAAAATCAACAGAAGCGTTCAAAGTCTGAATTAGTGTATCTTCGAACGTTTTTTTTTATGTATAAACATGAACTTTTGTCCATTAATTAAACAGATTGAGCTATATACTACCATTAGAAACTCACCAGTCCTTTACAGAATTTGTGCATAGTTGAAATTACAATAGCTCTTTTACTCCGTAAGTCATTGCGCGCATGATATCTTGAGAACGTATGCATGGATTTTTATGGAATTTGATATAGATAATAAACACATATGTATTTTTAAAATGATCTACTCTTATGTGAAAATTATTTGATTAACCCTGTAAAAAAAAAATATTTTGGCAACAAAAAAATCAAAATTTTACACTTTTAATAAATAAAATAGCCATAAATAAAAATCTTACTTAAAAGTGGTAGTTAGATAACTTTAAACACGCATATGTCCTTATTATTTATATCAAATTTCATATTAATTCATGCATATGTTCTACAAATATCATGCGGAGTATAAAAAATGCGTTATTTTAATTTCAATAATGCAGAAATTTTGTAAAATTCTAGTCAGTTTCTAATGGTATTATATAAAAAGCCGAATTTGTTTAATTAACGGTCAAAATTTCATGTTTGTACATAAAAGTTTTTAAAGATACACTAATTCAAACTTAGGTAGTTTTTGTTAATTTTCGTCGCTTTTAAAAAGTACAAGACACCTTAAGTTTGAGAAAATTATGCCCTTTTATGCATTTTAAAAACTGCACGTTTTATCGATCTAATGTATAGTTCACGGTTTCAGTTGAAATTGAATTATATAACAACAAAAATTTTTAGAAGCTCAAAAATTTTAGTAAAAAATGCGAATATTATTTGTTTATAGCATACAGAGTTTTCAACCAAATTTAACACCACTTTTCAGAAAATATGACTAGAAACAGTATGCTACTTATAAAAATGAATATATTGAATATTTGATGAGATATAGAATTTGTATGAAATAATTTTTAACTGCACATGCGTGCAAGATACCAAATTTTTTATATCATAATTTGGCAGTCAGCTATTTGGGACAACTTATATAAAAAATCCAGTCAAATATCGCTAAAATTCAGAAAGATAATGGCAATATAAGGTAAAGCTAAGTGAGTCTGCGCACAATTCAAAAGAACAGCAATAAAAAATCTAAATATTAATTTTTTGCTAAACTATCCATGAATAATTTTTACTTCATTTGCTTTTTATGCATTTCCATTGCTATTTTGTTGTTATGTTGCAATTTAATAGAACAGTTGTAATAAAACCAAGAAAGTTATTTTGCGCAATCTGTCCTTACAGGGTTGGTGTGATTGCGCACATGGGTAGGAGAGATTGTTACTAATAATAACTACAATTAAATTGTTAACAATAATAATTACACTTAAATGACATTGGTGTAATGTTTTTGTGAAAAAAAATTATTGTATTGGGAGTGAATATTTCAACCTAATGCTTAAAGAATCAGCAAAAGGAAATAATTTTAAAAACGATTAAAAAATTTTAATTTTGGAAAAAAAATTAAAGAATCAGAAAAAGCAAATCCAGATAAGATTACAAAATAAAATTATGTAACTTAATAACACGTTTAACTTAAAATTAGTCCATTTTCATTTTTCATTTTTTTATGCAAATTTACCAATAAGCTGCGTAATCTCTCCTAGCATTTAAACTAAAGGGTACAATGCGCCATCTCTCCTAAGTAGCAGATGCGCAAACTCTCCAATTTCGCTAGGAGAGATTGCGCGGCCTTTTATTTAAACATGGCCGCGACTGAAACAAACCGTTGATGTTCACATTGTTAGTCTAGATTAGTAGCTTATGAGAAATCGTTTAAGTTAAAAATATTTTGTACTATTGACATTGTATAGAAATTCTGATGAATAGCTATGAAAATTCAAGCACTTACTTTGGGAAAGCAAAACAAAATAGCAATACTTTATCTTAGACGCTCAAAGCAATCAACGTGCACTTTCAAGTAGACACTGCACTACTGTTGTTTTACAACTACCTGGAGTCGCTGCGCTCTCACTCTACTCCTTCTCCTCGAACCTCTATGTGCGTAATCTCTCCGACCGCGCCATCTCTCCTGGCTTTACCTTAGTGAGTTGCTTTCTAAAAGTAGACAGATGATAAGGGATTTTCCACAATTTGTCAATCAGTGTACTGTATCGCTGATATCATTCTGAGTTTTCACGATATTTGAGTAGACTTTTTATATAAGTTGCCGTACATAGCTGACTACCAAAATATGAAATAAAAATTTTGCAGTCTTTCACGCATGCGCAGATAAATATTATTTCATACAAATTCCCATATCTCATTAAATATTCTACATATTCATTTCTTAATTGCGATATACTATTTTTACTGTTCTTTGTCAAGTTTTTGGAAAGTGGTGTTAAATTTGGTTGAAAACTTTGTATTCTATAAACAAAAAAATCTTCATTTTTCACAAAAACGTTAACATCTTCACAAATATGCGAGCTATGCTTACACAAATGCACACAAACGTTGAACAGGACCTACATAGTCATTTGCTACAGTGACAGACCATTTCGAGCATTTTCTGTTACTTGGGTAATCGTAAATAATATTTTATTATTAAATTTATTATTAACACCCTAATTGTACCCGCGACTGAAAAATATGGAGTCAAACATGTTCTTTACATCCTCGAATTTGAAGGCAATTCTTCAAGAATTTCAGCAGATATTTGACAAACCATACAAAATCGAAAATGTCCAGTCACTGCCCTTCAATTTTTGAACATGAGTGTATATATTATCAGAATTGCATAACATACTTAGCACTAGTCTAAAGGAGCCTTAGCGTAAATATTACGTTCATTCATTCACTTTGACAAATCAAGATGTGTGCAAATAGCACACAGCTGTTTGCTTAATCCAATTTACTTATTCTAAATCCTATTTCGAACAGTGTTGAAATGAAAGGGCATATATCACATTCACCAAATATAATTCAGATGAGATAATCGTAATCAAATATTTGCTAAAACACCTAATGATCAAGTAATTATGTGGATTATTTATACATTAAACATTAATTATGTGATAATTATATAAATAATTAATGGTTTTTAATAACAATTTACTGTTATAGATTAATTAATTAATTATGTATTTATTAATCGTCTGAATTATGTATTTATTAGTGCATTTATTAATGCTGTCGTCCAAAAGTACATAACAATCTTTTTACGACGACAGAAAATCCTTAATGAAAGAAATAGAACTTTGTAACTAATAAATAAATAAATGCTAAATAAAAGTGTTTTTTTTTTTCAAAAATATAGCCCTTTTATCTCTCAACACTTTCAGGGGTAAAATACGCCATCTGCTAAAATGTTGAAATAATTGAAAGACACCATAATTTACTAACAAATTTATTTGAAAATAATTAAAAACTTTTCTTCCCTTATATAACAGTACAATTATATTAAAAAATTCTGCGTTCAATGGCAGTTTAAAATTAAATTTAAGTGCTCGCGCAAAACGCCACTCTTGAAAGGGTTAACCCTTTGATTACGGAGTCGGGACATATGTCGTCCCAGCGACTATTTTTTTTTTCTATTCTTGCAGATTTTTGAAAAATAATCTCTGCCATACTAGGATACTTACAAGAGAAATCAACGCAAATATTTTTTTTGTAAATTATATTACGAATGAATATAAAAAAGTCTCCAGTTTCGGCCCATACTAAAAGGGTTAAGGAACAGTAAATACTCTTATATCCCAACCTATAATACTACATTGCAACATCGAGGAAAATAATATCTTAAACACTTTATTAAATGCATCTTGTGTAGAAATAAGTAAAGGCGGGATTACGCCACTCTTAAAAGGGTTAACCCTTTGATTACGGAGTCGGGACATATGTCGTCCCAGCGAGTATTTTTTATTCTATTTTTGCAGATTTTTGAAAAATAATCTCTGCTATGTACTTATACTAAGACACTTTCAAGAGAAATCAACACAAAGAAATTTTTTTGTAAATTACAGTACGAATGAATATAAAAAAGTCTCCAGTTTCGGCCCATAATCAAAGGGTTAAAGAACAGTAAATACTCTTATATCCCAACCTATAATACAACATTGCAACATCGAGGAAAATAATATCTTAAACACTTTATTAAATGCATCTTGTGCAGAAATGAGTAAAGGCGGGATTACACCACTCTTGAAAGGATTAACCCTTTGATTACGGAGTTGGGACGTACGTCGTCCCAGCGACTATTTTTTTTATTCTATTCGTGCAGTTTTTTGAAAAATAATCTCTGCCATACACTTATACTAGGACACTTTGAAGAAAAATCAACACAAAGAAAATTTTTTGTAAATTATAGTACGAATGAATATAAAAAATCTCCAGTTTCAGCCCATAATCAAAAGGTTAAAAAACAGTAAATAGTCTTATATCCCAACCTATAATACTACATTACAACATCGAAGAAAATAATATCTTAAACACTTTATTAAATGCTTCTTGTGCAGAAATGAATAAAGACGGGGTTACGCCACTCTTGAAAGGGTTAACCCTTTGATTACGGAGTCGGGACATATGTCGTCCCAGCGACTATTTTTATTCTATTCGTGCAGCTTTTTGAAAAAAATCCCTGCCATACACTTATACTGGACACTTACAAGAGAAATCAACACAAAGAAATTTTTTTGTAAATTATAGTACGAATGAATATAAAAAAGTCTCCAGTTTCGGCCCATAATCAAAGGGTTAAGGAACAGTAAATACTCTTATATCCCAACCTATAATACTACATTACAACATCGAGCAAAATAATATCTTAAACACTTTATTAAATGCATCTTGTGCAGAAATGAGTAAAGGCGGGATTACGCCACTCTTGAAAGGATTAACCCTTTGATTACGGAGTTGGGACGTACGTCGTCCCAGCGACTATTTTTTTTTTATTCTATTCGTGCAGCTTTTTGAAAAATAATCTCTGCCATACACTTATACTAGGACACTTTGAAGAAAAATCAACACAAAGAAAATTTTTTGTAAATTATAGTACGAATGAATATAAAAAATCTCCAGTTTCAGCCCATAATCAAAAGGTTAAAAAACAGTAAATACTCTTATATCCCAACCTATAATACTACATTACAACATCGAAGAAAATAATATCTTAAACACTTTATTAAATGCATCTTGTGCAGAAATGAATAAAGACGGGGTTACGCCACTCTTGAAAGGGTTAACCCTTTGATTACGGAGTCGGGACATATGTCGTCCCAGCGACTATTTTTATTCTATTCGTGCAGCTTTTTGAAAAAAATCCCTGCCATACACTTATACTGAACACTTACAAGAGAAATCAACACAAAGAAATTTTTTTGTAAATTATAGTACGAATGAATATAAAAAAGTCCTTCCGGCTTGTACCGGGAGGAAAAGGTAGCTTTCCTATATCTTCGTTTTAAAATTTGAACTAATGTTACACGAACACAGCAAGTTAAAATGCAAAGAAAATGTTTACAAAAGATTCGTTAATACTGAACTTGAATAAGAAATTCGCCAAATTATTGAGCTATAGCCAAGTTGGCTTCATTTATGAAGACTTATTTTGGTCGCCAAATTTGCGATATTTCGCCAAATGTCACCAAGTTTGGCGAGAATTTGGCGCTAGCGGATATGAATATATAGTTTTATGCGTATGATTTGGAAAATTATTAGAACAATGAAATTTTTTGTAATGTGCTGTCTTGTTTCAAAATGTCAGCCACCCTAGAATTTCAAACTGCTCTATCTCAGCCATTTTTTAAGATAAAGGTAAACCAAAAAATGCTCTGGAATCCTCGTATCAAGGCCTAACACTTAATTAAAAAATAAATTTGAATTTTTAATTTTTATGTATATTTATTTCAGTTTTAAATTTTTAAATGGCCGCCATCTTGAAACAAAATGGCGGACCAAGCTGGCCAACGAACTCGGTCGAGACATTGGTGAGCTTAATACACACAATTAGTTTCATCAAAATTGATTTATAAATACGAGCGTTATCGTATGGCATAGGTCAGATATATATATATATATATATATATAAATCAACATTTGAACGGAGGGGGGTTTTGGGGTCTGGGGGTCATGATCGGTGAAAATATATCAAAATTTTCCGGAACTGCTTTCCTCCGAACGGCTGCAATAGGTAGCTTTATACTTTTTTGTATTGAAAGCTACCTAAAAGTCTCCAGTTTCGGCCCATAATCAAAGGGTTAAGGAACAGTAAATACTCTTATATCCCAACCTATAATACTACATTACAACATCGAGCAAAATAATATCTTAAACACTTTATTAAATGCATCTTGTGCAGAAATGAGTAAAGGCGGGATTTACAGCATTGATTACTTTTGTATCAGCAGTTTGTCAATGAATAAATAGTTTGCTTAAGTTATTGGATACACGAGGAAGCCTTACCGAGATACTGATTGACGTGTTTTCTATTTTCATTCAGCAGATCTCCTTTTCTCAAGATTTTTTTTATGAACTTTGGCTTAAGCAGACTATTTGTTTTCTGTTAAGGCTTCGAGCGTCTTATCTTGCGCTTTATACTCGGGTTTTCGTGGTTCTAGAGGAATATTAAGTAATCCTTCACTTAAAAGGTGTCCAAAGCATAGAAACGCTTTTCTTCTCATTATTCTTACAAATTTCTCTAGAATATAAAGTATTTTTCTGTGCGACATATCTGACAGTCAATTGTTTAATACTTTACAATTTAGTTGAAAAGTGTTTATGAATTCGGTTTTTCTGTCTGTCTGGCCGTGCTCTAACTAACATAAATACACTCAGAATAACATTAAATTTTTATATGTTAATGAGGTTAGTAATCCTTCACTTAAAAGGTATCCAAAGCATGGAAACGCTTTACTTTTCATTACGCTTAACAAATTTCTCTAGAAAATAAAGTATTTTTCTATTCGACGAATCTGACAGTCTCTTTTTAACTCTTTCCGACATAGTTGAAAAATGTTTTTGAATTCGGTTTGTCTGTGTGTCTGGCCGTACTCTAACTCACGTAAATACTCTCAGAATGACATTTAATTTTTATATATTAATGAGGTTATTAACACCTCACTTAAAAGATATCCAAAGCATGGAAACGCTTTACTTTTCACTATGCTTACAACATTCTCTAAAAA
Source organism: Maratus michaelseni (assembly GCA_963931845.1). NCBI lineage: Eukaryota > Metazoa > Arthropoda > Arachnida > Araneae > Salticidae > Maratus > Maratus michaelseni. The sequence continues at coordinate 60,506,235 of OZ007594.1, forward strand.
ATAAAGTATTTTTCTCTTTGACATATCTGACGGTCTCTTTTTTAAAACGTTCCAACATAGTTGAAAAATGTTTATGAATTTGGTTTGTCTGTTTGTCAAGTCGTACTTTAACTCATGTAAATACTCTCGAAATGACATTTAATTTTTATATGTTAATGAGGTTATTAATCCATCACTTAAAAGGTAAAGAAAACATGGAAACGCTTTAGTTTTCATTATGCTTACAACATTCTCTAAAAAATAAAGTATTTTTCTATTCGACATATCTGACAGTCTCTCTTTTAAAACTTTCCAACATAGTTGAAAAGTGTTTATGAATTCCTTTTATCTGTCTCGTCGTGCTCTAACTCGCGTAAATATACTACGAATGATATTTATTTTTATTTATTTATTTATTTATTTATTTATTTTTAATGAGGTTCACTATAAAATGTACGCTATTAAAAATGAAGTGTGTAGCATTTATAGTTTGTTTACAAGGATACACAAAAGGATTTCGTTACATTATGATATATAGGGAAAAATTGTTTGCAACAGATTTTATTTAATTCCCATATTCATAGATATCTCATTTCATAGTATGAAAAAAAATATTTTTTAATACTATTCTGTTAGTCTTAGAATGTGTTTTATAATCTATGGCTGATGCATGATTTTCCGTTCATGTTTAACCATATTATTGTTGTTTGATCAAATGTGTTTGTTGATTTGCCGGGACAGTTGGTCAGTTAGATAAATATGGATAGATAAGTAGCTATAATCCATTATACCTGCTTCAAATGAACGAACGTTAAACTTTAATACTTACCCATCATACGTATAGTAAAGGGTAAATCTTGTAATCGTTTTAAAAATAGAAAATAAATGACGGATCTACACGTTTCAGACACTGGAGATTCCGAAAAACATATTTTTAGAAAAAAAAAATTGCCGTCCGTCTGTCTGTGTGTGTGTCTGTAAACGCTCTATCTCCCGAACAAATTGAAATAAGACTTGAAATTTGATATGTACTTAGTATGTAATAATGGGAAGAAGCTTATTGAATTTCACTAACCTCGATTATTCGGAACTATTTTCGAAATATTCGTTCTGATAAAAGGTATATACAAATTTTCCTTTTTTTTTTTTTTTTTTTAAGGAGTGAATATCATTGACAATAAAGAAACATAAATTTTGCATTGAGAATGAAGTCGATCGGATAATGATTGCCGAGATATTTATAATCACATTTTCCACACTCTTCGATTTTTCATAACTATGTATTTCATTCCAATTTAAATTCAAAGATATATTTTAATTGGAAAAGAGACGCTTAATCCGACGCAGTAAACTGTTAATTAATATGATTATCATTTTTAGAGTTATAAGGATGTTTCTCTTACGCAATTCAGTAATAGAGCATTTAAAGTTTATGACGTCATCACGCCACGATTTTTTTCGAATTGCAATGCATTTTATAAATAGTTTACACATGTTTTATTTTCATATTTTATATTATGCATATCCATGACGGTTAAGTATTACGGTGGCCCCCAACGACTAGCTCTTTGTTTGCGATAATAGTGTTGGTGCAATATGGCATACACATCCTTGAGTATCATTAGAATATGTATATTTTTTAAAGATTTTTTTATAAACTTTTTCTTAAGCAGGCTTTATGTTTTATATAAAGGCTTCAAGCGTATCTCTATATTTTTCTAAAATGGCTTCATCTTGGACTTTATACTCCAGTTTTTGTGGTCCTATAGTTCTTTCAAAATCAAGAGAAACTCATCATAACAGCAGCAAAATTATCCCAGGGAGTTCTAGTTTTTCGTTTTATGACAGATTTGTTGATTTTATAAAAATAAATAAATATTTTTTGTCCTAAGAAAACCTATTTAGAAAAGAAAGTAAATATATGTTGAATTGATCACAAAATATTTTATCTATGCTAAGTGATATAAACAAACTATTTTTCTTTGTTTGTATAGCAGACTAAAGATCGTCTCCTTGGCTGACATTAATTGTAGCCAAGACAGCGCAAAAAGTACTAATTCGTACGCTTCTTTTATTTATTTTCAGTCTCTATTAATTTTGAATAGGCTATAAAGGATTATTAATTAATCCATCACTTAAAATGCGTTCAAAATGGAAACGCTTTTCTTTCCACTACGCCAAGAAAAGTCTCTAGAAAATAAAATATTTTACTTCTCGAGAAATTTAATAGTCTTTTTTTTTTAGACTATTTTGATTGTTTTTCCCAAATGTGTTTGTTGATTTCCTAAGTCGGTTGATTAGATATTATTCATTTAACTTATTTCTGCTTCAAATGAAAGATCATTAAACTCATTTTCTATGAGGCGATATTATCGTTAGCACACTCATCATATGCACCTGTTAGTAAATTTGGTATGATTAGCATATATATACTAATAGCATATATGCAATAGTATTAGTATATTTTCTTTTCTCATGATTTTTTAAAAATTAGCGTCTGCCTTAAACAGTTTTTTGTTTTCTATTAGGGCATCTTATATTTAGCATTTTATCTCAAATTTAATGCTTATCGTTTTTGTTGTTCTCGAAGAATATTAATTAATCCTTCTTCTAATACATGAAACGTTTTTCTTTCCATTTGCAAAATGAATCATTTTTCAACTCGGGAAAAAAATTGGATCTTTATAGATTTTTCTTTTTTTTTACATCAAAAAGATTTAGAAATATATTTATTTTAAAAATAAACATGCAACTGCTGTCTATTCTAAGCCAAATTGCATGGAATGATTTTACCAGTAGTTCTTAAAATTTTCTGCTTCGAATACAATGGCGTGCGGACCATACAAGAAATAAAAGAATTGCTTGTGCAAGAAATGCTTACATTGCTTCTATGGAACGCACTGCTTGAGAAGCACTTGAAATATTACATATATCTGGCGTACCCCTTATCTTTTTTAACTTGTAAGAATCTAGAATTGAAAAATGGAGACAAAGAAAACAAAGATTAAATACAAATAAAGATAACTTGTATTTTACATTTAATATAACCATTTGTATTTTACATTTAATATAAAGTTAATTTAAGGCAATGTTTTGATATGAGGTGTCCTCTTGCTAACCCTTGCTATATACTGAATGTCTGGTGTTAGTTTTGCTGAGGTAAAATTGCAAATCATTTTCAACATCTACGGTATTTTATATTTTGTTTTTAAAACAGTTAATTTTGAAGAATATTTTTCTGTAACTTATTTAAAGGCGCCAAAACATATTTTGGTTGTCGAATAGACTCTTTCCGTGTAGTCCGGGAGGCAGTTTTTTTTTTACTTAACCGTTTCATACAAGCTTATTTTCAAATATATAATTGATCTTACTTTAATCAATGACGAAAATATGCGTCAACTGTCGCGATAGTAGTAAATGTGACTTCGGACGACGCAACATCCTTCCGTCAATTAGAAATGAATGGCAACCCAATTACGGAAGATTGGTAGGTATTACCACGACCTAAGCTTTCTTCCGTATTCGGGTTGCCATTATGACTGAGGGATTTTTCGTTTCTCGAGGCTGCATCCACCGCTGTCAGTATAACTGGCGGCTATTTTCATGGATTGATTAAGTAAGATCAATTAGATCTTTGAAGACCAGTTTATATAACATAGTTAAGTAAGAAATGTCGTTGCCTCCCGGACTGGTACCCCGTAGTATTCTTCACGCACACGTACCTTTAAGGCGTACGCATTCACCGCTTGCGAAAACACTGTTAAACTAATTATTTTTTTATTCTAGTTTTGAATTTCTCGCTTTTTTGCTATCCATATATTTTTCAAAAACTCTTTAACATTCGATTACTATCCTTGTATCTGTAAGATACACAGTGACTGTTTTTTCCGATTGCAAAAAACATAGTTGGAGTTAGAAATATCGCTATATAAATTGTGTGCGATTTGTCGATTTTGTTGTAAACATGAACTTCATGGTTGTAAAGAAGCAAAATTAAAATAGGGGGGGGGGCGTATGTATCAAATATTTGACAGTTGGTTGTTTTACGTTTGAAGAACAGTCCAGCTTTTATTAAAGAGCAGCAGAACGCACACAGTAAAGACGCGGGTGTCAGGCGATTGGAGCTGGTAAAATTTAAAGTAATTCTCATAAAAATTAAAGTAATTCTCAAGTAATTCATATTTTAATAAATATCCTTTATTATCAAGTTTTTTAGTTCTTCATTATTGCTACAGTTTTTATTATCCAAATGACTCGGTGGTTAGATGGTCCTCTTTTGTTCAATTTTAACGTAAGTTTAACTAAGGAGCCTATAAGAAGGAAAGGTACAAAAATTGCTATTGCAAGTAAATAACATTTTTTGATATATTTGAATATAAGGAGTCAAATACCTTTAAAATATCATGTCAGGGAATGGTTAAACAATTTTAATTAAAACTATTAGACCCACTTGTATGAAACTTATAGTGTACGACAAATTTATCTTGCAAAACTAATTTTGCCACCATTTTGAAGTCCAGATTGCATAGTTTTGAGTCATTTTTTTTTAATACTACTTATTACGTTATCTCTCTATTATACTTGAAAATCAAAAAAAAAATTGTGAAAATTTTAAAAAATAATAAAAAATTCAGAATCTATACAAATGGATCCTATTTAATGTTATAACTTGAGAAAATAATTGCTTTTTTTTCTTTTTCGGATATAATTTGTAGAGAATTTAATTTGTTTTATTTTGAAAAAAGAAACTTGTAAATCCATTAACTTGTTCAGAAGTTATCGTGACAAAACGGCTGAAAAACAGTGTTTGGAGCTAAATGAGTTCAAAGTTTTGCCTTTCCAGCAATCTGCACGGTTCAACGTTTATGGCTCGTACGACCATAATTTTAAGAATTGTATTGATTTTTAAATGGTCTTTATTCTACAATTAGAATTCTTTTTAAAGAATAGTGCATACATTTATAGGGGAGGGGGGGGGGAAGTACAGTATCTTTCTTCTCTCCCAATTTTTTTTCTCTTCATTTTCCTGTCTTCACTGAATCTTCAATTGAATGTAATTGTCAAAGTTTTTTTTTTTTTTTTAACCAGTGTTTATGTATGTAATTGTGTAAGTGAGATTAATGTTGTTGATATTTCGTATTCCATGCATTTCGAGCATAATCTTATACCCTGTCCACTGTACGACCTGTAATCTGTACGACCATAACTTTTTGGTTTTATACTGGGACGGGCCGATAAAATTTTTGTACGTGTCGGCCCGTGAAGACCTCTATTCTATATATAAAGCTTTGAAACGAAAATCAATTACTAAAGGCGACAAATTGTACTGGGCCCATGGGCACTTTTAAAACAAAAATACCGGCCAGTTTGTAGTAAATATTAATAGGTACTTCATACTTAAAGAATTCCAGTTCATTTTATTGTTTCATTTGTATTTCTTACGTTTAATATCGTGTTAAAATGGTTCGACTTCCAAATAAAAGTAAGCTTTTAAATCGAAATAAGAAATAATATATGGTTTTTAAATTCAAAGTTTGACAGAGCGTTTTCGAGTGACAAGGGGGCGCACAAATTTTACTTGCTCCAGGGCGCTGAACATCTAGCTACGCCACTGATAAAAACCAACGACCTTTGTCGAATTCGCGCCTAATATACGCAACGCCTCATTTGCTTGTTAAGATAGATTCTTCGAGTTTATGCACCTTTTTTTAACGCTTTCCAACCTAGTTGAAAAGTGTTTATGACTTCGGTTTGTCTGGCCGTATGGCCGTCTGCCGTCTGGCCGTCTGCCGTCTGGCCGTCTGCCGTCTGCTGTCTGTCCGTGCTCTAACTCCCGTAAATATGCTCGGATTGCTCTGCAATTTTTATATGTTATAGTCGTTATCTATAGCATGTTCCCTATTTCAACGGAAGTGTGTAGCACTGATAGTTTTTTTACAGGGACACTCAAAAGAATTCCGTTACATTGCGGTCTATGGGGAAAAATCATTGACGGTTTATTTAAATAATGTTTCACTATTTTAAACGCATTGAAATTTATATATATCACTAAGGTGCATTAGAAGAAGCTTAATATGGAATAGGGTGTGCATAGCACTTATAGTTACTTTACAGGGACAGTCAAAAGAATTCTGTTACATTACGTCTATGGAGAAAAATCGTCTGCGGTTTATTTAAATAATGTTTCCCTATTTTAAACGCATTGAAATTCATATATATCACTAAGGTGTATTTCAAGAGGCTTACTACAGAATAGTGTGTGTACAGCAGTCATCGTTCATTTACAGGGACGCACAAAAGTTCGCGAACATATTTCCGTATTATTTAACTCCAGACGGAGAATTTTAAACTGTGCTACACGTTTCCTAACTGAACTAAAATTTAACATCCTATGTAGTATATATACAAATCTATAGATCCTATACAGGGCTGAATAAAAGTATTCGGATTACTTAGATGTTATCTTTTAGCTTATTAAACGGTATGATTTGTGAAATTATTTTGGAAGCGTTGGAAAGTGTTACATAATCTATGCTTGACGCATGATTTTTCGTTCTTGTTTGTTTTTCTTTTGTTACAATGTATAGATTTTAATTGAAATGTCTTACAGATTAACATAAAATGGTTATCTGTGTGATATAAGTGCAAATCCTTTCTGATAAGATCGTGTCGATAATTTATATAAGAATAATTGTCTGTGTGGAACCAACGATTTAATGCGCGCATTTAGTTACTAAAATCTGGCTTACAAACACGTGTAGACTAGACTCGTAATCAGTCATTCAGCAGTGTTCATTGCCGTATGTACTCATGTATATTATGTTCCTTATTGAAATACAGTGAACTTCCGTTAAGACGGCCCCGTTTAAGATGGATTTCTCGTTGTACAAAAATAAAATCCCCGGTTAAGGTCTATGGGAAGTCCATGTACCAGACATCGTTTAATACGTACAGTTTAAGAGTTCATTCGTTAAGATGGACAAATATTAGTCAGGACAACGAAATACCAAATTTTTTTCTATTCTGTTTTTAAGATGAAAGGAGTAGAAACCTCACCTCTGACGTCACGGAGCAGCCGTCTAGTCTCACACTTTATTCTTCGCTTTAAACCAGTACGACATTTTCTTTTTGTGTTTCTGTAATGGCTGCATCTTCGAGTAAAGAAACTGCATTAACTTTATTGGATAAAGTAAAAATCATCCAAAAACTTGAAAAGAGATCTAAACAAATCGATGTGGTGAAAGAGCTTGGACTTAAACGTTCAACTGTGAACTCAGTATGGCTGAAACGTGAAGCAATAATGGATACTTTTGAAACGGGAGATGTCATGGGTTCTCTAAAGAAAATTCGAGGATCAGGCCACCCAGAACTGGAAGCTGCACTGTTGAAATAGTTTAAACAAATGCGTTCTCAGAACATTGCAATTAATGGTCCACTTCTTAAAGCAAAAGCATTGAAAATTGTCAAATTGCTGAATATTGATTCCTTCAGTGCAAGTGACGGATTGGTTGACGCTATTCAAGAATCGACATGGTCTAGTTTTTAAAACAGTGAGCGGTGAAGCTGGAAATGTACCAGAAGAAAAAATAAAAGAGTGGAAAGCGAATTTTCCATGCCTTCTCAAGGGCTACGATGCTAAAAATGTATTCAACATTGATGAAACTGGACTTTTTTATAAAGCTCAGCCTTCTCAAAGTTTACACTTCAGACGAGAAAAGTGCACAGGTGGAAAACATTCAAGATTACGCGTTACTGTTCTAGTAGAGGCTAACATGGATGGGTCTGAGAAACTGCCTCTCCTTGTTATCGGAAATTCTAAAAATCCCCGATGTTTTAAGGGATATTTTTCCTACAAAATATGAAGCCAATTCTAAGTCATGGATGACCCTGAAATTCTTTGAAAAGTATATCAGGGAGTTAGACAGGTGTTTCTCTAAAGGAAAAAGGCAAGTTTTGATATTTATAGATAACTGCCCGGCTCATCCTACAGAAATACCTGAACTGAAATCCATAAAACTTATTTTTTTCCCTGCCAATTGTACCAGCGTGTTGCAACCAATGGACCAGGGCGTCATAAAATCATTAAAAGTGCACTATCGCCGAATGCTCCTGGCACATTTGATGAGCTCCATTGAAACATCGACAGATTCTGATGTCAATGTTCTAAAATGCATGGAGTGGATTCAACGAGCCTGGACTCTTGTTTCATCAACTACAATTTCAAATTGTTTCAGACATGGACAGATGAGATCAGAATCGTCAGATGAGATTACTCATGATATCGACGAACTTCAGACATTGCTTAATGATGCAACATCTGTGGGATGTGATATTCCGACAGAAATAGACGCTGACGGTTTTGCAAATTTTGATAACGATGTCAGAATTGTTGAAAAATTCACCGATCAGGAAATAATCGATGAAGTAAAAGAAAATCCAGGAACATCTAGCGATAGTGAAAAGGAAGAAGAAATCTCTGCTCCAAAAGTGCAAGATATTCGGGTGCAAGATGTCCATGATATGCTGATGACAATTAAAAAATTTTATCAGTCAACTTAAAATGTTTCTGAGAGCACATTTGAACATTTGGCTAAACTTGAGAATGATATCGAAAGAAGATCACTTACCAAGAAAAAACAAATGAAGAGTACTTCTTATTTTGGACAGCCTTTTAAGTACTCTCTACCGTTTTCTTTCATGTACTTACATTTTGCAACTTCAAGTAACAATGTAAGTATGCTGCAATGTACACTCGAGTTTCAAATATATATATATTTTCATTTTAAAATTGTTCGCGTACATTCTTTTTTTTTTTTTTTTTTTAGTATTTTTAGTAAAGTAGCTCAAAAAGGTCTCAGAAATCAAATTTTTAGTCATATTACAATATTTATGTACATAAGTATTTTTTACTGTAATGTAAAACGTCAAATTTGCGAACTCCTGTTATAATGGACTCTCGTTAATATGGACAAAAAATGCTTGCCCTTGACTATCCGTCTTAACGAGAGTTCACTGTACTATAAAAATAGTTTTCGGTAAGATGTAATTATCTCCGACCGGAAAGATTATATAATAATATAATTTCGATATAATAAAAAATACACGTAAGCCGCTCTTAAAATATCATAATGAGACAGAACTAAATTTAAATAACATAAAAATAGGAAGCTGCGAGTATTATAGATACTTTGGTGTAGACATTAATAGAGAAGGCACAGACTCACAGGAATTTAAAGAGTGGGGTGATCTTTAGGAAAAGAAAATATAATATATACAATTCTATTGTAAAGAGCATATTGTTATATGGAGCAGAAGGATGGAGAATTGTGGAGACAGAAAGAAAGAAATTAGCAGCAGTGGAATTGGATGCCCTAAGAAGATCATGCAGGATATCAAGAATAGAAAGATTAAGAAATGAAAGAATCAAAGAAATTATGCAAATAAAGGGAACCATATTAGATGATCTCCAACAGAAGCAATTCATCTGGCATGGTCATGTTAGAAGAATGAGTGACGAGAGACTACCCAAAATCGCATCTAATTATAGAACAAACCAAAAGAGGAAACGAGGAAGACCACGAAAGATCTGGATGGATGGTATAAAAAAAAGCCATGAGTGATAGGGATCTGGAAGAGGAATAGACCCTTGACTGGAAGAAATGGAATGGTCTCTTGCAGATTTTTCGAATGGCGGCACCTGACGCTATAAACCAAATTTATATATATATGTACCGAATGTCCTAAAAATACTGAAACGCGCTTCAATTTTTTACCTGTCGGAGATACGTAGACAATATAAGAGACAAAAACGTTAAAAATAAGGCAGTAATTAAAATTATGTTAATCAAAAATCATGCCACTTTTGAAAATTAGTGGAACATTTTTTAATTTTTTTATACAGTTCTTGAGTGTAAGTTATATTTAAAAATGTTTTCTGCATGCTCTCTAACAAGTTAAACAGTACAAATTCCATTCTTTTACGATCCAAACTCACCGTGTTATAATACTTTGAATTTTATGGAATTTCGGCGCTTTATACGGCACTAAAAAAATTATTTTTTTTGTCTTTCGGTTTTAGTGCTGGAAAGCTCTGAAATTTCATAAAATTCAAAGTATTACAACTCGGTGAATTTGGGTCGTAGAAGAAAGGAGTGCTAACTGTTACATTTATCAGAGCATGGAGAATTTTTTTTAATGTAACTTATAGGACCCAAGGATCGTATAAAAAATTACAAAGTGCAACTTATTGAAAATTAACTACACGATTTTTTTCATCACACTCTTGAAAATTTACAGTAAACTGTCCGGTCATTTGACCGTTTTTATAGAAAACGGTTACATAACCGTAATTTAGCGCTATTCTTACCATGACATTGCCCATATTATGGTCAGAATAGAGTTAAATTACGGTTTTCTAACCGTTTTTTTACAAAAACGGTCAAATGACTGAACAGTTGCTGCAAATTTTTAACAGTGCAGCATTATCTTAATTCCTACCTTATTTTTTACACTTGGTCACTTTATAGTGCCTACGTATTTCAAACAGATAAAAAAATAAAGCGCGTTTCAAACTTTTTGGGACGCCCTGTATATGCGACACGTTATTCTATATTAAACGGGTAAAACAAAATTGCTATTTCCAAAGCTCTGTTACAAAAATAATATATTTTAAAGGAAAATCAAAATTTCTAAGAAAAATATTTGTCACACAATATATCAGTATCGTTTAAGTCCAAACTGTTTAAATGTATTTATATTTCAGAAGTTTTAATTTAATTTATTTATCAGTTATGCTAATTTAGGATAAAATAAAAAGCATTGTTTTCCGGTCATTTTGGCGAAAGACGCAGAAGTGAGTAATTACTGTGTATTTGCTCATAATTCACAAACTACACATGACATTAAAAAGTGCAATTTTTTCATTTACTACTTCTGGATTCGTCCAATGTTTTCACGAAATATTCTCAGTCATAGTGAAAGCATGCACGGTTTCATATAGTTGTTGGAAAATACTGATACTGCGCACCCAATTTCTTAAGTCTAAAATTTTGAGGTAAAAAATGCACAGTACATGAGGATAGTTTTCAATCTTTTTGGTTTTATTTTTCACGTCAAATAATCATATTTTGAATCATAAATTTACTTAAGAACTTACGCCTGTCAGACAAAGATACTGCCAAGCTAATGTTAAATCGATGACTGCATTCTTTTCAAATTTCTTGTTTGCATTTCAATATCTTAAAATGATTTTGTTTGCATAGGATAACTGAGGTTGATCTCTAACCAGGTACATTTTTACTTTTTTAATTTTGGTTGCAGATGTTTTGTTGTTGTTTTCATAAGACTACTTTTATTACTAAAACTGATTCTGAAAGTGCAAATTACCTCGTAAAAAAAGTAAAAATAGAACGAAAAATCGAAAAAGTAAAAATAGTACACGGGTAGGGATCGTTATCAGCTATTATATTAAAAAAATATCATTTTAAAATATTGAAATGCAAACGAGAAATTCGAAAATAACGCTGCCATTGGTTCAACATTATATCTTGTGAGTGTATTCGCGTGATTGGGGTAAGCTCTTAATATATGGAATAAAATAAGTAGATAATGTGCATAAAAGCAAAATGCATTGTTTTAAAATAATTTTCTGGGTTTTTTAACTTAAAAAAAAACAGATATGCATAAGTGTACTTTATGACTTGCATATCACGAAAACGTTTTAGCAAATGATTTATGTTTTTCACAGTATTTAAAATTTACATTTAATTGAGTTATTTATTTATTTTATCGAATGATTAGAATGTTAAGACAAGGAAGCAACTTGCTTGAAAAAAAGTCGTTTTTTAATTATTTTAATGTTATTTATTTAAAATATTCAAATGAGTTACGAATATTTTGATTTGTACTCTACGGATTAAAAAAAAACTGTTACCTTTTCATTCATGTTATTCATTATGTTTTTTTATTATATGCATTTGAGTTTATGTGATGATTAATTTTTTTACTATGCTTATTCGCGAGCTTTTTTTCTCATTTTTGAATTCTCGTTCTCTCTTTTTAGGGCTGGTCGCAGTCCTTTGGCCATGAAGTCTGTGGCCATGGACACGACGGAAGACAGCCTAAGCCAGGCCAGCGACGAACTACTCGTCTCCTTACAGATCTATGTTCCGGAACTGGTGGTGCAGGTAACTTGTCTACATAATATTGGGGAGCAATAATCTGCCATTATTGCATTTATCAGAAATACATCCTTTGAAATAGCAATATCGGTTGAATATTTGCTCCACATTAGAAAAGTTTGCAAATGCCATTAATGTAAATATATTTGCTTTGCATAGAAAATATTTGCAATGAAGTGTGATTATTAAAAAAACACTGTCTTTACATAGGAAATATTTGCAATGAAATGTCTTTATTACAAAAATATTGGTTTCACATAGGAAATATTTGCAATGAAATGTCTTTATTACAAAAATATTGGTTTCACATAGGAAATATTTGCAATGAAATGTCTTTATTACAAAAATATTGGTTTCACAGAGGAAATACTTACAATGAAACGTCAAAATTGCGAAAATATCGACCCGACCAACAGCGAAAAAAATTAGCGTCGGGTAAAATTGGGTTACCAAAATAGCATCGATAGCTGAGGGAGGAGTAGAGAGAGAAGAATACGGTCTGTAACTTTGAGATGAATTCCACTATAATTCATTTCATAGGAGATCTCTGGAAGAAAAATTTCAAATAAAACAATTAACAAGACCCATTCCTAGTTTAAATATTACACAAAAATAAGTAAGTGTGAAGAATAGTACATGTAAAAGAAAATTTAATAGGAGAGTTTTTGTTAATATAGTAAAACCTGCTAAGATGGACTTGCAAGGAACCGGGAAAAAATTACGATTAAGACAGCTTACCTTCTTATCAGGTAACATTGTATGGTATTCCTTTCATCTGCACCGTGCAATGTTTCCATTTAAGACAGGATTTCAATCTTCGCCGATATTATATAATATTCTTTCGCCGGGACCATAAAATGTTTCCGTACAATAGAGGATTCCGTTTTAGACAGGTTACGTGTTCACAGATTATACTGTGTAGTTGGATACATAGATGCAATGCCAAGAATCCTCTTTTATGCAGACGTATGAATTTCGTCTTTAATTATTCCGTGTGTTTCATATTTTCCTAAATGCAACTTAGTTCGTAGCATTCTCAATATTTTTACCACCAGCCGCCATTGATTAATACTTTCTTATCCAAACATATTCGAAATATACTGTATTATTTCAATTCCGTTCTGAATATGACACCACAAAAGAATTCTGAAACAAAATATTTCTGCTCGAAAAATATTTTAAAAATCAACAAAGTTCACAATTCTCGTTTGAGACATTTTCTGTCAAATTCCCTACTTACACTACATCTGGATTGTTGAAAAATATTTAGAACTTTAGTATCGATCCGGTATCACTAATAATGTAATAACTATTCTGCATACGTTTCAGTCGATACAATTTTGTTACTAAATTCCTTAATGACATAAATTCCATTCCGGAAGCGTGTCACGTGAAGCAATAAGCCGAGAGAAAATTTTTAAAACTTACGTGAGTGCAATAAAATCGAGTCGTTTCGAAGCAATAAAACTTTAATTGTTGGAATTTTAACCTGCAGTCGCGTGTGATAAAATATTTATTCTTGTGATACACTTTTTAGTCGAAATTTCTTATTTGTGCGAACATTCAGCAATAGTTATGTCAGAAATTATTATCTAATTAAAATCGATTTAGTTGCGATTAAATAAGGTATATGTACTCAACCACGATGTACTGTTAACAACATATGTGACAGTATGATTATAGAGGGAAAACCACTAGAATTTGTCCCGAAAAAGTTTTAGAATAAGTACAAAAGGAAATATATCAAACTATGGTTATCCCTCGCTTTATGCGGTTACAGTTAGGGCGATTTTCAGTCAGTGCGGTAATTTTTTCAGACGCTCCCTCGTTTAACACTAGAACTACCAAGGCGGGTCATTTATGACCCAAGACGTGATATTTCGCTAGTATCACTGTTGTTTTTCAGATTGAAATTGCTTAACACGTTGACGGACACTTGCGACTATAGCCGTCAAAGCGAAGTTCACTATGTGGCATGACGGCAATAGCCGTCCAAAACGAAACGGTCGTTTTTAGACACTACGGCTATAGCAGCACAAATGTGCATTTACCGGCGTACAAGTAGAAGCCCAGTGTCACGTTTTGGAAACAATTTTTTAGGTTGAAGTTCGTTTTCCACCTGTTATACGAGTTGCAGCTTCAGTATGCACGTGCAGGGTGGCTAGTGGTCAGGGAAAAATACAGTAAAAAAATGATTATTACCAGTATATTCTTATAGAAAAATTCAAATTGATTATTTGATCGAATAATCAACATAAATTTTTCTATTAGAATATACTGGTGTCTATCACTTTTTTTGACTATTTTTCCCTGACCACTAGCCACCCTGACGTGATTGTGAAGGGAGTAGTACAACCAAATTAAAGGTGCTGAATTAATCAAAATTAAGTTTATTTAAGCAGAAAGAGTAAAACTATACTTCTAATATTCTAAAAATTACAAAAACATATAGTGTCAATTTTCGAACTTCACTTGTTCCTACTGTCCGTCAATGTGTTAAATACACAGTATAATGCCTTAACTCGAATTTAGTTGAAATCCAACGAATACTTTTGTCATCTACAAGCAAAACCTAGAATTACTATACATACCTGCATACCTAGAATTAGAATTACCATGCGTAAAATGAAAGTAAAAAACATGGAGCTATATAAATTTAATTTTTATTCGGTTTTAATATCTTATTAATCTGTAAGAGCATTATTACGAAATTCAAATTGATAATTAATTGTATGTTATTTGAAAGATTTCCTTATTTTACATTTCATACGAGCTGACAAAATCTCAAAGTATCTATTCTGAAATTAGAAATTTAAATTTTCTTTGGTGGTATCTGTGATCATCATATTTCATACTATGTAACATTCTAGAGGTTAAATTTTATGAATATGCTATTACACTTAGAATGTTTATTTTTTTCACATATTAATTAAAATAATAATAAAGCAATAAATAATATTATTTCAAATTGGGCTGATTTACTTACAGCAGTTTAGTAAAGAATACAGTCCGCAATCAATTTTTTTTTCGTTGTTTTGTAATACGTATTAAGTTTTACACGTATTAAGTTAACGTATTACGTTTTACGTAATTAAATTTTATTTTCATAAATCTTAATAGAATTTTGGTAAATGCATCAGTTAATTTGACAAAAACAATAATTTTAAACAAATTATTTTACATAATACGCCATATAGCATTCTTTTTATAATTAGTGCTTCACTCAAATAAAAAAGAAGAAGAAATTAAATCAAAAACATAAAAAGCACTAGTAACTGGCACCAAAGGAAATCACGCCACTTTGATTGAAGAATTTTATGTCATGGTTAGCTTCGGTTGGAAAAGTTCGAAGTAACAGATTAGAAGGTAAATGGGCAGATTCGAAGGTAAATGGTTAGATTCAAAGGTAAATGGACAGATTCGAAGGTAAATGGTTAGATTCAAAGGTAAATGGACAGATTCGAAGGTAAATGGTTAGATTCAAAGGTAAATGGACAAATCAGAAATTCCGCCATACAATCATAGCTGCCCACTTTTACGCTTTTTTACTACCACTAAAATTTTATAGTAAATTTTACCTTAATAAAACACCAAAATCATGCGATTCAATAGAGCAAAAATTTCTATTCATTTTTAGCGGTAGCAAAAAAGCGTAAAAGTTGGCAGCTATGCATACAATGGTAAAACTATTTTGGCATCCAAAGTGAAATTTCTGAAATTTCGGACATTTCATACTGGTGGCAACTTTTTTCAAATTCTTCGGCTTCAGCGTCTGGGCCTTTTCTGAATTATTCTTTTCATTTTCCGCAAACTATGAACATAATAAAAAAAAGGCTTCACAAATACAATATATATATATACATAAAGTTTTAGACGCATTATGTATTAATTTCGTAAATGCAATTACTGATTATCAAAAGTTGAACCGCCTTAAAAGTATTCAGATAATAAAGGTGAAATCTAATTCTCTACTAGACAACATTATATATGATGAAGTGTAACTTTATTTAATTTAGCAAAATTTATCTTTAGTACAAAAGCTGTCGAACTGTAATATGTCTTCAGAAAGATAATTAATTTTGAATGTCATAAGAGGATTTAAATTAAAATGCGAAAGCCTTTGTAATATTTAGTGGCGTAGCGTCAGCTGTGGCTGCATCCAAATGCATCACTTTACTACCAGTATTATTATATATTAAATTTTGCTTGTTTATTGTAGAACATTCAGATATTAAATAAGTGCAAATTTATTATATAACTAGCTGACCCGCTCGGCGTTGCCTGTTCCCGTGATAAAACCTCAAATGAACACCAAATTTATGCTTATTAAATAGTGAAAACGTTACCCGAAGCCGAGCGTGACCGCGCAGAAAAACCTACATTATTATGGGTTTTCGCCAAACAATTTTAAGATTTTAATTTATTTTTAATATTTATTCTCGTCTGAACGTTCCGAAATTGTTCTAGGTGATGTAAATCTGGTCAACCTAGAAGCTCTAAAAATGTGTCGAAATACGAATGTTTAGTAACATTTTGCGTAAGAAAAAAAAAATCCTCTTGAGAGGCGCAAAATGGACTGCGTTTTCGCTGGTATTTTCGAAATGGTTAAAATTCGTATTTTTTAAAACTAATAATACTGTCAATTAGAAGAATATTTCGACTTTAAAAGCACATTTTTGGTTTGTCTGTCTCCTTAAAATTGCTCTCTTGAGGGGCGTTGCTGTAAAGGATAAAACATTCACCAGGGAAAACGACCCTTTTTCAAAAATGATTTTCAAAGGGTTAACAATTTTTTTATTATTTGATTGCGGCATTTGAGACGTAAAAGTACGATCTTTCAGAATATTTTTTTCGTTTTTAAATAAACTAAATGGTTTAGTCGATAGACGTTAAAACAGAATTGCGAAATAAGTGCATTTTTCATTCAAATGCTTCTTCATTCTCGTTCGCTGACATAAAACGGGTTCTGGGCATGTGCGTGGGCTGAAAGCCGTCTCGCAAAGAAAAAGATGAATATTGATAAGTTCTTAATTAATATTTTCATTAATTATTAAAATATTAAAATTCTGAGACTCAGGTGCATCAGGAGAGGCCTTGGACTATCCTCACCTAAATTTTCAGACTTCTAGGTGCGCTAGATTTCGCTAGCTATCACAGTCAGACACACACACACAGAGTGATATTGCCTTTTATTAATATACATAATACTTGTAGCAATGTAATGCCGCATCACCTGATGTTGATATTCCAATTCATGCAAAGAATATTGAGCTGCATTAAATTAAATTATAATATGACTCTAGGAATCTAAAATCCTGGAATGAAAACCTCAAAAATAAATCCATCTTATTTCTATCAGAGTGGGTAGTGGATTTAGAGCACCAACATTTCCGAATAGTAATCTCCGCTTTATTTAATCGCTGAATTGTGCGGCAATAGATTATTATTTGGAAACTGGGATGCGAAAAAATAAGGATCGCTTCGCACCCTGTCCAGGCACTGCAGCAAAAATTTTATACTAGTTAGGGATATAAGGAACGGGTGGTTCCAAAGTACAAACAGTAACATTTCTGAAGTTCATCCTTTACAAAAACGTATCAGTTATTAATAAAGATGACATCTAATTCTGTAAGCAAAAATACATTGCAGTAAATATACCAATACACTAAATTAATTATAATTGCAAATAATATACTAAATTAATTATAATACATATAACACACTAAATTATTATAATCATATATAATACACTAAATTAAATATAAAAATATCATTACACTAAATACCGGGTGACCAGAATTAAAACACCCCTTTTCTAACCTCCCTGTATATCGAACTACTCAATGTAAAGGCTTCAAATTTTCTGAATATACTATTCAAGACATAGGGATACGAATAAGGCGAAAAAAATAATTCCAGAAATACCGATAGATGGCGCTGTACAACGAAAATATACAAAAAAGATAACTTGAAGAGTTAAAGTGGATTTATCATGGCCATGGCAGATTCTGTGGAGCGATGACACCCATTTCCACCTCAATAGAACTGTGAGCACCCATATTTGTAATATTTGGGAAACTGAAAACCCGGAAGTTCCAAAAGATTTCACTCCACTCACCAAAACTTACACCACAGGGTAAAATCATATAGCCCCATTCATTCATCGATCTTTCTTTTTCGAACAGACTATTTCCAATGGCCCTGTGACATGCATTGTGAGGGCCAACAGGCTCAAAATGATGTTCAAATGCCTTTATGCAAGATGCAGCACCTCCACACATTTAACTCTATGTACATCAGTTTCTTCGCAACGTTTCACTAATGTCACAGTAATCAGTCGTGCGTTTCCAACAATCTGGACATCTCGTTCTCCGGATCTTAATCCGTGTAATGTTTGGCTGTGGGGATTCTTAAAAAATCTTGTTTATCGAGGGCGTTAGTTAACCTTGGCAGACTTGAAAGAAGGTATTACTCTGCATGTGAGAAAGATCTCAGTCGATCAGTTAGGATCTACAGTTAAACAAGCTGACCACAGTCTGTTCAAGAAGGGAACCATATTGAGCAGCATCCCCTGCGTCGATAAGGCCCTTATCACATGAATGTTTGCTACGTTCATGCTACATATGTTTTGTTTTCTTTTCAACATATGCCCAGTTGTATAGCGCTCTCTATTGGTGATTTCTAGAACTATTTTCCCGCATATCAGTTTTCCCGTGTCTTGAATAGTATGCGTTCAAAATTTGAAGCTTATACACTTAGCAGTTCGATAAATATAGAGGTTGGAGTAGGGGTGTTTCATTTCTGGCCATTCTGTATACTTAAATATACCATTTGACCGATGCCAAATGAAAATATCTAAATTCGAACCAGAAATTTCTTCATAAAATAAATCACATAAAAATCACCTATAAAAAAGGTTAATATAAAGGTTATATAGTTTTAAATAAAATTTCTGTTGAGAAATATTTTGGATTGAGTAAAACATGATTAAAATTCCCGGTATATATACGCACCTTTATTTAATTTAGAAAATTTATACTATATTAAAATTATTAAATCGGAAGCTCGCCTTCATACTATTATATAATATTTTATGGATTCATTTCGAGGTTTAAATGAGAATGTCAAAACCCTTCTGAATTTCAAACTCCTTCAAAAACTGTTGACCTGATGTCAACTTAACATATTTTGCGCCGGTCACGTAAAAATACATGTTTTGGTTAGCTGTAACTCCGATTATTGCCGTTACAGTTATATAATGAATATTAAATTATATCTAAAAATATGGAATATATTTATAATTATACCCTAAGAGCAGTATGCATACAAACATATCGATAAGAAACATTACCTCCATTATATGCATTTATTTTTAATATAACCATCTTGTTGGATGTTTGATATCTTGTTTCGGGATCAACGAAATTTTTTTGTTGTGTTCGGATCGGCTTTTGAGTAGACTATAAGCAGAATTTTCGGGTTCGGGTTGGGTACGACCCGCTTCGCCAAGCACTCTACTTTGTCTAAAAAAATAGATTTTCAAACGATGTTTCCTATATTTTGTTTTTCACGCCTTAAAGTTTGTATGTGGAATTTGAATCACCTGTATATATTTATATTACCATAAAACATTTACATTTAAGTTTTTTTTTATAATTTTTACATTTAATATTGCAAAAATTGAAATATATTTGTTGGAATAAATTATGAATATGTAATTTTATTTTTAGAAATGCATGCAGTTCAATCGGGAAGAACTGATATGGGATGTGAAGAACCAGATCCTGACAGCTCTTCCAAAAGTAAAACTTTGTATTATTTAAAATAATTATTTCATTAGTAGATTTAATCTCTGCATGCATGTATATGTCGTAGGATAATTGAAAAACCATGCTCTTTGAAAAAAAAAAACTTAGGCTTTTTGCAAAAAGCCAGGCCGATTAGAGAATATACTACCATTTTCCAACCAGCTTGATATTCTTCTAGTTTGTTGCAGCTTTAGCCTATGCAGCTTTAGACCAATTGGAAAATGACTATCTGTTCGCAATCAGTCTGATAATTTTCAAGCGGTTTGCAATGAGCCTATTTAGTTTTAGGCAATTTAGAAAATGGCCGTTTGTCCAAATAGACTGGTTTTTATTGAGGCTTAATATAATAAGTTCAAGGTACTCGATGTTTATGAAAATTTAATATAAAAAATAGCAGCAAGAACTTAAAATGTTTATTAAAAATTTATAAGAAAACTGTTTTATTGGCAAATTTCATCTACCGGCCCGGGTAAGATTGGTGAACACTTCATTTATATTTTAAGAATATTTATTTACTTGTTTATTTATTTATTTATTTATTGCAAACACCCCGTGCAGTCATCAATAAAATCTGAAAATGAGGCAGATATTTATTTGGTTTTACTCAGCATTACGTAGAGGAGATGTGCTCCTGAGTGAAAATAATTATAAAAATACGGTAAAAGAATTAACTGCTTTATTGGCAGATATGAAGATTTACATGCCTGAGTGTCTGAAATTATTTTATTTTTTATTTTTATTTTATGGGTATATTTTACACAAACATCCAATAAAATCCACAGATGAAGAACTTTTTACTATTTTTCCTGCATTACGAAGAGAAGAGGGCTTGTCGAATGGAAATTATTATAAAAAAATTAAGAAAACTGATTTACTGGGAGATTTGTTTTACGCGCCTGGTTGCTAATTAAGATTCACAAACACTTTTTATGCGCTTTGTATGTAGAATTTGTTCGTACCCCGTAAAGGTGTGCAAAGCAATCTGCAGACGAGGCAGAAAATTATTTTTTAGGTACAGATGATGTATCGCTGCATTTAAAAAATAAAATTATATATATATATATATATATATATATATATATATATATATATATATATATATGTTTGTGTGTGTGTGTGTGTGAGTGTGTGTGTAAAATAACTGCCTTATCAGTAGATTTTTTACGCACCTGATTAATAATTAAGATTAATAAATATTTTTTTATCTTATTTATATTTTGCAGCCCCCTCCCTTCACATTTATCAATAGAACTGCAGATTTGTAATGTTTTCAGTTTAGAAATATTTTTGTAATGATTCTTTTTTTACATTTTATATTTGAAATAGCTGTCCGTCTGCCATGATTAGAGTTCCTGTTTATCCTATGGAAGGATATTCAAAAAAAGGAAACAGATGAAATAATTATTATTCACTTAATATAAGAAAAAACGTATGTAGTAAGCTAATTTAGAAGTGTGGCTTATAGTAAAGAGCCTTTTCTAACCATTTCAATCAGCCCGACTAATTTGAATATCATCTAGAATTTTCCAATCAGTCTAATATTTTTCAAGCTTATTGAAAAGAAGGCTAATTAAACTAATCGTTGGGGGCCACCGTAATACTTACCCATAATGGATATGCATAATGTAAAATATTAAAATAAAAAATGTGTAAACTACTTATAAAATGCATTGCAATTCGAATAAAATCGTGGCTTGATGACGTCACAAACTTTAAAGGCTCGATTACTGAATTGCTTGAAAGAAACCTCCTTATAACTCCAAAAATAATAATCCTATTAACTAGCGGTTTATTGCATGTGATTAAGCGTCAAATTTCCAATTAAAATATATCTTTGAAGTGAAATTTGGATGAAATATAGGGTCATGAAAAATCGAAGAGTGTGGTAAATAGGATTCCAAATATCTCGGCAACTAATTATCCGATTGACTTCATGCTTTATGCAAAATTTGTTTTTTTATTGTCTTTTATATTCATTTCTTAAAATAAACAATTTCGAAAATTTTTATATACCTTTCATCAGAACGAATATTTCGAGAGTCCGAAAAAAAATGTTCCGGTTAATCGAGGTTATTGAAATGAAATAGGCTTCTTCCCATTATGACATACTAAGTACATACCAAATTGCAAGTCTCTATCTCAATTTTTTCGGGAGATAGAGCGTTTACAGACACACAGACGGACGGCAAATTTTTTTTTTCTAAAAATATGTTT
Organism: Maratus michaelseni; assembly: GCA_963931845.1. Classification (NCBI taxonomy): domain Eukaryota; kingdom Metazoa; phylum Arthropoda; class Arachnida; order Araneae; family Salticidae; genus Maratus; species Maratus michaelseni. Next base: position 60,528,415 of record OZ007594.1, read on the forward strand.
TTCGGAATCTCCAGTGTCTGAAACGTGTAAATCCATCAAAAATTTTTTTTCGATTTTCAAAACGATTACAAGACTTACCCTATACTACGTATGATGGGTAAGTAAAAATGGTGCAATGGTAAGTTTAATTTGATCAGAATAATGTTCGATGCAAACTAACAAACGATCAGTCGAATAAAATTTTGAATAACATACGTTTCTCGTTTCAAAGATCATAATTTCCTTATATTAATTTCATAAAAATATATTTTTTTTAATTTTCATTTTAAAAGATATATTTTACATAACAATCACTTCATAAGACGAAAAGGAACTCCATCCATGGATAAGGCAGAGTCATCTAAATAATAGAAAATGAACCAAGAAAATTATAAATTCCAATCTATTTATAATATTTCTTGGTTCACTTTGCATTTTTTGGATGTAGTATATGCCTTTTCTATGATTGAAAAACTAAAAATATACTAAATATACCTCATTAGAGGATTTCAATGATACATCAGCATGGAGAGGGGCAAAATATACACTTAAAATTAAAATAAAATGTTCACTAATCTCAGGCGCACTGCGCGCTTATTTTTATTTTAAATCCGCTATAAACTTAAAAATAAAGTAGTCACTAACCTCAGGCACCTTGAAACGTAAATCATATCTGTCAATAAGGCAGTTTTCTTACATACCAGGCGCATAATTAAAGTTCACATTTTCAAAGCTAACTGTAGTTGATCGTCAGAAAAATATAAAATTTGGAATGCGCCTAAATGAAGAAACGCGAAAGATATATAGCAATTTTTTTTTTAATGAATTTTCACCAAAGGGCGTTTTCTAACAAAATTTCGGCATATATGTAAATTTTAGCAACCACTTGATGTATCAGCTCGCGCACAATGAAAATGTCAAATTAAAAGGCGCTATGACTCTCATGCATTTTCCACGGAAAATGTCGTGCAGCTTACAAGATCGTACTGGTGAAACTTTTTTATCAAAATTCGATCAGAAGCTTCTGGGAGGCATCGAGCTTATGAAAACATTCCCAGAAGTGCAATGCCTGCAAACGGATTACGAAAAATGATCAGGAAATTATTATTATTATTATTATTATTATTATTATCATTTTCATTCAGCCAGCCATCTTCTCTACGTAATTACGGTAAAACATTAAAGATTTTCCTCATTTGTATATTTTATTGAACCTTCTGCAAGGGATGTTTGCACAGAATATGCTCTTAAAATAAAAATTGAGAATTAACTAATATTCGACGCTCAGGGGCGTAAACTAAATCTGTCAATAAAATACTTTTCTTATATATTTTTTATAAACATTTTATATTCCTACTGCTATTTTTTAAAATACAAGGTTCGTATGCTTTTACCAAAAAATTTTAACAGAATTTTTCTATTTAATATTTAAACAGCAGAAATTGTAGGCACACGTTTTATTGCAGGATTTATAATACTTTTCTGTATAAGTCGAATTATTCTAATAAAAATTTTTGGTAAAAGCGTACGAACCCTGTAATATAATCAAGCATAAATATTCACGATATTGTACTTATTGCAAAAAGTAAGGATAAAACCAGGTTTCGAAACCTGTTTCAAAAAACATTTTGTCATTTTCTTATAATGAGCCCGAAAAGAAATCAGACTCATTAGCAAAAAAATGGTCGTTTTCTAATTGGCCTCAAATCGCATCGGGTATTTTCAATAAGCGTTAAAACTATCAGGCTTATTGGGAAACAACTGACCTTTTTCCAATTAGACTCAATTTGCATAGGCTTTCTGTGATAAGCCTGAAAAATATCAGGCTGATGGAAAAACAGATGATTCACCAATTAACCTGGCTCTTAGTTAACAGTCTAGTCCAGACCTGCCAAGTCTCCGGCTTTTTGGATACCAGTAATTTAATACAGAAAATGTTGTTTTATTTAATCAGAGCATTTTGCGATTTAAAAGAACAACATTTTCTCTAAAAAATTATTGGTGTGCAAAAATCCGGAGACTTGGCAACTCTGGAGTCTAGTCCCTTTTCAAAGATCCGGATTTCTCGATTAGCCTAGGACATATAAGTTGATGTAATTTTTAAATTGAGAATGTATATTAATTTCTGAATTGTATTGGTGTATTTTCTTAGTATTACATACTTTTAAATGTCGTTCTTGACAAGCCTCAGATTTAGAAATTTTTCAATTTACTATCACTAAAGGAAAGTCTGAGCAAGTCGACGCAAATTCTACACAGCAGTAATGATAGCAGTAGTAATCCAATGTTCGCTTAGAGAATGTAGAAAAAGACCAAATAGCCAAACGTATACAATCCTTAGTTTTTAGAGAAATGGGAAAGCAGAATTTCGACACAGCATCTCGAACACAGGAAGCACTTTTTAGTGGAAATCATAGCTGTCATTTTTAAGGGTTCTTTTTTTCCCAAACCGCACAAAATCGGAAAATATATAAAATAAAAGATATTAAAATATAACCACTTATAAACAAAGGACCACGTCAGGAGTCCCGGATAGCAAAGTGCATTTTTCAATGCGATCGTCATCGTTATCTCGGGTACCCGTAGAGTGTTAGAGACCATCATATGCTGACTAAATTTTCTAATAATTTTTTATTTTAAGGAGCTCATCTTGTCATATTTAGTATTTTTGTACTAAAGAGATGTGCTACTTTTCTTTAAAATTGAATACTAGCAAATAATACTATCCATTTATGATCCACAATGCATTATGTTTCGGGGATGTGTGGTGGTTGACCACAGGCTTCTCGGTAACCCATACTAGAAGTCAGTCAAAAAAACATTTCATTAAATATTTTTTTAATATTTTTTCTGACTCTAATTATATATGATTCACTTGAAAAAGACCAAAAGATTAGCCGGTGTGAAATATGAATATGAATGAATTAATGCACAATGAAGCTTGCTTGACCATGAAGTGGAATGGCCATAAGAATGGTGACTTTCCTTCGACATCGTGTCGTGTTCAAAAGTGAACACAATATGAAGATAATCTCTTTCTAAGTTCTATCTTAATTCTCTCTAACTGAGTCTCTTTCACTTGTTACTGGAGTTCAACACATTGATTATTATAAAAGATGCAATAACAAGAAAAGTACTGGTATCTTATTGGCAAAAATACGCGTTATTTTTATTCTCAACCGTTGTGACGTTTCTCAAAGTTTACAATAAAGTTTGTTTTTCATGCACATAATTTGTGAAACCCATTACAGATATGAAAGAGACTCCTAAATATATGTTTAATTGGCTTAGGGCCTGGTATAATCGTACCCCTACTTACACCCTCTCATGAATGTCCCTGTCTCCATGCACCGGATGTGACGTCAAACATTTTTTTTCATTTACTAAAAAACTCAGGATCGTAGGAGTATGATCATTTATTTATTTATTTATTTATTTTTTTCATTCATGCTCTATATATTTTATGTGTCCAACCAATGCTACCAATCCGCTACTTTGAAAAAAAAATCCGATTGCTTGATTGCTATTACTTTTTTGAAAAAAGGTAATACACACATTATTTAATGACAAATTAAATAACATGAAATTTTTTATTTAAAAACAGTAGTAGCAATCAAGAATTCTGAATTTAAAAAAGAGTAGCGTACTGGCAACACTGCGTCCAAGCAGAAGCGCCTTGCATGCATTACGTATGGATATGCAGATAAAATACTACAAGTACAAATAGTACAAGACCATGAATCATTTTTAACAGGAAATTAACTGTATTCACTAATCGTCTTGTTATTCCTTAGATCCATGGTTTAGTTTATGGTTGGTTTTCTAAAACAAATCGCAATTTTCAAAACTTTTCTAACATAAAATTTCACCAGGTATTAGCTCCTAAGTGCTATTTACGTATAAAGCATCTTTTAAAATATTACATCCAGTTTCTCCGTAAAACTTTACAAATCAAGATTACATTCTACGTTCTTCCAGCGAAACAATTTCAAACAGCCAGACATTGAAAATATCATACATTATTCAATAAGATTGATTACTTTACGCATCTGGGGAAGTTTGTGATAATTGAAAGAGTCTGTGCCTTTTCACAGGATTAAGATAAATTATAATTTTAACAACTGCTTTAATTTTCCTTATTTCATGTACAAAATTTAAAGGAAATGCATTCGACGAATAAGACGAATCTTTGAAACATTTTGTTTTAAAATTGTTTTAATAGGAATGAAAAATGTCAGTTCAAAGATTTTCTTTTAAAAGTAATAAATAATACGAAATACATATTTATCAAATGTGAGTTTTATGACATTAATTAAGCTTGGAAATATTTTTTGTTTCTTATAAATTGAGTCTCGTGAAAAAGCCTAGATTAATTTAATTTAAAAGAGCTTTTAAAGGAAAGGCTTCAGACACTAACAATGTACTTTATATGCGCAACTAACAAGCTACGCCCGCTACGCTGGTCAATTTCTCTTAACGAACCTTTAATCAAACGAAATGTTGACCTTGAATTTGCCCTTGTGTTCTAAAACCATAGGAACCTTTACTTGGAATGTCCTCCTGCATTTCCGAAAACGATACGAACGCCATTGCGTTATTACATTTTTAATGTGTCAGACAAAATTTGGGCTGTTAAGGACAAACTCTTTTCGCTGATCATTTACAGTAGGATTTGGTAAAGAACGATAAAACGATATGCTATATACTATAGCCATCCTTGAAAACTCATCTAACTAACAGTGAAGGTTCCATCAAAATCCATTCGCCAGAATATCTTTAAAAGACTAAGTTTTCATAATCGTGTTCAACTGATTCAACTGTCAAAAATATCGTTTGGACAAATCGCAAGATTTCGTATAACATTTTGTAAAAGTTTTTTTTTTTATTTTTTTATGTGTATATGTGTGTGTGTGTGTACAAAATGCATTCATATTAAAATTTAGAATTTTCATTTAAGAGTTTTATGCTTGAACACAAAAATCACCAATGAGTAGTGCATATTTTTTTAAGGAAGGGTATAGCAAATTTATGGCAAAATAATCCTTTTCTGATGAATGTAAATTTTTTTATTTGTCTGAAATTGGAGAATTTATTTTAGAAAAAAACTAAGATTTGTATATCCGCATGAGTTAACAAAATATATGTATTACTCTTCTTTCACTTGAATATATAATTTACATTTATCCAACATCTACATAATGTTGGATTACGCATACATTCGTCGCTACCATAGCAAACTATCGAATGTGAAAACATGCATTTTTCATTAGATTTAAAGATGCGCCGATTGTTACCACTAAACTTTATTAGAATTCTTCGCCTAGCAAAATTCTAATAAAATTTCTGTGACGAACAGGGTTGCCAATTTGGCCTTCTTATTTAGAGATGCCGAATTCACACCGGAAATTTTGAGAGATTTTTTTTTCATTTTAAGTATTCGCGAAATGTAAGTCATTAAATAAAGCAAAAAATTCTGTTTGAAATTTCTGGTAAGAATTTGGAATTTCGGAATGAAAAAGGATGTCAATCTGGCAACATTGGTGAAGAATAGAATTAAAATTTAGTGGTGACAATCGGTCCATTTTTAAAAGTAATGATAAATGCCTTTTTTCACATTCGATAGTTAGACATGGTAGAGACGATATGCACATTGTAAAACAAGTAAAATTATATATGTACGTGAGAGAAGAGGGGAAATGCGCGCGGGACAATGAAAATGTTGACAACCCTTGCACCAACCACTCTTTAAGAGCCTACGCTAGTCACGCGAAGAAACGCTCAAGCTAATGTTAAGTCTTGCGCGGAAGGTCTTGATGGAAAGTTCTTGCGCGATTTCTCTCTCGCATTTTAATATTTTTAAATGTTTGGTTTTTTTTTTTTTTTGGTTTTTTTTTTCATAGAATAGCTGAGGTCAATCTCCAACGTTGTTAGTTTTTACTTTTTCGATTTTTGTTGCAGATTTTTTATAAGCGGATTTTCAATTTTGGAGTCGGTTGGAACCGGTTCTGAAAGTGAAAGTACCCTTATATAAAATAACTGGAACCAAAATCGAAAAAGTAAAAACTAACAACGTTTTAGATCGGCCTCAGCTATCCTATGCAAAAAAAAAAAATCATTTAAAAATATTAAAATGCGAGCGAGAAATCGCGCAAGAACCTTCCCATAGACTTAACAATAGCTTGCGCGTTTTTTCGCATGACTGATGTAGGCTCTTAATGAATAGATAAATATGGAAGGGTTACTGAACTACATTAATTCCAGTGTACACAAAGTCACACAGAAGCAAGCAGTTTCATTTAGTTCACTTAATTCCTTTCATATTACAAACTTTTGCACATTGTCGTCGAATAATTATTTCCTTTTAATGATGAATGTTTCTGAAATTATTTTCCCAGGAGCTGAAGGAAGGGTTCAACTACGGCCTGTTCTGCCCGCCCGTCAATGGGCGGGCGGGAAAATTTTTGGACGAAGAGAGGCCGCTGGCTGATTACCCGTTCACGGACAATTCGGCGTATGTCGAGGTAAAATACTCATTTTATTTAATGAAGCTGTGATAAAAATGTATTCTTATTGTATTAACATGTCTCCCAACAGGCAACGATTAGGTCAATAGTCTCAAAATACTTGATGCTGATTGCAGAACTATTTTTATCTGAATGTCAGCATTTATAAAATCAAGAACTCAATAAAAGTACTTAATATTAATCAGCTATTAAAATCATACGAAATAAGTGTCCTTTCATGCATCCGCAATTCAAGAATGAGTGAAAAATATACACATAAATAAATTTTCTGTCTAATTATAGATGGCGTTTATTCAACTTCTATCTTATTTTATGTTACATTACTGACCAGTCGTTTGGTTCGATATGCCTTTAAAGGTAAATTCTATTGCTTTTTCTCAGTTTTAGCATATATTCTTGTTTCTTTATTCTTTGTCGATAGCAACAAGCATTATCAGGGGGTAGTAAAAATATATGGTCTTCTTTTGTCCTTTATATTAACAGAAACATGTCTATATATGTGTGTATTTTTGATAGCGTCTTTTTTGACAATGCGATTGCTTCGCATTGCGTTGATTATTAATGCTATTATAAGGAATCGTTACACTATTTTAAAAAATATTTTGTTTCGTTATATGTGATTCAAAGTCTTCCATTCGTTTTGGGTTGTCTTTATTTGCGGTTTAGTGTTTATTTGTCGGTTAGTATTTGCATGTTTATTTCATTAGCTCAATGTATATCGATGTAAAATGTTCATTTTATTTAATGAAGCTGTGTTAAAAGTTAACTTAATTATGTTAATAATTTCTATTCTCACTTTGGGCAAACACGATTACAGAGTGGTAAAAAAAATATTGTGAATGTAAACAAAAGCGTGTGGGAATTGGCGATATGATTGTAGCCAAATTAATACCGTGGCTACAATCATTGCACGCAAAATCAAAAATTGCTTCTTTTTAACACTTTCCAACATAGTTGAAAATTTGTCTGCCTGTTTGCCTGTCTACTTGGCCGTCTGTTCGTGCTCTAACTCGTGTAAATATATTTCGATTACATTATATTAGCTTGTTATATCTTATTAAGGCTCGGTATTGACCATGCCCTATTGAAAACAGACAGGTTAACATTTATCATTTATTTTTAGAGACACACAATAGAATTCCGTTACATTATGGCCTATAAGGAAAAAACATTTACAGTGCATTTTAACTATGTTACGCTATTTGAAACATAATGAAATTGATAGTCATTGCTGAGATGAACTACAAAATGCTTACTATAGAATATGGAATGCATAGCATTTATTTGTTTATTTACAGGGTCACATAAAATAATTATGTTTCAGTACTTTTTCTGAACGATAATTACAAGATGTGCATTTTAGATGTGGTATGCGTTTTAAGCTTAGACAAATTTTAGTACATTATGTGGTGTGTATTAATTCTATAGGTATTTAGTGTGTATTAATAGGTAAATGTGTTAATGTGTATGTTAATATAATATGTTATATTATATATATAACATAATATAAGTATGTTAATAATTAATGTGTACTAATATGTATTTAGTGTGTATAGGTGTGTATTAATTCTATGCAGAGCTGCACAAAAGAATTCGTAAGCAATGCGATCTACCTGCGTGAATTACTTAGAGGCGCTTTTTAATTGTGATATTGACTTAAATTTTGCATTTTTCAGCTTAACTATATTTTGTCTGCTAAAATATGTTTGTAGAATGTAAATAAATTCATATACAGCAACGCGAAAAATTAGATCTATTGCCGTCTATAGGTGATAATTGCTGGAACTGCATTCTAGATGAATTACATTTTAGCTTAATATATGCTGTGTATAAAGTTCTGTACATCATATATAGGACTGCACAAAAAAAAAATTCCCATTAGCTTCTAAGAGCAGTAATTTCTGAAAGAAATTTTTCAAATATCTTTTTTTTTTTTTTTACTGAATAAAATTTTAGAAAATAATGCGGTGTGTTTACAAATCACATACAGGGATGCCAAAAATATTCAAAACCCTTATCGATGGACTCTTATTGTTGAAAGTTGGTGTTTAACCATGTTATGCGTTTCTAAATTGTTTATTTAGGTGTATTTATTTACTTTATTACATGGTGAAGTTTCATTACAGTATTATGGAAGTGTTGGAAAGTGTAAAGTCATAATTTATGCGTAACCCATGACTTTTATGTCTTGTTCTTTTCCTTTTACTAGTTTGTCAAAAGTTCACTTCATTTTTGTTTGTTTTGATGTGATTTAATATAGAAAAAAGAAAGCAAAGCTCAATTATTTTTGACACAAATGTTTCCTACTGTAGAACTAATCGTATGAAAAGGACAAAAAAGTCTAATTTAAATTTTATTAGTATTAGAAAAATTATTTATCAGAAAAATTATTACTGTTTATTCCTGAGTAAAGCTTTCCTCTAATTTGATGTAATAAAACTTTCTTTTCCGCCATGTAACATTCGGCCGCTTTTATGTAAAAACGTTCATAAATTCATAAAATGTTCACTCTGTCATTTAAATGCAATGTAAGGAAATTTCACTGGATTGGAGGTTTAATATAAAAATCTTATTTGTGATTATGAAAATATTCCGTATACCGATATTTCAAGGGATTGTTCCTTAATTTTAACATTCTTATATGTTGTATAATGCATACACTGAAATTTTAATATTTTTTTACTGCTAAAGTTATGCATTATAAGTGGGAAAATCCGGAATGCCACATTTTATTTGCTATTGTACTAATCTATTTAACATGAGATAAAATTTTGAATTATCAGTAAATCTCAAAGAATTTAGTAATTAAAAATGGTCGTTTAAAAAATATATTTATTAATCTTTTTTTTTCTAAATATAATTTCATAAGTAAACAAAAAAGAAAAATCATGCGTCAAGCATAGATTATGAAATACTTTCCAACACTTCCAGAATACTATAACAAAATTTCAGCGTTTAGATAAGGCGAAAAAAGATGTTTTAAATAAACAACTTGGAGACCGCTGACCAGGCCCCTACCTACCGGGATTCGACCCAGTTTGACGGGTTTCAGTGCATTAAGTAAACAACTTAGAAAACGCATAGCACAATTAAAAATATAATTTCAACAATTACCGTCCATAGTCGGAAAGTTTCTCGATTTCTTTCGAGCAGCCCTGTAGATTCGTTTATATACTACGTAATATGCTAAAATTTAGTTCAGGTAAAAAAACGCATAACACAACTAAACTCAGTATCAATAACATATATCAATAACGTAACAATCGAAGTATATATTTAGAAGAGTTAGATTGCGACAGACTTAGGAACAGACGAGTCGAAGTCATAAACACGTTTCAACTCTGTTATAAAGCATTAAAAAACAAGTTTATATTTATTTATTTATTTATTTATTTATTTTATAAAATTTTTATTCCTGTAACGAAATCACAAACTTATGAAAAGGTACAGAATAACAACAAAAAAAAATCTACTTTATAAAAGTATGTAAAATATCTTAAAAATCGCCTGGGTGTTTTAATTTTTTGTTTAATAAATAATCTTATATTGGTGGTCAAGTTTTGTATTTTATTTTTCACAAGTTTTTAATTTTTTTTTAAATTCTGACATGGCTACGGAGGCCATCGGAAAAGACATCTGCATATCAAAAATTTAAATTAAGATATAATTGAGTAATTATTGAGCTCGTTGGTACATTTTATTTTTTATAATTAAACTGTCTTACAGAATAGGCAAAATAGGCTACAAGAAATTGTTTTAAACTGTTTGATTTATGTAACATAATTTTCTGGTAAATAAAACGCATCAGGATTTTATTTTTTATCCACACTTCTCTTTGTATTTGAGACCTCCTTATACTGCACACAATGTTTGATAAATGACCAATAAATTACATCAAATTAAAGATGTAATTACTGCTTAAAGTGATAAAAAATTACACAAAAGGCTTAAAAATACATTTTAATATAAAGATGACATGTCTCACGTTCCCTAACGGCGTTTTCTTCAAAATCAAAATGATAAATAAAATACTTTCGCAAAGTTTTTGAAAATGATAAACACAACTCACGAGATCACGCATGCGCGCCAGCATATTACTACTTATTTTACTGTTTATTACTGTTAATTTTACGGTATAATATTGGCAGCTGGGTTGCTAGTATTAAACAGTAAAATCAACAGTTTTTTTTTTTTTTTTGCAGTGTACTTATTATTGAAAAAGAAATTGTAAAAATAAATAAATAAATAAATTGTTTAAACATCAGTGAAATGAACGTTTTATGTTAGATGTAGGGACGTCCATGGAGGTGACATTCGACTTATATTAAATTAAAAGATTAAAGTTAAACATTAAAATTATTTTGCTCAGAAATGTATTTAATAGCTTACTTAAAACGTAAATATACATATGAATGAAAATATTATGAAGTTCGCTGCATTTCTTAATATTTACCTCTTTAGGACTGTAAAATGTACCTTTTTGCGAGAAGGAACCAATTGCGAAACGAAATCCTTGGTGTAAATTGGAACCCCTTTTGTTTACTCATCTCTTTATTTTGAACACAGTACAGGTCAATAGCCTCATTATATTTGATTTTGGTTAAATAATATTTTTTTTCGCTGTATCAATATTTATAAAACCAAGAATACAATAGAAATACCTAAGATAGAACTTCAGAAGATAATTAATATTAAAATTAGAATTGTATATGCAAGTTTTCGAAGATATCCTGAAGTATACATACATAACCTATTCATATCCTGAATAAGTAGTTTGAGAGATATTGACTTTATATGCTTCCATTCAAACGTATTCTAATTTATACAGGATGCCTCAAAGTTCCCATACAAATTTTAAGGGATGATAGAGTACATTGCAACAAACAAATTTCATATATTAAACCAGGGTCGCAATCCACGATATATCACTCCAAGCCGTATCGCGATTTTTGTTCATATAACTTTAACAATAATAAAGATGTTCCAACGATATTTTCAACAGACGTACACTGTTTTCAATGAAATGTGATAACTTCCCAAGAATTGTTGGAAATGACTACGATCAAAGTCCAAATAACACTGATCTAGACAAAGAGTCTTATCTGGGTCGGGTTATGCCTAACACGAACCCGAAAATTCCATTTAAAGTCAACCCGAAACCCGATCTAATCCCGACGAAACACTTTCATCAATTTCGAACCCGACACACTTCAAACCTGAACCCGAAGTACTTAACTCCGAACCTGTACACAACCCAAAATGGAAGATAATTAATCCATATTGTAATACGATTTTGGAAAAATAAACTACAATTATATCTCTATATCAGTTTGATCTTTCATGTTTAAAAATGAACATATATATACACTCATTAATATTCAAAATATATAGTTTTTTTTTATCTGAAAAAAAAAATCTAAACTTTCGTCGGGTACAATAAAAATCGACCAGCAACAGTCAAATCCCAACAAAAACCCGATCCGAAACCCACACAATTAAAGTCAACACGAAAAAAATTAATGTTAATCCAAACCGCAGGTCAGGTCGGGTCGGGTAAAATAGAGTTACTCGACTCTATGCAGGACTCAATCGGTATTACTTTACTGCGAAGAGTTTATAATGTAATTCCATTTTTACTTATCAAACTAATATTAAAAATAAAAATTTTATATGAAATCCTTGTCAGATTCAAACTGACTGTGTTTCAATGCTGTACTGTTAACCGCGGTGATGGATTTTGTGTCTAACTTAAAAAATAAAAAGCATTCTTTTCTGAAATATAAATGTTTAATTTGAAATTTCTACAAATCTTTACGTGTTTCTAATTATACAGACATAAAATGTGTTCCTGCAGAATTGCTTTTATTTTCTAATTTATCATTTAAGAGGCATCATTAAAGTTTTTAGGTTGCTTAATGACCTACGCGATAAAATAATTAAAATTATATCTTGGAAGCCGTTTTCTTAATACATTTTCAGTATTTTATCGCTTTTTTCCATCTTTGTGCTGTTAGAAAAATACATTATTCACCCAGGATTAGTCAAAATTTGCTCATTGAACACGTACGTTCTTATTAAAAATTTATATTACTAAATGGTTTGGGTAAATTTTATGGGGAATTTCGACGGTAAATTTTAATTATTTAACATTTTTTAGATAAGGAATAAGGGTTGAATATTGTTTGGTGAAACATGTTTAAAATATTTATTCCTATTACCACATTTACATTTATGTTTATTACATTACTGTTTACATAAATTTAAAATATGTTATTTTTGTCAGGAATGTATATATTTTTTTCTTTATGTCCTTTTTAGTTGCGGTATAAACGTAGGATATACAAAGTAAATATGGAGGAAAAACAGCTTAAACAACTCCATAGTAGGGTAAGTAGCATCTTTACTAAACTATTATAAATACTTATTTTTATTTATTCAAGGACATAAATATGGTGCTGATATTGTTTGTACTGTGGTTTCTCCATATCAATGAATGGAGTTATATCTATTTGATTAAAGTCCATGGTTCTTTGAGGATGTCTTTGATACCCGTACGAAATCTTGAACAAATGAATGCAGTAAAATCAATGTGACTGTATTTTCGAAGACAGAGGGACCCAAGCCAAATAGCGTGTTAATTGGGTGCTAGTTTTAGAGAAAATTACTTCCCAATTCCCCTGAACTAATGTTAAACCTATGGACGTAAGATGCATTCGTATATTTAAAATATCTCCTCAGGAAATTAATATTCTTAAAATCTTTTTTCTGTGTATACTGTTCTTATAGGATATATGTCTCTTCTTTTTTCTCTTAGTTGTCAAAATGTTTCTAAAATGTATAAATAATTTATAATTTTATGTGTTAAAATCTTAACAAAACTGGTAAGATTTTAACACTTCACATAAAATGTAGTATATATTTTAGAAATATTTTAACAACTAAGAATAAAGAGACATCATTTAAGAAGTGTACACAGAAAAAAGAAGTTAAAAATATTAATTTCCCGGAGATATTTTAAATATATGAATGCATCTTGCGCCCATAGATTTACCATTATCGAGGGGAATTGCGGAGTTCACTGGCTAATATCCTTAACCCTTCGAATGCCCGTGGTAGCATATATCGTTGCTACCATGTCAAACTATCAAATGTGAAAACATACATTTTTCATTACTTTTAAAAATGGACCGATTGTCATCATTAAATTTTATTAGAATTCTTCGCCTAGTAAAATTCTAATGAAATCTTTCTGAAGAATAGCATTGCCAATTTGGCTTCTCGCAAATTTAGAGATGCCGAATTCATACCGAAATTTGATATAAAAATTTTTACTTTAAGTAATCACGAAATGTCTGTCATTAAATAAAACAAAAAAATCTGATTGAAAATTCTGGTATGAATTCGGAATTTCTGAATGAAAAAGGATGCAAACCTCGCAACCCTAGTGAAGAATACTATTCAAATTTAGTGGTGAAAATTGGTCCCTTTTTTAAAAGTAATGAAAATGCATTTTTTCACATTCGATAGTTTGACATGGTAGCGACGATATGCTAGCACCACTGCTTTCTATTAAGTAGATTTTTTAATACAGATATCCCATATTCATTCTATAAATTTAAGTCATTTTTTTAAGAAACATTTCGTCATTAAATAAAGCTAAATTTATTATTGAAATTTTCTGATATGAATTCAGATTTTCTGAATTACGAAATTTTTAGAACGTATTCTACCATATAGGAATTAGAGGGTTAAATTGAACGCATCACAATTGTTTATTTAAAATAACTTGATTTTATTTAAATGATGAATATAGAGTGTAAATTCGTAGACTACTGATATATTAAGTTTCCTCTGTAATCAATGGCATTTTTCTTTGTTTTTCCTCATCACGTGCGTATAAAACGTCAGCTCCTAGGATTAGCATATAATAAGAATTTCAGAATTAATTCAATAAGGATTCTGGGTCAACGTTCCACGAGATCAAATCGTTGAAAGACTTTAAGAATCATTACTCTCAGTAAGTGTGTAGTAGAGGTCACGTTCATATCCAAACTTATTTGTTTAAGTAAGTACTTTCTTACATTGTTTCTAAAAGTATTTAATCAAATATACTGTCTAGTAAAAAAATCAATATTGACGTTAATTTCATATTTATCGTCTTTGAATTAGAGGTTTTTATTTATTTTACTCGTAATATACGCATGGAAAATATTTAAATTGCAATACCAATATCTGTGGAAATGTATGAATTTTGTCAGTAATATTTCCAATAAATAATAATAATAATAATAATAATAATAATTTCAAATTAATAGTAATTTCAAATTTAAAAAAAAAAGTAGTTTTGATATTTTATTAACATATGCTTTGAAAATATTTAATATGTGATACCAATATTGTAAAAATGTACGCATTCTATCGGTAGTGTTCCTAATAATAATAACAATAAATGATAATAAAAGAATAATAATTTCCAATAATAAATTGCACTCATTAGAAATATTTCCAATGTTTTATTAACATATGCTGACTTTAAATTGAAAATAATTACAATGTAATAAAAATATTGAAAAATACAGACATTCTACGGAGAATATTTTCAATAAATAGTTTTTCATTGGAAATATTTCTGATGTATATTTACATACGCTGATTTTATATTAAAATTATTTGCTATGTACTAGAAGCATTTCCAAAATATTGGCCTTCTAATGGGATTATTCTCAACAAATAACTTTCACTGGAAATATGTCCGATGTTATCTTTACATATGCGGTCTTTGCATTCAAAATATTTATAACGTAATAAAAATTGAAAATACTTGAATTATTTAGGATATCCCCAATAAGTAACTTTTATTGGAAACATTTATGATGTTAAATTAAAATACATTGGTTTTATATTGAAATTTTTTACAATGTAATTAAAATATTGCAGATGTACCGGTATTTTATTGAGGATATTTTAAATAAACAATTTTCTTTGGTAATATTTCTAATGCTATATTATTATAAGCTGCGTTTATATTGAAAATATTTACAATGCAATAAAAATTTTGAAACATTTTGGAATTGGATCGAGAATGTTTCCTATAAATAATTCTCATTGTAAGTATCTTCTGTGTAATATTAACATAGCTAATTTTAAATTGAAAATATTTACAATGCAATTAAAATCTTGCTGAAAAATGTTTTATTGTGGATATTCTCCAAAAACAATTTTCATTGGAAATATTTCAGATATTATGTTACCACATTCACAGACAATTTAAGATGAAATATAATTTTTCAAAAAATAGGACCCCCCCCCCCTTTTGTTTCTTTATTACATTTTTGTTACATTGATTGTATAAAGGGGATGTGCAAGTTAACGCACCAGTAAATATCTTAAAATATATTAATTTAATATAAAATTTATTATTTACCCAAATAATATAAATAGATATTCTTCTGTTAAACTTACCAACATTTTATATATAAAAAAGGATAAGGTGGAACTACAGAACACGCAGAGCCTGATTACCGCAGCCAAAAATTTTCACCACTATTTTTGAATTGTAACCATCATATTTTTTAAACGTAGAGTTTCTATCATAAATGAAGCGAAAATAACAATTCGGGAATACTGATGGAAGCTTGCCTTTGGTAATCATGTTCTGAGAACATGCCCTTAGCCAAATACATTTGTAATACGAATTGTCACGAATATACCGGGTGTCCCAAAAATGACTGATGAATTTTAAAATTCAATAACTTGCATACGGTGACAGATATTTTAAAAAATCTTGCAGTTTTCTTACTGTGATTCTTGATTTTAGTTCGAATTTCAAACAATAGATGGTGCTGACAGCGATTAGCGTTCAGTCGAGGCAGAAACTGACGACCCTCAGCATTGATGGACCGCCCTTCTGAATACTAGGCCTGCGAGCTGACAAAAATTGCGGCTTCCGCAGGCGGATTTTTTTTTTTTTTCCAGCGTTTGAACAGTTCCTCGAACTTTAACACCAATAATTTCTAAAAGTTTTTTTCGCCTAGTTTTTCTGATATCAAATAACATAAAGAAAACGTTTAGATATTATTGGTGTTGAAGTTCGAGAGACCGTACAAACTCTGAAAACAAAATCCGCCTGCGTTAGCCGCCATTTTTGTCAGCTCGCAGGCCTAGTATTCAGGGCTGAGGGGCATCAATGCTGAGGGGCGTCAGTTTCCGCCTCGACTGAACGCCAATCCTTCTCAGCCCCATCTATTGTTTGAAATTCGAACTAAAATCAAGAATCACATTAAGAAAACTCCTGACATCATATATAACTCTCCTGCAAGAATTTTTTTAATATCTGTCACCGTTTGCAAGTTATTGAATTTTAAAATCAGTTATTTTTGGGACACCCGGTAAACGCCAGAATATATTCGTGACCGGTCAACAATTTGTTAACATGCATCGATCGGTCGGAAATTGGAGAATTTTTATTGAGGCTTATTAAAATCCAATCTAAATGGATATGGGCTCAAACATATACAAAACGAAGGCAATATTCGAAAACTAATGAAAAGGAAATATTAATAGGTATTATAAATAAAAATGCCGATGTTAAAATATGGCAACTTGGAATTTTATTCTAGAGCTTTTAAAAGTAGCTTGCGTTTACCATTTTAATTATTTTTCCATCTATCTATGCCTGCAAGTAATTATTTTCATAAATGAATATTATAAAACTCTCAAATAAGAACTTGTCAGTTATTAAAGCTCAATTTGCATTCTGTTAAAATTAACTAAGTGTCAATCTGATACTAAATAATTCCTATCCAAGATGAAGCAACATATATCGCAATTAATCGCATTATTTGTTTTTGTTATTCTAAAATATATTAGGTTCTATAATTATTACAGTGTAATACCTAACCATAATATGTTATTAATATGTAATTAATAATATATTACCCATATTTTTTTAATCCTAATATTTTTTTAATTAATGTTAATTCATTATTTTTCGATCCACTAAGTTTGTTTTTTTTAGTTGACACGTCGTAGCCATAAAAACATTTTTTTTTTTTTGAAAAATTTGGCACGCTGATGTAAAAAAGTTGGCTATCGTGGGTCTAAATAAATGGCGAACCGTTGAACGTGCTCGTGTCGAAAATTCGAAAACAATATGTATCAATATCAGGGTTGCCAGTTTGGCCTTTAATTAATTTCGAAATTTCGCAATCATACCAGGAATTTTCTGTAATGTTCTTTTCTTTATTCAATGACAGACATTTCCTGATCGATTAAAGTAAAAATTCAGAGTTTCTAGTGTGAACAACCCTGGTCAATATTGTAACGTGTCAAATTTTTGCATTACAACATATGCTGTTTATAATAATCACTGGTTAATGTAGTTATAGTCGCTTTCATGCATTAAATAACTAAGAGTAAAAATCGAAATGCATGTATATTGTAATCAGCCATTGATTTAATGAAATTTTGATTCAGAAATATTTATTTAAGTGATGCGTACTATAATAAGGAAAGGAATTAAAAACATTTTTATTTTAGTAATCTTTAATTTATCAGTTATACAACATCTAGCTTATAATAGTTCAAGGTGCATTAAAAAATACATTAATAATGTATTAATGATATTTTTAAAGATATAGGTTTCATAAAAAATGCTTTAGAACTGATTCACATATTTTTATTTTATTCATATACATGGCAAAATTGGTTCCATATATCATTTAATTGCAGTGGTTCTTTTTTGAAATTCCTTTAAAGAAATAAAGCCTTTTAAATTCATACGGAAAGGCAAAGTAGTTAGTTGCAGAAATTGTTGTATAATATCACAGAAAAGGAAAATTTTCTGATATGTGAATTTATGGAAAAATAATTGTATTATTTTTATTACTCTATGTATGTTAACCCCTTGGCCATTAACCTTTTTATTACGGGCCAAGATTGGCGATTAGTTTTATATTCACCGCACCACAATTTACAAAATATTTCTCTGTAGTAGATATCTCTTAAAAATATCTCTTTTGGCAGATATTATTTTTCAAAATGTGCTACGAATAGAATAAAAAACAATAATAGTTTCTGGGACGTATGGTGTCCCAAACCCGTAATCAAATTGTTAACCACGAGTGTGACTTGTAAAACAACTCATGTGTTACCCTATGTAACTCGGGGTTCGGTCTGTGAACGCGCCCACTGACTAGAAAAAAATTCACAAGCTGTAAAAAGCGCCGTCTGACGAATGATAGTCTTTTTGGAGGCAGAAAAATTACAAAGAGAAATTGGGAAATATTATTTCAAATATGAATTGAAAGCTTGATCAAGCGTGGACCCTTGATTATAAACCCACGCAGCTGTAAAGTCTGTAAGATGGATTATGGAACCTATGAATTACTAGTAGCTATTCTTTTGCCCCACGAACTTTTACTGTGACAACTCGCCGCAGGAGAGGAAAGGGGAGTTCATGTACGCGACAAAATTTACATATTGTAGCCCTTCAGCGCACTTCCGTTTTCACTGCCGGCCTCAGGAGAGGAAAGTAGCGCTAGTGTGCGCTAACAAATGTTCAAAGTATAATCGTTCTGATGACACAAGATTTTAACATTGAAAGTAAGTAAAATATGCTTTCACGTACTTAATACAAAGAAATGTTTAATTCCAAAATTCCAATGCCAATGTGGCATTTAGGGATTAAGATTAAGTGATCTGAAAAAGGAACTACCGCCCTTCAAGGGGATAATAGGGGAATTTTAAAAGGGTCAAATTTATATCCTATAATGGTTTGCCTCTAGAGCCACCTGCTGTTAGATATTATTCCAAAAGTTGTTATTATTAGGTAGCTTTCAATACAAAAAAGTATAAAGCTATCTATTGCAGCCGCTCGGAGGAAAGCAGTTCCGGAAAATTTCGATATATTTTAACCGATCATGATCCCCAGACCCCAAAACCACCCTCCGTTCAAATGTTGATTTATATATATAGATATATCCATATATATATATATATATATATATATATATATATATATATATATATATATACGATATATCATACGATAACGCTCGTATTTATAAATCAATTTTGATGAAACTAATTGTGTGTATTAAGCTAACCAATGTCTCGACCGAGTTCGTTGGTCAGCTTGGTCCGCCATTTTGTTTCAAGATGGCGGCCATTTAAAAATTTAAAACTAAAATAAATATACAAAAAAATAAAAAAATCATATTTATTTTTTAATTACGTGTTAGGCCTTCTTACAAGGATTCCAGAGCATTTTTTGGTTTACCTCTATCTCAAAAAATGGCTGAGATAGAGCAGTTTGAAATTCTAGGGTGGCTGACATTTTGAAACAAAACAGCACATTAACGCGATTACTCGCAACATTTTCTTTCATTGTTGTAATAATTTTCCCAATCATACGCAAAAAACTATATATTCATATCCGTTAGCGCCAAAATTGGCGACATTTGGCGAAATATCGCTAAATTTGGCGACCAAAATAAGTCTCCATAAATGAAGCCAATTTGGCTATTGCTCAATAATTTGGCGAATTTCTTATTCAAATGCAGTATTAACGAATCTTTTGTAAACGTTTCTTTGCATTTTAACTTGCTGTTTTCGTGTAACATTAGCTAAAATTTTAAAACGAAGATATAGGAAAGCTAACTTTTCCTCCCGGTACAGGCCGGAAGGACTTTTTTCCGTCTGGTGTTTATTTCACAAACTTCCTTGTAGATTATAACATTTAAGTGTTTAATTTTTCAGTTTTAAATTTTATCTTGAATTTTTTTGTTTTCTCTGCAGGCGAACCTGCGCCGTCTCTTGGACCACATCCACAATAATCACGTGGAGAAGGTCATCAAGATGTGCTCGAGGGGTCTCGACCCAAACTTTCACTGCCAAGAAACAGGAGGTAAGACTGATTATTTTAACTGAAGGATTTTTTTTTTCTTTTGGAAGCATGTTATACTGGATGTCCGAAAAAGACTGGACTGATTTGAAATAATCATAACTCTAAAAATAATGGAGTAAATGCAATTATTTTCTTTTCAAAGTACTCGTCAAATATCCAAGATTTGTTAGATGTAGCTGTTTTAAAGTCGTAACATTCAGACGAGATGCGCCGAATCGATGATATGTAAATGCAAATCGCACCACACAATTCGAAATTTCTTCGATGATTCCGGAGTGGAAAGCGTATAAGTCTAAAACTATTGGAGTTATGGGGAAAATGTCAATTAGAAAGTTCTTTAGCATCTTCGATTTAGTAGGAAAGGATCCACTATGTACACAAATAAGCTAAGCAAAAAGCTGAAATTGCGATTGTGTGGTGCGATTTGAATTTTCCGATCATTGATTCTGCGCATCGTTTGAATGTCACGGTTTTAAAACAGCTACATCTAACAAATCTTGGATATTTGACGAGTACTTTGAAAAGAAAATAATTGCATTTACTCCATTATTTTTAGAGTTATGATTCTTTCAAATCAGTCCAACCTTTTTCGGACACCCTGTATTTGACGAATACTTTGAAAAGAAAATAATTGCATTTACTCCATTATTTTTAGAGTTATGATTCTTTCAAATCAGTCCAACCTTTTTCGGACACCCTGTATATATATATAAATATATATATATATATGTATATATATATATATATATATATATATATATATATATATATTCATATTTAGGATTAGATACCAGAAGTTTTAAAGAGAAATTCCTCACGTTAATTAATAGTAGGCGTCCGCGATTATATAATATGAATATTTTTAAGTAAATATAAGTGGTTGCTTGGAACTGAATTTATTTATTCAAATTTAAATGTTAATTACTTCATACATATATGCGTCGTTGCACAGCATACAGTTAACGCTACATTTACAATCTTCGACATACTGCAGAAAAATCAAGCAATCTTTTAGGTAGATTTCGTAAGAAATACTACCTATTACATTCTCACCTAAGTTGGAAATTTTGAAAAATTTTTGCAGATCTACGCCGATCATGACTCCCAGAACCCAAAACCACCCCCAGTTCAAAAGTTTATATATCTATCTATCTATCTATCTATCTATCTATCTATCTATCTATCTATCTATCTATGTCACTTTTTTCTGACCACGATAACTGGAAAAATTCTGCATAAATCTCTTCCAAACTGATACATAAAATCAAGGGTCATAAAATCTCGGTCAAGTTCGTTAATGGGCAAAATCGAACCAAGGGGGGGGGGGGGGAAATGGGGGCTTTTTGTGAAAACAGAAAAACCCTCATAATTTCTTTATTATTATACGTATCGAATCCGTTTAAAGTTATTATTACTTCTAGAAAAAGGGCCGAAAATTTATATATGACAGATTTTTGATATAATTAAAAATGTCCCCAAGGGGGGGGGGGGAAAGGGGGGTTTAGAAGAAAAAAATCATAGCTCCGTCAATTCACAAGATATCAAATCCGCGTAAATTTATTATTAATCCTCTTAGTATTATCTAAAACTTTTATATTGACATGTTTTTTATAGGACCAAACGTTATAGCAAAAAAAATTAAAAACAAAAAAATCCCTGCCGGCTCCGCCTGCAAACAAGTTATTTTTCGAAGTAGGCGGTCCAACTCCCGCATCTTTTCGAAACTGATACATACAATCAAGGAGCATAAAATTTCGGTCAATTTCGTTAATGGGAAAAATCGAACCAAGGGGGGGGGGACTTTTTGTGAAAACAGAAAAAACCCATAATTTCTTAATTATGATACATATCGAATCCGTTTGAAGTTATTATTACTTCTAGGAGAAGGGCCGAAAATTTATGTATGACAGATTTTTGATATAATTAAAAATTGTCTTAAGGGGGGGGGGAAGGGGTGTTTTAGAAGAAAAAAATTCATAACTTCGTCAATTCCCAAAATTTCAAATCCGCTTAAATTTAATATAAATCCTCTTAATATTATCTAAAACTTTTATATTGACATGTTTTTTATAGGACCAACTCTAAAATCCTTGCTGGCTCCGCTTGCAAACAAGTTTGGTTTCGAAGTATGCGGTTCCAACTGCAGCATCATCGCAAAAAGGTCATTTCTTCCGCAATTCCCGACAAACAGGTGCCCCACGGTCTGCGTCTTCGAAATCTACCTGTGCCTGTAGGCCGAGCCGTCAGGGATTTTTTATATTGCTCCCCTTACAATGCTGTCGATATTCGTCTGAAATTATCGTAATATTTTACGTGATTTTAAAACACTGAAATAACTCTTTAACCTTTTCTGAAATACGTTGTTTCGTTGCATCGAGTATCGAGGGAGGGTTTATTTCTGAAAAAGAAAAAAGGAATTAAAATATATATATATATATTACAATATAAATGCACATATATAAACTGCTTTTCACAAGATTATATTGTTTTGCATTTTTAACGTTTATTTGTCCTTATTTTATCGTAAAATGCGTTTTTACTGATTATATAATATGAAAACGTATATATACGGGAATAATCCATGGATCACAAAAAAAGAAAAACGTAGTTACTGAATGGATTAAACAGTATTTCTAAAACGAACATAACTGAAAATTTACTGAATTTTAAATAACATCGAAATTTATTAACATAATCCAAAAACCCTAAATTGAAATTCTTAAGTTGCTGAAATTTCACAACGTCTCTAAAGTTCTTAAATCGGCATGTAAAAAATCTTCAGAGTTTTGCATAACCTCCTTTGTTTCAAATCGGTTAAAAATAAATATTTTAAAACTAAATATTGCCCAAATTTTCTCTAACACTTTTAACATAAACGAAAACACATCGATATTCAGAGAAAAGATTTAAAAATATTTTTAAATATTAGGTTATACATACGACAATTTTTGACATATTTTCCTGTCAACAGGCAAAAAAGTGCCACCATTATTGACAACATTTAAATCGATTACCTGCCGTATAAGAGTTTAAATAATGTTCTCTTCCATTTTATTCTTATTTTTCATATTGAATATATTTTTTTCTTTGCATCTAATATTTCCGTCTATTGGTGATATATATTCAGGAAAGCTGCCTAATACATAATTCATAAACTGTTAATTATAGCGGTATACAGTTGCAAAAGTATTTCAGCAGTTCTTCTTCATCATTAAAAATAAAAAGCCATTCTATTCAAATTATTTATCTTTGTAAAAGCTACGAAATTTCAATCTGTATTCGGTTCTTAGGTCCTATAAGTTACATTTATTGAAACATACTCCATGCTCTAACAAGTGACGCAAAAGAGAAATTTCATTGTTTTATGTTTAAAACGATTTAACATATAATTTGACCTTCATTAATTTTCGCGTTCTTCGGCACTAAAAACGCTTGTTTTTGTTTTTAGTGCCAGAAAACTAAAAACTCATACAATCAGCACTGATGTAGGCACTCTATATTTTAAAATGCTGATAGCGGTGCATGACACTTCGGTCCCGTCTTTTCGTTCCAGTTATTTCGGTCCAGCAATTTCAGCCCCATCATTTCGTGCCCCGCCGTATTAGAATTTTATTGTATATAGAACCTGATTATAGCACGGATCGGTAGGGCCATGGTCTTAGGACCCTTGATTTTTTTTTTTTTTTTTTTTTTTTTTTTTTTTTTTGGGAGGAGGGGGGGGGTTCTAATTTATTTTATTTGACTATTTTTTATATTCTAAAAATTTTATACATATGCTATAGGTTAGTACAAATTTTGCAATGGCGATTAATGGAATACCCAAAAGAGATGCAAAAGGCTAATGTGCATACAATTTTTAAAATTTTGGTTACGGTAAAGATGATGATGAGGAGGAGGATGATAGTATTGTACTATTCATTAATATGTGATTATTTGCCGGTTTGGTGATTTTTAATAGTAAATACGACGTTTAATATACAAAGTGACAACTGGATCGTATGCAAAAGTGCATACGGCGTCACTGATTGAATTAAAATGCAGGCATGACACTTGTCTAGATATCATCACATTTCACATGAAACAAAATGAGTCTGTTGGAAATTTCACAAAAATATTTTTATTTTTGTTAAAGTTATGAATGGTGAGGTGTGAGGAAGCTTGCGTTTCTGACTTGGTAAGTGAATTAATTTCGAGTCTGGTTTTTTATACAAAAAGTGTTTGCCTTGACGTACTATCCGTCCTTAAAGTCAAGTCAACTCTCGTGCTTAAGGAGTGCCTACGGTAGGTTGCAACCCCCGAACGTCTCCATCGAAAGTGGAAATAACATAAAGTTGAATTTCAGTAAACATTACACGGACAAATAAAAAATAGCAATTTGGAAACTACTTTCTTGGTGAAGTGCAAGCAGTTCAGAATTGGAAGAACATCGTAGGCTACATATAAGCTCAAAGATGGCGCAGTGACTATTTAACTTTTATTAGTTAATCATCACTTCGTTCACCAGATGTAGGTCGGGTCAAAAGCTGGTAATGAAATATTTAGTATGATATCAACGGGAGCAGAAAAGCTCTCAGGACAACACATCTCTAAGAACTAGAAAACAAAGGGAGGGGGGGGGGGCAAGTATTAGAATTAAAGTGATTGTAAATTCTAGTATAGTGTACTCCAGGTCAAAATCGTCTTCTAGAGAATATGGAAGTGTAGTGTATTCCATCTTACTCGTACACTACCTCATGAACGCTCTTCTCATCAACAAACGTCGCATTCGTCACCATTACCGTAAAAATGTGTGCCACTTTTTTGTTATGCCACAAATTTTTTTGTTATGCCACACACTAAAAGATAAAGGGAAAGAGAACATGAAGTAATAAGGTTGAAATTATTACTCTCATTTTTAATGATAAACTTATACTGAAAATCCAGCTATCCAGACTAATGTGGTCTGGGCACAATCAGGATATGCAGAAATCCGTACTACAGGATATGGATGCAGGCAAGGGAAAAATCATTACCCCTCGCTGAATTTTGAAATTTAACTAATTTTTATTTTTCTCTCATGATTTAGAAAATAAAACCCGGAAAAATACAATTTCCGGGTATTTTTTAACCCTTTCCGGCACAAAGTCTGTTCGTAAATTGAGAAATTACTCATTGACACCGGAATTTACAAACGACTTTTTTTTTAAAATAAGAACTCCTTATCTTAAGCTTTCATTGTCGAGACAAAATTCTATTCAATATTCTTGGTGTCGAATGCAAGTTTGGAATTAAAATTAGGTGTGCCCGGAGTGGGACCACTGTGCCGGAAAGGGTTAACAATTTGTAATACGGCAGTGTATTATAGCTTATTTTACTGTTTATTACTGTTAATTTTATACTGCTAATACTGGCAGCTGGAATGCCATATTATACCGTAAAATCTACAATTTTTGTTTGCAGTGTACTTTTACATTTTTACTTATATTTCACTTGTTACATTTCTGTATTGCTTTTTCACATGGATTTTTTTTTTCTCGCACGGAAGGTTGAATAAACATTCTTAGTTTAGCTAATTTCAAGTTTATATTTTTCATTTCTGCGTTCTTATTCTTCTTCTGCGTTTTGTAACGTTTTTTAACTGAGGTTCAGGTTGCGGGTCCTCAGACATTTCTGCTCGAATATAATGGTAGACGTAATGCATGTTGAAAATAAGATCTCTTTTCCTAAAAACTAGTCGGATGTGCCAATCCCAAACCTTTCTTCTATCTCACACAACTTTCGCATACACTAAAACGAATCAGCACCAATTTATACCAAGGTCTAACTGAATCTGAAGTTTTATTAAATTCCGTGCATTAGTTGTTGAGATATGGCTATTGCTAAAATTGTGTAAACCCTGCAAAATGTAGCATAGAAGCGCCACCTATTGGGAGATTTAGACCAAAACCTAATCAACAACAACTTATGTCAACGTCTAACGGAATCTGAAGTTTGATGAAAATCAGTACATTAGTTCTTGAAATATAGTTATAGTAATAATAATGAAAAAAGTAGCATAGCAACGCCACCTGTTGGTATATTTACACCAAAACCTTTGCAGCATCTATTTATGTCAAGGTCTAACAGAATCTGAAGTTTTATGAAATTCCGAGCATTAGTTCTTGAGCCATAGCTACCGCAAAAATCATGAAAAAAGTGGTATAGCAGCGCCACCTAATGGGTTATCTACACCAACACGTAATAAGCGTCTATTTATGTTAAGGTCTAACTGAATCTGAATTTTGATGAAAATAAGTGCATTAGTTCTTCAGATACAGCTATTGCGGGAATTGTTAAAAATGCAGCATAGCAGCGCCACCTATTGGGCGATTTTCACCAAAAACTAATCAGCACCAATTTATATCAGGGACTAACTGAATATAAAGTTTTATTAAATTTCATCCATCAGTTCTTCAGATAGAGCATCCACAAAATTTTTGTCACATACAGACAGACAGACGTTTTCTTAAAACAATCTAATCGTTTTCAGGACCTTCTAAAACGTATAAATCCGCCGAAAATTTTCATGAATGCAATACTTTCTTCTTGTAAAGATAGAATAAAGTAAAAATACAGTACAGTATTTACGTCCAATTAAAAGTGTTGCTGGGCATGTCTAATAAAGTTGATTGCTTTGCCACAATATGGTTAACAACATTCATTACTACCTGCTTTTCTTTTAAAAGTAGAATTGTAAATTCTGAAACATAAGTTAATTCTTCAGATTGTCTTAGAATATAAGAATAGAGACATACCGGACTTTAGCAATTGGTGAAATACCGACTAAAAATTATCCAGATATAGATTTCGAAAATTCCAGTTAAAACAACATTTTAATATTATGTTCAGTTAATCAAGAATTTTACGAATGAATACACGCAGTTCGGCGGTATAATAGATATTTTTTTAAATAGGTATATTTTTATTAATAGGTATTTTTTTAATGTAATTTCTTATTTCCTGATCTCAATCCGGATAACTTTATTTTGGATAATTGATGTTTTACCACGTATGTTGCTTTGAAGTGGTTAAAAAAATGTTCATAAACAATCAGCCGACTTGTAGTTACAACATTTTCTACGGTTAGGCTGTGGAAATTTAGACAGTTTGTGATTTCAAAATGAAAATACCAAATTCCAAATAATATAAAGAGAAAAATTCTTTCTTCATGAAAAGATGGCAGATCAAAGACAGGAGAGATTGAAAGAAGAAAAAGGGGACGTCACTCAAGAGAGAGAAGATCTGATGTTGATGTCACTAAGCACTTATTAATCGCAGACAAGCAATAAAGTTACGGAAACAAATGTTGAATGTAATTCTTAAAAGATTCGGACGTTAAGGAACTCTTATGATTTCTTGAAACAATTCGTGCTATTGATTAATAATAAAAATAAAGTGGAATTAAGTAGTTTTGTAATAATTTTATTAATTACAGCAGAGCGCCCAATTGCAATTAACCGAACTGTCCAATTATCCCCTTTTGTTTTTGTCTGAATTTTTTTTTTATTGAAATCGAAAACATTTTTCACATCAGTGGTACGAGGAAAATGAAAACGAATGTTATGAAAATGATCCAGGCCCATCACATGAAGCCTGTGAATGTTTGGAAACAGCTACGAAATGGTTGGCTTTCCAACCATTTCAGGAGACTGCTGATCCCATTCAACTTATGTACTATTTAAGAAAAATTCGGGAAATGGCAGCATTGAAGAATATCCTCTTTAAAGCAAAAAACAATCCAAAACAGTTTTGCTTAAATTTTCAGTTTTGCCTTTCATAAAATAATAAAAATGACAAAAAAAAAAAAAGAGCAATTAAAAAAATAATATAAACAGTAACAAAATAAACAATTTTTAAACATGCCTGCTCTAACAGCTACCTGGTTTAAATGTGAAGGAAAATTGTATACACACATTTTTTTCACTACTATATTTTTTAAAACATGCATTTGATACTTGGAAAATTTTCCAGAGAAATTTTCTCACGCCTTGCATTCATAATATTCAAAATTTTTTAATTGCTTAATAGGCGTATAGCCAACATAGTGAAAAAGTACCCAAGCCGGGACTCGAACCCGTGTCATCAGATTAGCTCACTGATGTTCTATCAATTGAACCACTTGGGAACGATACTCAGCCTGGAACTTTTTCACCATAACGTGTTGGCAAGGCTACAAACGCAGCACAAGATGGAATATTTTTCGTGAGCCGCCAACCCTGGGGCAAACACGAAATCAAAGAAAATATTGCATCGACAATTGAATAAATTCATATTTAATACTTGAAAATTTTTCCAGAGAAATTTTCTCACGCGAAAAATTTTCTCTTGAAAAAAAGTTCCAGGCTGAGTATCGTTCCAAAGTGGTTCAGTTGGTAGAACGTCAGTGCGCTAATCTGATGACCCGGGTTCGAGTCCCGGTTTGGGTACTTTTTCACTATGTTGGCTATACGCCTATTAAGCAAATAAAAAAATTTGAATATCATGCATTTGTTCCATAACAAAATAAAACTGTTACACGTAAAAAAATTTAACCATTTTTTGGTATGTATAGTCAAGAACATCCTTAAAAGTGCCTGTCAATTATCCGAACTAGCGCCGGTCCCGACAGGTTCGAGTAATCGGCGCTCTACTGTATAACATTTTTTATGCTTTTTAGTGACAAGATAGCTACCGTTCTCAATCACAGAAAAAATGTCTTTCGATTTATGATAAAAGCAAACAAAAATTATAGCGCACTTCGATTATAGAAGATTGTTTGATTTAACTGTATATTTATTGCTTAAATACACTTCTACTATGGAAGAGAATTTCGAGGTTTTCTTTGTACGAGAATGACAATTTAGATC
Organism: Maratus michaelseni; assembly: GCA_963931845.1. Lineage (NCBI taxonomy): Eukaryota > Metazoa > Arthropoda > Arachnida > Araneae > Salticidae > Maratus > Maratus michaelseni. The sequence continues at coordinate 60,557,688 of OZ007594.1, forward strand.
AATTTCCTTTCAAAAGTCATCCTTGAAGTCTTCCGATAGCAAAATAGCCAAAAAACTGGGCAATGCTTAACAAAATCCCTATCGATTATAGAAAATCCCTTATCACAGCAGGTCGCAATTTCTTTCAGAAAACTGTCAAAGCATTGTTACCAAAATGTCTAGACTTACCCATTGTTACGTCTTCTGTTTACCTTTTCGCTTATTTGTGGAGAATATAGGCATTTAATTTTTCGTCAAATGTCAATTAAAAAACATTAAGAAGAAAACATTTGAAGATTTTACTGACGCACTAAAATGCGTAAAATGTAATTTTTTGTAATTTTATTCACTCTGGCGCGTAAAAAAATCTACAAATTCTTAAATTCAGCTATTTTATTTGTCGTCTTTCAAGTACTACTTTTTAAAAACATTTGAACAGCTTAGACATTTTATGGGCTTCGTAGTTGACGCTAACTTTACGCCCTGTCTAGGTGTAGGTGTATTTCTAAAACTTGGGGAGCCATAACTTTTCTTAAACAGTTGAGTCATATTAACCCTTTGAGGGGCGGTGGTATGCATTATATACCACCTAATTTTAATCTGATTCAAACCAGAAACTTTTAATTAAATTTTACTTTTTTAACTTTCACGAGAAAAAGTTGAAAATTTGCTTGTTCTTATTTTAAACTAAATTCTTTCCTAAATTCCGGTGGGAATTCAACGTTACAGGAGCACAAGTGCTTGCCCCTGAAAGGGTTAATGGGCTCCTTAATTGACGCTAACTTTACACCCTGCAAAGGCGCTGATGTTTTTCTTAAACTTAGGAAGCCAAACGAGAGAAGTCTAACTGTAGTCTAAACTACATAAGTGTGGGTATAATTATTTAACAAACACGATAGAAAAGCTTTTAGGTAAGGATTAAAAATAAGAATTATAATTAAATTAAATTATATATAAGTAGTAATTACTAGAATCCGAATTATATGCACTAAAAAAGCCCTAAATATTCATTTAAACATGTACTAAAAACTTTTGAAATATGCACAAATGTGCACTAAAACTTTAAAAACATGCAAAAACATGCTCTAATAAATTTTCACCTACCTTTCATTTTTACAGGAAATCAGGTATTTATACTAAAAATAAATGCACGAGAAAGAGGAAACAATATTTAATAATGATTGTAAATATTTTTCGTTGTCGGAAATAAATTTTCTGATAATATATGATTATATATTTTTCCAAATTACAGAAAATGAAGTTTTCTTTTCGATCACTAATAAATGTTTTTTAGCGACGAAAATGCTCTTTCAACATCCACTGATGCAATAGGACAACGTGTACGGTAGTATTACGTATGACTATTTAACCATATTCCGTATTGGATTCCGGTTTTTTCCATAAACTAAAGCTAAAAACTAAACCAGATTCCCAATCGCGTTAATACCGATTCTGCTGGTAGAGAGAGGTTAGAATACATTTTCTTGTAAACTTTCACTCGCAAGGTTTTCTTAACCCCTTCGCGACGAGCGTCTTTTACAGAATTTTTAATCCGTTACCACCAGTTTTTCAAATGAGAAATTTTCACCTAATTGAATCGCAAAAATGCTATGATTAGATAAGGAAAACTTTACAAAAAAAAATAATAATAACTGGTGGGAATAATCGAGGATCATCTTATGCGTCACGTATTCGTGTCGCTCGTCCCTAAGGGGTTAACGCAAGAAATGTTTTTATTTACTGATTCACAATTATCCCCGATTCGTCCGGCGCGGCGGTGCGATGAAGAGCCAAGCATGTCACATTAATTAAATTGGGATAGAATACTTTTAACGATATTGCAACTTTCACCCTATATGAAACAGCATCCTTAATAAATACATAACCTATTCACTAAACGTATAGTTGTCAGGCCGCAAATTACACAAAGAATTGTTAATAAACTTTGTAATATTAGAGTGGTCAACTTTTTCGAAGAAGTGAGATGCGGAGGCAAGGCCCGCTTAAGACTTAGAAGTAGAGGAATTCTGACGTCACACAGGAGGGGCCCACCTTTTACTCTGCCAATTATGCTTTTTAAATTTCAAATTTTTAATTTTTAATTTACTGTTATAAAGATATTTAACTAATTTAAACTCAAAAATTTTCCCCAAATCAAACCTTTAAAAAAAAAGGGGAGAAAAAATACGAAGTTGAGTTTTTATTGTGGTCTATTACTTTCTTGTAGAAATTAACTCGAATTATGAAAAGATAAGAAAATAAAAGAATTACATAAATAATAAATTAGAACTTAAAACACGTGTAAACTGTTTACGACGAATCGAGATCCAGTGTTGTCAGATGACTAAAGGTAAACATTAACGTAAAACTTGAAACAATGAAAAAGTCCCCAAGTTTTTCCACTATAATGATAATCTTAAAAAAATTCCCCACTTAAACCTTGTCTCCATAAAATATTCCGGAAGGTTAAAAATGGGTTCAAAAGTTCCAATCTGTCAACACTGTCCAAATAATGCATTTAACCCCTTAATCGTCGCCCCTGATAAGCGTAGGCTACTTTTTTAAAATTCAGATTGCTTGATTGCCACCAATTTTTTAAAGTAGAAATATTCGGATTACTTAATGGCAGATAAAATAATGCGAGCATAAAGCCAATTACACTATTTTAAAAAATTGGTGGGAAAGAAACAATCTGAATTTTAAAAAAGCAGCCTACACTGCCCGTGAATGTATCGAGCGCTATGATTAAGGGGTTAGTCCAAATTCTAGTAATATTTTTTTATATTTTTTTTAAGTAAAATAAGTAAAATCATAAAATATGCAATTGATTAAAACAAAAAAATAATAATAAATAAATAAATAAATAAATGAATACATTAACTTAAAATCTTTTTTTTTTTTCTGGTAGCAAATTTTAATTTCCAGTTTATATTATTGTCGATTAATTGGGTTTTTCAGTGAAAACAATTGATTTAGATGCTGGTTTTTAAAAAAATATTTCTATTATTTTCATCAGAATGATAAAAAGATTGTTTGGGAAAATAACGTAAAATCTTCGAGGAACGACCACTTATCTTACAATAAATACTGATAATCATATCTTAAGGTCCCCTTAAGAAAGAATAGATCCAAAAATGAGAATATGCAATTCTAGATGATGTCAATGGAAAAATTTTTCTTCATAGAAAAAAATGACAGCTCTTTCAAGATAAGAGTATGAAAGAAAAAAATAAAAGAAAGATAGAACGAAAAGTCTTTTGGTGATAATGACAATATGAATTTATTAAGGATTGTCATAAATAAATTATGTTAGCGATGCGATAATCAGAGAGGGTTTGTTGAAATATTTATCTTCTAAAATTTTTTTCGAACCTCTTTAAAAATAATTTATTACATCATTATAATAATAATAATAATAATAATAATAATAATAATAAGACAACATGTTTGCTATGTTGCTTCTTACTCACCAATAGTATAATTGAACGTAATAATTTACCTATACAGTTAAAATTATACAGAATACCGTTAAAAACGCTTTTTTGTTTTAACTTACACTGAAAAAAAATTCTTCAATTACCAGTACAATTTCCGTATTTTTGCGGAATTCTTTCCTCCTATAAAATTATTTATAGAATGTGTCAAAAATTACTGAATATGGATTTAAGAGTATTCTTGATAGATAATAGAGCTAAAAGTATTGTTAATTTAGATACTTTTATGTTAGCTGGGTGCCAGTGATCGCCAAAATTTTTTGAATCTCGCCAACCTTTTTTCCTGGCCAATCTTAACATTAGCTAAAATTGGGTTGTTCGGAGAGTTCTTTCTGTTTGGGAAAGTTGGTTTGTACCGAAAATTCTATCATTTAATTACTAGACATTAATCCTGATATCTAATGTCTCATAAATGACGGGCAGAATTTTCCGGTACGAATTGGTTTTCCCAAACGGAAGGATTTTTCCAAACAACCCAATAACAGATGGCCAAAATTTCAGCATTTCATTATAATATCTTAAAAAAAACTTACTTACCCTCTGAGGGCTTTCCTGCATTTTCATAAAAATATTTATAAAACTTAAAAAAATTTAAATTTTCTTCCCAGTTTGTTTCTAAAATACACTTCACATCTCTTTATTTTACATGTATCTTAAAATACAATTTTGTTAAAAAATATTTTTGTCTAGATCCGATTAAGTTGTTTTGGGGAAACGGAAAAATGCGGGCAAAACGCTTAGAGGGTTAAAACAAAAACTAAAATATAATCACTATAAAACACGTAAAAACGAACATATCAATGCAAATAACAAAATCTCACGTAATGATCAGGCTTAAGCCGTTACAAAAATGTTAAAATAAGCCATAACATAAACTAGAAACGTTTTATTTCATAATGAAAGCTTTGTCTCTAATTTTACATACACAAATATAGAAACTTACGTTACATAAGATCCTAAAATCTTTTAATATTATTTAAAATCTCTAAAAATGTATCGTTAGTTGTTCAAATCGTTGTTCAATGGATAGTTAGTTGTTTGTAATTCAAAAGATGCCAATTTAAACAAGATTTGGCGAGTTGTCACTGGCGCCCAGCTAATATAAAAGTACCTTAATTTGTCGTTTTCGCTAAGGCTTTTGGGATTTTTTATTTTTTTAAACTCTAAAAAGAATTTCCGCATTTTTTTAATACAATATACGTATTTTATTTTGTTTTGCAGTGTAATAATAAAAACAAATTCCATAAAACAAGGTTATCCAACCCGGATACCCGGATAAAAGATGCCGATATACTATCGATGTACAAAACGTAGGTGAAAATAAATTCTAATTGTAAACTCTAATAGATTATTTACATTCAGTAATAATTTCTTATCTTGCCTGCCAACTACTCGAAAAAGTATTTATAGTACGTTTGAATTAGCCGCATGCCAACGATTAATCGCGAATGATTTCTGTACTTATAGCAACCTTTATTATTATTATTATTATTATTATTATTATTATTATTATTATTATTATTATTATTATTATTCTTTCAGTAATTCTTTCAGTAATCAATAATTTCGCGTAATTCGATTACATGCCTGTTAAATTCGTGTTTCATTTATTCATTTGCGAATTTATAATTTTCTTTGGTAATGTTTTAGTTATGAAATATTACACGGAAACAAATAAATGCTGAATTATTTATATTGTAAGTGCAAATGGGTCAATCTTCGGTAATCGTGTTGCACACTGCTTTTTTAGGAAGAGTTTTTAAAAAATCATGCTTGAAAAATATTTTAAAAACCATAAAAAATCAATAAATTGAAATACATTTTTCAAAGAAATTTCATTTGAAAGTACATATTTTTCATATTCGACGGTGCAAAAATTTAAATTGTGCGATGGTTAGAAGTTTGAGAAATTGCGATAAAGCGAAGTGGATCGGTCAGGTCGTTGCCACCGTCAATATGACATGAACTTTACTTATGGACATGTTTTTACTTTGTAATATGTTATGAAACATTTCTATGTGAAACAAGAAGAAAAATTTTTATGAATGGTATTTTAAAAAGTTAAAAATAAACACATATCTCTTATTTCCCAGCTACAACAATTTTTCCTAAATGCAATTCTAAAGTTTTAAGGAGCAACTTTTCTGAGTACGAAGAACACTGATAATAATCCGAAAATAAAGGCCTTATTTTTATTCTAATGCCCATGTTTATGCCTATAAGAGGCTCAAATGAAAACCTATGGACCTAAGTACCTAAGTATATGTGTTTATTTATGTTTAATTTATAACATCAATGCAGATAATATAGTCATTTACTTGATTGAAAGCTATTTTTAATTGTTAGGTGTGACCATAACAAATTATACCAGAATTTTATTTTAGTAACTATTTTTTTAATATGTTTTATTTATAATAAAAGTATGTGTGCAAAAAAAAAAAAAAAAAAAAAAAATATTTTGATATTTTATTTTCTGTGCGCGCGTTACTACGTTAACTTAAATATAATAATATCTAAAATGAAAAAAAAAAACTGTTGTACATTTTTTTTCTTACCTAATGTGACGTAAAGACTTTTCGATAAAGTAAATGAACATATTCTCCTTGTTGATGTTGAAAATTAAAAGTAAATGAATACATTTCTGTTATTTTCTATAAACTGTAAAGTATTTTGACGATAGTAAATGCAGAAGCTTCGATAAAACATGTAAACACCTATGGACATAAATACTGTTTTATATACTCCTATTTATTTTTTAATATCAAAGGAGAGATTATATTCATTTATTTGATCGGAACATGTCTTTAAAACTACATTTAGTGGGACCATAACAATTTATACCAGAACATTATTTTAGTACTTTTTTAAATATATTTATTTTGTAATAATGGAATGTGTACAAAAGAATAAAATATTTTGATACTTTATTTTTTTTTGTACACTTGTCCCTAAAATAACTAAAATATATAAAATAAAATTTCTAAAATAAAAATTTCTGGTGCGAATGTGTTTTTTTTTTCTCACATATTATATTTAAAAAAAATTTCTCTAAAGTAAATGAACATATTCTTTCATTTGATGTTGAGAGTTAAAAGTAAGTAAACACATTTCAGTTAATTTCTATATACTACAAAATATTGTTGCGAAAATAATTGCAGAAGCTTCGATAATACAAATAAACACCTATGGGCATAGGTACTGTCTCATATATGATTATTTATTTTTTAACATCAAAGGAGAGAATATATATTCATTTATTTGATCGAAACATGTCTTTAAAACTACGTTAGGTGACATCATAATAATTTATACCAGAACTTTTATATCTTTAATTTGTCACAATGGAATATGCACAAAAGAATAAAATAATTTTATATTTTTTCGTACACTTGTCCCTAAAAAAACTAAAATTGATTTCGATTATTTTTTTTCTCTACTTGTCTCTAAAATAAGTAAAATATATAAAATAAAATTTCTAAAATAAATATTTCTGGTGTGATTTGTTTCTCTCAACTATCGTAAGGCAATGACTTTTCTATAAAGTAAATCAGCATATTCTCCTAGTTGATGTTAAAAGTAAATAAATACATTTCTGTTATTTTCTGTAGGCTACAAACTATTTTTGCGACAGTAAATGCAGAAACTTCGACAAAACAAATAAACATCTATGGCCCAAAGTACTGTTTCATACACGTTTAGTAATTTTTAATTTTTAAAATCAACGGAGAGAATATATTCATTTATTTAATCGAAATATGGCTTTAATTACGTTGGGTGATATCATAACAATTTATAGCAGAATTTTATTTTAGTGTTTTTGAAAAATATATATTTTATTTTAAAAACACAAATTGCACAAATTGTGCCTATTAGTTGCTAAAATCAGTGTAAAAAATTAGCAACTAATAGGCACAATTTGTGCAATTTGTGTTTTTAAAATAACTAGTTAACAGTGTAATGTCCAAATGGATTCAATATATATTTTACTTACAATAATGGAATGTGTACAAAAGGATAAAATAGTTTCATATATTTTATTTTTATTGTACACTTGTCCCTAATATAGAATTTCTGAAATAAAAAATTATGGTGTATTTTTTTTCTCACCTAACGTAAGGCAATGACTTTTCTATACAGTAAGTGAACATATTCGTCCAGTTGATGTTAACAATTAAAAGTAAATGGACACATTTCAGTTATTTTCTATGTCCTATAAAATAGTGTCGCAAAAATAATTGCAGAAGCTTCGTAAAGAAATCACTCTTCTTAAAAAGAACACTGATAATAATCTCTCGAGAAACTATAAGCGTCTTAAGAAATAATAGACCACTTTAATCTGGAAGTGAGAAGACGTAATCCCAGATGATGTCTAGGAAGTGAATTTTCTTTTTTGATGAAAAGAAGACAGGCCAGAGATATGATCACGTGAAAAGAAAGTAGGAAGAAGAATCTTTGCTCCAGACACCGAAATCTTCGAACAACAATGAAAGATGGGATTATTAGGTAGCATCACAAAGAATTGTGTTCCAGAGAATAAGAACAGATAAAAATCTATAGTGAATTTCTTTCTCGTGCGATTTCTTCTGAACATAATTTGATGCAGTTTATAATACCATAAATTCATATAAATTAAAAAAAATCATAAAGATAATGCAGTTATTGGTTATCTTTTATAAATAATATTTTAAAAACAAATTGCAAACGATAAATTTCAGTCATTGTCTAAGACACAACTAATCTTGAGATTATTAGGCAGCGTCACAAAGAATTGTGTTCCAGAGAATAAGAACAGATAAAAAATTATAGAGAATTTCGTCCTTGTACTATTTGTTCTGAACTTAATTTGATGTAATTTATAATACCATAAATTCATATAAAATTAAAAAAAATCATAAACGTAATACAGTTATTGGTTATCTTTAGTAAATAATATTTTTAAAACAAATTTCAAATGATAAATTTCAGTCATTGTTTAAGACACAGCTAATCTTAAGATTATTAGGCGGCGTCACAAAGAATTGTGTTCCAGAGAATAACAGATAAAAATGTATAGTGAATTTCTTCCTCGTGCTATTTGTTCTGAACATAGTTTGATGCAATTTATAATACCATAAATTCATATAAATTAAAAGAATTTCATAAATGTAATGCAGTTATTGGTTATCTTTAGTAAATAATATTTTTAAAACAAATAGCAAACAATAAATTTCAGTCATTGTCTCAGACACAGCTATTCTTGGGATTATTAGACAGCGTCGCAAAGATTTGTATTCCAGAGAATTTGAACAGATAAAAATTTATAGTGAATTTATTTCTCGTGTGATTTGTTCTTAACCTAATTTGGTGCAATTTATAATACCATAAATTCATGTAAATAAAAAAAAATCATAAATATAATGCAGTTATTGGTTATCTTTAGTAAATAATGTTTTTTAAAACAAATTGCAAACGATAAATTTCAATCACTAACTAAGATAAAGCTAATCTTGAGATTATTTGCTAACATAGCAAAGAATTACATATTTCCTGGAGCACGGATGATAAAAAATTGCTAAAATTGATGAAAATGTTTTGCTCAATATTTGAAATAACGTTTTTTACTATGACACGTTCAAAAACTTTACTTAATGATGACAGAAGGCTACTGGGTCGAAAGTTAGTGTGGTTACTATGTTCAAAAGCAGGTTTTGGAATAAGTGAGATGATAAGGGTTTTACAGTGAGCAGTGGATGAGTTCATGGGCTTCCTAGTTGCAAGGAAACTCCACGTCCATTAGAGGAGTATTTTTGTAACACATCTTAAAGCAGCTATGAAAAGGTCTATCCGTAATACAATATATGTACTATAATAAAAAGTTAAAGATAAAGGTGAAATTTGTGAAGAAAATTTTTTCAGCTCACTGTAACAGAAGACGAAATGAGTGGAGGAGTAGGAAAGGTATATTTATGCGAACTGGCTGAGCAAGCGGCAAATCCGAAAATATCAGGGTTCGTACGCTTTTACCACAAATTTTTAATAGAAATTGCAAGGGCCTCGTTTAATGGCAGGATTTGTAATACTTTTCTGCATTTAAATCAGGTGAAAGATTCTATTAAAAAATTGTGGTGAAACCGTACGAACCATGTATAGGAAGAATGCTTGGAAGATTTGAGAAAATTTAACTATAAAATTTACAAACTTAAAAAATTAAATTTGGACAGTAAATTAAGGTAACAGGATAGTAAGAAATGTGTAAAATTCAAACTGTCCCAGATAACACATCGCCATAGCCGAAATCAAAGAATTTTATATTTTAGAAACAGTTTGTAAATTTAAATAATGCATATTGATAAGAAAATTCTCGTGTTAGATTTATTTTTTATTATTTTACTTAAAGTAAAAAGATTTTTTTATTATTTCAAATTTCGAGTTCTCTACACTGCTGTTGAAAATTAAAAAAAAAAAAAGAAATAAACACATTACTGTTATTTTCTATAGTCTGCAAAATATTTCTTACAAAAATAATGTAGACGTTACGAGAAACAACCACTCTTGTAAAGAAGAAGAATAATAATCTCTAGGAAAATAATAAGAGCTTTACAAAATCATAGACAGCTTTAATCTGGAAGTGAGAGTTATTGGTTATCTTTAGTAAATAATACTTTTAAAACAAATTGAAAACGATAAATTTCAATCATTGTCTGAGATAAAACTAATCTTAATATTGTTAGATAGCTTCACAAAGAATTACTCTTTCCATGGAACACGACTAGTAAAAGATTACTAAAGTTCCTGATTTTTTTTTCTTCCTCATACTTAATATTTGAGATGAAACATCTTATTACATTATAAAGTACTAGGGCATCCAACCCGGGTTTCCTGGGATAGAGAATATATGTGAAAACCATTTGTGTTTTTAATTGAAAACTCTAATAGATTTCTTACATTTAGTATTTTTTTTTTTTTTTTTTTTTAGGTTACCTCCTAACAACATCAAAGAACATTTTTATATGAAATATGTCAAATGTATATTCAAATATTTTTTTAAAATTAAATGCAGTAATTTCGTATTGTCCTCGTGCCAGAAGTTAATAGCCGAAGAAATCGCTAAAAATTTCGTTATCTACAGATTTTTTTTTTTTCAGCGGTTTTAAGCGCTTATTTCAATTACATGTCTGTTAAATTTGTGTTTTATTTATACTATTTATTTATTGCTTAATGAAGCTTTTTATTTCGTTATTGAAAATTATCTGGAAACAAATGCTGGACTTTTTATATTGTTTAAAGAGCAAAAAGATTTAATATTTTGTAATCGTCTGCAAGCGATAGAGATAGATTTTTTTTAAAATAATAATGCTTGAAATTTAATTTAAATGTTATATTAAATGAGTAAATTGCGATGCAGTTTTCAAACAAATTGCATTTGAGAGTAGATTTTTTCCCCTATATAACGGTGTAAAAATTGAAAATGTGCCATGTTTAGAAATTCAAAAAATTGCAGTAGCAAAAATCGAAAAACCAAAATTTCATCGTCCAGTGTTGCCATTTGCAAAATGACGTCAGCGTTACACACGGACACGTTTGTTCTTTATAATATAGATAGTAAATTTTATTAATATATATATTGATAAACAAATTCTGGTGTTAGTTGTTTTATTTTCTTAAAGTAAAAAGGTTTTTTTATTATTTTAAATTAAAAAATTAAAAACAAATAAACACATTTCTGTTATTTTCTATAGACTGAAAAAAATTCATCGAAAATAATGCAGAAGTTTGGGAAGCAACCACTCTTTTTCTACAGAAGACTAATAATAATCTCTCCTGAAAATAATAAGGGCTTTAAGAAATAATAGACTGCTTTAATCTGGAAGTGAGAAGACGTAATTCCAGATGATGTCTACGAAGGAATTTTCTTTTTTTTGATGAAAAGAAGACAAGTCGGAGATACAATCACGGAAGAAGAAAGGAGGAGGAATAGTCTCTGCTCCAGACAACGAAATCTTCGAACAACGATGAAAGATTGGATTATTAGGCTGCGTCAAAAAGAATTGTGTTCCAGAGAATAAGAAGAGATAAAAATGTATAGTGAATATCTTTCTCATACGCTTTGTGCCGAACATGATTTGATTCAATTTATAATATCATAAATCCATATAAAGTTTTTCATAATGCAGTTATTGGTTATCTTTATTCTTATTTTTTTTAACAGATTGCAGACGATAAACTGTAATAATTGTTTAAGATAAAACTAATGTTGAGATTATTAGAGTATCACAAAACATTGCAAGTTCTATGGAACATAGACTGGTAAGATTTTATTTAAATTGGTGAAAATTTATTCTTTCCCATACTCAATATCTAAAATAAGATTCTATGCATTTTATTACATTATAAAGAATTATAAGCTTAAGGTTTATTCATAAGTATGATAGAATTTTTTGTTATTTCTATCAAAGGAAAAAACATTAAACTCATTGCAGACGCACTAACTAGAATTTAAAGTAAATAGATGTTTAGATCGTTACCACAAAAGATTATGTTCCAGAATTACTTTTTTAATTCAAAATTTATCGAGCATTTCTAATACAAAATTGTCATCATGCACTTCATTACGCTGTAAAATATTGTGATGAATTTGTAAAGGAAAAATTTACAATTATTCCTTTTCTCTATTAAAAAAAAATTTCAAACATGCGGCAGAAAAGAAATTGTGAATACAGCGCTATACAAAACAAACACCGATATCATAAAACTTCAAACTTAGAACAAACAAATTTCAAGCTCTAAACTTCAACTGTGAAATATCTGCAAATACTGAGTGTTTCAAAAAGTATATTTTTAGTGATTTGCAAGATCGATTATGTTATACAAAGGACTAAGCTTTATGATTGATATATTTCCCTGATCTTTTACCATCTTCCATTAAGGTTCAAACTTCTACTCTTGAATAATATCCCATTTTTGTTATCAAAGAACTGTCACTGGTGCTTTTTGGTAGTGTTAATTGGATTGAACATTTTCCCACTTAAATGTTATTGCAGAAAATAAATAGTAATCTGATAGTAGAAAGTACAACAAATATGAAGGAGACACGGTAATAACAGTAACTTTTAGAGCTTCATCACTACTTACCTTTACGCATATGTTTTTAAAATCTACACCAAGGATCACAGCTCAAGGGAAACTTTCGTCACCGGTCCCCCTAGTTCTTGCTCTCGGGTAGCTTTTACAAATTTGTATCTTTAAATATATATGTTACGGTCAATATGATTAATCCGGTAATTATTAATAATAACCGGTTATTATTAATAATGACCGGACATAATGGCCGGTTATTATTAATGATGACCGGTTTAATCATATTCGTGGTTCTCATCAGGAACCATTTTTTTCCTTAAATGAAACATGCTGGCAGAAAAATGCTGAATATCTCACTACCATTGAAAAAGACAACATTTGTGGGCATTCTTTCATTCTTAGTATCCTGGGGTCCCTGTCTGTTTACGTCTAAGATCGTGACCCAAATCGACCAAACAACGGACTAGTTAGCTGCTAAGGAGGTTTTTTATCCAATGCATTTGAAATTTTTAGTAAATATACATTTATATTCATCCCATATCTGTATATGTTGGATTATGTATGTTCGTGCAATATGTCCCTTCTCTCCACATTTACACACATGCACCCACATGCAAATTAATGTGTGTTTCCCGGAGTGATTCTGAGAAGAAGGTTTAAATTTCAAAAACTTTCGTGATAAGAAAAATATTGGCACTCGTCTATTTAATACCCATTCTACATGGTGCTCTATTCCAGTGTTGCCAAATCTGAAGGATTTTTAATTCAGAAATTCCAAATTTTGAATGGTAATTTTCTTTTATTTTATTCGGAGTGCTGAACAGTGGAGCAGCATTAAGGGGCTTGCTAGTTGCATTGAACTTCACGCCCAGTCTATGGATTAATTGTCTTGCTATTAAATAAGCCATTGGATAATAGTATAGCTGTACTTATAAGACTACATATACGTAGAAGTTAAAGTAATATTTAAGGATATTAAAATAACTGAAATAGAAGATATAGAATTTGAAGAATATATATATAAATTAAATTTAAGAAAAAATAAAGATTCTGCTTGGATAATTTAATAATGAAATAGATAAATTCTGTTACAGTTAAGAAAGTATAACTGTAGTTATGTAAACTACAGAGAAAAAATAAAATAAAATTGATAATAGTTAAAGTTGAAAAATAATGCTAGCATTAATTCGTTCAAAACAACCAAGGACATGGCAGTTTAACTAAAAGTAGGTGGCAAAAGCCACAGGATATGCGCAAAGGCATTTTTCAGAGCATTTTCTCTTTTTTAACCTGATGAAAAAGAAAGAAAATATTTACAGGTGTGGTGAACTCAAGGAAATATTCATTATCGGTTGAGTCAAATTCCGAAGCTAAACTATCAAACTCGTTTATTATTATGAAAATTTTTTCCATAGATTGGAGCAATTCTTTGTCAGTTTTGCAATGTTTTAAAACATCGAATGCATTTGTTAAATTTAAACATTTGTTTCATTTCTTGAAAGGTTTTGAAGATTTTTTGGAAATTTGTGATATAGTTAGTACTAGAAGCACTGTTAATTGGTGTGGATTGAGCGTTAGTTGGCGTATTTGATGAATCGTTAGTATTACCAGAGGCAGGTGTGGGAGAAGGGTCTGAAGCTGAGAGTTTTGCGGATAATGTTGATATAACAGAGAATTTTTTGACATATTAAAATTAGATTAGAATTTCTGGCATAATATTTTGGTTGTTTTTAGATTTTCTTTATGAATTTGGTGGGAGAGTGTGGTTTCTTTTGTAATTGGGGAGTTTTGGGATGTGGTCCAGAACAATCCGCACATTTCAAGTTTATTTTACCGATTTCCAGGCAATCTGTGATTAAGTGTTCTCCTGCGCATTTTACGCATTTTGGGGAGAAACGGTAAATTTCGAACGCGTGTCCAAAGACTTGGCTGCGATAACACTGTTTTACTGTGTTGGAAATCTTTTTATAACAATACTGATATCACATAATTCTTCAATTTCGTAAATTTCTTCGAATTTGTCCCGAGGTAAAAGGTTGACAATATAGATGGGCATTACTTTGCCGCGTTTTCTGCTTTCTAACATAGACGCTCTAATTGCAATGAATTGGTGCTCTTTGAGAACATCGACTATAAGTTGGGGATCAGTATATGCGGGATATAGCTAATAAAAAAATTATGGTTGTTTTACATTTGAACTTAGGGGGGGGGGGGGTGCAAGCCACTGCACTGCTGCCTAAATATGATTGAGTTTTACTGAAATCGGAATCATTTTGCAATGAACCTTTAAATGTTCACCGTCAATCTTAATTAAAAGTTTTTCTTATTAAAAGTTTATCTTAAGTTTTAATTAAAAGTTTATTTTTATTGGCAGCTTCGTTCCATTTGTCTTTTATTTCTATAAGAAAGGGATGAATAGTATTTTTAGGTTGTGGGATATGGTTTGGAGAACACCAGATATATCGCTTTCGTAAGCATTAGTGTTATCTTGCTCCATATCATTACTTTCATTGTTTTTATCAGCTGATAGGAGGGATTTATTCTTTAAGGGAATTGTGGATTCCACGAGATTCTTTCTTTTACGGGCGTTATTGACGACTAAATTTGAGCCCGCTACAGAAATGGCTTTAAGGTTAGTCAAGGTAGCTATACAATATAAGTTATAGTTAAACATAAAGTGCTTAAACAATTGTAATTTTATTAATTTAGTGAGCTCAAATGACTCATTAGAACATAATATCTTGAAGAAGTTTACTGACATTTTGCTCTAATGGTTGTTCATTAATCCTGTATTCGTGAGACTTCAGATAATCTTTAATATACGTGTCACTGTTTGTAAGAAATGCTACCACGATTTTTTTTTGGTTCTCATTCTGTTTTAGCTGAATATTGATTCCATACGGCTGCAAGGTCTACCGCTTCTTGTCCTTGCTCTATTCGTCTAACATTTTCATTAAAGTCAACTACTATGATGTAATGTCTATGAGCACACAATACTTCACTACTATAATATAAGATTCTCATAATACTGAACTAACTAGGAGCTAACCAGTGGACGTCTTAGTAGTGGTTGTAATCGTAATGTATTTTTTTATTTACGGAATGATTATCATTATATAAAGCAAAAATAATTATTTAACACGCTCATTGCCGGGTTAAAATTAGAGGAATTTTATTTTATTTAGAAAGTTCGAATTCACACCAAAAAGTACTAATAGCAATATTTACTTTATTTAATTACAGCCATTTTGTGATTACATAAAATAAAAAAAATTCTTTCGAAATTTCCGGTGCGAATTCGTAATTTTAGATTGAAAAACCATGAGTATACTCGTGGTTGGCACCGAATGGGTTCAACTTTCTGTTGAGAAATAAGAATTTCTGTATAAAACAATCCACCAGATTTCGCAACACTGCCCTTTTCTTTTATAACTAATAAAGCCAAACCTTGTGAAAATGACCGTATTGAATTGCCATTATTGAAATGTTTCAGAAATAATAATGGTTGATCGGTTCTCGTTTTCCTAATAAAAACCAGAAGTGTCAGATGTCAAAGGTACTTACACTCGTAAAGTTTAATGATGTTTACTACATAAGAGAACAGTTACAGCCACCTATCGAGAGAAGAAACGTAATAGCTTTTTTATTTATTTAATCTACCATAAAAGTAGTAGCTGCCCATTGTAAAGGCCGATTTACTCGAGTCAAATATCGATAAAAGTGAAAGCTATTGACATTAAATATTAAAGGTTACTTTAAGACTCGCCTTAATAGTGTTAAAATAATCATTCATTAACACTAGAGTGGATATTTACTATCTTCTAGCTATAATTGAAGAAAGTATTGTAATCGAAATTTTTTTCGACGTATTTACAATTTTTAGGGATCAGAGATTCCGAAAAACACGCAGGGTTCGTACGCTTGTACCACAATTTTTAATAGAATTTTTCGCCTTATTTAAATGCAGAAAAGTATTACAAATCCTGCAATTATACGAGGCGTCTGCAATTTCTGCTAATTAAATATTAAATAGAAAAATTCTATCAAAAAAATTGTGGTAAAAGCGTACGAACCGGGACACGTTTTTACAAATTGTCTGTCTGTCCGTCTGTCTATGTGTCCTCTTTGTATCATCGAAAAGTGTAATAAAATATGCAAAGAATTCGAACCAAACTTCATATATATAGTTTTGGTTTTGGCTATAGCTAGAAGATAACAGTTGAAATTGGGAATATTCCGCCTGAAGGTGAAGCTGCAATAGCAAATTTAGGTTCGTTTTCTTTTGCATCATTAGAAAGTATATTGATAGAATAAAACCATATTTCATATATATGTCTTTGAATATGGCCGTCAGGTCCCAATTGAAAATGGGGATATTCCCCTAGGAAAGAACACTGTGATAGCGAATTTTGTGCGTCTCGATTTTTTGTAGTTTAAGTGAAGAATTTATAAATATTTTTCGACGAAATTTTATATTTAGATGATGTGTGAGGTTTGCATAAAATTTTAGAGAAAATCGGCCTGAAGGTGTCATTTTGATAGCGAATTTTGTGCGTCTCGATTTTTTGTAGTTTAAGTGAAGAATTTATGAATATTTTTCGACGAAATTTTATATTTAGATGATGCGTGAGGTTTGCATAAAATTTTAGAGAAAATCGGCCTGAAGGTGTCATTTTGATAGCGAATTTTGTGCGCCTTGATTTTTTGTAGTTTAAGTGAAGAATTTATGAATATTTTTCGACGAAATTTTATATTTAGATGATGTGTAAGGTTTGCATAAAATTTTAGAGAAAATCGGCCTGAAGGTGTGATTTTGATAGCGAATTTTGTGCGTCTCGATTTTTTGCAGTTTAAGTGAAGAATTTATGAATATTTTTCGACGAAATTCTATATTTAGATGATGTGTGAGGTTTGCATAATATTTTAGAGAAAATCGGCCTGAAAGTGTCATTTTGATAGCGAATTTTGTTCGTCTCGATTTTTTGTAGTTTAAGTGAAGAATTTATGAATATTTTTCGACGAAATTTTATATTTAGATGATGTGTAAGGTTTGCATAAAATTTTAGAGAAAATCGGCCTGAAGGGATCATTTTGATAGCGAATTTTGTGCGTCTCGATTTTTTGCAGTTTAAGTGAAGAATTTATGAATATTTTTCGGCGAAATTCTATATTTAGTTGATGTGTGAGGTTTGCATAAAATTTTAGAGAAAATCGGCCTGCAGGTGTCATTTTGATAGCGAATTTTGTGCGTCTCGATTTTTTGTAGTTTAAGTGAAGAATTTATGAATATTTTTCGACAAAATTTTATATTTAGATGATGTGTGAGGTTTGCATAAAATTTTAGAGAAAATCGGCCTGAAGGTGTGATTTTGATAGCGAATTTTGTGCGTCTCGATTTTTTGCAGTTTAAGTGAAGAATTTATGAATATTTTTCGACGAAATTCTATATTTAGATGATGTGTGAGGTTTGCATAATATTTTAGAGAAAATCGGCCTGAAAGTGTCATTTCGATAGCGAATTTTGTTCGTCTCGATTTTTTGTAGTTTAAGTGAAGAATTTATGAATATTTTTCGACGAAATTTTATATTTAGATGATGTGTAAGGTTTGCATAAAATTTTAGAGAAAATCGGCCTGAAGGGATCATTTTGATAGCGAATTTTGTGCGTCTCGATTTTTTGCAGTTTAAGTGAAGAATTTATGAATATTTTTCGGCGAAATTCTATATTTAGTTGATGTGTGAGGTTTGCATAAAATTTTAGAGAAAATCGGCCTGCAGGTGTCATTTTGATAGCGAATTTTGTGCGTCTCGATTTTTTGTAGTTTAAGTGAAGAATTTATGAATATTTTTCGACAAAATTTTATATTTAGATGATGTGTGAGGTTTGCATAAAATTTTAGAGAAAATCGGCCTGACGGTGTCATTTTGATGGCGAATTTTATGCGTCTTGATTTTTTGCAGTTTAAGTGAAGAATTTATGAATATTTTTCGACGAAATTTTATATTTAGATGATGTGTGAGGTTTGCATAAAATTTTGGAGAAAATCGGCTTGAAGATGGCATTGTGATAGCGAATTTTGTTCGATATTCCGGACGGGCGCGGTAGCTGTTGAAAAAAAATCGTATTGCATCACGCAATAGTCCAATCATATATATTATTTCTGTTGTCAATATCTCTTTTTCTATGAATTTACGAAACGCACAACAAAGAATGAGGTATCAATCGAAATGTTTTTTTTAAACATGTTTTTTGATAAAAAATTGCTGTTCGTTAAAAGTTAAATCGGCATTGTTTTCATAAATGAAATGAAAGGTTTTTCTCAAAGGAGTGTTGCCAT
Organism: Maratus michaelseni; assembly: GCA_963931845.1. NCBI lineage: Eukaryota > Metazoa > Arthropoda > Arachnida > Araneae > Salticidae > Maratus > Maratus michaelseni. Next base: position 60,576,556 of record OZ007594.1, read on the forward strand.
AAAAATAAAATACCGCATTACATCATGCTCAACAATGATTATAAATAAAATAGTACAAAAAGGATAAAGTGTGCTTATTTTAATAAAGTGTAAAATAAATCATTTTTCATAAAAATGTTTTCATATTTTAAAATCTGAGAAAATTTCAAAGAAAACCCATAATAACGAGGTGTTTTTGCGCGGTTACGTTCAGCTTCGGGTAACGTTTTCACTATTTAATATTTTCACATAATGTTATAGAGGACTTGGAAATAGTTATATTTATAAACGATTATAATTTCAGAGAGTTCGGTCGACAAAAACTATTTTTTTATGTAAACGAAACCGACTCGAAAACCAAAAAGGAGCGAGAAGAAAACATATTTATTTTACAACCAGATAACAATATTTCTGACGTAATTTTGACATGGTCGGTAAAACCTTTTATAAACCATTAAAAATTTCAAAGAGTTTGGACAACAAAAGCTGTTTTTTTTTTTTTTTTTTTTTTTTTTTTTAAACTATGAAACGACCTTACGTGAAAAAAGAAGAAAAAATTTTCTTAGAAGCACTTTTATCACTAATTATCAGTATTTTTTTTCGTGATTTTGTCATGAAAAATATAAATGCATACAAATCGTGTTAACGATATAAATTAGAAATTTGCGTTTCATTTAAGATTTTATCACGGGCCCGGGCAACGCCGGGCGGGTCGACTAGTACTAAATATTTTAAAGAAATGATTTAAGCACGGTTGAAAATATTCTAAAAAAGCACAAATATTGGTTTAGTTTAGTAATTTTAATAGACAAAATCTTTCTGAAATGTATTCAATAATTGAACAAACCTACTAACATATATATATATATATATAATTATATTTTAATCAGGAAAATTGCTTTGAACGGTGACATTATCATTAATTCTTAATTTGTTACATAAAGGGAACACTAGAACAACTAACAGCAGTCAATTTCCATGCGACCAAACGAATAAATGTCGATTCGAACCAAATTTTTGTCTTTAAATAAGTTAAATATAGTTTTAAATACGAATTTTTATGTAAAATATTTTTGTAAAACTTGAGTAAAATATCCGGTTGTTCTCTTGTTAAACCCTTGAAGAGCGGTGGGATATTTTTTTATACAACTTAATATTAATCAAGATTTGTACCAGAATTTTTGAGCAAAATTTTACTTTTATAACTTTGGGTGATAAAATTGCATTTCCTATATATACGTACCAACTTTCAACTAAACTTCCGTACAATGCAAGTTAACTTGATCCAGGTTAAAGACGTTTTTAACCAGAAAATATTGCTGAAAAAAATATATATATTCAGTTTCATGTTTTTACGTGGGACCGGTTTGGACGCATTTCCTTAACAAAATCCTGGTTTGAAACTTGTTTAATTTCGTTTAAATTAACCTACATTGTACGGAAGTTTAGTGCGGTGTTGGCAGGTATGTAATACATATTATATATACGTGTAGATACATCCAGGCGGAAGATTAATATTTACACGTGTTTATTCATATCCAATTCTATTTTAAATCTCTTGTTATCCAAATTTCCATTATATTACATTTTGTGACAAATTAGTTCATATTTCATTTCAAAATCCATTTGTATTCACTTGATATCTACTTCCAATTATTTTACATTTTATGGTTTATTATATAATTTTTCTTCCTTTTTTTCTTTCTTATTAAATATTTTTTACATTTTCAGTATTTTTGGCCAATTATAACCGAAGCAAATGCTATGGTAATATCATGATTACACTTGTTAATTATTAACTTTGTGGTATTCTGTCTACACTTTATTACTAATTATCTCTTTGGAGATTTAGTTAGAATGTTACAAGAACTTGATTAATGTTTTTTTGAAATTCAAAGATATTATAATTATATATATATATATATATATATATAAAAGGATATAAATGAACCCTTTTGTAAAAATGCAAAATTAAAATTCAGAATTTAAAATTTAAAATCTCAAAACATTTTTTCTAATTTATAAATCTAATGCTTAAATCCGATTTGTCCCTGTTAAGTTTATTTTACTGCACAGCACTTATTACTTCCAGACTCCAAAACTGAACTTTCTTTAAGATTAAAAGTGCTGACGTTTGTGTAATTCTCTTCTCCTTGTGGTTAGGTCTGCATGGGTAATTGCCCGTGATGTTCTGAAAACTCTAACCCAGACATCAATAAAAAGCTAATTGACCAATTAAAATAAATGATCCTCCCAATTTGACTCTTTCTCCCTCTGCTGGGAAATATCCTAAATTCTAATTAAAACCGGCATGCAACGACCAGGAAGACAGATTTTTGGCAGATTTGTGCGGTCAGCCAAACTCCGGCCATGTAGAGTTCAAAACTTAACGAAAATGGCTCGTGGGGCCTCTGGTTAAACTCCCGACTACATATGTACAAGAGAACGGCCAATAAAAGAGTTCGATCCGCAATTATTTCTTTGTATCTGTCAATTATAAGTCTCCCAAGTCATCCTCAGGATAATTACAAGTGTGTGGGTGTGGGTGTGTATTATTTAAACTGCTTTAATAGCATTTGTATTTCATTGCATTTGTTGCATTCATTGCATTGAATAGCATTTGTATAAATTTGTAAATTTAAATGTATGGTCTCTGTAAGGAGTTTTTTTTTTATGATGGGTTCGACCCTCGGTATGTTTTCGTCTGTTTTTTGGATCTAATGGAATTTTTTCTTTTTCTTTTCTCTTATATTTCTAATTTGTTAAACATTTTTCTAAACTACATAATACCTATATTTTCTTTTAATCCATTTTCAAACTTTTATTTTTTTACGTATTAGTTCTTTACTACAATATAAATATTTTCTTACGGCTAATTATTGCCTTGCAAGTCGGTTACATATATACTGGATATAAAGTTGCTCCGCAACTAGTTATTCCATGCAGATAACTACATATTACATTGTTCCATTACTCCATTGCATTATTTATTTTCAAATAAATTTTTTCGGAAATTCTGGTGTGAATTCAACATTACATAAACTCTTGGTACTGAAAGTGTTAAAGAAAACTGGTGGCTTTACTATGACGTATGTACAAAACTATTTATATAATCCACTTTATTAGCAATTGATGCATATGCTTTTTCAACTGCGACAATGCCAAAGTTTTCCCTAAAAGCAATTTTTGCACTAAATGATACATTCGTTTTTCGCGGAATTCATTTAGCCGTGATTAACAATCTCTATAATCCACTTTATTATCGGTTAATGCATATATGTCACCTTTTTCAACTCCTGCAATACCGAAGTTTTCCCTAAAAGCAATCTCTGTACTAAATGATACATTTGTTTTTCGCGGAATTCATCTAGCCGTGATTCATTCTTCGCGGAATGCATTTGTCTTCAGAAGTCTAAATATAAAATTTGATCTCTTTCCGCTCTTTAATTTTTGCTACAGATGTCTTCTAACTGGGAAAATGAATTTACTACAGTGTTGCCAGATTAGGAAACTTTATTATTTAAAATATTCACTACTATATTTCAGAGCAAAAATCTTGAAGACAGACATTCTCTGATCAAATAAAGCTAAGATTACTAGTTGAAAAAAAAGTGGTAGATATTTTAAATCAAACATTTCCCCAATAGGACAATATTGTTTTATGGCTACCTTATATAATACAACATTCATATTTCTTTTATCTTTTCTTTATAAATTCTTAAAAGTTTTGAATATATTTTTTTTCTCTCTTTTGGATATTAAATAATGGTATAAATATTTCCTTTAAAACACAGTGTATTTTGCAAATATGAAATTAAAATGTATTTCAGAACCAAACAAAAATAAACGATACTCCCATTGATAAAATATCTAGGAATCGCATCCGTCTGTGCTCAATTTTCTGAGTTTTCTATTCTTTCAAATATCCTGGGAAATCAACAATATCTTTTCTAGAGGTTAGAATCTATTTATCTTATTTTATTTGAAGAAGAGCAAGAGTTAGCTCTTCGGGGTTAGATTTTGTTACATTGCTGTATATATTTATTGAGGTAGCTGGATTTTTCTTCCTTCATCTTGTATCGGAATATTGATGTTAGAGCGGCTTAGCTTTGTATTGCTGGAGTTGTTCAGTAAAAATACTCACAGAGGAGATAAGAAAAAGTTCTATAGAAATTTAAAGAGTAATTTTTATACAATAGTTCCTAACATTACTTGGAAAGATCAATAATTATTATTTTTATGTTATATTTCGGAAATAAAAGGGAATTTCTTACACAAAATATTGACTTTTTAGCAAAGCAAAAATTTAAAATAAGTTTTAGCATATCCAAATGTGTACAAAACTTGTATTTCATATGTTTAGATTTTGTTGTATTTAATTTCATTTTTATTTTATGATAATTAATTATGACTTTCTTCAAATGAAAATTATAGGTTTTTAATAACGATTAACAAATGCTGTTAAACACCTTTGATTTCTTAAGATGCTTTTAATCTTTATCAAGTATCAGAGAGTAATAATGAGAAGTGCCACAAGAAATATTAGGTGAATTTCAGCATAAGATCAAAGATAAGATCCTATATATATATATATATGTATATATTGAATATATAATTATGAAAATCATTGCATAATAGGCAGATAAGCATCCCACAATGCAATAATTAACGGTGATCCTGATTTCATGGCACAAAATTACAGGACGTCTCACTATAATCCGAAGTCATATTTTCGTTCATAACTTTAACAGTAGTGAAGATATTTTAACAAAATTCGCAACAGACTCATCTTTGTATGACTTGTATGCATATTGTAAGTATTTCGTTAAAATAGCTTCACTACTATTGAAGTTATGAACGAAAACGCGACTTAGGATTGGAGCGAGACGCCCTGTAATTTTGACTATATAAAGGGATTTCTGACCCTGGTTTCCTATACAATAAATGATTGTTACAGTGTCCCTTAAGTTTTCCCTTAAAGTTTCTACCATGAATTCGGGATCATCCTGTATAATCTATTAAAAATATGAGTTATCAAGTGTAAATACTCAAAAGTAAGTGTATATTAAAGAACAATAGTAATGAATAAACTAGAAACAGCTAAATTTTAATGTTAAATGTCAAAATACCTAGGCTAAAGGATCGCCATTATTTCTGATGAAAAAAAGGTCTAATCATCAGCCGGTAGAACACCACACATGTCGCAGAAAAATGTAATATTTCATATAATAGACTGACAAGCTTGCCAAGAATAGTTAATTACTACCCGGTATAATGCATTAAAAGAAGAAAAACAATTCAAAACACAAGGAAAATTAATCTAAAATGAATTTTACTCACATTCCAAGCAATCTGTCATAAGAAATCCACACGCGCATGAAACAGCGTGAGGAGACAGGCATTTGTACTATATACAGGGTGTAACTGAAATGCTTCAACAAACTTTGAGGGATGATAGTACTCATGAAGACGAACAAACAATGCAATGGAACATGGGGTCGCAAATGACGTTTAACCCCTTCAGGGGCAGTGGTATGTTTATGAAAGCGCTTAATTTTAATTCCAAAACGCCATAATGGCACCAGAATTTTGCTAAAATCTTTTCCATTTAATATGTATGTGAAATATAGCCTTTTTCTTATTTACAAACAAATTTTTTTATAAATTCCGGTGCCAGTCATTTATTTCAACATTTTAGTACTAAAAGTAGTTTGCCCCTAAAAGGCTTAAAGGATAAAAATAGAGAAAATGCGTCTGAAAATGGACTGGCACCGGAATTTACAAACAAAAATGTTTGTAAATAAGAAAAAGGCTATATTTCACATAAATATTAAATGGAAAAGATTTTAACAAAATTCTGGTGCCATTGTGGCGTTTTGGAATTAAAATTAAGTGGTTTTTTAGACATACCACTGTCCCTGAAAGGGTTAAATGTCATTTGCGACCCCGTGTTCTATTGCATTTTTTTTTCGTCTTCATGAGTACTATCATCCCTCAAAGTTTGTTGAAGCATTTCAGTTACACCCTGTATATAAGGTTGGTGTCCCTGATATGGCCATGCTAAAGTTTAAGAATTTTCCCTGGCGTCGTTTTGAAAAATTCAAAACCGTTTTATTTTTTAATGTTCTCGGATTAATGGACTTTCGATAAAAAAAATCTTGCATTCCCCATGAAACTAGTTTTACTTGTCCAGAAACAAAATTCCAAAAGTGTACCAAGTGGCCATATCAGGCACATGTGCACATGATATGGCAACCATTGTTCCATGTTTCACAAATCGTGAATTTCTTCAATTTGAAAATGCTGTTCTGCTGAATTAAATAATTTTGGTGTAAAACAAATAAGCGCAATACTCAGTAATTCTTTTTGTTATTCAAAAGTGGATTTAAAACAGGATTTTTCACCAAAAACGAAGTTGTTTACAAAATTGACATCACAATTTAAGTTTTTATTTAGAAAAAGTGTGAAATACTTTTAAAGTTTAAAAAAAGAAACTTATATATTAAATCAATGGGAAGATTACGCACAATTCAGTTTCTACAGATAAAATTCTAATGTAAGAAATCTGACTGTTACAATTTACTCAAATTGAATAATAAGAATTTCTGTTGATATTTCGAAGGGATTGTTAAATATATAACTCTTTCACTAAGTGCTACATTTAATATTAAAAAATAAATTTAGTACTGAAATATTAAATGTAATATTTAATATTTTAATTTAACCAGTTTGATGTTTATGATTTAGTGAATGTTTTCAATGACAGACTTGACAACACTTTTAAGATGTTCATTTTTTCATCCATAAATGTTCAGATACACAATTTTCTGTCTCTTATACAGAGTCCCCTCTAACACTGGCAACCTCTCTAAAGCATCCGGCGAAGGTCATCATGGCGCTCGTGAACGGTGGTGCTCATCTCGATTTCCGAACGAAAGATGGGGCCACAGTTTTGCACAAAGCTGTGGAGAAGAACAATCTGGAAGCACTTAGGGTAAGTACTGGATATCTTTCTATAGTTTTATTAGTTTAATGTGTTTTTTTTCCTCTCATATATGAAAAAAAATTATTATTCCTACACAAGGTATCTCAAAACATCACGTACAAACATTGAAGGTTGTCCCAGACTGCGTTTTGCTTAGCGGTCTCTTTCTTGCAGTAATTAGCTCTCTTTCATGTTTTATAACTTCTCTACCTTATCTAAAATTCAAAGGTCTGCAGGGGACATCGCTGACAGATTTATCACGCCTCTTTCGAGTAACAAATAAGTGGACTTTTTAATTGCTAAACTGAGCGTAAAGTCAACAGAGTGAAAAATGTCTCAAGCCGGGAAACGAACTCGGGCCCTCAGAATAGTGCTCTAATGCTCTACCACTGAGCTACAAGGAACGACATCCCAATTCGGCATCTCTCACTGTTATATAAGTCAGACAGGCTGCAACCGCAGCACAAGATGGAAACTGTCATCCAGAGTACACAAACCCTGTGGCTAATTCTAGACGACATTTTTAAAACTACACTAAGTACAGCATAGATCAACACATACAAGTAAATTTCAATTAATTTTTCAATTAATATTTCAATTAATTTTTGAAATTCGCCCGAAACTAATGAATAACAAACAAGTGGATTTTTTCATTGCTAAAATGAGCGTGAAGCGTAATTAATTGAAATTTACTTGTATGTATTGATCTTTGCTGGACTTTGTGTGGCTTTAAAAATGTCGTCTAAAATTTGCCACAGGGTTTGTGTGCTGTGGATGACAGTTTCCATCTTTTGCTGTGGTTGCAGCCTGTCCGACATATATAAGTGTGGGAGGTGCCGAGTTGGGATGTCGTTCCTTGTAGCTCAGTGGTAGAGCCTCAGAGCGCTATTCTGGGAGACCGGGTTCGATTCCCGGCTTGGGACTTTTTCACTCTGTCGGCTTTACGCTCAGTTTAGCAATGAAAAAATACACTTGTTTGTTACTCATTAGTTTCGGGCGAATTTCCAAAATTAATTGAAATTTACTTGCACGCTTCTTTCTTTTGTTGATAATCACATCACCTTTGAAACGAACGGATTTACGAGTGGTTAAGCAAGTGTTGTTGTATGCAGCCTGAGGGGAGGTTGATAAGATTGGTATGAAGCTTGTTTACATAAGAAAGCATGACCGGAAAGGGATAAGTGACCTACCTGTACAGCGAATTTGTATTTTGCATTCTAGCGATTTGTATGTCCCCTTTCCCATTCACATAACATATCTAGCACCGATTTCAATCTATGTTGATCCTTCAAAGCCATTGTGTACGAAATCTACGTTCCTTCTCACACGAATCTCGTGGAAAGAATAGGCATCGCATAAATCAGCGAATAATATTGAACATTGTTGCCGAAACTCCAGGTATCTTTGGAAATTAAAGGTAGTCGTAAAAAAACAAATAAGGGATATACACTATAGGTAGAAGATGTATACACTAGAAAGTATACGCTATAGCTTTATTTGAGAATCAGAGGATATAAAATCCTTTACTTTAAAAAGTCCAGATAGTATACGTTGTATACCACCGTATGCCTTTCACTATAGCCCTACCTAGCTATCCATACATCGTCGGTGCCAGGCAGTATACGTGATCGAAAATTCTTGTTATGAAATCGCATAATGTATCCCAGTTGTTGTATAGTTTGCGCCGACCAAAGCGCTTTACTTTGCTTTCTGAATTGTGATATTAGTGTGTCTTTGTGGTTTGTCTGTCTCCTGCAGGTGGCGTTTCCGGTAATCAATTCCTATGTGAACATGGTTGATATCGATGTTTTCTACCACTTATTAACACGTTCACTACCGGGTTAAAGTTAACGGAATTTTATTTCATTCAGAAATTCCAAATTCATACTAGAAAACACTAATAGCAATACTTGATTCATTTAAAAACAGACATTTCATTTCATAATTACATTAAATAAATTTTCCGGTGTGAATTCGTAATTTTGGATTAAAAATGGGATGTTAACCTTAATTGCATAGTGATGTAAATTTCAATCACTGTTTATTTAACTTTTAATAAATAAATCAACTTCTTTGTCACCACTATATTTATATAGAAATATTAATCGAGTAAATTTCACGTGAACTATGTTGTTGAACAAAGTTAAAAATCTATCTTAAAATTTCTGGTGTCTAATATTTAATATATGTATAAAAAACACAATTGTAAAAGAAAAACTCATGCAAAGAAGGGTTAAACAAGTGACTAATCGACGCCACGTATGCGTCCTCGGCAGCGAACGTGTTAAATTTGTACACATGTTTTGAGATACCCTATATATTTGATACTGTAGAATTGGTCAATGACGTCTCTTAACATTTTTCATTACTGATATGTTATAATAATATGAACGACGTACAGTGTGCTATTGAACTTTAAGAATTAATAATTCGTCATTTGTAATATAGAGCATTTGTAATAAAGATAATTTAAATAACTTATAATGAAGATAAAATAATTGGTATGCTTACAAGTTAGTTAAATGTCTGTACACAGTAAATAAAAATTAATGAACGTTTTAAAAAAACAGATGGCTCTGCACTTTCTTAGCTTGTAAGAATGTTGCAGTTTGTGCGTAAAGCTGTATCAAAAGCTATTCAATTTTTGTTATTCATTCTGTTTAGCTGTTTAAACGACTAATGCATAGAAATATGGGGAGCTCCGTTTTACTCCAATACAATTTTTTTGAAAAGTAAAATATGCAGAAAGAGTTAGAAATGAAAAATATTATTAATAACTTGAATAACTTATTCCAATCTTCGTGTCATAAAGAAGGTTTGGTAAGAGGAGCAGAGAGTATAATTGGGAATTGGAGATACAGATTCGCAGGGGGGCTCTATATTTGTATCCATTATAAATTTGTAGTTTTGATTATCCTTACATTAATTAAACTGTACTATCTTTAATGTTTGGAAACTAAAATTTTAGGAATTTTTCTAGACGATTCATTTACTGCCGGACTCAAAAATGGAATTTAAACGTTGAAAATAACAAACAAAGTAACATATGTATTTCTAAAACATTATATTAGAGAGGGGGGGGGGGTCTTAGATCCCCCGAGATTTCATCCACGTACACCACTCCTTCATTTGCGCCACTGTATTTTATGTGTAAAAATCCCTTCATATATTCACTTCTCATATTTTATTATGTTTTACATCCGTAAATTTTAATTTAACCCATTAAAGCCTAGCGGTACCATATAATACCAGGTAAGTTTCAATCATTTTTTGTTTATGCATCAATATTTTTTTACGGAAACATAACTTTATTTAATGACTCAAAGCTGGTAATAAAATCAAACAAATTAAAAAAACTGGTGTGAAATGTAAGTTTTGCATTTTAAAGACGAAAATAATTCCGGCTTTAATGGGATAATCTAGAACATTAATATCCAGCGAGAGAATTTTATTTCATTTTACGAATCCTTTTATATTATTATCGTAACATCTTCAAACTTCTGCGAGATTCTTGCAACGTAGCATGTTACTTAACCATTTACATGTTGTATAAAACGTTGTAAATCTATAAATTCTTCTCCTTCCTATTTATTTTTGATAAATGAATGGATTCCTCACCGAAACTGTAAGTCACGTTATCAATCTTATGTAATATAGATTGAGAAAAAAGACTAATATTCTTGCACGGAAATAATTCCAATTATTATTCGAAATCAACATATTCCGATTGTTTGTGCTTCTTTCCTTATATGATAATAGTTTTTTTCCTCTTTTCGGAACACGAAAATATAACATAAATAAACGAAGAACAAAAATAAATCGATGTAATGATTTATTAAGTTTTCTTGCATCAGTAATTTTTAAACACATAATGTTCGCGATTTTAAATCATTAACTATTGTGATGCTAGGGCCCAGTGTTGCCAAATTTAGCTGATTTTTTACTCAGAATTTCTGTATTATCACAATTCTGTATTACATCTGTATACAATTTTATTATCTGTATTACAATTTTGTCTTTATACCAATTCTCATTATACCAATTGTTTTCTACTGACAGTTAAGTTAAATTTTTGAAAAACATTAGCAATTTTAGCAATTACACAGAAATACTTTTTTAAAGTGAAAAATTGATATTTGCGCAAAACATGATCACTCAAAATCAAATCAATGCATTCACATTTTGTACGTTGCATAATAAAGAGATAATTTCTTTAGAACATAGACTAGTCGAATTATAATAGCATTTCTATCGCAGATGCTGTGGTTCTTGAAGTACTAATGCAATGAAAAATTCGTAAAGTTTCTTGCAACTTTTTAACTTATACCAGTGAATATAAAACTGATTAACATATTATCATAATTGTAGTCTATTCCATTAATAAAAATTTGTAAAATAAGTAAAAAAAATTCAAAGCATTTCATTAATACTTTTTGCTATAGGATGTTTTGCGTGTAGTAAAAATCTAAAAAACTTTATTTTGAGAAAAAGCTAAAAACAACTTTTAAACGCGGTTCTTGCTATAAAAATAATTATTATTCTTTAAAAGGTTTTATTATTAATTTCACGTAATTTCTTGGACATATATTTCAATTTAAATGCTAAATCTCGAAAAAGAAGAATGTAATATACATTTCAGCTTACTTCCAGTTTGCAGAACGATATTTTGGATTGTAAAATTCTTCAGCAAGCTGTAAAATATGTAATTTAAAATGACTGTAACTCGAGTTCTAATTAAGATACAAACCCAATTAAAGCAGAATTCGGCAGATAAAAGATCGGATTTTAATATTATTGTAAAAATAAAAAATTGATATTTTTATCGAAAATGACGTTTTAAAGGTGTGCAAATACCTTAAACAGGGTTCGTACGGGTCCTGGAATTTTAAGACCAGAAAATTATTCGTTACCAGTATTTTATTATAGATAATCTCTTCTTAAATAATGTGAAATTTCGCACGTTTGAATTTGATGTATTTTTTTTTAGAAAAATATACTGTTATTTCACCTGGAAAATAACGGTACCCGTACGAACCCTGTTAAAAGTAGATCATTTTAAACACCATATGTGCTTATTTTCTGTATCAAATTCCATAACAATCCATACATCCGTTCTCAGTTTATCATGCGCGCAATGACTGACGGGGGAAAAAAGAATTATTTTAATTTCAATAATGCACAAATTCTGTAAAAGGCTAGTCAGTTTCTGAAACTCTCGAAAGAAGATCAAGTTTCAAAATGTTACAACCAGCTATAAGCACAAACTAGAAGTATCAATTTATCAAGAAAGAGACAAAACCCAACGAATGATAACAGACAGAAACAACCCACAACAGGGGTGAGCCCATAAAAACGGCAAAAAACACTGTCAGAGACAAATAAAATCGATAAGTGAAATCAGACCCTAAAAAAAGGCGATAAACATTACAGTGACAATCCACCATGAGCGTGACAGGTCAACAGAGACGACAAATACGAAAATCTATGTACGCTAAAGGTGACCAGTGCATGTAAAATCCGTCGTGGATGCAAAGAGCTCCAAGTTACCTGTGAATTATTACTCTGGGGGTGCCTAGTCAGGTGAGGGTCTCGTCCCCTGATCAAGATTCAAAATTATGAGACCTTTTAAATATGTCAATTCAACAAAGTTAAATAGAAACCTTGAACCGGCAAACAAAGATAACTGTTGCAAACCACAAGACAGCAAGCACTGCAGCAAGCGATGTCAACAAATCTATCGTCAGGTGTATCACAGCCATGCTGTGATCAGGCGATTTCCGCCCCGCTTCCAGGTACTAACCCGTCAAGCTAGGCACTCATGCCGGGCAGGTAGGGGCCTGGTTAGCGGTATAAAAAAAAATGGTAGTATATTAGAAGCCCAATATGTTTAATCAATAGTCAACATTTCATGTTTATACATAAAAAAGTTTGGCAGATACACTAATTCAAACTTTGAATGTTTTTGTTGATTTTCGTCGTATTTAAAAGCTATAAGACTCCTTACACTATTTCTTCTTTTTTATTTGTGCGTGTGCGTGTGTTTTATAGAAATTTAAAAAAAGATACTTGTTAAATTGTAAAAAAAAAAAAAAAACAATAGAAAAAGTTTTAATATTGTACCAAAAAATTGATCTTGCAAAATTAGATTTGCCACGATTCCATATTTTCATGTCCTCATTTCTTCTTTATCCTGCTTATTATGTTGCCTGTCAATTATACATGAAACAAAAAAAAATACATAAAAAATATGTAAAATCATTTTAAAAAAATTCAAAATCGATAAAAATTGATCACATTTTTTGTTATAACTTGAAAAAAGATGTTGTGTATGTGATTGATTTAAATTACATTCGATTATAATCACATTTATAACTCTTTGCCTGTTCAGTATGTCCTGTCGATCTGCTCGGATAAGGCAGTAGATGAATATTTCCACATCCAATAAGGAATGACTACATCACAGTGTTCCCCACAGATATATGTGATGCGATTTCTTAACGTCACCCCATAATTGTTGCTAGAAGTTGTAAGAAAACGGCTTCCTTTAGTAATCATCTTGCTCACGATTGAAACTGACATACATTAGACGTGATTTAAGAGTTCTCTAGTGGCAGTGTTCGAAACTTTATGACAAACTTCTTTCAAATGACTTGTAGATTATTTACAATCAAATTATGGTTCAAGTACGTAATAATTTTTAATTTCCCTGTGTAAGTCTATGAGCAGAAAACCTCTCTATTTAGGTCGAAAATGGCAAATCTAAAATTTAAAATTGATAAAAATGTTTGAATATTAATGTCAAATTAATTTTCTTGTAATTTCCTTGAAATTTGTTTCCCATTATGTGAATGATGATCATTTCTCACAAAATTTTTATTATCCCTATATTTTACAGACGCTTCTAGATCTCGGATCCTCTCCCAACTACAAGGACATGCGGGGGCTGACGACACTGTACTACTCGGTCATTTACAACAGCAATCCCCAATTGACGGAAATGCTGCTGCATGACCACGCGATGATTGGCACATCGGATCCACACGGATGGCAGGAGGTGCATCAGGTAAGAGATTTCCAGAGACACTTAACAAACACAAGTAGCACAAAATGGTTGGGACAATTGTTGGCTATTTCTTGGTTAATTGAGGGGGTCGGGGCAAAAAAGTGCCAAGCCACATTTTTGACGAAATAAATCTAACACTGCCATCTGTTGTTTAATATTGTAAATTTCAATATCCTACATATAATTTGTTTCTAATGTCACTTGGGGGCAGCATATGTCCCAGGTTTCGTTTTTGCCCCAGATGTTTATGCCCGCAATGAAGATAACTAATTTACAATGAACGTAATAGTAATATCAGTAAAGTAATGCCATATTGTTATTCAGAATATCTCAAATGTTACGAAGACATTGGCGAAAAAACTTTATGTTATATATCTTGATTTGAGTATTTGATAAAATTTTCAAATTGAAATATCTCAAAAGTTTAAAAATGTGTTAAAAATGGTCTCAATTGTTATCCCACGTAGGCCCAGAGTAAGAAATGTCCGCCTTGCCTTACCATTGGTCAAAGAACCATTTATCAACAAAGATCCAACAGCCGCTCCAATTTTTTTACTCAGATACGCTCCAAATTAGAGGGGTCTCTGTACCTATCTTTTCCCAATAGTTCCCCAACTCTACCATTCCCAATGGTTTCGACAAACTGTCAACGACGGGGCAACAATCTATAATGTACAGTAAAACATTTCTCCAAGTCGATTTGATTTAGCTGCCACCCTAAACGGTTTATGGCATCTTAATTGCTCCACACAACTGCTCCCGCAGTATTGATCGTTAACAGAAAGACGGGGGGGGGGGATCCTCTAGCTTGCCACCATTTACCAACTTCTTAGTAAGAAGACACTCCATACCACTGATTTTATGTGCAGTTACATGGCATCCATTGTATCTCGCACTGTGATAACCTAATCATCTGTGTTATTTCATCGATGAGGAAAAATTATTATTTTTTTTTTTTTTAGTTCTTTAGCGTTGCCTGGAACACACAAATCTGGAAAAAAACTTTCTTTTAGGGTTAAAAACACAAAATAATACAAACCACATTAGATTTTTTTTTATGTAACGCTTTTAATGTTTTACTGCCCATATTTATCACGCTTTGAATATAAAGGTATTTATTTTAGTATGTTTTTTTTTTTTTTGTTTGTTTATTTCCCTAGATTTGTCATATTGAAATTGATAGTTTCATTTAAGGAGTAATCTATTCTAATCGTCATATCTAAATACAGAGTTCAATCTAAACCTCTATGAAACTTTGTACAATGTTTATGAGTTATTATTTTTAAAATTGACTCCGAAAATTTTTGTTTGGAAAAGAAATTTTTAAATTATAGCTCTCGTAGAAAAAAATAATTCTCATAAAAAAAAGATTTTTTTCAATTAAAATTATAAATTTTTTAAGTAGATATTTTTGTAAATCTACAAAGGCATATTTTTTAATTCAAAATATTTATAAATAAAATAGTAACATTTTGTGTCCCAGATAGGATCGCCATAGAAATACTACAAATGAATTTTGAATACCATTATTTGTGTGCGATTAAATAAGGCATTACTTTAACGAAATAGTAGTATTCGAAATTATTTTTCCGGTAATCCTGGTCCCACGCTTGGTCCCACTCCTGTCCACCTTAAATGTTTAAACCACGAACTATAGAAAGAGAAAGATGCTAATTTTACCTAAAATCCGTAATTTTCATTTAACGATAACTATGTTTATAATGCCGAAAGACAAACTTGGAACCTATTTAGCTTAAATTTCCAAAACTCTACTCTATGAGCTACCTGGATAGACAATTCTTTTTCGCCATGGACATCTGATCTGCCATATGAGACAGCAAAACGGAATAAACCGCAGATAAACCAACTCCAATAAAGGATGGAGCTTTTTTATACTTTTATCTTTTATTTTTACACAAACATACTGATTGGTGAAGAGTTATACGAGTTTTAATTTTTCTAACTGAGTGAAAAAGTGTCCAGGCCGAAAGTCGAACCCAGGACCTATTTGGCTTAAATTGGCAATTCTCTACCGTATGAGCTACTTGGACCGACACAGTTAGCTTAGAAAACCTTTTTGCCTATGAACATATGATCTGCCATATGAGACATCAAAACTGAATAAACCGCAGATAAACGAACTCCAATAAACGATGGATGCGTTATTATACTTTTTATAATTTTTACACAAACATACTGATTGGTGAAGAATTATACGAGTTGTAATTTTTCTAACTGAATGAAAAGGTGTCCAAGGCGAAAGTCGAACCCAGGACCCATTTGGCTTAGATTGACAATGCTCTACCATACGAGCTACTTGGACCGACAGAATTCGCTCAGACAACCTTTTTGGCTATGAACATGTGATCTCCCATATGAGACAACATAATAAAATAAATCGCAGGTAAACGATGGATACGAAATTATACTTTTTTATTATGTTAACACAAACACACTGATTGGTAAAGAATTGTGCGAGTAATATTTTTTCTAACTCAATGAAAAAGTGTCCAGGCCGAAAATAGAATCTAGGTTCTATTTGGCTTAAATTGGCCAATGCTCCATCACCTGTGTTACTGGTCCGACAACCGGCTGACACAAATCACTCAGACAACCTTTTTGACTATGAACATATGGTCTGCCACTTGATCTCTAAGTAGAGCATTGGCGATTTAAACCAAATAGGTCCTGAGTTCGACTCCCAAGCTGCACACTGATTCACTCAGTTAGAAAAATTGCAACTCGTATAATTTATTTACCACACATAGTGTTAAAATAATAAAATAAATAACTCGATTTTTTTTAACCAATTCCTTTTATGCATGAGTTCTTTCTATTTTTAGGCATGTAAATATGGACTAGTCCAACATCTGGAGCACCTTCTGTTCTACGGAGCGGATATGAACGCCCGAAATGCGAGTGGAAATACGCCCCTGCATGTGTGCGCCGTAAACGACCAGGAGAGTTGCGCCCGGGTCCTCCTTTTCAGGGGAGCTGACAAAAACGCCCTCAATTATGCAAACCAAAATCCCCACCAGGTGGCGGTGATCGCCGGAAACCTTCGGCTGGCCGAAATAATTAAAAACCACAAGCCTGAAGATGTCGGTAAGTTAGGTTTAAAATTAAGTTTTTGGATTGGTGTAACTGGTGTAACTTGTCGTGTTTCCTAGAAGAATAATGAAATTATACTTAGATTACATTCTTTAGCCGATCACTGCCGGGTTAAAATTACGGGAATTTTATTTTATTTAGAAAGTTCGAATTCATACCAGAAAATAGTAATAGCAATATTTACTTTATTTAATTGCAGATATTTCGTGATAGGGCATACCAAATCTGTTAAGTGTTAGAACGGGATACAATGATTCTGGAACATTTATTGGTTTGGCTATATCTTAAAAAATGGCTGAATTATAGCAGTTTGAAATTCTAGAGTAGCTGAGATTTTGAAACAATCTTATATTTGTTAGGCTGTAACTCTCTTATTTATGAACCGATATGAATGTAACTGATCATGTATACAGAAAATTCCAAGGTCTCGACCGAGTTCGTTGGCCAGCTTCATGCGCCTTCTTGTTTCAAAATGGTGGCCAGCTAATTTTTTTAATTTTTATTTTTTTCAAAATAAATTATAAAAAATTATAAATTGAGAAAGTTGTTTGCGTTAAATGTTAGATCGTGATACAAGGATTTTGGAACATTTTTTGTTTCGGCTTTATCTTTAAAAATGGCTGAGATATGGCAATTTGAAATTCTAGGGTGGCTGACATTTTGAAACAATCTGATTTTTGTTATGCTGTAACTCTCATGCTGAAATTCGCATTCAAATTCAGTATTAACAAAAACCGGGATTGAATATTCTATAATCGGGTTCCAAGCATTTTAGCTTCGGGTGTTTGAGTAAAATGAAGAATTTTTTAAAACATGGACTATGAAAGCTACCTTTTCCTCCCGTTACAGGTGGAAGCACTTTTTTACAATATTTTTAATTATTTTGGAAAAGAAAGTTTGCTTAATCAAAGAGAAAATCCACAAACTACTTCACCAAACATATTTAACAGGGAAATATGAGTGTCATCAGTAGGATTTTAAGTAATCCTATGGCACCCTGATGTACCTGTTAGAAACCATCCAGGAAATTGAGCATACAGCTATATGTACTAAATATATCTGAAGTATATACAGGGAACATAAAAACGCTGTTTATTGAAATATCTGACCTCAGCTAAGCTACTCCAGGAATAATATTAGTATCATTGGTGAGTTTTCATGAATGAAGAATTAAGAAAACGTTTGGCAGATGAAAGGGACCCCCAAAATACCTTGCTTCCCCTAAATTGAGAGGGTAATTGGGCCCTGCTATTAGGTTGCGATATGTTATTATAATACATTTTCTTATCTCTCAAATGTATTTGCAAATTGCTCTTCGATGTTACATAATAGTATTTTTGTAATTTTACTATTTAATATTACATAATATTCTTAATAAATTGAAAATTTATTCTAATAACTAGATGTTTTTCTTAAGGTAATACGTTTCTATAGAATTGCATGCAAATCCTCTTTTCCTACCTCAACTCTTTAGATTTTAAGTTAAAATTTTAGTTTTTTAATCCAACTACTTATTTGATTTTCTTGTTTTGATAATTTTTTTATGAGGGGGGTTATTTCATCTATTAAAGTAAAATTGAAGAGAAAATTTTTAAATGTATATAATTTAAAGAAAAAATATTAAATAATAAATAGAATTTTTTAGCCAGAAAGTAAAATATTTTTTTAATGTTTTCTTTTTTAAATGATATAGAAAAAAAGATTTGAGACAGTTAAAATTTTAAAGAATTTGAAATCGTTCATCATTTGATTAATCCTTATATTTTATCATTAATTAAAACACACATTTTGCCATTACTGAAATCAATTTTAAAAAGTGGCTCATCGTATTTTTAATATTATTTTAAGAAAGATACTTGAAATACTTTCAAAGAGAAGTAGAATAAACTTTTATCTGGTTATTATCTGAAAAAACTTATATCAAGTAATTATTTTTTTTTTCTAGAAATATTTCGATATTTCACGAAAATAATATGCTAAAATACAAATAGTGCCAACTATAAAAATAGTTTCAGCTATTTTAAATTAAAAAAATAACCTTTTTTTTTAATCTAGTTAGTTAGATACAATAATTATTTTTTTAATTTTCATTTATTATGGCTATATTTTCTGAAAAACACAGGGTAATGTGTTTCGAAAATATAGTCATAACAGCAAAATGGGGATCTATCGCTCTGTTGAAAAACAAATATCGCTTCTTCCGTTTAAATTTTTCTTAAATTTGAAAATTTCTGTATTTTTTTCTCCAAAAGACGTAAGAAAGAATAAAATTTGTTCGTTTATTCAAACGTACCTTCTTTTTCAAATTATTAAATTTTAGTAGCGTTTTGCAAATTGTAACATGAAATCAGTTCCTGTCATCTGTTGAGTAAAAAAAATTGAAACCAACGCAGGAATTAAAAAATACATTCCTATAAAATTATTTGAAAATTAAGAAAAAAAAAATATTTTTATCACTATCAACCAAACTTAAATTAGTAAACGACTAAACAGCAAAAATTATTACCTCAAATATTTTTCAAATTAATTCTTAAAAAGTTAATTAAATGCAAAATACTATCTAAAATTTAAAAAAATAATAATGTTAATAATTTCAGATGAATATTTCAAATTTGAAGGAATTCTACATTTTTGAATTTGAAATTTCTCTATGGCATCGCTGCCAACTGTTACGCTTTTTTGTTACCACTAAAATTTAATAGAAATTTTTGTGTTATTTAATCAATTGTGGCGATTTAATAAGATAAAATTTACTATTAAATTTTAGTGGTACGAAAAAAGCGTAAAAGTTGGCAACTATGCTATGGTTAATTTTTTATGTTATTAACGAGAAAAATTACATATTAAATATTATATCTCTAATTCCTGGCCTCCTATTTATTTTTATTACGCAGTGCCATACCGCGAGGCTCCCCGCTACAATCCTAGGCGGAGGACAAGCGGCGCCCTCGGCACACAGAGCCAGAGCGATCCCCGGCTGGACAAACAACCCCCCTCTCCCTGCCCCTCCGAACATTCCCTGCCGCAACAGCACAACACCACAGACCATGAGGATAACGCAGAGGACAGAGCACAGCACAACCACACGAACGGTAAGTTTTCAATAATTGCTTTGAAATATATAGGACCGATTTTTTTATGAAGCTACAAGATATATTTTTATTCAATTTCCGGCAGCACATAAAGTCTTCGTAAGTAGTTTAGGCTAGAGTTAGACCTCTGTCTCATAGCTCCCTAAGTTTTCAAAATTCAGCTACCCTTAGGCAGGGCGTATAGATGGCGTCAACTAAGAAGCGCTAGAAATGCGTAAACTGTTCTACTGTTCGTAAAGCCGAAACAATCGTGAGTATCACAATGGTTTTACTCACAGAATTAAGTACAATACAAAATGTTTTTCATCATGAAGATTAAGACATTAGCCATGCCGGCGTGCGAGGCTTATTATACCATCTGCAAAAATGTTTCCCAACTGAATCTTTAGCCAGGTTTTCACGCTAACTCGAAGCTCTGACATTAATACACAGATGTTGTCCACCCATTTGCATCTCTCGGAGAAGATGAAAGCCACTCGAACTTTAAACAAGGTGATTCAAGCACTTTCCATTTCCATCCACCCCTTTAAAAAAAGCTGGTGGATGGCATAAGTACTATGTGGACGTACATTGTCATAAAGCAAGACAATTCTCAATAATAGAATCCTTTCTTTATTGGTTTATAACGCTTTTCATAATATTTGCAGTCTGCGACAGGCCACATTTGATTGCTGTCACTTTTTTACTTGCACTTGGCGGGAAAGAGGATCATACCAAGTGCAACCAGGTCTATCAGGAAAATACTGCACTTAAATTTTGAATACCAGTATATTCGTCTAGTAATATTCGCCTTATTTAATTACAGAAATTTTGCTATTAAAATAGGAAGAATATTACTATACAAAATTGGTGGTTTTCAAAATTCAATTGCGGTATTTATCTGGCAACCCTGAGTGCAACTGATGTTTTGGCTCTTGTAGCGGTAGGAGTTATGAGGAAGAAGGTGCATAGTCATACTGTGCACACCTCCAGCTCTTACGGCTAGGGGATCAAGGGGGGGGGACATCTATGCTCATCAGACTTGGATCCTTGTCTGACCAGTCCCTCTCGGGCAGAAAAGTAAAGTACAGTAAAGTTCCTTCGACTATTGTTCCTTTTACGAGTACTATCGGAAGTTGAAAAGCAATAGCACATTTATTTTCCCCAGAAATGGACAAACACAAACTTTTACTTTCCCAGCCAATAGATTCCGCTATAGGCGGCTGCATGGTGATCCTAATTCATTTTCCCCAAAAGTATTAGGTGGTCTACTCTAGATCCGAGCGTATGGTTTAAAGTTTTGTACGGTAACTTTTCAATTACGATTTTCGTCATTAAAACGAAAATTGCTGGTATTGAATTCCTTTGTCTTTCTATTTGTGATGCCATAAAAATAATTGTTTATATAATTCTCATTTCAGAAAACAATACTCCAGAAACAACTACTGCCGGAGCCAATAGCAGCGGCACCGACTCCGACCCGTTCGACTCTGCCAAATCCACACCTCAAATGGAGTCTGTTTGTGTCTGCGTAGAAGAGTACAACCCTTCCACGTCTGGACACTTGCAGTTAGCAAAAGGAGATCTCGTGGAAAGTAAGAAATTGACTAATACGAGATTCGAAGTAGTTTTGTGATTTATAACCGCGTTATTAACACGTTGACGGACACTTACGGCTATAGCCGTCAAAGCGAAGTTCACAATGTGGCATGACGGCTATAGCCGCCCAAAACGAAACTGTCGTTTTTAGACACTTCGGCTATAGCAGCACAAATATGCATTTACCGACGTACAAGTAGAAGCTCAGTGTCATGTTTTGGAAACAATTTTGTTGGTTGAAGTTCGTTTTTCACCTGTTATACGAGTTGCAGCTTCAGTATGCACGTGCAGGGTGGCTAGTGGTCAGGGAAAAATACAGTAAAAAAATGATTATTACCAGTATATTCTTATAGAAAAATTCAAATTGATTATTTGATCGAATGATCAAGATAAATTTTTCTGTAAGAATATACTAGTGCTTATCACTTTTTAGACTGTATTTTTCCTTGACCACTAGCCACCCTGACGTGGTTGTGAAGGCAGTAGTGCAACCTAATAAAGGTGCTGAGTTAATCAAAATTAAGTTTATTTAAGCAGAAAGAGTAAAACTATACTTCCAATATTCTAAAAATTAGAAAAACATACAGTGTCAATTTTCGAACTTCACTTGTTCCGTCAACGTGTTAATTGCGTTGATTTTCTCGAAAATAAGCATTTCTCAAAATTTTCTTTCATTTTAGCTTGTAGAAAATATAGATTGGTAGCTGCCTTATTATTGGCGATATGATGACATTTTCTGTTTTCTACTATTTTTCAAAGTGACCTGTAAAAACAATAACGACACTTTGGAATCAAAACTCTAGAGGACCAAACTACTAACAATATATGTTAAGACCGCTCGTAATACGAATATTATTATGATCTCTATACTAACTTGGCTTAACCCACTCAGATTCATCCTTAAAATTTTGTGAGTTACATTCTATATTTATTTTTGTTTTGCAACCTTCTGTACTAGAATTTCTGGCTCATTCATCAGAGCGATTTGTTAAATTGAAAGGGACGCGATAAACAGACATTAGATGAGCTTTATCTCATAATCTAGATATTCGCTCAAGAAACGCGTATCGAGTAGCTGTAATACGACACTGAAAGTCTGATAAAGTTTTGTTGGTATTAGATTGCTGCAAAAGTTCTGCCGTATTAAAATATCTTGAATACCGGTAAAATTTTATACTGTATCTAGTTTGAAGTCTGAAGTTTGAACTGCTAAGCCAGAATTTAATTGTTAAAATTGCCATAATCAAGCCATCTAATTGTCAAGGACAGACTGTTAGAAAAACCAGAATACTAAAGCAGAATGGTGACTTCTTATAACCTTCTTTTACACTATTTTTAAATTTTATTTATCTACTTAAATTTTAAATTAAAAAACTTTTTTACTCAAATTTCTCTACTTTCGAACTTCCTAACAGATTGTCAGCGAAGCTCCACCTCCTTATCCTATACTATAATTTTATTGGTCGTTCAATTCTGCCAGTCATTTAAATAGACTTTTTCTCTTCTCTTTCCTTATTCCGACTTCCGTCTCGGTGAAATGATGACCTGTTCTCATCATTTAATAACTTTATTTCTTTCTTTTTTTTTTTTAATTGTAGTACATATTTTTTGCTACGTCTATACTAAATTTTTTTCATGGCTCCTCTAGGACGTGACACACAAATACTCATAGACAGGGAGTGGAGTTGTAACGCAATTGGGAATTCCCTTGAACCAATAAACGGATTAACTGATTAACTGTTAAGTAAATTTATCAGGTATTAAACTTTTACCAGTATTAAATGTATTAAAATTAGGTATTAAAATACAACAGAACTTTTGCACCAACCTAATACGTGTAATCTAAATAATATTCCTATAATAAAATACCGAAACCTCTCCAATCATTTGGAATTACACTGGTGTCCAGAAATTAATTCTTTCCGGCACAGACAATGTATGTTCGTAAAATCAGAAATTACTGACTGACACCGGAATTTACAAACGACTGTTTTAGAAAACAAGAACCCCTTATTTTAAGCTTTCATTTTAGAACTAAAATTTTACTGAATATTCTTGGTGTCGAATGCAAGTTTGGAATTAAAATTCGGTGTGCCCGGAGTGGGATCACTGTGCCGGAAAGGGTTAAGGGACAGTAACCAATTTCAGACGCAAGACCTCCTTATCATAGTATCAGACCTCTCAATCAGCAAGTTTCCTTTGACCGCTATACTTGTCCTGCTACTAGCGCCATCAATCGTCAGTAATAGGAGTATTTACGACACGAAATAACACGAAATTGTTTCACAGCTCCATTTGTTCTATGCATTTGCTTATGAACTAGTATCGGTAGTATAGCTGCCAACTTTTACGCTTTTTTCCTACCAGTAAAATTTTATAGTAAATTTTATCTTACTAAATTGACAAGATCGTGTGATTACATAACGAAAAAAATTCTATTAAATTTTAGTGGTAAGAAAAAAGCGTAAAAGTTGGCAGCTGTGCGGTAGCAGAGCTGCTAGATTTTTCTATAGATTTTTCTATTCTCTTTTTGGATACCAGTTTTTTAGTACAGACAATTTTGTTTTGTTTAATCGGAGAATTCTGGGATTTAAAAGAACAACATTTTCTCTAAAAATATACTGGTGTTCAAAAAGCCGGAGACTAGGCAACTCCGCGGTAGTATCCACCAGGCGGCGATACTTTCCGGAGAAAGTCAATTAATAAGTTGGCAATTACCGCGGACATTTTCTCCCATAGACTTTCTCCGGATTGTCAAGTCTGATCTATGATAAGGGAGTCTTGTTCAGACGTTTCGTCAAATATCTACTGAAACTCGTGAGGAAATGCCCTTGAACTGTGAGATGTAAAGAACATGTTTGACGTCATGTTTTTCAGTGAAGATTTTGTCGCGAGGACAATCATTGGAGTGGGGCAGTAATAATTTTGATAATAAAATAATATTTTCGATCACCCAAGTATATTACCCAAAATGCTAAACATGGTCTGTCACTACAGCAAATGACTATGTAGGTCCTGTTCAACATTTGTGTGAATTTCTGTAAGCATATCACTTATATTCGTGAAGATGTAAACGTTTCTGTGAAAAATTCAAAAGGTTTTTTTATAGCATGCAGAGTTTTCAGCCGAATTTAACACCTCTTTCCAAAAACTTGACACAAATTCTTAGAAATAGTATACTGTAATTAAAATATTGATATATTGAATATTTGATGAGGTATGGGTATTTGTATGAAATAAATTTCAACAGCGCATGCGCGATCTACAGCAAAAAAATTTTGTCATGATTTGATAGTCAATACTATAGGGCAACTCATATTAAAAGACCAATGAAATACCGTGAAAACTCAAAAAGTTACAGCAATAATTGATAAATTGAGAAGGAAATCCCATATAATCCTATGAGATTAATCCCTTAATTTCTGGACATCAGTGTATTTTTTACTCGTTTTCTTAATTTTGCCGATCGATACCCATACACCATTGCAAAGCCTCCAAAACATTAGAATAAATTTGCAGAAGAAGATTTATTTTTCAAATCTTCCGGAAAAAAGACTTTTTAAGAATAATTAATAACGGGTTAGTTTGCCTGGAAACTGAGATGCAACCCAACTGCAACTGGCTAATGAAGCCTGTTTATCAATTTGTTTCTCCTGTGCCATTTTCAAAGAGACAAAATATGTTATACTCCATCCATTAACGCATTAGTAACATATCATTTACCCATTTTGGGATCAGATTTCCAGTCGTCATAATAAATTGAGTTCTAAAACAACCTTCTTGCTCCCCAACAATTTATCATTTCCTCTGATAAATGACCAAATTAACAGCATAAAACTTCAGAGAAGTGTTGGTAAATATTTAATTGTTTTTATACTTCAGCTTTAAGAGAAAATAAAGAAGTAAAAATTATTTAACTCTTGTTAAAAGACTTATTGTAAGGATAGAAAATTTCGAGGTTTTGGTCACCAATAGGGTATTATGTTCATATAGTGAATTTAAAACGATTCAATTTCAAGTGCTTTTTAGCAAAATCGTGTGTAACAATACACGTCAGTTATTAAATTATCGTATATTCCGGCGTAAAATGCGCACTTTCGGCACAAGAAAATTGAACGAAATTTACAGGTGCGAGTTATACGCCGTTCATAAAATTAAAAAGTTAAAAGTAAGAAAAAAATAAAAAAAAAAAAAAATAATAAAATCCGTTATTTTTACCCCCGATAATATGTTATTTTTTAATGCTTGAGAAAGTTGCTTAAGAATGGATTTAAGAATACCCTTGACAGAAAATATTGCTAAAAGTCTACTTAATTTATCATTCTTGGTAAAGCTTTAGCAATTTTTTATACTTATCTAAAAAGAATTTCCGTATTTTGCTAATACAATTTCCAAATTTTTACAGATTTTTTTTACAGTCATTGTCTTTATAAATTTGTATTTTTTCTATAAGAATAAATTCCACAGCTATAGAGAAAATGAAAAGTTAGTATTATATGTCAAAAATATTCTCGTATCCATACTTTTTGCATACATTTACGAAATCACTTTCTTCGGAAAAAGAAAATTTCCGTAAAATTACGGAAATTGGAATGGCAGTAAACGGCGCAAATAATCATAAAAATTAAAATCCCTACATTAAAAACCATGTTATTTATTTGCAAAAAATTATATACGTTAAAATGCTTGCTACCGATTACATGAAAAATACTAACTATTATGCTTTTTAATGCTCTTTATTTTTATTACTTCTTTTTGTTTTGTTACAAATTTCACAAATATTTCTTTGAAAAGAAGGGAGTGCGCATTATACGACAAAAAAAAAAAAACCAAAATGGAAAAATGTACTATGAAAGCTCAGATGCGTGTTATTCAGCGGAGCCCGTTATCATATATTCTAATACGAGAAAATCTTGAGTGTGGTTATGCAAATTTTATTTTAAAAACGGCTTTAACGATTTTGACGAAATTTTGTATCCTACTGGTTTCGGGCACCAGAAAACCATCGGGCTAGGTCACGTGTTCGAGAAAATTCGATTAGTGGGTCATTTTGGGTCATCAAGGGTCAGGGTCAAGCTAATTCTATCTAAAAAACGGTTCAAACGATTTTGACGAACTTTTGTACCTTACCATTTTCGGGCACGAGAAGACTATTGGGCTGTCACATGTTCGAGAACTTTCGATTAGTGGGTCATTTTGGGTCATCAAGGGTTAGAGTAAAGCTGATTCTATCTAAAAACGGTTCAAACGATTTTGACGAAATTTTGTACCTTAAAATTTTAGGGCACGAGAAGACTATTGGGCTGGGTCACATGTTCGAGAGGGCTGGGTCACATGTTCGAGAACTTTCGATTAGTGGGTCATTATTGGGTCAACGCGGGTCAAATTAATTTTATCTAAAAAACGGCTCTAACGATTTTGATTAAATTTTGTATCCTACAAGTTTCGGGCAAGAGAAAATCATTGGGCTAGTTCACATGTCCTGGAAAATTCGATTAGTGGGTCATTTCTGGGTCATTGTGGGTCAAGCTATTTTATCTTAAAAACGGTTCAGACTATTTACACTAAATTTTGCATCCTGCGGTTTTTGGACACGAGAAGACTATTAGGCTAGGTCACATGTTCGAGAAATTTCGAATAGTGGGTCACTTTGGTCATGGGTGATTATGGGTCAAGCTATTTTATCTTAAAAACGGCTCAGACTATTTACACTAAATTTTGCATCCTATGGTTTTCGGGCACGAGAAAATCATTGGGCTAGGTCACATACTCGAGAAAATCCAATTATGAATCCTTTTGGTCATGGGTCATTACGGGTCAAGCTATTTTTACCTTAAAACGGCTCAGAGGATTTGAACTAAATTTTGTATCCTACGGTTTTTGGGCACGAGAAAATCATTGGGCTAGGTCACATACTCGAGAAAATCCAATTAGTGGGTCCTTTTGGTCATGGGTCATTATGGGTCAAGCTATTTTATCTTAAAAACGGCTCAGGCTATTTACACTAAATTTTGCATCCTATGGTTTTCGGGCACCAGAAGACTGTTGGGCTAGGTCACATGTTCGAGAAAATTCAATTAGTGGGTCTTTTTGATCATGAGTCATTATGGGTCAAGCTATCTTATCTTAAAAACGGCTCAGACTATTTAGACTACATTTTGCCTCCTACGGTTTTTGGGCACGAGAAGATTGTTGGGCTAGGTCACATGTTGGAGAAAATTCAATTAGTGGGTCATTTTGGTCATGGGTCATTATGGGTCAAGCTATTTTATCTTAAAAACGGCTCAGATGATTTGAACTAAATTTAGTGTCCTACAGTTTAAGGGAACGAGGAGACAACTGGGCTAGGTCACATGTTCGAGAAAATTCGATTATTGAGTCATGTTGGTCATGGGTCATTCTGGGTCAAACTATTTTATCTTAAAAACAGCTCAGACTATTTACACTAAATTTTGCATCGTATGGTTTTCGGGCACCAGAAGACTGTTGGGCTAGGTCACATGTTCGAGAAAATTCAATTAGTGGGTCTTTTTGAATATGGGTCATTATGGGTCAAGCTATCTTATCTTAAAAACGGCTCAGACTATTTAGACTAAATTTTGCCTCCTATGGTTTTGGGGCACGAGAAGATTGTTGGGCTAGGTCACATGTTCGAGAAAATTCAATTAGTGGGTCATTTTGATCATGGGTCATTATGGGTCAAGCTATTTTATCTTAAAAACGGCTCAGATGATTTGAACTAAATTTAGTGTCCTACAGTTTAAGGGAACGAGAAGACAATTGGGCTAAGTCACATGTTCGAGAAAATTCGATTATTGAGTCATTTTGGTCATGGGTCATTCTGGGTCAAGCTATTTGTATTTTAAAAAGTGTTGGCGACATTGGCGTGATTTGGCAGGAAAATTGACTTTTAATATTACCAATGCCAAAACATTTGCTTGGCGCCAAATAAAAAATATCGCCAAATTTGGCGACATTTGGCGAAAAAATTTGCGTTTAGAAGCTGAAGGTGCCCAGTGTCGCGCTGGAGGTATGTCTCTGGCAGTGAACTACCTGTAATGTACATTAAGATAGTATCACCTTATCATGTCTGTTTCCACCCCGCCCCCTGTCGCGTTTTCTGGCGAGTTCAGCTCCAGCTGAATTATGTATTTTTTTTTTAAAGACCTTAATAATGGGACCGGGGGGGACATCTATGCTCTACAGATCTGGTTCCCAGTCTCAGCAGTCCCTCTTAGGCATTCAATTTCAATTTCAATAGGAGCGAAGATACATGATTCAACCAATCAGAGTCCATAGAACGTTCTCGAAATCAGAATTCAACCAATGAGGGTACATATCATAAGGAAAATTGACTTTTAAAATTACCAATGCCAAAACACTTGCTTGGCGCCAAAAGAAAAAACATCGCCAAATTTGGAAAATTTGGCAAAAAATTTGACTTTTAGAATCTGAAGGAATTTTCTAGAAATTCCCAATAGGAGCTGAGATAAATAATTCAACCAATCAGAGTCCATGGAACGTTCTCGAAAAAAGATTTGAACCAATCAGGGTAAATAGAACTTTCTCAACGCATGCTTGGTGCTAAATGAAAGAATGTCACTAAACTTGGCGACATTTGGCGAAAATGTTGGCTTTTAGAATCTGAAATAATTTTCTAGAAATTTCCAATAGAAGCCGACATACATGATTCAACTACCACGTTGAACACAAAGCAAATGTTGACCGAGCATGGCTCGGTCGTACCCGCTGGTAGGCCAAAATATACGGTAGTAACATAATCTGTGTTTCTTTCGGCAAGAGTAGTTTATAAAAACTGAAGAATAAATACAAATTAATAAAGACAATGAATGTCATTTGGCTATTATCGAAAAAAAAGAACTTACGAAACAAGGGTATGGCGGTTTCTTTAAAAATAAAAATCAACCTTACAAAAATTATTCGATCTCCAATCTTATTACTTATTACAAGAGTTTACCAATGTACACCAACAGATATATGAAATGTTATGATTGAATCAACCCCCACCCCTCCTATTAATTTTGTAAAATAGTACGGATTTAAAAAGAGTAATTTATTACACAACAACATGAAGAATTATCACGAAAACTATGTTCGGATACCCTGATGTAAAGCAGGTGGCTATTTCATTCCTCAGACCTAAACTCACGTCTTTACCACCTTTAAGAGTTTCGTCCCTTATATTTGCGTCCAGGTATTCACACCAGACGAAGTGATAGGTGGATCTAAAAGCGGATGCAAAATTAATTTCGGTACAAATTCAACATTCTGCTCTATAGATTCAGGCCACAGAGCTCCATAAATAGAACGGAGTCCACTTTGTGTCGGTCCACTTTGTACCGTAACCGCATAGTTGCCAACAGCCCGATTTTTTGAATACCAGTAAAATCTTACAAAAATTTTCGCTTTATTAAATGGCAGAAATTATACGAATAAAAGTTCAAATTTCAGTGCAAATTCACCTTGTTTAATAACTAAAATTCATTAAGATACAACTAAATGTAAATATATTGCTTGAAGGTGCGTAAAAACATACATAAAAACATTTAAAAGCACATTAAAGTCCTTTTAAAAATTCCAAAACGTTTTCAACCGAAACCCGGACATCATCAGTGGGAAAACTAAATTGTTGAGTTGAATAGGTTGAGTTGATTGGAAGCAATCATAAGAGAGTCTCTAGAAATAATGTCTAAAAAAGAAATAGTCTGTAACGATGTATTATCATATGATATCCACGCAGACTGGAATGAATTAATGCATCATTGATTACCTTTCCCATCCTACCTTATTTCTAACCCTTGAAGTAAAATAGTTTATTCCGGGCAAGCAAGAAAAACGCAAAGAGATAACAACTCAACTCAACAATTTAGTTTTTCCACTGATGATGACCGGGTTTCGGTTGAAAACGTTTTGGAATTTTTAAAAGGACTTTAATGTGCTTTTAAATGTTTTTATGTATGTTTTTACGCACCTTCAAGCAATATATTTACATTTAGTTGTATCTTAATGAATTTTAGAAATTATACGATTGAAGAAAACAAATATTTTTTCATAAAAATACTGGTATGAAAAAAATCGGGAGGTTGGCAACTATGTAACCGCATCACACTTTCACTGCGCGCAAGCAATGAATCCTGTATTTTTTTTTTTCATGTTACAGGCATTTTTTTCAAACTTTTCGGCGTACTTTTTATCATTTTTGCTTATTTCTACACCTTTGTCATTGTTCCGTAGAAAGCTCAGCTAATCTCGTTGGACTGTATTTCGTTAATAAAACTAAGATGATCATTTCGTACTCAATAAAAAGTGGAGTTAAAACTTAACTAATTACATTTATTTACAAGGAGAACAAAATTGACTGGCAGTGGTTGGTACACTGCGCTTACGTCTCAAGCAAAATCACCACTACTGGCGGGAATGGGAATCCGCTCCGCGCATCATCCCGTCTTGAGCGCGACAGCGCCCCCTGGATAACAAAATGTTCTACGGAGGAAACACTCCCCCGGGGATTGAAATGCAATTTCAATATACATTCACATATAAATTTGCAAAAATTATCATATAAGAAAAAATTATAAGATATAACAACTTACATATACAATAATAATACAATCATAAATGCACTATAAATCTACATTACATACAGAAATAATATATACCTTAAAAATTGCTTAAAGAAAGAAAAGAAATCTGTTACTGAACTGGTAATATACAGACATCTCTGACATTTCTCTTATAAATTCGTCCGTCTGGTAACCGTAAGTTTACGGTTCGTATTATATTGTCCCTTCCCTTAAAAATTTCAACTATCCTTCCAACCTGCCATTTGGTGGAAGGTAAATTTTCCTGCTTTATTAGTACTAAAGTTCCTTTCTGTACATCATCCTTTTTAAATTTCCATTTCCCCCTCTGCTGCAGATTATTTAAATAATCGCGCTTCCAAGTCTTCCAAATTTGTTGACTAAATTTGGTGATTCTCTGCCATTTTGCTAATCTATTTTCATTAATGTTATCTAAAGGTGGTTCGGAGATCGAACTGATAGGTCTACCGATTAAAAAATGAGAGGGAGTCAAGGTTTCAAAATTTTCGAAATCTGAGGACAGCGGGGTAAGGGGACGAGAGTTCAAAACTCCCTCAATTTCCGCTAGTATAGTAAGAAACTCTTCTAAGGTTAATTTTTGATCACCTTAATTTTTGATCACCTATTACCCGTTTTAAATGAAACTTGAATGATTTTACAGCCGCCTCCCAGAGGCCACCAAAATTCGGGGATTTGGGGGGAATAAATTCCCATTTGACACCTTCATGGGTTAAAAAATTACACAATTCCTCATCTGGGAAACTAATCAGTTTATGCAATTTTTTCAACTCTATGTCATCTCCGATGAACGTTTTTGCATTATCCGATAGGATTTTTGCACATTTTCCCCTTCTGCCAAAGAAACGTTTTAGACTAGCTATAAAAGCCTGAGTTGTGAGATCTGAAACAAAGTCCAGGTGTATTGCCTTGGTGCATAAACACACATACACTACGACATAAATTTTATTCAATACGCCCTTCCTTTGATTTTTAAATTTAATAGAAAATGGGCCACAGTAATCCAGACCTGTCACCGAAAATACAAAATTTGGTGTCACACGTTCTCCCGGCAGATCAGCCATTAATTGGGAGCTGACAACAGGTTTATTCTTGAAGCATGTCACACATTTGTGAACAATGCTTCGGCAATTATTCCTGCCATTAAGTGGCCAAAATTTTTGTCTTACATGGAAAAGCAACGCTTTTGGGCCTAAATGAAAGTATTTGAGATGGAAGTAATTTAAGATAATATCCGTTAACTTATGATTTGCAGGCAACACAATTGGAAACTTTGAGTTAAGCGGCAAATCTGCATGTGCTAAACGGCCGCCAACTCTAATTAATCCATCCTCTCCTACAAATACGTTTAAGGAAGATAATCTACTTTTATTGCTAACAGGCTTACCTTTTTCGAGACATTTTAATTCTTCCCTAAATTCCCCCCTTTGTGCTGACCGAATTAGAAACGATTCAGCCTCTCTCACCTCGTCGAGGGATAGTGGTCCACTTCTGCTCTTCAGTCTATTACGACAGTTAAAGGTGAATCTAAAAATAAAACTCATTATACGAATTAATTTTACAAAATTATTAGTACATGCAAAAATATGATCAATTAACTGTTTATCGTGAGAAATAGTTAATGTAACAAAATCATCATCAATAATGTTCACGGAGTCTCTTTTTAGTTCCTTTATATAGATCTCCTGATCTGGAATCACTAGAGATTGTTCTTTATTGCACATATCTAAGTCTTTCAGAAACTTCGGACCAGTCCACCATATAGGATTGTGAATAAGACTTTCACATTTAATACCTCGTGTCAGCAAATCTGCAGGATTCTTGGACCCTGCACAGTGAAACCACCTGGATGGGTCTGTCAGAGCTTTGATTTCCTTCACACGGTTCGACACAAATGACTTCCACCTGTTCGCAGAGCCTTTGATCCAGTGCAAGACAATCTGCGAATCTGTCCACAAATACATAGATGATGGTCCCTTGCGGTATAGTACCGTTTTTACTTCACAAGTTAAGCGTGCAGCAAGTAATGCTGCTAGAAGTTCAAGTCTAGGAAGTGACACTTTTTTCAATGGTGCCACTCTGGATTTTGATGTAATCAAATTTAAGGAAGATTCACTTAGTGAATCAATTTGTAGATACACGGAAGCACCGTATGCCTTTGGACTGGCATCGGCAAAGGTATGCAAAGTTAGGGTGTAATTGGAGTCATCGGGAAACTGAAAAATGTTCCTTTGAATTTTTAGATTTCTCAACTGGGGAAGTTCGGAACACCATTGTTTCCACGTCTTTGTAATATCGGAGGTCAGTTCTTCATCCCATGTTAAATTCCTACTCCACAGTTCTTGAAATAAACATTTAATTCGTATTGTATACGGAGAAATTAGACCCAGAGGGTCAAATATTCTACCTGCAACTTGTAATACAAAACGTTTTGTATTTTTTGCGTTACGCAAAAATTCGAGCAAATTATCAATATCTATCAAAAGTATATCTTGCTTGGGTTGCCACGATATCCCCAAAACCTTATGTATTGTAGTATCCTCAAAAGGTTGTGGCATAGTACTAAATCCACGATTATCCCATATTTCCATTAACAGTTTATTGTTCGAAATCCACTTCCGTAAATTCATGCTAGCTTCCTTCATTATTTTATGAGATTGTTCCGAAATGTTCAACGCATCTTCGACTGTGTCTGTCCCAGTTATTAAGTCGTCCACATAAATACAATTGTGGAGTACTTCTGTCGTTATTGGATATTCCGTTTCAAATTTGTTAAGATGATGCTTAATTGTAGCAGATAGCAAAAATGGGCTTGAGTTCAAGCCAAATGTTAGGCGTAAAAATCTGTAGACGATAACATTAAATGCGTCATTGTCGACAGGATTCTTATCTATAAACAAGAATCTCAGAACATCCCTGTCCTTGTCGTTTATGGCAATTTGTAGAAAAGCCTTCTCTATATCTGCTAGAAAGGCAATTTTGTTTAGTCTGAAAAAAATCAATAAGTGAAAAATATTAGGGTTTAAATTAGTTCCTGCGTCAAGGCAGTCGTTCAAAGACAATTGTCCTGCTTCATGGGAACTTGCGTCAAAAACTATTCGACATTTAGTATAAACACTATCTTCTCTAAATACTGTATGGTGCGGTAAGTAAAAAACTGGTTTATCTGAAGGGTTTTCTAAATTGGGTACACTTTCAATTATGTTCATCTCTAAATACTCAATCAAAATATTGCAATATTGTTCGTATAACTTTGTATCACGTTTCATTCTTTTTATAAGACCTGAGAGTCGCGCTTCGGCGGTTTTATAATTATTTTCTAAATGGTTCCAATCCCTTGTCCAAGGGAGACTGATTTCATATCTATTATTTTCAAAACGCACAGTTTCATGAAATTTTTCTAAAATTTTCTCATTTTTAACACTGTTTGGGTCATCTTTAATTCCCAACGTCTCTAAGTCCCAAAAGGTTTTCAAATCTAATTCATCTTGATTTTCTATTAAATGGCACGTGAATTTACTTTCATTTCTATCTTGTATTGTTCCACCCGCGATCCATCCTAAATGAGAATTTTGTAAAATTATAGAAGTTTTAGGAATTTTTATTTGACCAGATAATAACAATTCGTAATATGCATCTGCTCCTAATAACACTTGAATTCACTGAGGTTCAAAAAATCTTGGGTTCGCGTAGGTTAAATTCTGTGGTAAGTGCAGATTAAAAATGTCTACGGCGCTTGAAGGGGTTAAATCAGTGATTTTAGGAACCAAAAACATGTTGGATAATTTTTTAAAACTTCTATCCTTGTTGGAAATTTCTACATTTATTCTGCTTTTAATTTTACAGACAGAATCATTTAATCCAGTAATTAATGACTTGACCTTATATTTTTGCAACCCTAACATATCTGCTACAGAAAACGTGGCCAATGAGACATTACTCGCAGTATCTAAAATCTTAATACAAGGAAAAAGAGAATCATTACTTCCCCTTAAATAAATCACAGCTGTCGAAATCAACCCATTATAGCTGGTGCCAGACAAATTTTGATCATAATTGTTTTGACAGCTCAATGTTAACGCATTTGTGGTGGGTTCTACTGAATTAGAATTTACGTTGTCTTCCGTTTTCAACTGCGGTTCATTTGCAATACAATTAACTTGAATATTTTCATAAGCAGGTTTCGAAAAATTAGCTCCATGACGAGAACTATGATGGTTGGAGTAACAAATCCTACACTTATTATGCAATTTATTACATCGATTAACAGCGTGAGATAACGATAAACAGTTATAACATAACTTCAACTTCCTTACTTGGTTCAATTTCTCTTGAACCGATAAATCTAAGTACCTTTGACATCGAAATATCATATGAGGTTGTTTACATAATGCGCAATTAAATTTGTCATTCTGTAATACTAAACTTTTTTGTTTCTGAGTAATTTCATACCTAGGTTTCGTAACGGTGTTGCTTTTTTGTATGTTTTCGAGAGCTTGAGCTCTTTTCAGTAAAAAATCAATAAAAATATTCCATTCAGGCAAGTCGTTACAACTAAGACTCATTTCAAATGCCTTTCTTGACTCGTCATCGATTCTTTGTAACACAAAATACATTAAAATTGATTCCGTTAAATTATTATTTTCTAGTCCCAATTGTTTCAGAGCCCTCAAATGACTCAATAAATTATCTACCAGATTGCGTATTTCTTTCGCATTTTCAATTTTTATTTTGTTGTTACTCAATAACTCACAAATATGAGAATTTACACTTAAACGTTTGTTTTCAAATCGTTTTTTTAAAGCTTCGAATAAGGAAGCATAAGAATCATCAATGTTTTGCAATTGTTTCACAGGGCCTGTTAAAGCCGATTGTAAATAATATAATTTTTGAGCATCATTTAATTCGTCATTGCTATCAATCAAGGTGGTGAATTGTAGTTTAAAATTAAACCACTCTGTGTAACGTCCCGAAAATTGGGGTAAATTAATTGACGGCAATTTAATTTTTGACTCATTAGCATTAATTCTATCATTATTATTTTGACATTCAACATTAGAAACACTAGGCTTTATTAAATCAAGAAGACTTACTTCAAGAACTTCTACCTGTTCTTCTATATCCGTCAAGGAATTTTCAAATTCCGGTAAATCATCATCAGAAATTACCGAATACGACTCGTTGCGTAACTCATCTGTTTTCTTTTTTAACGTTTGAAGAGCATTTAACTTGAGTTCCAATTCTTTCTGGCCAAGTTTTGATTTTATTGCATTTGATATACGTGTAACTTGGCTGCGTATGTTTCCGCGTTTCCGATTGAGGATCACAGTACCTTTAATAGTAGCCATTATAATTATCTATAACTACATACAAAAATCCAAGGGCGATGATTCTTTACAGTGTTCTAAATGAGCGCTGGGGCTCGGAGGACCAAAACATGTTCCGTAGAAAGCTCAGCTAATCTCGTTGGACTGTATTTCGTTAATAAAACTAAGATGATCATTTCGTTCTCAATAAAAAGTGGAGTTAAAACTTAACTAATTACATTTATTTACAAGGAGAACAAAATTGACTGGCAGTGGTTGGTACACTGCGCTTACGTCTCAAGCAAAAACATCACTACTGGCGGGAATGGGAATCCGCTCCGCGCATCATCCCGTCTTGAGCGCTCGGCAGCGCCCCCTGGATAACAAAATGTTCTACGGAGGAAACAGTCATATTTCTATGAGTAATATTTAAAAAAAAATTCATTTTTTTTGTTGAGCTTACATAAAATGTCGCTTTTAATTAATATCCAATTAAATATTTGCGATGAATTTAAATGAAATCTATAGTTTTTTAATAAAAAATATATGTCAGTGAAAATTGTAGCAAGATCCTCATAATTTTAAAAGAAAATCTAATTTGAAAATATCTTTCCCATACTACCCTATAGGAGGAAATCTGTGTTTTGCCAAAAATCTTTCACATCGTATTCATGGGCGGAACGCTGGATGCAATGTATCAGAATAGGAAAATAGCCCTTCGTACTGTTGTGGAGCTCAGTGAATAAGGCGCTTTCATCCATCTGTGAGCTTGCAGATCTTAGAAACTCCGCAGATCAGTCAGAAGTTTTTGTGACAGAACTATAAGCATCATATCCAATGCCAAAAGATAAGTACACCGGCAACGAGAAACTGCGGAAACCGGGAATAGTCACAATGAAAAGGAAAATCCGAAATCACCAGAAATACTGAAGAGAAAAAAGTAACGAAAAAAAAACTCGCTCGAAACAATAAGAATAAATTAGACCAGCAACGAAAATCTCCGGAAAGTGTATTAGCAGCCGAAATTATCCACATATGTAACAGGTGATTAATATTTATCCAGTTAAAAACACACAAGGTGCCAAGCAACACCATTCTTAGCCAGTACATCTTGACGCATACTTTAATTTTCGACAATCAAATGACAGGTAAACTGAGAAAGAGGTTACGTGCAAAAACAACTCTCAAAAAATTCTCCCACTACCACGTTCAAATATTCTTAGAATCCACAAAAAAGTATTATTTAATTACTGGCATAATCACTGGAAAGCTCTACTAAAATATATCATCATTTGAATTAATTTCAAAAATATTCTCAATGGAAATAAATTAGAAATAAGTAAATTAGAATCTCCAAATTCGGCAATGTTTGATAGTCATGAACTACTTTCCCTAATACCATCACCGATTTCACATTGCTCCGCAGAAATGGCGATAATTCCAAGCTCGCAAAATTCTTCACGATTAATTTATGTCCAAAATTGTCTGAACCAATCAAATTTTATATCCCGTATGTCGGCACTCTCATATAGAATCATCCAAAGCAGCTCAAACTCAGTCATCAAAATCAAACAGCATGTGATTTTCAATTACTTCTGTTTTCTATGAAACCTTAGTAGCAAAAGAATATTGTTCCAATATTATTTGTATTGATTATATCTCGGCCAATATTGCTAAAATATTTGAGTGTTTACAATTTATAAATATGTAGCAATATTGAAAAAAAAACATTACATTGTCGGTATTTTCAAAGTAAAGCTAACTTGTAATAGTGGTGTTTCATAGGAAATATTTACAATGTAAAACACTTATTTAGCCAATATGAATATTTCATTGGAATTACTTCTAATGAATGAAATATTGGCACAATACTGGACTTCAGTTTAAACATTCAAACCAATATGCATTTGCTGCTAACTAACTTTTTCTCGTGAAATGTATTTTATATAGGGATTGCGATATCGAAAGCTACGGAATCCCACAGCCAGCTTTTTTTTAATTCAAAAAACCTCTCAATTTTCGAATAGTAATCTTCGTCTTATTTAATGACAGACTTTTCTGAATTAAATAAAGCAAAGAACTATTTAGAAATTCTGAAAAAAAATCGGGGGTTTTGTACTCAAATTTTTACCAGAATTTCTGACAACACAGTGTTGTTAATTTAGAGTGTTTTTGTTTTTGTTTCTGAATAAAAATTTTTGTTCGTTTTAATACGGAAAGTCATTCATTAAATTAAAAGAAAATTATTAATCTGAATTATTGTAGGTTTTTTTAATTAAAATAAACGCTGGCCGTGTGAACCTGTAGCTAGATGATTGCAATTTTTACTTGTATATAAACAGAGCTAAGCTATTTGCTAAGACTTTCAATTTAAGACGGTGTTTGTTTCTATTCTAGTCCTCAATGTCAGCGGCAGTGGTTATCTAGAAGGACGGCGAAGGGACGGTGATGAAGGCCTTTTTCCTGCAGCCTGCATACAGGAGATGACTATCCGGTGTGCGGACACCCTTCCACTAGGTGGGCGGTTTAAGGCAGATGCCAGACGGAATCTGAACGCCAACAACACAAGGAAGTGGAAGACGTAAGAAATACAAAATTCATACAGCACTTTCGTTTTGGTTATCTTTTAAAAATTTGATTACGGGCTGGGATTGGCGACTATTTTTGCATTCATTCGTACCAGAATTTACAAAAAAATTTCTTTGTGTTATAGACCGGGAGGCGGCAGCACAGACAATCACGTCATCGAATTCATGGCTGAAATTCCAGAATTAGTTAAAACTTGATTCGCATGTTAAAACGCAGTCGGTCTGCCAAGTCATATCTTGGTGGAAAACACACAAAAACCCGATTTTAGGCTGGTTGGCTTGTAGGTTTACCATTGTGTGTTTCTGCTTCCAGTCCTCCATGTTTTCATACCTTTGGGTGCAGGAAAACACAATGGTAAACCTACGAGTCAACCGCTAAAATCGGGTTTTAAGGTATTTTCCACCAAGATATGACTTGGCAGACGGATTGCGTTTTAATATGCGAAACGAGTTTTAACTAATTCTGGAATTTCAGCCGTGAACTCGATGAGGTGATTGTCTGTGCTGCCACCTCCCGGTCTGTTCAATTTCTCTTTTAAATATCCTAGTATAAGCGTATGGCAGAGATATCTCTTTTCAAAAAGTGGTGCGAATAAAATAATAAAACAGTCGTTTGGACGACGTACGTCCCGACCCCGTAATCAAAGGGTTAAACAATATTGTGACGAAACTAGCTGTTTAACCCTTTCTACGCACGGTAGTTCATAAATTTAATTCTACAACCAAAATTAAAAATAAAATTGACAACAAACAACTTTAAAATATCTAAATAAGAAATAAGAATTCCCCTATTAAGATGTTGAGTTGTTCAACTATTAGAATTAGAGAAATATTTTTCTATTACTGTGCCTTTTTTTAATGAAATTTAATTTATCATGTTGCTATGGCAGAGACATAATTATTGAAAAAGACATAATTATTAAAGACATAATTATTAAAAATATGAACGAGTTATACATAAATCGATTTGTATCAAAATCAGTGCCAGAAATTGGAGAGATTTTTATGGCATTAAAAATATTTATTCAAGCATTTTCTGATAGAAGGCGCTGTACTGTCCGAAGTATTGATATTTAACCCCTTCGGAACCGGCGACTTTTACACAAATTTTATTCGGCTGGTACCACTTTTTTTTAAAAACCTACCTTTACTTAAACTATCACAAGAATGCTTTAATTAGAGAAAGCAAATATTACTTTTATTTTTACTGGTGCCAAAAACAAATTCTGTATGCTCTTTTTGAGGGTGCATATATGCACCCATGGTCCCGAATGGGTTAAGTTCCACGACTTTTATAAGAGCCTATTGTTGCTCATCTTTAAGAAATGCTGGGCCATCTACTGTCTGCCGACCACAAGAATAGCTCTCGCCAAGAAGTCTGGTTAGTGGCAGTCGCTATAGCAACAAGATCTGTCCATTTCAAATGGGGGTTACGCGTGTGAGGAATTGGCGGTTTAAAAGGTTACCTCACGTCATTCTTATTCTCGGATTTACAGCAGTTTCACGCTTTATCTTATTTTTGATTTACTTTTGCTTTTGCTTTTAAAATTATTTGTTCCCATTTGTTTAAATAATTTTGCTAGTTTGTTAAACGGGAAAGATGCCCTTTCACTTTAGGAAAGGTAAAGTCTTGAAATCGCCAGCACGTAAATACGTATATAATGTTGCGGGATTTTGTTCCAGCGAAGCTTCATCTAAATTTGTATTAATTCCGCTCCCACAAGTTCTGAAAAGGGCTTCTCGAGCAAGTGGAGTTTCTGAAGCAAAAAAAAAAAAAAAAAAAAAAAAAAAAAAGAAGAAGAAGAAATGAAGTTTCAGCATTGGGGCTCATCGACAGTTTTAAAATCCCCTGGCAAACATCGTAAAAGTCCCAGTGAGCGAAACTGCGAAATAGATGACTTTGACAAGTGTGTTATAGGTTAAGGTGTTTCAAGAGTTTTATGTAAGGGAAAGAAAAGTACCATCTCTCAGAAAATTATTACTCATGTTGAAAGAAAAAATTGCATTTTAGTGGGAAGGATACACATTGTGCAAAGTCTTACATTCAATGAATTTTCGATGTAAAAAGTGCGTGAATAAAAGAAAAGTTCTCATGGAAAAACCAGATATTCTTTTCTGGAGACACAAATATTTGAGAGGAACGAGAGGTCGTAGGAAATCTGGACGACCGATTGTCTATATTGATGAAACATAGGTCGATATCAACTTCACATTTAAGAAATGTTGGCAAGACGACACAGTTTTGGAAGTTACAGCAAATGTTAATTGCGAAAAATAGACTTGTAGTTGTTAATTCTGCATCATCAACAAGTTTTCTTACGGATGCTCAACTAATATATAAAGCATCGAAAAAAAGCGGTGACTATCACGTGCAAATAAACTACGAAAACTTCAAAAAATGGGTGTTGGAAAAACTACTTCTAAATTTGCAATCGAACAGTGTCGTATATATGGATAATGCTCTATACCATACGATTGTTGAAACCGCACTCCTATACAAAGTATTCTACAAAAAAAGTTATGATAGACTGGCTGAAAAACAACAAAATATACTGCGCCGAACAACTGCGGAAAGTGGAACTTTTCTCTCTCATAGACAGTAATCGTCCAAAGAAAATCTTCTATAAAATTAATAATTTAATAGAGAAAGAAGGGGATGAAGTTCTACGACTCCCCCCTTATCATTGCGATCTAAACGCAATAGAATTTGTGTGGTCCTCTGTGAAAAGAAAAGTAAAAGAACGAAATGTTATTGGTGATTAAGTTTGGATAATCTAAAATCTCTACTTCAAACAGCTATCATTGAGGTTACTTCGGCAGAATGGACAGCGCATTGAAAACATGAGGAAAACGTTAAAAATAATTACTGGGAAAAACAGGGACTGTTAGAAAATTTATTGGATTAACTGTCATTTAACATTAATACCGGCGATTCTGATTCAGAAGAAACCAAGACTTCCGAGAGTGATTTAGAGCACTCTCAAACGCTTGAATAAAATTGCTAAAGCTTGGAAGGTATTATTATTTTTTTTAAATATTTTTGATGCTAAAAATTTTTCTCCGCTGTCCGAAATTGTTTCAAAATACATACTGAAATTTATAAT
This sequence comes from Maratus michaelseni, assembly GCA_963931845.1. Lineage (NCBI taxonomy): Eukaryota > Metazoa > Arthropoda > Arachnida > Araneae > Salticidae > Maratus > Maratus michaelseni. Next base: position 60,618,982 of record OZ007594.1, read on the forward strand.
AATCACTGAAGTTAGGTCATTGTATTGATAATTTAAATGTCATGGATAATTATTGGCTATGAAAATATTAATTTTGAAACAATTATTTAAGTTAATTTAATTTCCTTTTCACTGTAATAAATTTCATGATTAATTCATATTGATTCATATTTTATTCTCATTTGTAAAATTTAAATATTATTATACGAAACAGTTTTATTTCACTCGATAAATCGATTTAAGTAATTAAAAAAAAAAAGTAATAATAATAAAAACATCGCTAACACGCACTCAAGGCGCTCTGTAAGCCAATGTGAATGCCTGTCTTCAGGCTTCCCCTGTCGAAAATGGAGCGAGTCTTGTTTCCACGGCAACAGACAGGCACAGACTTCTTGGCGAGAGCTATTCTTGTGATCGACAGACAGTATTGGAAAATATGCAAAATAGTTTTTCGTCGATGTAAAAAAAAATCCAAAATCAAGGAGTATATTTTAATACAAACAACATCTAAGTACGTTAACTCGTTCATTTTTATGAATTATTTAAAAAATATAATGCATTTTTTGGTCCATCGTGTGCAATTTAAATTTAATCTATATAATTTTTAATAGGATTTCCTAAATACATTATTCTTTAACAGTACCACAAAACCAAGTATACCATACAATACTTAACGTATATCCTTCATACATTTTGCCCCTTTCCCAGTGAATTTTATTATACTGCAAAAATATATGTACTGGTTGTGACTCTCTTTTTAATTTTTTTTTCAATTGCAGCTTTGGAGAACCAAGGACTGTTGTTCTACACAAAGGGAAAAAGGGATTTGGTTTTATACTCAGAGGTGCCAAAGGTAATTCAAAAACTTTTACCTATTTCGTTAACAGTTTTTCTCTAATTTTCATATTCCTCACATATGAACGTTGTGGACGTGAATCTTTTTTTATTTACGCAATAACCAAAACGTTCCTATGTGTGTTAAATTTGTAAATATTCTCATTCAGATAATTTGTGATAATTTTTCATTCTAGTCTATTATTACCAGACAGTGGCGTAGCCAGGGTGCGGGTCCAGATTTTCTTCATACCACTAATCTTGTACAGTTTTCTTTGCCTTTTGTAATCGAAGAACTTTCTGCGATAATCAAGGCAAAGAAAACTTTACAATTTTACTGGTATCCAGAACGTTTGGACCCCGTCCCTGGCTACGCCACTGCTACCAGATCAGGATTTTTCATGATGGTCGTGTCCAGAAAATCAATTTTAAACATAACTTTTGGTAACATTTCCTAAATGATGCTTAACGCTTAACCTTTGTATGAAAGCAAGAAAGTTTATCTGCTTTTGTAGAACTTGAATGAGAACATGTAAAATTTGCATGCACAAATTTAAATAATCTCTAAACAATGTCAATGTCTGTAAGCAATGTAAGTAACGAGATTACATTTGATGATAGCTTTAAAGTCTTCACGTAAGTTTTATTAATCCTTTCCGGCACAGTGGTCCCACTCCGGGCACACCTAATTTTAATTCCAAACTTACATTCGGCAGCAAGAATATTTTAATAAAATTTTGCTTGTATAATGAAAGCTTAAAATAAGGAGTTCATATTTTCTATATAAGTCGTTTGTAAATTCCGGTGTCAGTCAGTAATTTCGCATTTTACGAACAGAATTTGTCTGTGCCGGAAAGGGTTAAAGTAACACTTAGTCAACAAGAGAAATAAAAATATACTCTTTTGTAGTTCAAAATCCACCCATCGTTATAGACAGATTTCCGTCTTATTCAAAATAATTGTATATGGCTTCGAGACCATGAAAATATTTTGTATAAAATAGAATTCCGTTATAGATAAGTTTTTATTTATCGTATGCCCCCACTCTCACATTTATAAAGGCATTCTATTGCTCATCGCTCAAGTTTGTAACATAGTTACCAATCCAAATAAAAAAATTTACATGTCCCTGTACAAAAAAAAAAGATACGATGTTTGTTGGACTTTTTGCTTAAAACCTTCCTTGGTGTACTAGAATTGTAGTGTAAAAGTTACACTCAAAATTGCTCAGTGGCTGTTGATAAAATTGAAAGCATACATACATACACGCATACAGTATATATAACGACCAAAAACAAACCTTTTTTAAAAAATGTTATTAAACATACTGTTTCAAAATACAATATAATTAATTGATATATTTCGATAAATTTGTATAACGTCTATTAGATTTTCATTAGAATACGAGTAAATTCACACCTAAATCTTGCAGGTCTGCAAAGGCACGGGAATTACTGAAAAGGGTCCGTTCCGTGGTAACTAAGCGATTAACACTTTGATTACGGAGTTGCGACACCGTACGTCCTAGTCGACTATTTTTTTAAATTCTATTCATACCACTTTTTGAAATATAATCTCTATCATACAGTTCTTTTAGTATATTTATTGCCACCTGTAAATATTTTATTTATTTTTCATTTTTTGTCATATTTATATATACCGGGTGGTTATAAAATAAGTATCCCTATTTGGAGTTGTCTGAAGTTTGAAAGAATAACAAGAATGAAACCAAAATTTGTGCACATACTATTTGAGAGGGGGGAAGAAGAATGGAACAATAAAAAAAATAATTGCAATAATCGCCGACAGATGACGCTTTTGTGTGTGAAATCTAATGTGCAATACAAGAACAAAGAATTAAGGCACAAAAGCGGATGGCATACCTAATTTATTGGAAAATGTCACAGTGAATGTGGTTAAGATTTCTCATGGCGGTGCCGATCAAGTTCAGGTTCCACATGACCATTGGGCTGTAAAACACAATCCAGGCGGTGGACGACGTGCTCAACTGCGGAATGTAACGCATCAGGAGTGATGTTTCGTACATGTTGTGATATGCGATCTTTTAAGTCATTGAGATGTGCAACACCTCCACGGTACACAATAGATTTTAAGTACCCCCAAAGCCAAAAATCACATGGCGTCAGATCAGGGAATCGAGAAGGCCACGTCATACGAAAATACCGGCTTATTACTCTGTCATCTGTGACATGTTGTCGTAAGAACTGTTGTACTGCTCGCCCAATATGGGGCGGGGCTCCATCTTGCATAAAAATTGTTTCAGACAGGCACTGTCTTTGCTACAGTTGAGGAACTACGAAAGTTTGTAACATGTGCAGCGCAAGTATCTTTGTGCTGTAACCGAACACGTTACAGGGCCTGTTGGCCGTAACTACTAAACAAATAAGGACCAAGAATGAAACTTGCTGTAAAGCTACACCACACAGTGATTTTTGGAGAGTGGAGGGGTATTTCGTGAATAACAGTTCGTGGCTCCGAAGCCCATATTCTGCAGTTCTGCGTATTGACTGTCCCATTCATATGAAAATGGGCTCATCTCCTCATAAAATCTTCCATGGGAAGGCATCATCCACCTCCATTCGGGCTAAAAACGTTAAAGCAAAACCAGTCTCTGCTGCGCGTCACCTGGTAACAATTGTTGATGACAACTAATTTTATACGGATAAAATTGGATTACCTTCCTTAGGATTTTTCGAACAGTAGCATATGGAATATACAAATTTCGGGCAACTCCACGTGCACTAGGACCGGCTTCCGGAGTCCCTGATGACTCCACAATCGAAGTGGCAATTTCTTCTTGCATGCGGAGAGGTACTGGTTTCTTCCCTCTTCCACATTTTACAGTAAACGATCCAGTCTCCTCGAATTTTTTTACCATTCTTCTCACTGCATACAGTGTCAAAGAACATTTCCCTTTACGCATTCCTTTCACACGCCTAAATTCACGTAAAGCAGCTGCACTGTTTGAGCTGTTTTAATAGTTTTAATAGTTTTAATAGTTTTAAAATTAAAGCGCGATCTGGTAAACTGAGAGCCATGCCGTATAAGGTTAATGGCAGAAATGACCACGTTTTGATTTTACTAATGATTACAAGGGCGTTTGCGCCGACAGGATCCGTAGCGCCATCTGTTGCCGATCATTATAACTTTTTTTTTAATGTTCCATTCTTTTTCCCCTTTCTCGAACAGTATGTGTACCAATTTTGGTTTCATTCGGGTTATTCCTTCAAGCTACAGGCAGCTCTAAATAGGGATACTTATTTTATAACCAGCCTGTATATATATTTATTTTAATGCTCTCTGAAATGTGCCTTTGTATTTATCCTGTAGCTTTCGTCGCCTCTTTTTAATTAAACTGCCTTGCTCCTGGTTGTTTTAAAGTGCTAACATTATTTTTCAACTTTAATTATCCACGATTTTCCTTTTATTTTTTATTAGTAGTTTGCATAACTATAGCTATAATTTCTTAACCCTAACGTAATTTATCTAATTTATTATTGAATTATCCAAGCAGAATCTTTATGTTTCCTTAAACTTAACTTTTATAATTTTTTTGTACGTTTTTACTAATTTCTATTTTAATTACTTTAATATCTATAAATATTATTTGAACTTCTATATGTAGTCTTAAACCTACAGCTATAATATTACCTAAGTGGCTCAAATAATTGCAAGACAATTAATCCATAGACTGGGCGTGAAGTTGGATGCAACTAGGAAGCCCCTTAATGCTGCTCCATTGTTCAACACTGTTCAAGAGAAATCTACCATGTAGTTTTTTTATACAATTTCTGGATCAATTAAAGAGTGTTAAATATATTGAAAATGGGATATTTTTCTCAACTCGGCAAAAAATATATTAGCATTTTTTGCTCAGATTAAACATTTCTATTTTTGTAATGAAATTTCAATATCACAGCATAGTTATTCTTCTGTTTAAAACACTTGTCACGATAGATCATTCTTCATAATTAATATTAATATATTTTATCAGTTATATAAAAAAGGAAAGAATTATTCCCTAAAAATTATTATTATTATTATTAAATATGTTTGATTAATTATATCTTTGGTAATCGCTGATAGGCAATTTGATTATTTATATCTGTAACACTCTGTGAGTTGGCAAGACGCAAAAATATATCATGTGGGCGGTCATTTTTTCATTCTACCACGCCCTTAGTTTTATGGATTCTACCCAAAATCTTTGGCTAAGGTTTTTTTTTTTTTTTTTTTTTTTTTTTTTTTTTTTTTTTTTTACCTCGCCCTTTTTTTACTTTCAAGTCTTCAAAATACCTAAGACAACATTTTTCTTTCTCAAATAACTTGTGGACGTACTTAAACAGTAATTAAAAAAAATTATAATAAAAAATTTAAAAGAATTCAACACATATGAGGTAAAGCAGAAAGTTTCAACTGAATCAATTGCTTAGTTATTCTTAAAGCTACACTTTCTACTAAAGCAGACATAAATCGCAGTCTGAGCACAATCGAAAATTTTAATTCAGTTGAAGCGTTTAATCTCTTCACTCCCTAGATCCATATATGTGGACCTCCGCTCTTTCTATTTTTATTAATGCTACTCGAAAATGTTTGTAATTTCGATCTCAGAATGATATGATTCGATGTCTAAGATTCGAAATAATGCAAATAAGATTAAAACTCTTGCTATGTAGTCAAATTGGAGAACAAATAGTCAGGGCCCGACTAAAACAATGTAGGGCCCCTGGGAAAGCATTCTTTAGGGGAAGGGGGGGGCTATTCTTTCTATTCATAGAAATCGATAGTGAATTATGCTGAAGTGTCTAGTACTGAACTTCATATATTTTGTATGTATCCATAAATTTCGAACCAGGTGCTATTCACATTTGTATACAGGGTATCACAAGAAAGAGGGTCACAACTTTAAGAGATGATAAAAAACACTACTTTTTTGTATAGGAATATGAGGGCTCATCTGGGTCTTTAATGCGTAAATACAGGTCTTTCACTTAATCTTGGCTATTTGTCATAATATCATAAAATATTCTACCACATTATAAAATTTAATATTTGTATTGCATCAACATGCACCTGGGTGATACCATAATATGAAAGGCAAGTGCAGGCATGCATTTATACTAATAGCAACAAATTTCAACGCTTGTTATGTTGTTACTGCATTCCTCATGCACTAAAGTACTTTTGTATAAAATTTTATAAAAATATTTTTCGAGAGGAGGGGACGCAGGATGGGGAAAGCATTACACCCCCATCGTAAATGTTTGAAAATATAAGAATTTGGGTCACTTTTGGCCAATTAACCATTTGGCACCCTTTTAACAGAAATCCTGATTAAGTCCATTGTCCACCCTCCTCTCAAATGGGGATCCCGGTGCAGCTGTCCCCCCCCCCCGCATGTCCCTGCATTTATCAGACTCTGGAAATAATTCAGTAGTGGTCACTAATATTGCATTAATACGCAGTAGCGAAGATGGTAAAAGCAGTGTGATGTAAATCATTAAGAGGACCAGGAAGAACTGGAATGGCAAAAATTGACCGAAGTTTGGTCTGGGATTCGGAACCCTGTAATTAATTTAGACTGTTACTTTTTTTGCATTTATTGGTTTTATAGAAATAAAAAAACATTAATTAAATTTTAAAACATTAAAGTAACAATAACAAAATAAAAGTAACATTATTGTATGACAGAATTAAATTTGAAAAACTACTTTTGCCACGATTTTGAAGTCCAGATTTCATATTTTCCAGTTCTCATTTCTTCTTTATACTGCTTATTACGCTGTCTCTCGATTATATCTAAAAAAATTGCAAATTTTACTAAAAACATTCAAAATTTGTAAAATTGATTTTTTGTTGTTGTTATAACTTAAAAACAATTTTGTTTTTGCTTTTCAGGTATATTTTGTAGACAATTTAATTTCCTTTATTTAAAAAAAAGATAAAGAAAAAAAAGAAAAGAAAAGAAAAAAGTTAAAAAAAATAAATAGATAAAATAAAAAAGTAACAAAAATACGTTAAATTGTTTAGAAGTTATCGGGCAGAACTGTTGAACAACAGTGTTTAGAGGTAATTGAATTTAAAAGTTATCACCGACTCAACGTTTACGGCTCATACGACCACATTTTTAAGAAATTTCTTATCAGACAACTGTACGACATTAAAAGGTTAATACATAATAATAAGAAGAAGATGAAGAAATACATTTTTTCGTCTGTACAAACTTTTTTAGTCCCCTTAACACTAGAACGGAAATACCGCTCAATTTGACCAAAGCAAATAAACATATTTCCAACCAGAAATTTCTAAGTAAAAGAATTCAATTGTATTTATACAGTAAGCGCTGTTAAAGGCAGAATACATAAAGATCAATAAAATGTTCCGTCGTAGACAGTATTCCGCCGTTGACAGAGCTTATTATATTGAAAATTGACATTTTGGCCTTTTTCAAATTCAGAAATTCTGAATTCATACCGGAAATTCCGAAAGAAAAATTTCTACTTTCGGCAATCACGAATGGTCTCTCATTAAATAAAGCAAAAATTACTTTTCGGTATTTCTGATATGAATTCGAAATTTCTGATTTTTTTTTTCTTTTTAAAGCCAAACTGGCACCCCTGACTTCGGTAAGACTAAGAGACAGGGAAAGTCTGGTAGTTCAAGACAAAATTGACCGCAGTTACGAAACTATTCAAATAATTATAATTACGGATAACCTTTTCAATAACAGGATTGCTTATTATACTAATTTAAAATGCAGATAATTTAAAAAAAAATTATATTACTGTTAAAATCTTAAAAATCTTAATTTATATAATTCATTTATATAGCAGATCTGCCAAGTCTCCGGCTTTTCGGACACCAGTAATTTAGTACAGAAAATGTTGTTTTATTTAATCGGAACATTTTGCGATTTAAAAGAGCAACATTTTCTCTAAAAAATTACTGGTGTTCAAAAATCCGGAGACTTGGCAACTCTGATATAGTGTTGTTTTACTTATGGGCAAGTGGTACATGGATATTATTTCCTTTTATATTTCACTACTCAATAATCGTAATCTGACAATGATTACATCTATGCTTTTGATTACTTGTAATATCTGAACTTTCTTTCTGTTTTCCAGCTACGAGTCCCCTTATGGAGCGTCAACCTACCGAGTTTTGGCCCAGTCTTCAATACTTGGATGACGTTGATAAAGGGGGCGTAGCTGAAATGGCAGGACTCAAGAAAGGAGACTTCTTGCTGGAGGTAATCAATATTAATTTCGTTAAAATAAAAAAAAATATTTATAATTGATTAAAATGTTTGGTTTGTATATACTTATTTATTGTTTAAAAAAAAAAAAAACTTAGTGATGACTGAAAATGTACTTATTTAGAAAGAAATGCAATAATAATAATAATTGTTACATCTTTATTATTTATAACACAATCATCCCATTTGGGAAAGATATCATACAACTTGAAAATTTTCCAATTCAGTGAAGCAATATCAATACCGGGAGTCGCACCTGGAACCTTTGGTATAAATTAGTAGTCGCGAATATCCGCTTAATACGTTTAAAACGCATTGTAACCGGTAACGATTTTGGATAGGTATAATATGGGAAATAGGCTTACTAACTACGAATACGTTTAAACGTATATAAACGTATATTCGAGAGCACTAGTATAAATTGTCAATTCTCTTCCAACTGAGCTATCTGAAACGACAACCGGCTGGCACAGTTCACTCAGACAACTTTCTGGCAATACTATCTGATCTGCCATGTAGACAACTTAACAGAATAAGCCTCAGATAAAGGAACTCCATTAATACTTACTTAGAAAGAAATGCAATAATAATAATATTTCTTACATCTTTATTATTTTTAACACAATCATGCTGTTTGGTAAAGGTATGCAAGTTGAAAATTTTCCAATTCGGTGAATAAATGTTAAGACTGGGAGTCGAACCCAGAACCTTTGGCAGTTTAAACTGCCAATGTTCTTCCAATTGAGCTACTTAAAATGACAACAGACTAACACAATTCAGTCAGACAATCTTTTGGCAATAACATGTTATCGGCCATGTAGACAGCTTAACAGAATCAGCCACGGATAAAGGAACTCCATTTAACAATGAAAACGTAGAAACACTTTATTATTTTAACACAATAACACTGAAAAGCAATGGCAGTTTAAGCTAAAGGTTCTAGGTTTGAATCCCAGTCTAGACATTTTCCCATACATTTGGAAAATTTTCAACTGATATGATTTTTACATCATTACAAACATAATATGATAAAATTTTTGAAGCTAAATAAAAGCTAGACAATCCTCCTTGAAAATCAGATTGCAATTGTTTTATTGTATTTTTCTTCCATAGTTACCCTGAAATGTTCAGTCAATCATGCGTTGTACTGTCATGAGTACTAAATCATTTGTACTATTTCCAGTGGATCATGTGTCTACTCCGTGCTTAAAATATCAGTTTATCTGTACAATACAAGAGTGCCACCGGCTACATTTTTGACTAGCACTGTTCCCACACAAAAATATTTGTGATAATACTTCTATTGAAAATGCTGAAGAAATCTACCGCGAAGGTTGTTTGTACTTGAAATAGTGGTAACCAAAAATGGTGACCGGTGAGACACTTGTATAATGTCAAAAGAAAATATGGAATAAAAATATTAAATGAAAAAAAAATGAAAATAAAAATTTAAGTATCAGGAATATTTAAGCCAACTTAATAGTTAATTATGTATGAACATTTTAAAAGAAGAAAGGAAAAAAGATAAGGTAAAGAAAAGAAAAAAGAAAACCATGTAGTAAAAAACTTAACTCATTTCACTTTTTTTTAAATTGTTGATTGGTTGACATGATTTTGTATTAAAACTATTTAATCTTTTCTAGTTACGTCCATTTAAAAATTATTTTTTATAAGTTACGGTGAACGTAAGATATAAACTACATGAGAACTATGTGTTATTTCTTTAACGATAAATATAATTATTTTATCAGTGTTTGAAAACATAAATAAAACTAGTAATGCATTTTGGTTAGTCTGATTACGTTAGTCTATATACACTATATACACTACTCGATTTCAGACGTTTTGTCAAATATCTAGAGAAATACTTGACGAATTTTTCTGAAACTTTGGAAATATAAGGAACATGTTTGACCTCATATTTTTGAGTGAAAATTTAATTACGAAGGTAAATAGGTGACCAAAAATAAATTGAGTAAAAAGAGAATAATATTTGCGATCACCCTGTAAAATAAAATGCTCAAAATGGTCTGCAGCTGTAGCAAATGACTATATAGATCCTTACTACATTTTTCTTCATTTGTGTCACGTACAGGGTTTTACAAATTTGATAAAAACTGGTAGCCAACAAAAAGTTCTAATCGCCAGTAAAAAATATTTACTCCCTTCCCCCTTTTCCTGTCATTTATTTTCCAAAAGAACACAAGTTTTTTATGAATTAATTGAGAAAAAATAATAATAAGCATAGTTTAGAATTATTAGTTACATAATTTAGACAGAAAATATAAAATAAGTTTTATAATGATACTGAAGATTCTGAATTTTAATTAAGTTTTACAGATTTACATCCAATGGATTACTTATAATCACTTATATATAGAACACAAAAATCTTTTAAACTGACATAAAAACTAGAGCATTTTTTATCATTGTATCCAATTTTAGTTGACACAGAGGCTGGATTGACACTATTTATTGAAGTTTTCCCCCTCCTCCCCAACACACACATTCTAATCACGTAACATGCTAGTTGTCTAGAGCGGAGAAGAATCGCGTCTTCTATGCATGAGTTGGAAAATGCCTTTTAAACTTGGTTTTTCCATTAAAAGTACGAGAAAAGATGGAGATCATTATTTGCCGCGAACGAGTAGGGGTGGGGGAGAAAAAAAAATGTTCGTGCTCATTTCTTAGGTCAATTTTTCTACCAAGAAAGAGCCCGCCAAATTAAATAACCTGGTCACCAGGTAAAAAAACTTGGTCGTCATTGGCGACCTGGCGACCGCATTTGTCAAGGTTTGGTCATGTATATTCATGGAACTATAAAGAATTCTCTAAAAAATTAAGGAAATTTCCGCATGCTTTTTTGTTGTTGTTGTGTATAGCATGCAAGGTTTTTCAATCAAATTTATCTTCACTTTCAGGAAACTTGATTAAGTACATGGTTGCTATTCATTTCAGCTGGCAGCGGGGTATGCGATGATGTTACGGACAAATATCCCATTAATGCGCCAGCTGACTGGCAGTTTCGTTATCTACACCATCTAATCTATCCTATATATCAAAATCATTCATGCTAAAATTGGTTGCAAAAATGTGACGTTGAATCCCGGACTAAACGTAACAACTTTGTGAATGAAAATACGTGCTTTCTTTTAAATATGACGTCATTTTCTATTTAAATAAAAAAAAAATCCTTTTTAATTGTAATAAGAAAATAGTATCAATAAGGGTATGATAAGCATTGTTATATTCCATTTTTTCTGTAACAATGAAATTAGCCCGGTTGTCATCATTTTGAAGAAATTTAATTAAAAACTTTTAAAATCGAAAATCAAATATAAAAAGTGAAATATTTTGAAAAACAGTAAGTACTGGCTCATCTACAAATGAACAGTTAACAGTTAAAAACATAATTATTGATAACGTTCAGTAGAAAGCCCAGGGCAGATGACGAAAAAAATCGCCTTTTTTTTTATTATATAGATACTGACAACAATGAACCTTCCACATTGAAATCACCAAAACATGATGACATGCTGACAGAGCCTAGGTTTAGTCTAAGAAAAAAATCTTATCGACATTTGCGACTTTTTGCTACGATTTAAATAAATGTTGATTTCTTTCATTTTCTAAGTGTTAATTTTCAATTTCTTTTTCCACAGATCAATGGACAAGATGTATCCCAAGCTTCCCACGAACGTGTAGTGGCTATCATTCGACAGTCTGGTGACCTTGTCTCCATGACTGTGGTCACTGTTGTCCAACAGTCTGCAGCTACCTTGCCGTCTACAGAAAAGCCGCAACTAATCAACAGGCAATGTGCAACATTACCTAGAAAGCTATCTACCAAAAAAGGTACACTAAAAATAACATATTTGGAATTACACCTATAAACATTTCTCCTCTTTTTTTTTCTTTTTTTGAACGTGAAGAAAGTTTCGAACAGAGCTCAAATTTCGCATGTGACGAATCCCCAATCCACTACCCGTATCAAACAGAAAGCACTTTAATCTGTGCCCGACATGCTGAAAACCAACACGGATCTAAAAGAAAATTACCATATTAGTCTTTGAGTAAAAACAATATTCACACCACAAAATAAATTAAGAAAATTCAGATAGTAAAAGAAGTATATAATTGTGTTTTATGTTAAAAATTTGTCTTGTTTCGATGTTCATGTTAAGTCGTTGTCGTCTAATGACGCGATTAACATTTAAAATTTAAAAGCTGACTTTGTTCGATAAGCTCTCAAGCAGAGGTTCTCCGTTCGGTGCTACAGAATGCGGTGAACGTTTGTGTATCGATAGGATATAGTTAATATATAAATATACGAAAGCCATAAAGCGCAATACCCAGGGGGCCAGTCAGTGCTACAGAATGCGGTGAACGTTTGTGTATCGATATACTATAGTTAGTATATAAATATATGAAAGCCATAAAACGCAATACCCAGGGGGGGGGGGGGTCTTAAGAAAAAGGTCTCAAAGTTTACGTCACAGTTTATAATGGGATAGATTTCTTCCTTTGGTTAATGTATTCGTAGCTTGGCTCTTCTATTACCTTTTTTAAAAAGTAAACAAAACTTTTTATTCTGCTTATACCCTTATTTCCAAGATATCGTTTTATCGTCTGCTGCCATAGCAACATGATAAATTAAATTTCATTTTAAAAAATGCACAGTAGTAGAAAAATATTTTTCTACAGATAACACAGATAATTTGGTTGTACTGATTTTTATTATTAATTTTGGTTTTAGAATGAAATTCATGAACTCCCATGTGTAGAACGGGTTAAACAGCTACTTATAATATAAAAACCGAGCGAAACCTGTTACATGGATTTTGACAACAATGTAATCAAGGTGTTAATGCTTTTTCTCGTTTGTCTACTGTTTACATGTTGACAATAATTACTTCTTGGTTTCAGCTCCATTACCTCCCAAAAGAGATCCTAAGACGACGTTATCTGTAGGAAGAGCGCGGGCTCGATCTATGGTTGCAGGTCTTGCAGAAATTGGTAAGAATTATCTTTTAACTGAACTGTTACTCTTTACACTAGTTTAAAAATGACTAATCTCTTAATTTTAGAAGAAAAAAAATCTGTATTAATTTTCTACTGAGTGTTACAAAATATATATCCTTTTCTAATCATTTGTAGAATAAAAGTAATTCGGATTAAGCTGCGCATATAGTTCAGAAATTTTATTTATTAAACATTTGATTATGAGCCTTGTGACTATTTTTATAATTAAGATCCTACGCTAGTCACCCGAAGAAACGCACAAGCTAATGTTAAGTCTACGGGAAGGTTCTTGGCAGATTTCTCGCTCACATTTTAATATTTTTAAATTATTCTTTTTGCATAGGGTATCTGAGGTAGATCGCTAACGTTGTTAGTTTTTACTTTTATGATTTTGGTTACAGTTTTTTTATAAGCGGACATTTTCAATTTTGGAACCGGTTGGAACCGGTTCTGAAAGTGAAAGTACCCTTATATAAGAAAACTGGAACCAAAATCGAAAAAGTAAAAACTAATAACGTTAGAGATCGACCTCAGCTATCCTATGCAAAAAAACATCATTTAAAAATATTAAAATGCGAGCGAGAAATCTGCCAAGAGCCTTCCCATAGACTTAACATTAGCTTGTGCGTTTTTTTCGCATGACTGGTGTAGGCTCTTAACTGTAACACAATTTACAAAAAAATTCTTTGTGGTAGATTTCTTTTAAAAATAGCATACTATTAATGTGTGTCTTAAATTATTTTTCAAATAGCGATATGATTAGTATTTTTTTTATGTACACTGGGGCGTATATGTCGCTACTCGTAGTCAAACGGTCAAATGAAACCAAATGAGTACTACGTAGAAACAACACCCATTTTATCAAGTTAATTTTCTGGTTCAAAATATGTTTACTTGACTTGATAAAATCAAAAAGGCTGGCAGCTATGCTACAGGACAAAGCCATTAAATAATAAGCCCAGTCAGATAGTGTTAAATTTGTTAGCGACACACTAGCGCCAAACCTCTGCTGCGGAAGGAGGACAAAACAGAAGTGGGTCGCAGAGAAACGATACGATTTATTTTTATCGATGTTTTGTTTTTGCACTTCCTTTAAAAGCTTGCTAATTATTGGGATCTTTTACATTAAAGCTAAAACTATAACGAAAAAAAAAAAGTTGGAAATTTACTGGATTAATATTTCTATATAAATATAGTGGTGGCGAAGAAGTTGATTTATTTATTAAAAGTTAAATAAAAAGTGATGGAAATTTACATCACTATGCAATTAACCCTTTCCGGCACAGACAAATTATGTTCGTAAAATGTGAAATTACTGACTGACACCGGAATTTACAACGACTTTCTTAGAAAATATGAACTCCTTATTTTAAGCTTTAATTTTAGAAGCAAAATTTTATTAAAATATTCTTGGTGCCGAATGCAGCACTCCCAACCGCTAGATGGCGCTATTTTCAACTTGCGAAAAGTTTCCCATTTATCTGACTGGGCTTATTATTTAATGGCTTTGCTACAGGAGGATTCAAAAATCTGGCTCAATTTAACATGGCTACATCAAACATGGAGCTATGAATCAAAACGGAGAGGCATACAGTGTAGTGTCTACTGGTTGCGAGTGAAGCAACTGAGGTTGTAATCACAAAATGGCAGCTGTTATTTGTTTATATTTAAATTAGGTCCTTTGAATCAGGTCAGGGACAACTTCCAGCAGAAAAAAACAAATAGAAATTTTTGACTCATTTATGACAAAAATTCTATGGCGTTTAAATAAGGCGAAAATTTCTATTCAACTTTACTGGTGGACATTTCTCCCGGTGGTAATCAATTTTACTGACATTGATAGGGTAGATGTTTATGTAGTCACAATCTGGCAGAACCACACGGCCGGACTGTTCCATTAACCCCTTTGCGACGAGCGTCCTTTACAGAATTTTTATTCTTTTACCACCGGTTTTTCAAAACAGAAATTTGCGCCTAATTGAATCGCAGAAATGCTAGGATTAAATAAAGCAAAGCTTACAATAAAAATTAACTGGTGGGAATAATGAAGGATTCGGAGCATCTTATGCGTCACGTATACGTGTCGCTCGTCCCCAAGGGGTTAAAAACGAATAGATATTTTTGTCTTAATTATGACAGAAACTGTGCATGAATAAGGCATTTAACCCTTTAAGGCAAAACCCTCTACTGACTGTACTTTTAAGCACCATCAGAGAAAACTTTTTATAAAATTTCTTTAATCTGTCTAATAATGATAATAAGGTTTTGATTTTATACAAAATACTTTTCTGGATCACATTTAGAAAGCACAGCAAAACAGTGAAAGCTAAATATTTTATAAAGTGGTATTTTTCTCAACCTTTTATATAAGTGTAGCTCTTCTCTTTTTAAAAATTGTTATATGAAAATTTTGCAACTATAAAAACCTTACTATTTAATGATAGGATCACAAGACATTTATTTACATTGTTCCGATAAAGAATTGTGATATTTCCTTAACAGCATTTTCTGTTAATTAATCTAATTATTCTTGTAAATATTTCACAAAAAGAGTTATTACTACCGCATTATTAAATCAGTTTTAATGAAAAACCTCATCTAAATTTCATATTATTATAATATAAATTGTCTAATATACCTTCAAACATCAAGGAAGATAATTATTGTGATTGAACAATTTGTTGATGCATAATTCGGTAGATGAAGGGTTAAAAAATAAGGAAGACATTTCTATTAAAATTTACTGCTAAAGTTTGTCCCTGCAGTAATCAGGCTCTGCGGAACCGGTTACAGTTAAAGCTTCACCATTTTGAGACTATGCCATTTCTTCTTTATTTACGGTTCCGTGGCTACATGCGTTCAACAAAAAATACATTGATCATTGAAAGAGGATATTCTAAAGTACTAACGACGGGTGCACTTCTAAATCTCTCTTGCTGCACAACAACTTCAATTGTGAGTGAAATAGTCTCTAGGTAGCAGTAGATTTTTTGCAGCCATGAGATTTTTGATTCGGCAATAAAATCTGTACTTGTGGGGAGTTCGTGAAAGAATGTACTGATGTACATCATATATACTGGACAACACCGATCCACCGTTCCTCCTACCCCAATCAACCCCATTCTATAAATAATGCTGGGGCTCCTTTAACACAGGCTGCCTTATCAAGCATCTTGTTGCCCACTTACTGTTTGTTGCTCATTGCTGTCTATGCGGCGAGAAGCGTTTAAATAATTATCGAGTTATAAAATCATTAAAAATGGGCGTTTATTCGACAGAAAATTGTTCTAACTTGTCAAGGAATGAATTAAAAATATTTAGATTCCATATAAATGAAGCAAGTTGGAATAAATTTTCTGTAAATGCTTAGAAGAATAGATTGGGATTGAAGAATTTCGCTAAATACCGCTCCAACTTGGTCACTTATTTACAACAAACCGGCCGGCGTTTTGAATTAGATATATATTTGTACCAGACATTCTCATGGGGGTATAGTTGCAAAGGCTAGAAAAAACCCGGTTTAAACCTGGGAATAAACCGGGTTTTTTCGGAATAAACCAAGTCTTTTGGGAATAAACCGGGTCTATTGGAAATAAACCCGATCTTTGCAACTCTACATGGGTGAAAAAGTCTAATTGCAAAAGAGAGGAAAACAAATTCCCCCCCCCCCATGTCTAGAAAGTCCCTCTTTATTTATTTATTTATTTTATTTTATTTTATTTTGGAGAAGGGACTGGATCTTGATTTAGATGGTTGAATTCATTAACTGTTGGTAAAAAGTAACGAATAGGGGAATTTTTTTTATCGAAATTTAAAGATTTTACACTTTGTGTTCTGCAGGGGGGGAGGAGGGTCGTAATTTTGACGGTTCATTATTTATTTACTGTTACAACAGAATTACAAATACGGCAGAAAAAAATTAAAAATTAAAGAGTTTTGTTTAACAATTTTAAACTTTGAATGCTCAGTTCGGGGAGAGGGAGAGCGAAATCAGTAATCTCGGAAGGTGAGAATTTAAACAATTCATTATTTATTGTTTCAATAAAGTAATAAATGAGCAGGAAAAAAATAAGTTTTACAAATTTTAAATTTTATGTGCTGAGGGATGAATTTTTTGGTCTGTAAGAGAAGGGAGAGGGTGGGATTAAGTTTACATTAAAAGAAAACGGAAATCAGTCGAAATGCAGACGGTTAGCATTTTTCCATATTAAATTATTATTTTTTTAACAAGGTGTTATTTTGCATGCGATTAAATCGTAAAAATTTGATATTTAACTTACGAAATTTATGCCATAGAATGTTACTACTAAGGTTATCATTTTAAGATTTCTTTATTAATTACGCATCATATCATAACTACTCGAGTAATAAGAATCCAATGTATGTGAATAGATATACTCACATTAAATCAAATTTTCTATTCGTACAATTTATATTGTCATTCTTAATTCTTCATGCAAAACGTATCAATAAATATGAATAGATGAAAATGAATTTTTAATTTTAACATGGTTTTAAACAATACTAACTGTGCAAAATTTAATTTTCATTAGTAAATATCTTTTACCTCCTCAACACGGCCAAAGTTAGAAAAAATGGCCATTTTTTACTAAAAATAATAAAAATTAAGGAAAAGGACTGCGTTTAAATTTGCCTTGCTTTTGTTTTCTAATACCGTGCAAGTAGTCTACTAGTCTATCGTTTTCTATGCTAATAAAATAAAGTTTCGCTCTGTGTCTTTGTTTGTTTGTATGCGATGGCTAGGAAAATCTGGCGCACCTAGAAGTCCGAAAATTTAAATTTAGGTAATCTGATTTTCTGCGATATATAAAATGGCGCATCGGCTCTCTAAAATAACCAAACAAAAAACAAACACACCTAAGGGCATCGTCGTTCTATAGGGTTCAGGCAGAAACCCTTATTTTAAAAAATATATATCTTAACACTTTCGAAACCGTTTTTTTTTTTTTTTACCGCAAGTCAATTTCGCTTTTTTTAACGATTTGTCCTATCTTTAAAAATTCAAATCTGCGTTTATAAACAAGATACGAAAAACTAAAATTACTGCACCTAATTCAAGTTTCCTTGCTTTTTAAAATCTGGTATTCGTTCGAAAAAAAATTATTTTAATCCTCCGAAAAAAAATCGTTTCCAAAACTCACTCACCCGATTTTCGTTTTTTGGCCCAGGTTTAAAAATCGGCATTGACTCGGGAAATGCGAATACGGACAAACAGAAGATACCAGATCATAGACACGTTCATTTTCTTTAAAACACACCGTTGGATTTTAAAAAATATCTACATTAACTCTTTCGAAACAGGTCGTTTACGTAACCCACTATCGCGATTTCCTCTATTTTGGCAATGTTTACCAGTTGTTAAATTTCATTTCTACTAGGAAATCTGGTTGGGTCGAGTGTTCTTGAAAAGGCCTCTTCCAGAACAGATTGAGCCCCTGGCGGTGGAAGGTGGAACTACAGGAGTATCTCTGTTTCTATGTGCCCGATTACGGCTGGGTTTAGCTCATTCGACTTGATATCTATAGTCTTAAATATTTTAGTTTCACTTTCTACCGCCAGGGTGCGCTTTCCGATCTTGGGTTCTATGGGTCCAATTACGACGGGGTTTGCCTCATTCGACTTGATTTCGATAGCTATCAGATTTCAGTCGTGTTCGTATAGAACAGATTGTTATTATCACGGGCCCGGGCAACTCCGGACGGGTTAGCTAGTTAACTATAAAAAATTAAACAGTACATTAATAACTTTTACCTCCTCAAGACGGCCAAAGTTACGAAAAACTGCCTCAAACATCCATTTTTTTACTAAAATTAATAAAAATTGGGAAAAGGGTCAATTGTTTTCTAAAAACGGCCAATTGGTCTATCATTCCATCATAATTAACTGTAAAAAATATAACCGGATCGGTTAATAGTCTAAGTTTTAATAATTTTAGTATAAAATGGCTATTTTTGGCATTTTTTTCGAAATTTTAGCCGTTTTGTTGAGGGAAGAGTTATTAACCGATCTGGGTATTTTTTTACAAATAATTATGATGGAATAGAAGACCATTTGGCCGTTTTTAGAAAACAACTGTCCTTTTTCCAAATTTGTATTAATTTTAGTAAAAAATTGCTGTTTTTAGGCAGTTTTTCGAAATTTTGGCCGTCTTGAGGAGGGAAAAGTTATTAACTGATTTGATCAAATTATTTTTTACAGTTAATTATGATGTACTGGTTGACCATTTTCCCGCTATTAAAAAACGATTGTACTTTTTAATAATTGTTATTATTTTTAGAAAAAAAAGGCCGTTTTACGAAACTTTGGCCATCTTGAAAAGGCAAAAGATATTAACCAATGGAAATGAAAATTTTCACACTTACAATTGACGAGATACTGCAACTTTCCCGCACTATTAGAATTCCATAATCCAAAATTCAATTATTTCGGTCCCGCCTATTATATGATGCATTAGGATCGGCAACGCTGGACGGGATGACGTAGTTGTGGATCGACCTACTTTTCAGTTGTGTACCTACTTTCGTGCTGTTATACAACATTAGTTTTGTAAAGTCTATGTGGGAAATTTTACTTATGTTTATGAGTTTTTAAAATGGTGCATGGTTTTTAAAGTATTGCATCTTTTGTAAGGGTTATTACATAGCTGTCAACTTTTACGCTTTTTTGCTGCCACTAAAAATTAATAGAATATTTTAGCTTATTGAATCACATGATTTCGGCGGTTTGATAAGGTAAAATTTACTATAAAATTTTAGTAGTAGAAAAAAAGCGTAAAAGTTAGCAGCTATGGTTATTAGTAAACAGTTCCTAACATTTCAAACAAACAATCTCGGATTTGTTTTTATTGCTTATTTAGAAGTTTTAAAATTTTATTACATTTTTTATTAATAAAAAGCGAAAGCGAAAGAAGGAAAATAACTGAATACATTTGTTAGATATTGAATAATGTTTATATTTAGATCCGCCAGATGGCTGTACCAGCGAGAGAAAAGATGCAACAGAATAAAGTTATGTCGCCTGATAAGAAACTTGTGTATTTTTTTTATCTCTGAATATGCATAAGCTAAAAACTTATAAAAGATATCTAAACAATGATATTTAACTTATTTAACAATATTGTGCATGTATGATTAGTCGTAATTTTTTTTAATTGTGTGGGAGGAAATACTTTAAAATTTTAAAATATCTGTAACATTTCTGCATCATATTCAGATTCAGAGATTAAAATTTAACTATTAAGAATTATTTTGTTTGTAGCAGTGATAAAAGTTGAATGTGCGTTTGATTTTTGTAAGATAAAAACAAAATTTATAACTAGAAAAGTTTGCTTTTTATGCTTCAAATACTCAAATATTTAGTTTTCTTTCGATGGCATTTTTCTTTTGATCATAAAATGCATATTATTTACATTTCAAATACATATCAACCTCATATTAGGCCAAATTGCTTCAATTATGTTTCAGAATTTGACTTGTTTTAAATCAGTTTAATATACAGTTCATATTTTACTTTGAAGTAACATACAACTTATTTCTTAAAATTCTAGCTTCTTAAAATAGCAAACAACATACTTTTTAAAACTTAGATCAATAGTAAACAACTACAAAAATTGTAGGAGTGATTGGATGTAATCTGCCCAACCCAACACTGGTGTTGGTAGGCCAATCTGACGTGACGTCAAGTCTCAGCTCTTAGGCATTAATTATAAGAGGGTTTTGTACCAGTGTGAGGCATTCCAACATTTTGTTGACCGGTAACCAGTGTTGCCAGTGGGCTACATTTTTTAAATTCAGATTGCTTGATTTGCCACCACTTTTTTCAAGTAGAAATATTTCGCTTATTTAATGACAGATTAAATAATTCGAAAGTAAGGGGATTTATGCTATCTTTTAAAAGTGGTGTCAATCAAGAAATCTATATTTTAAAAAAGTAGCCGACTGGCAACACTGTCGATAAGGAATATACCTGTCAGCAATTTAGCAGTTTTTTTTTTATTTAAAACATTTACCATACATTTTTACTAATAATATTTGTTTCATTTAATCACAAAATGGCTGTTACTAAATAAGGTGTAAATGCCTGTCGGAAAATTCTGGCAGATGTTTTGAATAAAAATCACATTAAATTAGCAACACTGCCGGTCAGTGATGTGTTAAGTCAAACAATACACATGTGCTCCTCCCAGTAGCGGAAAAAGAAAAGTCTCATTTAAGATATTCTCCGCCTACAAGATGGTAAAAATAATCTTTAAAATATATAACAAATCTATGATAAATATTGTTCATCTTGCTGTGCACAATCAACTATTTTTTTTTTGCAATAGTTTACATATACTCTGTACTGTATAACTAAAATTTAGGTATAATTAATGTAATTTTAAAGAATTTAGATCTCACATATTATCTTTAATATTCTTATGCTTCATTAATTATTTTTCTTTTCATAAAACTTCTAAACAGAAGTTTTAGACCACACACTGAATGAATACGATTCGGAAGGCAGATCCACGAAGAGCAGTTCTATAGAAAGCATTCCAAACAAGCCGAGCAGCAGCGCCACGCCGGAGAGCACAGCAACTACCACACCCACTACAGCTACAACCACGCCCACTTCCACTCTTCAGACCACAGCCAAATCTCGCACCCATTCGGCCAGCGTCACAGAGATGGAAGACTTTTTTGCCCGACATTTGTCCTCTGCCACAGGTCATCACGTCATAGTGAGGAACAAGTACGCCACTATTGCCAGGATACACAAAATGAAACATTCCAAAAGGTCGAAACATCACAGAAAAGAGGATGCGGATTACAGGTGATGTGTCTTTTGTTATATTAGTAAGAAATAGATTACTAATTTTAAGAATTCACAAAACACCTTGTACAAGAGTACGGCATACAAGCAGTAAAGTTTATAGGCGAGAGGTAGGCTGCCTTTATAGTGAGAAGCGATATATGGGTGATAATATTTGATTGATCTAGAGATCTTGGAGATAAATTCGGAGATCTTTCTATTATCTTGAATTTGGTGGATGCGCCATTATCCATAAGCTATACTTATACGCTGTAGAGAAGCTTGTTTATTTGTCCAAAATTCGCCTAAGCGAACTCATCCAGGCGAATATATCCAAGATCCGTCATGTGGATTACCATAGCTTGGTCAACAATTTCCAATCTGAGCATGGATGCCCACTATAGACTGTGGCTTATGGGGGAATATTTTTATAAATTATATTTTTTATAATACGAATGAATACATAGAATAAAATCTGCTTTTAACTCCATATAATGAATAGAGAATACAACTATAGTTTTGAGAGGAATTAATTATTATCGGCTCTTTTCATCAGTCTATTAGAAGCAGAGAGTAGTTAACCCGACAAAGATGGGGTGCCCCTATATGAGAGGGGCGACATACGCACAGGACGCATGTTCAGATTGTGCACGACAGAAGTTTTTGTCCAAACTATGGCAAACCAATATTTCAGAGCTTGGCAGTATTCACCTTCGATTAAACGATTGATGCAACTTAACAAACATTAGCTTGGCGACAACGGCATGATCGCATAGATGCTTGGAAATTCGTTTCTGTCCCAAATCGTCTCCAGTAATCAAATTTTATTGCCCGTATGTCGCCTTTCTGATATAGGGTCCCCTAGACAACAGGAAAACAAGTTCTACCTGAGTTTCTAAACTTAGACGAAAAGGCGCTAAATTCCTTAATCATCTCAACTTCCTAGTAAAATCTAAGAGACAGAATGTTATTCCTCAATTTATTCAGCTAAAATGTTCGGTAGGTAATAGTTTCAGAACTTCCGAAGCGATTCGTTGTTCACATTTATTAATCTTACAAGCTATAATTCAGCATATTACGCAAAAACTTTCTAAAATTGAAAATGAACTCTGTGATTTACAACTTTTTCTCAGCAAAAACTATGCTTCTTTTGCTAGATTTGAAAGAAAAACTATATTTTGAAATTCAGGGATCCTCATCTTCGTACTCTAGATAAAAAGTTCTTTGTTCTGTCTAAACCTCATCATACTTCGATTAATCGCACCTTTCCCCATGGCAATTTGATTGCTAACTTTTCATCACTCACCTTAACTAGCAATCAGAAGTCTATTTTGGAACTGGGTCTTAATTTTCTCAGTCTTGCCACCCCTCTCCACCCCGTACTCCTCCCCTTCTGATACCAAAATTAATTTCGCCTATTGAGAGTTACTTTAGATCCAACAAAATCTCAAAAGGAATCTCTTCATTATATCTTTGCTATTACCATTGATTGCTACCAGCAAAATTCATGCCAAGCGAAACTTTACTTCTATGCAGAGTGCTTTAAGTAATTCAAAATTAGCAGGACTTTTTTTCCATTGTCGGATTAACTAATTTGTGTTACTAATCACCTGATGAAGAGAAACGACAACAATTAATTGCTCTCGAAACTACAGTTGTAGTATCTACTTATTATGTAGAATAAAAAGAAGATTTCATTCAACATATTTCTCAGCTCCAACTACTAATATAATTTCTGATTACTCAATACCTTTATATTTCGAGAAAAGAAACAATAATAATAAAAATAACCTAAAATAAACCTAATACCTTTGAATAAAACGCAACTGTACCGCTCAACAATTAATTATATTGCTTACAAAATGTTATGTCTTGTGCATATTGATTCAAAGTTTAAAACCCTTAAGTATTCATTTGAATAAGTACTCTAACAATCATCAAATATTATGGTCACGGAGAATTTTGATAACACCAAATTTCACTTAATAGTTAAAAACTATTTTCATAGAGCAGTTTTAAACGAATAATAAAGTTATATTTTACATTATCTTCTTTGAATTAATCACGAAAACATATGTCCAATAAATGAATGGAATGAGTTTTTCGACACTTTTTTCGCTTGTTTCAAGTTTCAAGTTTAAAGATCAAAGCAGCAAAATATTATCGACCGAATTTCGGTCGTTTATATCGTTAACATTTCTAAAACCTATACTAAACAAAACGTTCTATTACATTTCGTTTAGGAGACATCTCAGTCCTGGACATCGGAAGAAAACGCTTTTTTCGCTCGACAAACCCTCTCTAGACCGTTAGGTACTGGCCGCTTTTGGAGCAATTCTGGCGGTTTGGCCTGTTAATTTCCAATCATTTGGTCACCGCCGATTTCTTATGCAGTACTTTGTGAAGTTATATGATATTTTGCCGATTACCTCGACAGGAGAAAATATGTTGTGCTTTTTTCAATTTGTTTACTTAGACATCATCGTTCGCCTTATTAAATGGTAAAGATTTGCAAAAGTATTCTGGAGGCTCGTGGCTGGCTTTATTTGGGGCACTAAATGCATGGCTGCTAAATTTATTCTTTTCTTACCACTATTATTAAAAAGGAATACTTTATTTTATTTACTGTCAGAAAGTTGTGCCATTAAACAACAACAAAAAAAAAAGATTTCTTGTAAAAAATAATGGTATGAAAATAATATGTGTTTCAGGCATGCATCTAGTGCCCCCCAAAAAGACAGCCTGAGCCGCCACTGACTGGAAGTGTTGGAAAGTGTTACAAAATCTATGTTTCATGCATGATTTTTCGTTCTTATTTTAATTTTACTTAACAAAATTGAAGATCAACTAATTGAAAACAAACACAATTTGCTTTTTACACTCACAAAAAACAAACAATAGGATTTAGTATCAAGTATCAAGAAAATTTTATGCTTTATACAACAAAATTTTAAATATAATTTGTTTTTATTGAAAAATGTAGACATAAATGTAACCTTGTATGACGAAAACCTGACCCGGACATTTTTCGTCCAGTTGGAAAATTACAACTCATATGATTTCTTTAACAATTTGAATAACTGTGTTAAATTTAATCTAGTGTAATCGCGTATCTAGCGTTTATTGGAGTTCTAAATTACTTGCGATTTATTCTGTTGAGCTGATTCAGATATCAGAACAGATGCTATGATCAATAAGGTTAACTGGATGAATTAAGTCCTCCAGATTCGACCGCGATGGCTCAGTTGTTAGAGCACTGGCAGCTTCAGCCAAGAGATCCCAGGTTCGAATCCTCGGCCCGGACATTTTTCTTCCATTTGGAAAAATACAACTCATATGATTTCTTTACCAATTTGAATAATTGTGTTAAACTTTATCTAGCATAGAACACATGTTTCCTAACCTAGTCATGTTCTACGTGCTTAAAGCACAACCTTCATGGACTTCTTTCAGACTTTTCTAAAACACTTCTTATCTTTTTCCCCCTCCAGGATGCCCAAGAACTACAGCAGCAATCCGGAACTGACTGTACCAGATGAGCCCGAATTCGACCTGACTACTCTTCCGAGAAAAAGTCGTAGTCTTAATGATGTGCACACCCGGTACAGGCACAGCTGGTGGGCCGGGAAAGGATCTGGAGGCAGAGAACACAGACACAAACGAAAAGGAGACACTTTGCACAGACAGCATTCAATACCTGAAGCGCATCGACATGGGTAAGCTGTGATTACACACTAAAGGTTGACTACGAAATACTGTTACAAATATTGAGGCATTTTATTTTACACATATAAAATTGAAAATGATAAATACACCAATATGTTGAACATCAGAAATAAAAGTTCACCTTAAAATTATTTTATTTGAATCAACCGACATCTTTATCGATTTTCAATTATAATCTGTTTTTCCATTATCCAACTGCGGCACTAATCATTTTAAAAGTTAATCTACTCCCATTTACGCAATATGGAAGCTTTCAGAGACTCCAGACTTCTATGTTGTTTTTTGTATTTAGCCTCTAAAATGTCCCAAATGCAATAGTCTGAAGAATTTAGATTTGGTGAAGAAAGTGGCTAATCTTCTTGCATGAAAAACTTCTGGCAATTGTCAAAGGGCCTGTGTTGCCTTGGCTTGGTGCGAAGGTGCAAAATCTTGCTGAAATATCCAATTCTTTTTAGGATACTGCCTTTCAATATGTGACAGTAAATGTGTAGCCAATATGTTCTGTTTCTAATACTCCGCATTGATTCTTATCCCGTTATCGATAAATTTCAAAGACAATTTTCTACTCTTTGACACTGCAGCCCAAACTATAATAGAATTCTTGTTCTGAAAGAGTTTATCAGTTCGATGATTTTCAGGTATATCCTTGAAGGTTGCTGAATATACGACATAATTTTTTAGCATTATAACATTGTTCAGTGCAAAATAGCTTCTCATCAGAAGATATT
The DNA here is from genome assembly GCA_963931845.1 of Maratus michaelseni. Lineage (NCBI taxonomy): Eukaryota > Metazoa > Arthropoda > Arachnida > Araneae > Salticidae > Maratus > Maratus michaelseni. Next base: position 60,645,358 of record OZ007594.1, read on the forward strand.
ATGTCAAAACATTTACTACCATGCCGCTTCAGCAATTTCTTGCATCTTTGTAAACTTTTTGTTAGTTGTGCCGCAGTCAAACTTTGAACTTTTCTCTTGAGATAAGAACGAAAACCCAGGTTTTCGTTTATGATAACTTGCATAGTTCTACGACTCGCATTCTCTTCTGCAGACATTTTATTTGTGGAACGTTGTGGATTTCTTCGTATCTTTTCACGAATTCTTTTCGTGTACTTTTTATACTAATTGAGCATGGATGACCAAACCTAGGTAGATCTTTACATTTATTAGTTTCCAATAATCGATTTATAGGTCTATATATAAATGTAGAGAAGCAACACATTTAAATTTACTTAAAGATTTTACCTGCAGAAAATCTACGATCAAAGAGCTATTTAACCATTATCCTTTTAGATTCCACCTTTGAAATATTTTTTAATATTTGCTTTATACAAAAATCCTCTGCACTAATAGAAAATTGCAAATCGCAGAAATAGAAATATAAATTGTTTTACCAAACAATTAAAATTAATGCTTATTTTTTGGCGTGTAACATTATTTTTGTAGCCCTTTTGTATGTAGAGCAGTGAATCAAAATATTTTATAACTGATTGAATGATACGTAAAGTAAGAAAGTAGTTAAATGTACTGTGACTCAAGGATTACACTGGTTTACGCGGTTTATATACTTTCGCCAAAAGGTGTATTTTTTCATAGATTCTAGTGCACTGAGTACGGGAAAATTATTGAAAAAAATCTGTCACGTCTAGTTTAAAAAATATTTATTAAATGCTTAAAAAAATAATAACATGAAATATAAAAAAAAAAAATTAGAAATGATTGATTTTACTCCTTTTTTATAATTTTCTTGATCTGTTTCTCTTAAAATACACCAGCAGTAGTCCCCTAGCATACTTTCGTCCCAAAAACTTTTGTGTCTGTCTTCAAAAATTTTAAGGTTTTGGTGAAAACGCTCGCCCTGCTCGTCACTCACGACACCCAAGTTTTCAGGGAAAAAATCTAAGTGTGAATGGAGAAAATGTATCATCAGAGACATGTTCACACCCATTGCATGATAGTTTTTTAATAAAATAACAATATTTTTTTTTTCATCTTTACGATTTCCTAATAATCCATGGACGACCGTTGTAGAAAAATACCAAGCATTTTTTCATTAGTAGATAAAAGTTTTTCAAAGTTCTTATCTTGCATCAGTTTACGTATCTGTAGACCAACAAAAATTCCCTCTTTTAATTTGGAGTCTGAAATACTTGGAAAATTTTTGTGTAAATATTTAAAAGCAGCACTGTTGTTATACATTGTTGGCTTTGATGAAATTTTCTATTAGGCCCAATTTAATGTGTAATGGTTGCAAAATTATATTTTGCGGTTTCACTAATTTCACATTCATTTTTCCTAGAGTAAATTCGTTTCGTACAGGCCAATATTTTTTGATGTAATGGTGGTCTTTTGCTCGACAGGCACAAAAAACATGAATATTTGGTATACCCGCCCTGTAAGCCCAGTAACATACTAACTACTTTTAAATCGCCAAATATTTTCCAGTTGTGCTGTTCATATTCTATCATTTTCATTAAAAGATACATGGTTTGATAGGTTTCTTTACTGTTTAAGGCATGTCCAATTGGTAAAGATGGTTTTAAATTACTGTTATGAAGTAATGCAGCTTTCAAGCTATATTTAGATGAATCGATAAATAAACGTCATTCATTTGATCATTATTTTGAATCATCGCTTTAAAAAGTCCGGAAATATCATGGCAAAAACAAATATTATCCCTTTTGGTGAAATAACTGCTGAAAATTTGACTTTGATTTCGGTAATAAGTTACTTTGGTACTTGGTGTCAATAAGTTCCACTGTTGTAGACGAGAGGCAAGAATCTCTGCCTTAGATCTAGATAGTTGCAAGTTTCGCACAAGGTCGTCCAACTCAATTTGGTTTATTAAATGTGGCGTTTTATCATCTTCGAATACGAACTCGTCATCATTTTCAACTTCCATAAACAGATAGCAACTCTCTTGACAACTCGCACTTGATATACCTGAATATACGGGATGTGGCAGAGTTTCCGAATGTGATATCGTTTTTGAGATTGATGGAATGTTAGGATATTGAATTTAATGTTTATTGTTTGAATTAAAGCCTGCAGTTTTTGTCAAACAGAAATAACAGTCATTTTCGTGATTTGAAGGTTCTCTCCACAGCATTGGTGATCTAAATTGAAGATATTTTTTTTCTCCAGAAGCTCAGCATATAAGAGTAAGCCTACATCTTTCACAAAAACATGTGGGACCCACTTTTTATCTTGATTACGCACTGAGAACCCAAAATAATGCAATTATGCTGTTTTAAGACACTCCGATATCGGTCTTCCTTTTTTTACGAATATAAATTGTCCAAAAATGTAACAAAAACGATCAGAATTTAATTTACACACTCTATTAGACATTTTATCAAAAACAAAACCACTTTAGTTCACAAAAACACCAGAAAACAGAAAATAGAATCCAAGTTGACAATGCGGATAGGTTGAATTTGACGCGATAGATGTATTATAGAATTAAAAATGTGAATATTGAAAAATGTAAAAAATTTTTTAATGTGACGTGATAGAATTTTTTCAAATACTACCTTTCATTAGTAAGAGGTAGTATGATAAGAAAATAGGTGTTTCATCAAAAGTAGATAAAAAATGTTTAAATTTGTAAACCAGTGTTATTTTTGTTTTTAATTAAAATTATAGCAGGTTCAATTTCAGTGTAAAACTTGCTCGTACAGAAAAGCTATAAGTATTTAATACTATAAAGCCCAGTTAGAAAATCAGAGTTTAAAATCTTTGTGTGAAGTTAATGTTCCATCTTTGGAGTTGGCCATTTCCAAAAGATACCAAAATACTTCTCTCGGTGACAAAAAAAAAATCATGAGCTAACATGATTACATTTACTATGGATTGCGTTATGATTATCTAACCACCCTAATATCAGAGTCATTCAATATGATGTCAATGTGACTCAACAGTGGTAAAAATGAGTCACAGTCAATATGGTGACCAAAAAGTGACTTCTTTATTTTGTCATATTATGACTTGCCAAGGCTAACGAAACAGATAAGATCCCGCACTGCGTTACACGTTCCTCTTTTTGGACCGCTTGAGTCACGTGATGATCTTTTCGTGACTCAGCTGCAGGAAAAGCATGAAAGCAGGTGTATGAAAACAGAATCATGTGACTCTAGTGGTCTGAAAGGAGCCTAACTCTAAACGTAGTGTGGCAGCCTGTCATTTTCATTAGCTTCGATGACTTGCAAATTACTGTGACTTCGGGATTTTTCTGTTAACTCAGAGTGGCCGATTGTTGAGTCATATGAAAATCGTCACAAAATGGAGCATATAGACATCCTAGTGACAACAGTGCGGACAATAAGAATTGTGTTTGGGTCATGATGCTTTCTCACTTTTGTCACATTTGATTCATGGTGTTATTAGAGCAAGTTGCACAGTCTACGTAACTCTTTACGATTTTATGAGTGACAGGTTTCTAACCAGCAACACTTAACTCTCGGTTAAATTATCTGTCAGCTATGCTTATTGTTTGTCAGAAATTGAAATAAGTTTTTTAATGAAAAGTGGTAAAAGATTTAAAATAAACATAGTTAAGGAAACATACTGAATAAAAAACAAAATAACTGAATAACTTAGAGAAAGCCTTCTGTAAAAGTTTTGAACAAATCTCAGAAATTAAAATTATGTGTATATATTTGCTATTTCAAAAATATGGGTTACAGTTTGGGGTCATAAACATATTTTACATATTTATACTTAATAAGTATTGAATTCATTTTTTCAAGAAAGAAGGATTTAAAGATTTTGAGAATGTATCGACATGCTCCCTTCTACTACCACCATCACACAAAATAAAAGATTTTGCCTATGTATTTAAAGGTATCTAAAGGTTTAGGGAAGACATTCAAAAAACTATATTTAACATACAGGGTGTTTTTTTTTTAACTGACGCTATTCAGAGCCGCCTGTAGCTCGTTCTAATAACTGGATTGATACAAAATTTTGTGAATGGACTAAGAAAGCCATGGGAAAAAAGATTCCAACAACAAAAAAATTAGTTCCAATCACCACCTATAGGGGGAAATGTGGCGCTGTGGTAATTTATGCAACTGAGAATTAGCATAAAATACGGGCAATAAATGCAAATGCAAATTTTTACTTACGCAAGCGACAGTAGCGCCAATAGTTTAAGTTATAAATGCATGCGAAAAACACCGAGAAACAATTTCAGCTCAGGTTGAAAATGAATCTCACGTTACCGCAGCGCGCGTTACTTGTGAAGTTCTATTATTGTAACTAGTGCAATGCACCGGCCGCTCTTCGTTTACTTAGAACACGCCATAAACTGCGCAAAGGACCTATATCCGTTAATGTATTGAAAGCAATGATTCTGAAATTCGAAGAAACAGGCTCGCTAGCAGTTCGGTCAGGCAGAGGACGTAAACCGGTGGCAGAAAAAGTGATAATGGATGTTTCAACTGCAATCAACAAAAGGGAAAGTGTAAATGATGAATAAAACATGGCATTTTATCCAAATTATTAATTTTGTCTGTTTCTGATGTTTTTTTTTCAATGTACATTTCCCCCTATCGGCGGTGATTGGAACTAATTTTTTTTTGTTGTTGGAATCTTTTTTCCCATGGTTTTCTTAGTCCATTCACAAAATTTTGTATCAATCCAGTTATTAGAACGAGCTACAGGCGGCTCTGAATAACGTCAGTTAAAAAAAAAAACACCCTGTATTTCACAATCTGTAAATTAACGCTATTCTAGAACTCTTTTAATCCAATTTTTTAATGTAATTACAGGTTTCAACGTCGAGAAGCAGAATGATGATGTAGTTACACATATAGAGATAAAAGAACGAGAAATTGATTTAATTTCTTTAAGTCGCCCTTAATGCATTCTTTTAATGACATTATAACAAAACTGTGCTTTCATTAACTACCTTCCTTTTTTTCCTTCCATTTTTAAATTTTTTTGCAGAATAAGCTACATCGCTATTATTTAAATGTTTTTACCACGGTGTGGATAAAATTAGAAATATTACAGAAATTCTACATTATTTTATCTTTTATAGAAAGTTTTTCGCCGTTTTATGATCCTTTCCTTGTTTATTTTATCTGTTCTTGTCTTTCCTTATCTTTTTTAATTTATACGAGGGGCAGTCGGAAAATAAGTTTCCCCTGGTGACTGTGGACAGAGGTGTGTATGAAAGACAAAAAATGTAATGAGACATTAAAGATAAAACATAACTTTATTTTTCCACATAAGTACCAAGTACATTGAGAAATTTGTCATACCGCTTTATAAACAGGCTTTATGTTGCAGTCAAGCACTGCAACAACGCCATCTGCTTGATCGCGGTCGACCTCTACCCAATGCTATCGGTGTCTTCCACGTTCGTGTTCACCTGCTGTGTCGTCTTTCGCCCATAGCTGTTCAACGCTTCGTCCATATGCAAAGCCCTGATTTTTTCCCGGAGGGCTTTTTGAAGCTTATAAAGCGATATGACAAATTTCTCAATGTACTTGGTACTTATGTGGAAAAATAAAGTTATGTTTTATCTTTAATGTCTCATTACATTTTTTGTCTTTCATACACACCTCTGTCCATAGTCGCCAAGGGAAACTTATTTTCCGACTGCCCCTCGTATTAACCTTTACACTTCGTTTGCACTTTAATTCCGTTTTCTATATGTTGACTTGCTAACATAAGTAACACGTTCTCACATTCGATGCATAATATTGACTTTGTTGATACTTATTTATTTACATTTTAATTTGAGGCTATCGAGGTAAATTTGGTTCACAACATGCATTCGTATTTATTTTATATTTTACGGTATTCTTTCAACATCATAGCTTCCAACTTTCCGAGTTTGTTTTAAGTTAAACAACCATATTTTATACCAGAAAATTTATTTGATAAGATATATTTTGTTTCTAAGTAGTATTTATTTGATTTACGTTATTAAATAAAATTTTTGGTACAATGTTTATTTTACTTCAAAGTAATCGGAAGGTTGGCATGAAAAATACTTCATCTATTTATGGATAATGTTTTTACGTTTGCATATGCTATTTCAGTAACATTTTAATACATAATTATTTTTCCTTCTTTCAGCGATAAGTCTCGAGAACGTTCAGGAACTCCCGAGTTGTCTGGACCCTCTATCATAAAGCAAAATGGATCGGATATTTACGCTGAAACTGTTCCCGTGGTTGTCAAGTCAAGTGAAAAGTCCTCCAGTGGACGGGCGAGTTGTCCTCCCCCATCTTATCCCCCACCGCCACCTCCGGTTGGCCAGGTGGTCAAGGTAGATGTGTCGAGAAGGGAATACGCTGATCTGACCACTGGAAGGCAACACAAGGCCCCAGCCATTATGTCCAGTTTCAGACCAACAGATAGTGCCAAGCTGTACGCTTCTCCCGATGCTTTCGTGACAGTGGGTTACAAGAAAGAACATGTACAGAAGTGTGAAGGAGGTGTGACTCTACCCAGGCACTTAATGAAAGGTTCAAGTTCTAGATCGCAATCTTTGCCGCCAAAAATGCCACCAGGATCGAACACAACTTCTGGATCAGTTCCAGGAGGTGTAAATAGTGCGGCATCTCTAGATGCGGACAACAGCAGTGGTGATTCTGCTAGCACGTACACGCCGTTTAAAAGTTCCCACCGATCCAAAGATCATGCTTCAGCGGAATCTGCCCATCAAGCGGATAGAAGAGGAACTTTAAGAAAGGTCAAGCAGCAAGGGGCTAAATTTCCTGCCTCCGTTTCAGAAACAGCGAGTCCCAAGCATTACCCGCCCTTAGCACAAGATCACGATTATGACACAAGTGAAGATGACGAAGTAACTTCTGGTATGGAACCAAAAAGTGATTTAGTCACCTTTAAAGCTGTCGATAATGAAACCCAAAAAGAAGAGCCCAGCGAAACAGCAAAAGAGAAACAAGTTGATTCATCTGCAGGCATGACCCTTCGAAAGAAGAAAACTAAATCTCAGTCTTCAGTTGAATCTACTAATATCACAAGTGAAAACGAAGAAATACCTAATGACGTGAAAGCTGAGAATAAACGAAACGTTTTAGAAAGATCCAAATCATCAGACAAAGGAGAAGTTACTCCATCTGAAGTTGTACAATCTGAAGAAACCGGAGAACGAATCCTCGTTCGAAATGACAAAATCGAGCAAAATGGGCAGGTAGCTGAATCTGAGAAGGTAGGAAATCCAGCAAAGAAAGTTGCTCCAGTGCCTCCACCGAAAAGAACTGATGAAAGCGCTAAATTAAAAGATGATGTTGTTGTTGATAAAGATTTAAGTGCCAAAGCAATAAAAGAAGCATTTGAAAAACAAATGCCTTCCAAAGATGAGAAGATAGAAATGGATTCTGGCTCAAAATCAATTAAAGAACCCATAGCATTCAAAGCAACTATAGTTTTAAAGCAAACAGAAGTTGTCACAAAAGAAAAAGATGCACCTTTCAGAATTAAAAATAAAGAGCTTGTTCATCAACATAGTGCTCACGAATTACTTCATATCAAGGCGAAGGATGAAATGAAAAACATGACAAAAGAAAGTCGAGATAAACTTGTAAAATCCCCATCACAAGTTTTTAAAGAGACTTCAGATCTAACACAAATAAACTGTATGCCGCAAAATGATTTGCGAGACAGGTGTAACATGAATTCATCACAAAAAGTTGCCCCAGCAGTCCCCAAAAAACCAAAAGTAGACGAATCAAAATCTTTGGAAGATTCTACAGATATTCCAAATGCAGTTAAAAACTTACAAATTGAAAACCTCGAAGATGAGCAAGGCAATACGTCACCGATAATCGATGCTGCGTCAAGATCAGTAAAAGAAAATATATATAATTTTGAAAAAAGAAGTACGGAACAAACAACAACTTCCAAATCCAATTCTTCTCCTCGAAGAAAAAGCGATGTTATACGCATTACCTTGGTCGGATCTCAGCAAAAAGGGGGAGAGCCTGAAAAAATGCCTTCCATAAATACAATGAAAACTTCCAAATCTTGTCCAAAAACATTCGAAGAAGACGTAGATTTAGATTTAGAAAATTCTTTGACAGCAGCTATGCTTCATTCAGATGCACACAATCAGGTAACTAGATTTTCAGCTGAGACTCCAACGTCAAGTATTGCCAGTACAAACTTCAATGATGAATGGAGAAGACCTGACGTTGTTTCGCCAGTTAATATATTACAGCATGTGGAAACTATGATCAAAAAGGCACCAGATACGCCACCAAAGAATGCAATGCCAAGACGAGTTGAGAACTCTTACAAAACTCAGACACTCGGGCGCAAAACAAACGAACGCGACTATGATTATTATGACACTGAGTCATCACACTTTAATGAAACAATGACTTTAAATAGGCAAAGTCTTGCTAAAAGCGATTCTGCAAAATATCATCAGCTTAGTGAAGGTGTTGTTATGCCCACCACTAGAGATCATCATGGAAGAGTTCCAGTTTTGCCTTCAACCACAGCGAGCCCACCGACTACGATAATACCAACATCAAATTACGGCCATCCTCCGAACCAATATCAAATTCGTAGTGGAACACCTATTTCTGCCGGATCTTACATACAAACTGCAGGAACACCTTCTGCAATAGAACCAATGCACTTAGCAAATATACCACCTGAGCTTGCGCAAAAATATACAGCGGAACATTTGGCTAATCTTAGAAATCGAGAAACATTTGAGGAAATTCATCTGATCCAGCAACAAATGCAACCCAAAACATCTGTTCCTGGACCAATGTCTGCTCAAGCTAGACTTCTTGATCAAAGGCATGTTAAGATACAAGCCCCTGCTCCAAACAGGATACCTGCTCCAAAAACACAAGAAAATGATGATGAATGTCTAAAACTATGTCAACGCGTTGACAAGAGCTTACAACTTATTCGTTTGCAGGTAGATTCTCTTCGAATGGCTGCAGCCAGTGAACCAGAAACACTTACAGAACTTGTGCCACCTCCTCCTGAATTTAACTTCGCTGCTCCTCCAAATCAAATGGTACAACCTCCTCCTCCACAGCATCATGTACAACCAGTACACATTGCTCCACCTCCGGAATTTAGTGACGAATCACTTGCACGACAACGCAGAGCTCAACAAAACATGATCACTACGATGGATGCTCCTGTTAGTCGACGAGTGGTACCTCCAGACACCGCCAACTATCCATATCCTGATCATGTATACAGAGGTTACCATCCAGTACAATCTCCACAAGACCATCCACATCATACAATGCATCATCCTCACAATGTTATTCCTAACAGTATGACTTCTTCTCCGACAAAAACTATGACAATGACGCGAAGTGGGTATTCTGCTCATCATAATATGCCCCCTCACCAAGTTCGTCATGAAAGCAATTGCAATACGTTGCCCTATCCGGGAGCAAGGATGATGATACCCCCGCAAGCTCTTCAGCAGCCCATGCACTTTTCCCAGCCACCACAGCAACATCATCCCCAACACCCACAACATCATCCTTCTCAGCAACATCACCCTCAACAGCCACAGCATCATGTTCCTCAGCAGCAGCAACACCATCCTTCTCAACCCCTCCATCCACAACAGCAACACCATCCCCAACAACAACACCATCCGCAGCAACAGCATCATCCTCAGCAACAGCATATTCCACAACAACAACATGTTCCACAACAACAGCAGCAGCAACACCCTTTTTCTCCCGGTAGAAACAGTCGAGATTCGCCGAGAATGATGGGTCCAGGCTCGATACCTCCAATACCTCAGCACAAAGAATTCCGTCAGAAACCCCTACATCAATGGAACATGAAAGATGTTTCGGACTGGCTCGAGAGTCTCTTTCTGCCAGAGTACAAAATTACTTTTGCAGAAGCAGGCATAACGGGCTCCAAGTTAGCTAATATGGACAATAATGACCTTATGGGACTTGGTGTAAAACAAGCTGGTCATAGACTTAATATGGAAAGATCTATAAAATGGTACCTAAAATGAAAGACAATGTAAGCAAATGCCAAAAATCTTTTCACTATGAACGAAAGTCAAAGGATGCTCATTTGACATTTTTTCGAAAAGTATAATGTTTCTAGCTGAAAGCGAAATTTCTGTAAAGCACATGAAGTGTTTATACAATCTATTATGTAATAGATTTTTACTGCGCTCATCGTGCAAGAAAGATTTCACGTCAGAATAAAGAAGGGAGAAAACGATTACATTTCTTTGTCGTGAAGTTAGATGTTATTTTATTTGTGTGTTCTGCGTATGTTCTGATTGAGTAAGAAACGATGGATAGCCACAGTTTTCTGTAGACATTAATTTAATTTTCTTTTGTACAATCCATGCTGACGACTACATCCTTCCGCCGTTTTAATTTAAATGTTAAAAAAAAACTGCTTTGATGTTAAAGTTGCTGGCTTACCAATACAGAAATATATCTTCCAGTTGTATCGGCCTGCTGCAAAGTGAAACGAAGGATGCATAAACTTTATGTTACTAATTAATCTTATTAATAACTTAAACATTGAAAAAAAATCTGGTTTTAATTTTACAATTTTTTTCAGTTTATTCTTTCTATGTAAATAATCGAAAGTTTGTTTAAAGTACTCTGTTATTTTCCATTACATTATAATTTTATCAGCTTTAGTTATTTTGCTAATGTTGCAATTAAAATTTAAAAAAAAAATTCCACGCATTTTAAATAAGAGCGTTAGCAAATATTGTATTTAACTTCTGTAAATATGTGGATGTTCCTCTTTATTAGCTTAATTTTTCTTTTTCGTTTAAAAAAAATATATTATATGTGCTCAAATATGGGGCTGGTCCCTTTCTCTTTTCAAATGCAAAAATCCTGGTAAGAAGAATTGCCTTACTGGTGTGAATTGTAATATAGAAGTCATTTTGTGCAATAAATGTAAAGCTAAAGTATTTTGAACTTTACAAGTCACAGTAGAGTTTTTGATTTAACTTAAAGGGCATAATTTTCAATAAGTAGCGTAAACAAATATAATAGTATGATTTTTAATAGGTTTTTAACATAAAAATAAATGTTTTAAATAACCATATTAATGTTATTACAGCAATAAAACTTAATTTTGATGTATACCTAAATACAGGTTAAAATCTTAACAAGAAAAACTCTATAACTTTTTCTCTGATATCCCTAACTGTTCAAACTCTAGCAGTTTATATGCGTATTAGTTGTAAAATCCTTAAGATGGTTTTATTTTAATCCTAATAAAGCGGTTGTGGGATAATTTGATTGTTAGTTTTGTAAGTCAATTTTCGCCCACGCGAGCTAAAGTTCAAACCACCTGTTTCAAGTGGACTCTGAATCACTTTAAAATAAAAGTTTGAACCGGGATTAAAATCTGCCATCCCTTGTTTGGTAACCATCGTTGTTATCACTAGACAAACTGGTGCCTCAAAAGAGGATCAACAAAACCTGGTTCTACATAATTTTTTTAAGTGTTCTGCTCAAATCAAATTGGCTGAAACATTTCTGATTTAAAGAGTGCTTACGTAAGTAAAATGCTGTAAAATTGTTCTTCTTGCTCTAAGTTAGCTATCTTCCAGATATCGCTTCTAAAGAACACAATTATAAAGATATCAAAGCTACTGCTTTGAATAGTTTGGTATTTAACATCCATTTATGCTTCTAACACAAATTTGACTATTTCAAGATAGTCAGTTGTTAAGAAGTGCGTCAATGGGCATCGTTTTAGGCTCACCTTAGCATTCACAGATGAAACTGGCAGTGCAGAAAAAACTATTATATTTGTTTTTAAGCATAGTACCTTACCTTAAGAAGAAATGGGTATTATGAGCAGAAATTACTCAATAGCGTAGGTGCAAAATAGTTTGAATACTCAGTAAAAAAAAATCCATTAATTTTGCAATTAATTTAATGATTTCAACAGGAATAATATAAAAAAAGTAAATTTTATGTAATTATACTTTCAGCAAATGATACATTTGTATTTTTTTTTTTAAAGTTTTGTATTACTCTACTGAATTAGAAGGAAGAGTAGGACACAAAAATAACAATAAGTAATTTTTAAAAAACGACTTGAGAGAAATAAGGTCCAATATCTTACTTCCGCAGTTTTAGAAACCAATAAAAATGTTAAATTAAAACTAACTGACTAGTCATTTATTACTTTAGGTTATTATCTAAACCTCATTATTGAAAAGTTCTCTAAAGTACACGACTATACCATGGTATATCTTCTCTGAAGGTGTGTTTACATTTTGGTATAATTTCCCTAAATACTTCTAGATGGCTAAGATTTTACCCTATTCCATCTTAAGCAAGCGCCAACTAAACATATATCCTTGCATGGATTGGATAAAATCTTATGCATCTTTGAACACTTAGATAAATTAGGTCCCAATGTAAGCGCATCTTAAGCATGTCGATGTGTAAGAGATGACTGTTTCATGGAATCCACGCAATCATGTCACTTGCATAAGCATCGTTAGATTTACACTTTTAACTAATCATCAAGCATTTATGGCGGTCAGATTAAAATGATAAGCAGTGTTTATTCCTCTTATTTAACCCTATCCGGTAAGATTAATGAATTGTAAAAAAACCTTCCCGAGAATATTCTTTTTTTTTCGGTAGAGGAAACTAGATGTTTAATTTTACGATTCATAGATTTTGTTAGTCAAAAATATATTATTGATTAACCCTTAAATGTCTAGAGTATCAAATCTGCAAAACTTTTTATTTAACTTTTAATAAATAAATCAAGTTCTTCGCAACCAGTATATTTATATCGAAATATTAATCCTGTAAAATTCACATAAAAATATGCTACTTAATAAAGTTTAAAATATATTTTAAATTTTTTGGTGTATAATCCTTAATATAAGTAAAAAAAAAAAAAAAAAAAAAAAAAAAAAAATTACAATCCTATGCATGCATTGAAGTGTTAGGGATTAGACACCAGAAATTTTAAGATATATTTTTAACTTTATTTAGTAGCATATTTATTCTGTTATTACAGGATTAATGTTTCGATATAAATATAGTGGCATCGAAGAACTTGATTTATTTATTAAAAGTTAAATAAAAAGTGTTGCAAATTTGATACTGTAGGTATTTAAGGGTTAATATGGAATTGTAATTCAATTTAATTCCAATTAGAAACAGTACAAATTTTACGGTAAAAGAATCATTTTAAGTTAAGCAATGTTAGTCAGAAAACGAGTGCAGCTTAATATTTTATCGTTACGCCCGAAATACTGATAACGAGCTACACCCGCCGTTTTATGAAAAGAGGTTAATGAAGACATGATCTAATAATTGGTTGAGCATGTGCATCTTACGCAGTTTATGCAAGCTACGGCTAGGTAGGCCATATATAGTAAAAATGCACTTTAAAGATGAACAAACATTTTAGGAATGATTTGGAAATGTATGTAACATTTCCATAGCAATGTAAATAAATTTTGAAATTCAGAAACTTACTTTTTTTTTTCTTTTACTGTGACTTGTAACTATGCCACAACATGCTTATGCATACTGTATATTTCAATTGGCTTGCTCTCATATATGCTTCCTCTCTGTTTTGCACTTGTAAATTTGCGATATATGTGCGCGTGTAATATGACTGAATGGTAAGATATATGTAAATACTGAACTGTCAACGTGTCGCGAAATCTTAAATGGTGCTTTTCATTTATCGTATGAAACACATATAAATACATGCAAATACATAAATATATTATATATGCTTATAAGAATATAAGTTCTGAGTACGATTGTTTTGTTTTCATCATAATGTACCTGACGTAATTTCTGCTGCTATGTAAATATCAATTTTTATATTTAATTTTTTTTCTTTTGTTATGATCCTAAGAAGCTTGTCTTATTAGAATAACTTTTTAATTAAATAAAAAACTTTGTATGCGTGAAATATTAATTTCCAAATTTTCTCAATAAAGATTTAAAATTCCTGATTAGGATTGCCAGCTTGGCTCCTTTCTTAGTCAGTAATTCAGAATTCATACCAGAAATCATGAAAGAAGAATTTTTACTTTAGATAATTGCAAAACATCTGTCATTAAATAAACAAAATTTACAATAAGAAATTTCTGCCGTCATCACCAGAAAAATTTTGTAATTTTTCAAATATATAAAATTGAGAATATTCTATTTTAGTGGAATAAAACTCTTTTATGTTGTATAGACTATTTCTGTGGAAATTAGATTTTAAATCCCTCTTATAATAACTTTTATGGACATTTTAGCACGTAAATAAATTCTTGACATTGGTTACGGCAGACCTGCCAAGGCTGGCTTTTTGGATACCAGTATTTTAGTACAGAAAATGTTATTTCAATTTAATCGGAACATTCTGCGATTTAAATGAGCAATATTTTTCATTAAAAAATTACTGGTGTGCAAAAAGCCGGAGACTTGGCAACTCTGGGTTACGTGCAATAAAAATTGCTTTGTGATATGTTCCCCAAAACAGAAATATATATCTATATATATATATATTAATTTCTGGTATTTAGAAAAATTAAAAGGCTTTATTTTATTTATTTATTTATTTTTGTCAGCTTTCAAAATTTTACATAACTTAGGTGACAGAGAGTTTGTGAGTGAATTTTCGGAGGATATCAGAACAACATATGTCTGAAATAAATTACTTACGGAAACAAAATAATTTTTAAAAAAAATTTAATCTTATGTAAAAGTTCTAATATTTTACAAATTAAATAAGGTAGAAAATACGTCAGCTTATAGATGTCTTTGTATCCTTATATATTTTCCAAAAAATTACATTTCCATCATTTAGGAAAGGTCGCAAGGTCTATATGACCTTGCTTTAATGCTCCAAGATATAGCTTCATTTTGTATATAAATAAGCCTATAAAAATATACAGAAAAATTTATTATCCACACAGAAATATTTATTATTCTGTAGCATAAAAAAAAATAAGCTGTATAAATTTCCATTTTTTTAGATTACACTATTATAATAATACTTAAAAAGTATGACCTATACATATAAACTCAGTTATTTAGATCTTTTATTGATAATACCATGAAGTATAATCTATTGAAATTGTTGTTTTCAGTTTTGTGTTATATTTTCAGTGAATGCATGACATAAGAATTATGGCCTAAATTTTAAACTTAGTGATTTAGATGCTTCGTTAATATTGCTGTAAACTATACTCTATTAATTGATTTTCAATTTTGTATTCTTAGTTGTCGTTTGTTGTTCTTAGTATATATGTTACGGCTGAAGCCCGAAATCGACCAAATCTTGATTGGCCGTCAAAATCGGAAAAATTCGCAAATTTCGCAGTAAATTGATTGTCCAATATATATTTTCTTCATTCTGGATTTGGCCGACCAGATTACGAAATGACATGAGGTGATCGGTCAAAGTCGAAAGAAAAAATTTAGTATAAATTAAAATATTCAATTTTCATAACTAAGTTTATTAATTAAAATTTCTTAATCTCGATCTTAACTTATTACAACAAGATGAACTTTTAGGACATTTCGAATTAAAAACAGTTTTTACATTGACTAACAATATACTAACACTTTAATATACTAGCACTGTTTCTACATTTGCAACAGCATGGCATCTTAATAACTAGTCATGGACATAACGAATGATATTGTTATTCGATCGAATTATTCGGGCATGCGCAAAAGCACAGTTGGCAACCTTCGTAGTTGCCAACCTTTTTAATCAATTACTACCAGAAATTTTGGAAAAAAATGTAGAAACAAAAGCATAGTTGCTAACCTTCGTAATTTTTTTTATTATTATTTATCACCAGAAAGTTTATAAACAAAAATGAAATTTTATATTTTTATGTGCATTAATTTAATAATAATTAAAATAAAAACTTTTTTTCTACAAAATTTCTGGTAGTAATTGATTAAAAAAAATTAAGGTTGGTATTTATGTTTCTGTGCATGCATGAATGACACATTCGAATATCAAACTCATGCATCCTGCCAATCACGACTTTGTACCACGGTACATGCCATTACCATCGGACAGCCTTTTTGACATCGAATTTTGGACAGGAAATTCTCGCGCCACTTCGGGAAATGGCCGGTCAAAACAGCATATGCACTGTTAATTTCAAGTGAATCAGAAGCCAGAACTCAAGGCGAAATGACCAGTCAATTCGGAAACATAGGATTTTGGCCGTAACATATATATTCTCTAAGACGTATGGCACAAATTAAACTCATTAATTTACATTCTTTATTCATAATACCATGAAATAATATATATTTTATAATTATTAGTCCTGTTATGAAATTTTTTTTCAGTAATATGCACAGCTGCCAACTTTTACGCTTTTTTCTTACCACTAAAATTTAATAGAATTTTTTTCGTTATGTAATCACACGATCTTGTCAATTTAGTAAGATAAAATTTACTATAAAATTTTACTGGTAGGAAAAAAGCGTAAAAGTTGGCAGCTATAGTAATATGTATGAACTAAATAAATTTTCAAATGAAAAAAACTGTCTTTAATTAAACGATAATGCGTTATAACTTATGAAATATTTTTTTTAATATTTATTAGATGTTTTATCAGTTTGTAATGCAAAATAAATCCATTTAAAGTCGGATAAATTTTGATAATTGATGTTACAACAGACGTCAAAATTAAGAATAACAATATATATCATTATATGCAAAAAGCTTCATTGAGATACTAATATTAGTTTGTATCTTATTTGAAATTGTTTTTCGAAAACCGGGTATTGAATTTTCAAATATTTTTTTCATAAAAATTTGATACAAATAAGATGTAAATGTTTGATCCCACATAAAAAATGTACTTAGTTTTTAATTCAATAAAACTTTCTAAATGCTAAATAACAGCTGCTAATTAACAAATAATTTCTAATCAACCAACAATAAAAATATTTTCAAAAATGTTTGATAATTTTTTGTAAACGATTTTATTTAATTTCAAATAGTTAAAAACAAAACATGTAACTACTTTCTACGGAATGGACATTTTTTAAAATAAATATTCTGTTAAAAATAAATGCTATTGTAGACTTTACAAAATTTTAAATCTAACTAACATGGGGGGTGTCGGGGAGGCCAGAGAGGGTAATTTACTCAATTTACAGCAGAATTTCATAGAGAATTGTTTTTAGTTCTCTAATGTAATCTATTAAATATAATAAACAATAGTAACTTTTTAGAATAATTAAGTCAGTCATAAAAAGAAAATGATGTAAACACTATCAAACTTTTTGAAATTTCTCAGGCAAAAATGTTAAAAAGATAATCACTAAAGTAAAGGCCTTTTTAAAATGACACACTTCACTATCTTCACGTTATCACTTCAATTAACCTCTTAGAAACAAAAGCAAAAAATTGCATTTGCTAATTTATACAAAATGTATACTGAAAACTACACATAAGATTATGATCATTACGAAAGGAATTATATATATTATACATATATTACGATTATATATTATGAAACAAATCTGAAATATTATAAAACCTCGATGCACGTATTTTTTTTTCTAAATCTTTCAGAGGTATTTTATTATTTGTAGACTGTATCAATTTTCCCCATTGCTATAAAAAGTTTAAAATTTAATAAATATTTTCTCTGAAATGATATATTCAGAAAGTATCATAGTGTGAAACTTTTCATCGTTAATAAATATATGATTTCTAAACTTTGATAACAGTTTCGTTTTTTATTTGTTAATTTTATTTACGTATTTATTAATTTATTTCTTTATTGTTGAAAGCACATGTATGCAGATTCAAAGCAATAACTCAAAAGGTCTTATAAAATAATTGTTGTTGATTTAACTAGATGGAAATGAAATGGTAAAAAATTAAAAAGTTTCTGGCTTTTTGACGTGCTTCTTTCGTTTATGATACTGCTTCATGCAGTGGCGGCTCGTGAAAATCTTTTTTTTTGGGGGGGGGGGGGGCACGGGGGCACTAAATGCATGGTTTGAAAAATTTATTCGTTCCATACCACTGTTTTTAAAAAGAACTTTTTAATGGATTTAATGGCATAAAATTCTGTTTCACATGATGATAAAGATTTATTTTTAAAAGTATTAGTAAAAAAATAATAAAATTTTCAGACATGCCTTTAGCGCTTTAAAAAAAAATACGATCACGAGTCGCCACTGGCTTCATGTAACTTTTTTTGGCTTCAGATTATAAATTGTGAAATATTTTCTCTGTTAGAGGAACACACAGTCATTATCAAAACAGAAAACATTTGTTTTAACCTCGGCATAAAATTATTAACGTTTTGTTTACTGCTTAGAAGTAGCTTTTTATTTGTATTTTTCTTTAAAAATATATGTATTCATTTTACTTCATTTCTCTAGTTGCAAATATTAGTAAAGAACACATGTGTTAATTTTTTAGAATTGTTGAAACTAATGTCAATGTAATCTGAACAAAAGATAAAAACAAAAGTGTTTTCCTTTATTAATTTTATTAGTGTACTTTTACTATCGTATATTTTTATAAAATTTCATAACTTAATATATGTCTACTTTCTGAACTTTTACATTCTATTTCCATGTGTACTTATAGTCAGAAATGTGTATTGCTAATTGCCTTTTCATCGTAGAGCAGTTTGCTATTATCCAGCTATTCAAGCAAACATGAGCAATATTATCACTTTTTTAATATTTTCTAGTATATTTTCTATTTATTTTTTATGTATAATAGTAACAGATAACTAAAATAGTTCGATTGTTTCCCTCCCTCTCTTTCTGACAGAAAGTAGTAGAAAACGCGAGTTATAAAAAATTGACTTATCTTAGACAATAAATTCGAATTTTCAATTATAACAATCAATTATCCGTAGATTACAAAAATACGAGTATCAGGCTTTAATTTAACTAAAATAGTTTTATTTTTGCCCTCAGCTTGTCACCGGCGAATAAAATGTGCTATAACACAATAATCGGATTCGTAATCGTACAACAATCGGATTATGCAATCAATTCGATTAAAACAATCAATTATTCGCTGAGCTCCAAAAATACAAGTGTGAGACTTTCAGAACTGTTTTTCATTTGGTTTTAGGGACTATCGACTCTTTGCAAGTATATTACAATGCTTCGTATGTTCACGTAAGCTTTAGTAATTCAAGTTCCACAGATGTAGAAAAGAAATAAGAAGTCCAAGGAAGTACAAGTTTCCTACCTAACCAGTCATGAATATATGGGAATTTTCCATAGAATTTTCCAAGAGATCCCTAGAATTTTCCAATTCAGGGAATTGTCCAAGACATATCTTAGTTTACACTCACGGGCTCATCATCTTAATCAAGATCAAAACGAAATCCAGACAATTAGCAACGACTAAAGATTTGAAACACAGAATAAAATTTGTAAACTTTATTCTTATTCCAAAATCTACCTTGTATACACCCGAATACTTTCATCAGATAAGAAATATCTCTCAGCCTGGATTTACGAATCAGGATCGTGAGATATGATACAGTTTCTAATAAAACCTAATGACCACAAAAACTTTTGATCAATCTTTCAACAAATTTTAATCAAAATTCAGTTTTTTTTACATGATTTCCACCAAAACGACGTCTCTTGTAGAGAGAGACGACGCTTGCATACATGAGATCATGGATTTGACCAATCTTTAAATAAGGTCTATGGAGAGAATAACAACAACAAACCTCAGATAATTTTGGATCAAAATCGGGAACTTTTTTCATAATTTCTACGAAAATGGCGTCTCTTGTACACAGAGGCGATGTGCATGCATGTAATGATGGACTTGATCAATCTTTAAATAAAACCTAGGGATTGAACAACTACAACAAAGTTGGAATCCAAATCGGGAATTATTTTTATGATTTCTATTAAAACTATGTCGCTTGTGCACAGAGATGATGTACATGACACGGGATCATGAATCTGATAAAGCTTTGAACAAAACCCAAAAGTATGTTTGATGATTACAAATCTGACACCTTACAGAATCATATTTGTGAAGAATCTAAGACTAAATATTCCAAAAATTCTATCTTGGATGTTTCAAAATCCCTTTAGCAAAAACTGATATGCATTAGCCTGTATTCAGAACTCTATTCAGCTTTATCATGTATTTGATAAAGTTTTGAAAAAGATTCAAAGCATGAATAACAACAACAATCTTGGTAACATATTGGATCAGAATAGGGAGCTGTTATTATATTTTCTACCTTGCATGCTCTTTGCAAGCAGAAAATACATCTTATATAGAATTGAAGTTATGTTGCATTTATCAGTTTTAACAAAAAATCAAATGGTCTAAAAAGTATAAATTTAACACTAAGACCTTTTTTTCCAATTTTACGACACAGGACGAATTTTAGAAATTTAGAACAGCTCTACCGTTCGAATGCATACAATTTGCACGATACATTTACTAATGCATACAATTTTTGCGCAAACAATCGCATAATTACAAAACATTATGATAAATTAATAAAATACTAAAGAACTTAAGTATTATCTAGCTAGATGAATGATCTGTGAACATAAAAGTTTTGTTTGAAAAAATTCTTGAAAAATAGGAGTAAAGTAATTTATTGTAAATGGCTAGAATTACTCCCATATTCCAAAAAGTGATTACTCATTGATGCTCTGATTATAATGCTGATGATTTGATGATCTGCGATCAATAATCTAGTTATCTCATGAGCTACTAATTATTGTATAAATATCTATTCTGGCTATTGATATTCTGGTTATCAGAATAACCATGAATTATCGTGTATTTGAAATAGAATATATTAGAAGCAAGATTCTAAAATTATCATTTCTAAAAAAGCGTACTTTTATCTATTTATCATTTTTGGCTTTTGCTTTAAAACAGGGATCAGAACTATTTTAGTTATCTGAAACTGTTAAGAATTGTGGCCGTAAGTTATGATATTTTCCAAACAGGAAGAAAGATGACAGTTAAAATTACAAAACAAGATATGTTAGGGTATTTAGAAATTTTCAAAAGTGTTAGAAGCATTTTAATGCGAATCTAAGAGCGATTTTTGAAATTGATTATGAACGTTTATATAGTTGCCAATTTTTCGGGGTTTTTTCAAGTCAAATTAAAGAAATTTAATACAGAAAATTATTTAATGACATGTTTATTTAATAAAATTTCAAATGCTATTCGATTTGAGAAAAACACAAAGTTGGCAGCTATGCGTTTAAGTAAGAAATCAAAACTTATAAAAGTAGAAAATATATTATACTGCAAGCCTTAAAGTGCATTTAAAACTTAATTTTTCTTAATTTTCTGAAATATTTATTTCATTATCCGATCAAATGGCAAGAACTTATATCACTTTCTAAACAATAGTCATGCAGTATAGTACTATTTCACTATTTGATAAATTTAAAGATTATGTGCATAAGTTTCATTTAGCCAAAAAATAATTTTTTGCACTTGAAGCAACTATTGCAATTACCAATTATATTAAAATTAAATATGACGGAGACGTGTTAAGACGTGTTCATTGAACATCGGTGTATCAACCAGCCTTTACTGCTACGTTCAGACTTATGGATTTTAAGATACTTAACTTTGATTTAAGATGTAACTAAGTAATATGAACACTCAGACATAACATATTCTACTTAAAAATGTTTCTGAAACGGATTCAAAGATTGGGAGGCAGTCTTAACCAAGTAATGAGGTGAATTCTGTTTGCTGAACTATTTTCCCTAAACGCTCAGCTTTTAGTTATTCCATTTAAGAATGCTTTCTAAACGCTTTCTTATATTAAGACCCTGTCTTAAGCACTACTACAATTGAATTGTGTTTGCTGAGTTATTTTCACCGAACACCGAGACTTTAGATATTCAACTTAAAAATTCTTTAAAAACATTCCCATGCATCAAAATCTTGTCTTAAGAACGAGCTGAACTGAATTATCTCTGCTGAGCTATTTTTCCTGAATGCTCAGACTTTAGATATTCAACTTAAGAATGCTTCCAAAACGTCCACGTGTATTAAAAGCCTGTGTTAATCACGAGTTGAATTAAATTCTGCTTGCTGGGCTATTTTCCCTGGACGCCTACACTTTAGATATTCAACTTAAGAAAGATTTCAAAAAGTTTGCATACATCAAAAACATGTCTTAAGAACGGTTTGAATTGAATTCTATTTACTGGGATATTTTCCCTGAACGCTCAAACTTTAGATATTCCACTTAAGAATGCTTCCAAAACGTCCACGTGTATTAAGAGCCTATGGTAAGCACTAGTTAAATTAAATTCTGTTTGCTGTGCTATTTTCCTTGAGCGCTCAGATTTTAGATATTCTTTTTAAGAAAGCTTTGAAAACGTTTACATATATCAAAGGCTTGTTTTAAGAACATGTTGAATTGAATTTTGTCTACTGAGCTATTTTCCCTGAACGCTCATATTTTAGATGTTTCACTTAAGAATGCTTCCGAAACATTCTTAAATATTAAGAGCCACTCTTAACCCTACAGTGTTTGAATTTTTCTTTTAGAATTGTGTTCTTTTATAATTATATCACAAATAGACACCAGAAATTTTAAGATAGATTTTTAACTTTATTTAGTAGCATTCTTATGTTAATTTTACAGGATTCATATTTCTATTTAAATATAGTGGTTGCAAAGAACTTGATTTATTTAATAAAAGTTAATTAATTAAAAAGTGTTGCTAATTGGATACACTATGCATTTAAGGGTTAAATACAAGTTGAGTTTAATTCTGTTTGCTAAGCTATTTTTTCTATCACAAATATATAAGACATTAAAATAAATTCCATATGGCGATAACTGTAAAATTATTTGTTAAATCTAGAAGTAATATGCAATGTTAACTTTAATCCAAGCTGTGAAATATGTAGATAAACGTACGTGAGTTCCAATCATTGGATTATTTCAGATCTAAAGTGGCGCTGCTGGTTAAGTTATATCTAACATTTGATGGTGTGAACAAAGTCACGTTTAATTCCTCGTCCATCGATTGAAATACTCATCTTAAAAATCTTAAATATCATAGTCTGAACGTAGTATTAGAATAAATGTATCCCACTTAATTCAGTATTGAACTTTCTATAAGAAGAGAAAATAGATTCATAATATTAAAAAACACCGTGTTTAGAAAAAATAAATGTTTCATTAAATTTCTAGCAAAAGGTTTTTATGATCGCAAATATTTGTCTTGTTAAGAAGAATGATTTTAAAATAACAATCATCAAGGACCACAATTGTATATATTAATTTGATTTTTTCCCTGTTTTCTATTGCAGACTTTATAAATTGCGTTCACACGATTGAACGTGTGAACGTTGCTTTTGTAAGGCATACGTTTAATATTTTAAGATTTTTTATCTCAAAAGCTTGCTAATTTTGCTAATAACAATAAATAATAGGATAAAAGACTTACTTTGAAATCCAGTGTTCTCTTTGGGTATCATCTATTAATTATGTCACGTGCGTTTTGTGGATTATATACCACCCCCTCCCCATATGTCACAGATTACCATACTCGAGTGATACCCTTTCTGTTGTGAAGTCACATCTTATCGCCAAATATTGTTTTTATAACATATCTATATTACATTCATTTCATTTAAAATATAAACCTTTGACTCATTTAATTTAAAACACTAGAAAAAGATAAAAGTTAAGAAGAAATAATAATATCATAAACCAAAATACTTTATTTCAACATCAAAGAATTGTTTGTATTTTGCACACGCGAAATATTAAACCCACTATTGTCGATTTAAAAAATGCTATTGGCTAGATTTGCCCCCGGCTAACATAAAAGTACTCAATCTTTAAACAAGAACGAAAACCCTGCATCAGACAGATATTGTGAAACACTTTCCACCACTAACAGAATATTATTCAGAAATTGCCTTTTTCATACAATGAAATGATATATATATAAATAAAGCAATTTAAATAAATTGAGCAGCTAACGATTTTCCTAATTGGACCATAATGTAACGGACGTATTTTGTGTGTTCCTTTAAACGAACTACAAATGCCGAACACTTCATTTTCCATAGCGAACATTCTATTAGTAAACCTCGTGAACATACGAGTATAAAAATTACATGTCAATCCGAGTATATTAACGCAAGTTGGAGCGCGGACAGACAAGCCGAACACGTTTCAACAATGTTAAAATGTATTAAAAATCAATCTCAATTTATTAGATGTAATACATTGCAATAGCTGCCTTTTGTTAGCATTAAAATTTAATAGAAATTTGTAACTTACTTATTTTCGGCGATTAAATAAGGCAAAATTTTACCATTGAAATTTAGTGGTAACATAAACGCGTAAAAGTTACCAGCTATATATTGATCATATTGAAACAGTCTTTAATATTATTCAACACTGACAAACTATACACACCTTCTTCTCTTTGGGAAGTATAGGGAAGTTGCAATCAGCTGATCAACTATTGTTCTTCAACTGGAGGTCAGGGTAGTTCCACCAATCAGAATTGCCTATTTGTAGTGTGTGACCTCCAGCATGACGTCAATTGCAACTGCCCTATTAGGAAGTAGATGTGTTTGTATTTTAGATGTGATGTCACAACGTGTTGCTTCTCACACCCCCTGTCAGACTAGGGCCACTATAATACAGGTTGACTCATGAAACATTTTATTTCCCACTTAGACCAATCAGCGATTGTTATCCACGTGGCTAAAAATGTCGTGGCCAATCATTCTTCTCTTACCGACAATTAAATGGCGGCATGAGTCAGCCCGAGTTGTACTAGTCTTATGTCAGACTATGTCACACTTTGCGAATCCCTCCACCTCTTAAAATGTGACGTAATTAATAAATGACCCCTTATGAATTGTGAAAGAAAAATAAATTTTATAATCTATCATTTACATTTATTATTTTTCTTTTTAGTGAAATTATCTAAAAGAGCATAATGTAAGTAACACAAAGGTGTTAGTAAAACATTATGCCAGCTATGAGATTTAAAACGTTTTGATAGGTCTCAACAAAATACTATAATGTAAATCTGTTTGATTTTTTTAACTGCCTGGAAATTAATATCTGAACATTTTGTTTGCACTTTTAATTTACGTTTCGTATATGATAATCACGTAATTGCAAATTAGATTGTGCAGTTTGATACTTTTAAGATAAACTATAAAAACTATTAAATTAGTATTTGTACTTATGCAAATATTTGTACCTTTTTCTATAGGATGATTCTAACAGCATTGTATAAACTCTATTATAAAATATATACATAACTTTCTAAATTTTTTCTATTTTTGACATTGGTATGAGAACGAATTGCTGGTTCATTAAAAATAATTGTAAGATGGTGGAAAAGTTTGTTTCAATTAAAAGAAGTAAAAAATGTATAAAGATGACAATGTCGAAAACATAACATAAAATGCAGATTTAAACAAAAAAAGACTATGTTGTGAGTTGTTTGTATTACATTTTTTGAACATTTTTGTACAGTCTTTGAAAGTTATATTTCAACGTCTTTAACTTTTAAGTTGTTTACGTATGTTCCTTGAAATTTTGTAGAAAATGCTTCTGTATAAATGAAACTAAATGGCTGAGAATAGAACATTGTTAATAAATAGTGCACCATTTTGCATGAATTGTGTTGTCTGTTTTCTTGTGTTTCATTTACTTATAATAAATATTACCAAATCTGGCGGTATTTTTATTCACAAATTCCGAATTCATACCAGAAACGTTTGAATAGAAATTTTGTTTATTTATTTTTTAAACTAATGCAGAAATCCTATAACATAAAAATGGCTATTCAAACTTTCTGGTGATAATATGGAAATTCTGAATAACAAATTCTCCAGATTTGGCAAGACTGTTTCATTCTAGCTGTTACCACCACCACCGTGTTCGTTTATGTGGGATTAGAGATTTAAAAGTATGAAGTTAAATTTAGGAGATTATGGGAGTCTTTGAGCTTCAAAATAAAAAAATTTCTTGTTTTAAGAAATTCTGATTATCTGACATTTTAAAAATGTTCTCTTGAAGCCGTTTTTAACGCTATAATCACAAGCAAAAGTAAACATGATTTTTCTCGAAATAATATATTTTTTAAATCGGTGCCAAAAATTGTCTCGCCACCGGATAAATTGATTTACTTGATTTTTTTTAATGAAAGCTTTATATTTACCTAGTGCTGAACAAATGATTTTTTTTAATTCGTTCGTTTTTTATAAATGAAACCAGATTTTTTGTTGAAAACTGATACATTTAAAATCCGTCATTTTGTTAAAAATGCAAAATTTCAAGAAACCTTCAAGGGCCATTTGCTACACATTTACTGGACAGTTATACACACTAGGATATCCTTCCCGGGTTATATAACATACTACCCGATGTACATAGGTGAAAATATCTTTTACCTGAAGATGCGAAGAGATTTTTTTATATTTAATATATATTTTTCATATTGCCCAACTATTAAATCAAATATATATATATCCAGGGTGATTTCAAATTAATGGTACAAACTTTCAGGGTTGGTACAGGACATTGTAAAAAACAATTTTTGAATAGGAAATCAGGGTCGGAACTATAGTAAAAAATACAGGACGTATCACTTCAAACGTTTTCGTTTATAACTTTAACAGTATTGAAGATATTTTAACGAAATCCTTACAATATGCTTACAATTCATACAAAGATAAGTCTGTTGCGAATTTTGTCAAAATATCTTCAATACTGTTAAAGTTATAAACGAAAACACGACTAGGGATTGGCGTGAGACGACCTGTAATTTTGACTAAATAAATGGATTTTTGACAATGGTTTCCTATACAATAAATGTTTTGAAAAAGTATGTTATATATAACAAGGCAAATGTTTGTTAGTGTACCATATTAGCGATTTGTACCATATTTCTTAGTATCGCCTCCAAACAGTTAACATTTCAAATTCTCATTCTGTCGCTCCTGAAATGGACATGATATATTCCAGAGTGGTTTCTGTTATTTTTATACTCATACATTATCTGCAGTGACGGCTTTTTTGAATTGCAATTATTTTTGCTACGCTAAATTGAAAATATTTAAAGCACTAATTCATAAGCGAAATAAAGGCTCTTCTAAGGTGACCTTAGTATTTAGCATTGAATTTTAAATGAATTAGTATTTAACGAAATAGAAGGAACTAAGAAAATTAAAAGATTTGTTGGTTGACGATTTATCGAGGTTTTGCTGTTTTTGGCTTGGACATCAAAGGCGACCAGCACTGACCTTTCAAAATTGGTAGTCTTAATCTATGGTATAATTGATTGCTATGTTACAATCTTGTTTTTACAAAATTGTTTAGCAGTTTTACTTTCGCAAATGAATGATACATTATTTCATAGATAACTGAAAAAACATCGTCCACCTGTTTGGAATCGTAAGTAATTCCCCGTGCTCCAATGCATATAAGAATTTATGAGTTGATACATGTTTATACATACGTATACTAATGACAAATCTTAAAAGCTTCATGCAATTTTTATTGCGGCATTAATTTTGCAATCGATAAGGGGTGATTGGGAAATGCAAGATAGTATTGTTTTAAATTACCTTCCTTACTTACTGAGTTTCATCAAAATTATAATAATAATTACGATAAATTCGGCAAAAAAAGGTAAAAATGGGGAATGTTTATTTTATTTATTTATGTATGATATTTGTTAAACATCTTACACTCAGTTACAAACTTTTAAAACAGATCTGTAATCATCATAAATAGTTATTGGCATAAACTATGACCTTATAATAATATATAAACACAACGACACAAAATAAAAGAGACACAATTGGGCTGGGACATGAGATTTATTGGCGCCACATGAGTAAATACGGTGATAATACTATATACATCGGTTTAACTGGAGATAAATTTTGACACATTGAAGATATAATTTTGAATCCTTGGTTTTGAAGAAATAAATTTAGTAAAACCTCACGCCCAGCAGAATCAAGAGAGGCTATTGTCTTGAAAGGCTATTGGTTGAAGAGGTACTGCTATTGCTTTTCAAATTCATGAACCGGTCTATTGTCAAACAAGGCTTGAGACATTGGTTAATAAGACTGCTTCAATTATTTTTTTCCGGAGAAAAGTTTCCGAAAATTAGAAAATTTATCTTGTAGCCACTTGTAGATGTTTTTCCTTTTATTCTTTTTAGCTCGGACACTGCTCACTGAAAAGAAATATGTACAAAAATAAGTACATGCACATATTGCAAATGTATTTAAAAACTATATGTATTTTAAACAATTAACATACTTTTTCAAAAAGGATTGTTTTTAATAGCTATACCATACATTATAATGCACATATGAAGTTAAACTGATCTAGAATGAATGCACCAGTAATTGACCAGTAAGACACAAAACTGTTGAAAACAAAAATTAATGCACATACATGTTAATTTTGGTTGGTATTCCAACCAAAATTAACATGATTTTTGTTTTCAAAGTTTTTGTGTTTTATAGGCCAATTACTGGTGCAATCATCATAATAGAGAAATTTTCTTGTTTATGACTCTCTTTAGTTGTATGACTTTTTATTCGGTTCCTTAATACCCCGTTCAGACTAGTATTTAAATTGGTATTATGACTGGTATTTCAGATATCTCATATCCTCGAACTCTCTGAGACAGTTCCACAAACTCTCTCAGTGAGTTCGAACTTTCTATAGCTAGATACAACCACTACTTGACAATTACTCTGATTGGCTGTAGAGGCTGGTTTTTACTTGTGCGCATTCGCACACTTCTCATTTATTCAGATCTCAGGCATAGCGACGTTCAATGATTTATCTTAGATGAGTTTTACTGTGTGAACAGGTGCTCTAATTCCGGGGTGTATCACCTCCAAAATTGTGTTCTTACATGTCTTAAATATCCAGTCTGAACGGGGTATTCAGATGTTTCCAAATCCAAACTAACTACTTTCTGATACATTCCTAAATTCATATTTGTTCGTAAAAGCATGAGATTTACTGGAGATGTTATTCAGAAACAATGAAATCGAATTGATTTCCTCATATTTCGAGAAAGGATCTTTCAGAAAACTCTGTTAAATTTGGCGTTTTAAAGTTAATTTTCGGACGCCGGCAACAATCACGATAACTTAAGATGTAAGTCATTTATCAGAAAACAAAAAAAAAATTTCTATTTCAAATCCCTTCAATACTTATACTTTCCTGCACTTTCCAAGTTTTTACGTTTATAGATGATTTGATATAGTTCCAATATATAGCTTAGAATGATATAGTTTAGAAAATGTCAAATCATCCTATTTTACTCTATCGGTCGGGTAAAGCCGCATGGATATTACATCTTGCAAGAAATTAAAAATTTAAATTTTCTTTTGAAAAGAAGCCAAATACTTTATTTTACAACTAAGGAAATTAATAACACTATTTCAATTATAAGTCTTAAGATTAAATATTTAAAGAGAAAATGATAATTATGTTTATTGCAATTTGTAAAATTGAGGAAAAGAAATTCATTTTCTTTTCAGCTTTAGAAAATTCATAATCAATCTTGTCTTTATAGTTTTGACTGTCCTTTCTTCAAGCATTTGTTTACCGGATATTCAATCATTGTTTTCCAATATCAGGTTTTATCCCAATTTGAATATCTTGTCTTGCCTCAATCGAAATGCAAGCGATAAAAAGGCACATATAAATGCTGGAGACAGTTTCATTGTGGGAAATAAATTCTTATTAAATATCCAACACATAATAATATGAAAAGTTTCAGTAATTTTAAAAGTGTTCATATTTAAGATTTTTTTTTTACATCTAGCACACATTATAACAAAAAATGATAAAATAAACTTTCAAACAAAGTAACTGCACAAATTAAAAATGGGCATACCGTAATGGCAATTCCTTATCTTTCCTAGAACTAAATATTTTAACAATTAATCGTTACAGGACTGAGTCGCTAACGAGACAAAACTGAGATATCAAGTATCACACGACTATACGCTTTTACTCTACTTTCTTTTGCATAAAAGAAGATATTAAAAGCGATCGTTCCATCTTGAAAAAAACTATACGAGTAGACATAGTTTTGCACGTATCATGAGATTATCATAATGTACCATAAAAAGTATTAAAAAAATACATATATTATTAAAATTAATCATTTCTTGTTATATAACTTGTACTTGATCTACACATTTTATGAATAAATATGTTAAGAAGTAAAAGTTGGAATTGTACGCGTTTCTTCGCTCGCACAACTTCTATGCTTGAGAGTTCAGTTTTTTTAGGGGATAGGTGTTACCAGTGAGCTACTTTTATTAAATTCATTTTTTTTATTCCATCAGTTTTTTGAAAAAGTAAAATTCGTCTTATTTAATGACCTTTGAAATAAGACAAAAACAAGCCGAATTACCATTTCAGAAAAGTGGTAAAAATCATGCAATCTAATTTTTTTTAAAGTAGCCTATTGGCAACACTCTATAGAAAATCACTGTTCATTTTCATGCTGACTTTGTTTTTATTTTTATTTTATTTTATTTTTTTTTTTGAAAACGTTAAATTAATCTTCCCCAAAATTAGTTGAGGAGTTTTTCCACATCTTTTAAAAAAGTAATAATATAATAATAAAATATAATAATAATAATAATAATAATAATAATAATAATAATAGAGGTAAAATTTGAGGTGTGGAGAGGATTTCACTAGATATGGCGGTAAAACTAGACTTTGCGATAATGTTAAAACTTTTCATTACCGCCGAGGTAATGCTTGTTTAAATTTTTTCCACTCAGCTGCGTACACTGATAAAAATCTTGAGCTTTTGCTGCAGACACACTCCATCACTTTTAGAGAAAACGGTTACTTTACTATATTATGGAGCATATTCATTGGTCAAAATAGAGATATTCTATAAAAGCGGTGGAGTGACTATGCAGCAAAAGCTAAAGATTTTTTACTCTGTAAAGTTACAATGTACTTTTGCCATTACATTGTGTTTTTATCAAATATTTTGAATTAATCTCAATATCTGTGTTTTTAAAACTTGTTTATTAATATTTAAATTGTGGTGAACGCACAAAATGAAAAAATAAATACTCTTCCTCAGGTCAATTCGTCTAAACGAAGTACTATCTTTTTGAGAAAAAATAGACGAATTCGATTGATTTGATATATGTTTCAAAAAACATAATCTTATAAACTATTTCGTAGAGATATTTATTACGAGAGTGAATCCAAAATTAAGTTACATTTGATTAAAGAAAATACAAAATATATATATATATGCACTTTGTGCATTTTCCTTTTTTAACTTAAGTAAAACTCACTTTTGGACAAAGTTTGCCAACGACTTAAAGACGTTTGTCATAATAAATCAAAATAATTTATTTGTTGCACGGAAACAGAAATTACCTCCAGCGTCATGTAATCATTTCAGTACATTTTTTTTTTATACTTGTCAAGCACATTATTCGCTATTTCTTAACTTTTATTCGTCGATTATTTCAAAACAACTGCTTTGATTACGGCTACATTTTCAGGAGTGGTGGAGGTTGAAAGTCGAGCTTTACCTTATGAACAATATTCTTTCTTTCGGTTAGAGGCTACAAAAATTCGTCTGCTTTGGAATACAGTTGCAAAAACCCCGCAGATTTTGGGAGACGGAAATAAACCCGGGAATTTTTGGGAATAAACCTGGAATTTTGGGGAATATTTGAAATTTTGAAGGAGTTTTGAAAGTAAACAAAACCAGTCATTTTTCAATTTTAATTTATTATTTTCGAGAAATTTCAGATGGGAAAGTTTAAGATAGACTTTTTATTATGAAGTCACAAAACTTATGATTTTGCGCTCTAAGTTCTTTTAATTTATTAAAATGGATTATAGCTTTACAACAATGACGGCTGGAATTTGGTGAGGATTTGAATATTTTCTTAAAAATAAAAATTGTTTAAGTTCTGTTAGCTGGCGTATCTACTATTCAGGCATTCTTTGTCTATATTAATTTTCTATGTAGTTGCATTGTATTTTTGCATTGATTTCTTTTAGTTTTGTTCATTTTCTTTTTTGTTTACATTCACTGATTCGGAGAATAGGGGTGAAGTTTACATTCATGATGAATCTGTCATCTCCCTCTCTCACTTTTTACATATCGATGATTAAAATATCAAATTATTAATTTCTCTTACTTAATATTTCTGCAACTTAAGCATGTATTTCGTTAATTTCCATGTAAATTGTACTATTTTTCTGTGTTTATGTTATTCGTTTTGTATTTGTTTACATTTGGTTTTGTTATAAAAAAATTTTGTTTCCATTGACAAAAATTGAAATCGTTAAAAAAATTTAAAAATGATAAATTTAAAATTTACAAGCCTAAAACTTTCTGAAAACTCCGGGAATTTTTTTAATTTCCCTCCCAAAAACCCCGGTTTTTTCCACCCTTTGCAACTGTACTTCGGAATAACATTCAGAACTGCCAGATTGAAAAGGACTGTGTTTAGTGAATTTTCGCTTATATTTTATGTTTATTTCCAGTTTTAGCTAGTTTTAGAAACAGGTAGAGTTTAATGCATGAATTATTTTCTCTATTTTAATGCAACCTCATGCATACTTTACATTTTGTTTATAAAATGAAATTTTATTTTAATAATTAAATATACATGAATTTTTTAATATGTATTTATCGAATAGTAATTCGTACAAAATAAATCTAAAGTATTTTAAGCATGCATTTCATGTATTTATACTGCATCAAGTGATGAAATCTAAACTAATAAAAGAAAGTTTCTCTCTGTGTGTCTGTGTGTCTCTGTGTGTGTCTGTTGGCGATGGCTAAGAAAATCTGGCCCACCTATAAGGCTGGAAATTTAGATTTAGGTAGTCCAAACCCTCTCCTGGTGCAACATTACTTCAGAATTTTAATATTTTAATTACTTTCTGAAATATTAATTAAAATGCACAAAGAACTCTCATTAAAAATACGCTTTTATTCTCTTGGGTTGGTTGGTTCACTGGTTGGTTGCATCGATTCTTCACAGAAGTAATTAAATAAACCAGAGTAGCGATGCACAAATAAGGATTTCTAACTAAATAGTGTCAACATGGATTGAAGTTATTAGCGTAGAGGAGCCATGCGAATGTCACGCCACCTGTACATGACAAATTACACATACGTCCCACTGATTGAAATATTTTGCAGGCATATTTTTCTTCATGACAATTAGTCGGGTTTAAGTTTTTTTTTACATGACATTTATTATTATGATGGAGATTGTTAATACAGAAAACTTTATTTAACAGATTTTTTCTTATATTTGCGGGAATTAAGAGGGACAAGGGTCTAATTACATTTAAGCTTCAAGGTGTATTTCTAGAAAGCAGTTACCAGAATTTCCGAATAGTAGTGTAAAAGTAGTAAGCCAAATTTCAAATTAAGTATTAAGTTCCTAGCTTAACCAAATGAATCAATCATTAAAGATGTATTGTGATCCTCCTAATTAGTTATTTGCTGAAGGCCACTTGAACAACCCCCCCCCAACCCCTCCCGGACCGTCCTTCAAGGTTTTTTCTCTAACTCTGCTCCGTTTCCATATCTCAGCAACTATCTTTCCGATTTCAACGCAAGTGATTTCCAACATTATAATTAATTTAATAGTCACCATTTATAACATTAAACTAAATTTATGAGTAGCTGTTACCACTATTTACGAATAACAGTTTAAGCCAAATTTGTAATTAAATTCAAAGCTTAAGGAAACGAACGAATTTTGAACGCTGCATAGTGGTCCTCCTAATTAGTTATTTGCTGAAGGCTCCCCCATCCCTCCCGGCCCATCCTTCAAGGTTTTTTCTCTAACTATGCGCCGTTTCCATATCTCAGCAACTATCTTTCCGATTTCAACACAAGTGATTCCAAACATTGTAATTAACTTAATTGTCACTCTTTATAACATTAAACTAAAATTATGAGTAGCGGTTACCACTATTTACGAATAATAGTTTAAGCCAAATTTGCAATTAAGTTCAAAGCTTAAGCAAACGAACGATTTTTGAAAGATGCATAGTGGTCCTCTTAATTAGTCATTTGCTGAAGGACACTTGAACAACCCCTCCCCCCCCCCCCCGGGCACTCCTTTCAAGGTTTTTTTCTCTAACTATGCTCCGTTTTCATATCTCAGCAACTATCTTTCCGATTTCAACACAAGTGATTCCAAACATTATAATTAACTTAAATGTCACTCTTTATAACATTAAACTAAATTTATGAGTAGCGGTTACCACTATTTCCGAATAATTGGGTAAGCCAAATTTGTAATTAAGTTCCTAGCTTAAGCAAACGAACGAATTTCGAAAGATGCATAGTGCTCCTCTTAATTAGTCATTTGCTGAAGGGTACTTGAACAACCCTCCCCCGCCGGCCCCTCATTCAAGGTTTTTCTCTAATTATGCCCCGTTTCTATATATCAGCAACTATCTTTCGGATTTCAACGCAAGTGATTCCAAACATTATATTTAACTTAATAGTCACCCTTTATAACATTAAATTAAATTTATGAGTAGCAGTTACCACTATTTACAAATAAGAGTTTAAGCCAACTTTGTAATTAAGATTCTAGCTTAACAAAACGAACGAATATTTATACATGCATAGTGGGCCTCCTAATTAGTCATTTTCTGAAGGACACTCGAACATCTCCTCCCTTCGGCACCTCACTCAAGGTTATTTTCTCTAACTGTGCCTTATTGCAATAACTGGGCTAATAATGTTCCAATCTTCTCGAAACCAGCTCAATTTTGTAGTGCGCCTACTATACAGTAACGTAGGCAGCGGGGACCTGTCTCAGAAGTTCGTTCGGAAAGAGGTTTGTTTAGAACAGAATGCTCCCCTGGCGGTGGCAGGAGGCAATAAAAGATTTTCTAGAGCGTACGAGCATGCCTGGTATACGGTTCCGAAGCCATCGTAGACCGTGGCCAGAGTTCCGTTTTTTAAGAGATTTAAGTTTATTACAAGTGCTCGGGCAACGCCGGGCGGGTCAGCTAATATACATATAAACAAGCGCACTAGCCTTTATGTTTACACCAAGTGATTATCATTGTGACGTCACATGAATAGTGTCCATTTTTTAGTTAGATCTGTATCCATTTTAAAATTGTTTGAACCATTTGGCAATTACAGGTTGAGGTATCGCATGCTCTTCGTACACAGTGACAATTTCATGAGAAATATGTATGCTATTTAAGCTTTTATCGCAGCATATCGTTCCTCTGAATTTCCAATATGGTATACAAATCCAACTGACGAAATTAGGAATCACTCACGAAATACGTACACAGAAGCAGCACTCTTTCTTTTCAAATCGCTTAGGTGTATTTTTCATCGTCGCCCTTTACAATGCGCCGCCAACTAGTGCTAAGTGTAACTTACTGTTTGATTCACCTACGATATTTTCAAGACAGTTAGAAGTAAACGTTTATAAATATCTTACCTTTTTTAAATTCACGTGACGTCCCGACGTCACCTTGCTCATGCCATACATTTACCGTATCTTCGTTAACTTTATCAAGGACACTTGCATTACTACCATCTTCACAAATATCAGTCACGGCGCCTGTGGGAGCTTCTTGTATCTTGGCTCCAGTCTTTCTCTATATCTTAAAACCATTCGCTTGATATTCTTAGGATTTGCTAAAATGTAAAATTAATCATCAAGAATTTTTTTTAATAATAAACAAAATAAAAAATGTGGTATGAGTTCACAAAAATTAAACTTCAGAGAGATTAATTTGAAATATGTTTACGTTGTTTTTGCTAATTTGAGCCGCTAATTTTGGAATTTTTGGGAATGTCTCTTAATACAAACGCTGTTGTTTTAATGTTCTGAGAACGGTATGTTTGACCACCCAATGAGACAAGTTAGTGAACTGTAAAAATTTCAGAGCTGCATTCTGATTCACTATTTATTTATCATCCATGTTTGTTTGTTTGTTGCATTTCTTTTCTCATTGGAAAGTTATATTTTTTAGATACTTCAACATTGTTATATCAAAGAAAATATGGATTTGTAATTACTTACATAGAAAATAAATGTTGCCTAAATATATCAAATATTTCTGATAATTATGAACTTTAAGTGTTACATTTTTACATAGTTCAATTTTATTCCGCTTTTACAACTATCGTCTCTTTTAATACAAATTAACTTTTTTTATTGGGTTGTTCTGAAAGTTCATTCTGTTTGGGAAAGTTGGTTCGTACCAGAAAATTCTATCATTTAATTATTAGACAATAATTCCAATATCTAATGTCTAGTAATTAAAGGACGGAATTTTTCGGTTTGAACTGGTTTTTCCAAGCGGAAGGAACTTTCCAAACAACCCAATATAATTAAGTTAAAATCAGTTTAATATCAAAATCTATAAACAATACTTTAAAACTTTTAATTTTGACAGTTCATAACAAACAAAACCTTTTAGATATCCTTTAATTAAAGCGATCGCCGTTTTATACATATAATTACGTCACCCCAAGTAGTACAAATCCTTGGCATACCTTTATTTCAACCTTAAAAACCCTTTACACAACTTTGTTCTAAGGTTACATGGTACGTGAGACTGGATATATTTAACATTGCCGTTTGATAGAGATATTAGTAAACGCAACATAAATACAGGATAAAAGATAACGGGAAAAACAACTTACTACATTTATCCCAAATATCCTCCGATGGCGTTGGATGAGCGTGTATTCATAAGTACCTCCAAACAGTTTGTGATTCAACAAGTCAGAACACGATGGCCTTGCTTCGGGATTCGGATTCAGACAGCTGACAATGAAATTCTTTACTCGGACCACCTTTTTTGGCGAAAGCTCGGATTTCGGAGAAGAACGCTGGATGAGAATTTCGAAATTTTTATCCTTTAGAATCTGAAGCATGACGGGATATATTTGTTCCTCCCAGCTGAAACATCTTACACTTGCACATTTTAAAAGTGTCTCTGACAACATTTTTCGAGTGAACATTTCAAGAGCAAGGACACCCAGTGTCTATATATCATATTTGATTCCGTTCACATGTGTTTGGCCTTCTCTCGTGAACTGTGCTTCGGGTGGTCTATAATGGAGTGGCGACGCATAGCTGGAAAAGAATAGAAAATGCAATATTATATATGTAAAAGATTACATGTAATTATTTGAAAAAGCAACTGAACAGGATTGAATTTACATGACAGACATCACTTCCGTCATAACTGATATTTTCATAATCTTGTAAAAGTTCTTCATTTAGATTATGTCTTACTAGATGAAAACCAATTTCAACTCGAAATTGTTTTCTAGTATTTTCTAAAAGATGTTCTTCAAAACATCAAAGCCAAATGCATATAACGTGGAAAATATTAAAAGAAAATCCTCCCAATTCTCTTCGTCTGTAGATTTGCAGATACCATCGTGAACGCAATTCACACAATTAATTTGTGTAATTTGCTTTAACCCTTAGGCCGTTACAAACGCGCTCAGCGTCACCACCTCTGGGTCTATTCGCCAACGTTATGCACGCTCTGCATGCGTCTATATGAATTTTTCAAGGTTTTGAACGTTACGAATGCGTTTGCTGTGTTCTAAAGTGAGGAACAGATGTGTTACACTCACGC
The DNA here is from genome assembly GCA_963931845.1 of Maratus michaelseni. Taxonomy (NCBI): domain Eukaryota; kingdom Metazoa; phylum Arthropoda; class Arachnida; order Araneae; family Salticidae; genus Maratus; species Maratus michaelseni. Next base: position 60,683,138 of record OZ007594.1, read on the forward strand.
ACCGATGTTTGGCGACTTTATGGTTGGCGCGATTTTCAAACCCGCGCCAAACCAATAACTTAATACAATAGCTAGGTTGCCATTAAAGGAAAAGATCGCCTAAATTTAGCGACTTTTTTCCTTTTTATAACCGATTAAAAAAGAAAAAAAACTGTGCGTAAGTGTATGACATCATAGCCTAAAGTGATTATTTATTTCCAAAATAGATATACGTACTAAATGGCTGTCGAATACATCGAATACAAAACAGCTGGGGGAAAGAACTGAAAAGATAAAACTCAACGGCCTAAGGGTTAAAGCGGTTCACAAATCCCTTGCTCAATAACGCTCAACTTTCTGACACGTTTTTTACTCATTTTTAAATGGAAAAGCATGAAATTAGCAGGCTTGTCTATTGAGGTTAATTGGGAACGAATGTTGTATTCCATTTTTCGATAAATAAATTACTTATCGAGTTATAAGCGATTGTAGTCACGTAACTAGATACAGGTTTTTCTTCTTTCCCTGACTGTCGCGTCAAGAAATTTGGCTCAAAACTCCACCATTGACAGCATTATGAAAGATATTCTGACTTTATTAGAAAATGGAAAACACTATTCGATTACATAGTTTATTCTGAATATAAAAAAAACTTGCCAATTTCATGCGTTTCCGAACAAAAATAAATTCAGAAATGTGTCAGAATGAAGCTCCTTTGTATTTGAGAGAAGCCAAATTTTAGTTTCATCTAACCAAATTTTAATAGTTATTTATTTATTCGGCCTTCCTCTCCTTCGCAAATTTTTTTCTCCGGCAGTAAAAAGAAAAACTATTTAGATTATTCAAATTGTCTGCGTAGGGATTCTACCATCTCGCTATATGAAAGATATCAAGGAAACAGGATTTTCCGTAAATTTCGTAGTTCTATACATGCATAGCTGCCAACTTTCGCGCTTTTTTCCTAAATTGTATAATAAATTTTACGTTATTAAATCTCCGAAATCACGTGATTCAATAAGGCAAAAATTTCTATTAATTTTTAGTAGTAACAAAAAAGCGTAAAAGTTGGCAGCTATGTACATGAGATTATCTTTGAAATAACTTCCAGAATGATTAGCGTTCTGGAGAAGAGATTAGATTCTGTTTATATTACAGGACTAGATTGAGTAGTACATTTAGGATTTGTGTTAATCAACAAACGTATTTAGATTTCAATGAGTGGTTAACATATCACTTTCTCTCTAGAACCATTTTTAAACAATCGCACGATCACTAATTCTACTCTTTTTAGGGTTTCGTTCATCTCACGAAACCCTATTACTCCCGCTCCGTTGTCTGTCCGTTACAGAGCCGTTCTGAGAAACTATATAACTTACAAGCATCAAAATTTGTGTACTTATAGCTAAATACCTACTATGAAGCTCAAAATATTAAAATTTGAAAAAATCGTATTATTTTAATATATAGAGATAAAAAACCAAAATTATAACAGCCTTTTCCTATTAAATTTAAACATTTTTCGTTATAGCAGTTGCTAACAATTAAAAATCCACAATAAAATTATTTCTACAATAATTCATTTTCTATTGAAATATTTCCACGTGAAAAATAAAAATGAAATAAAAAGTTTCACCAATTGAAAAAAAAGATCAATATGACGTCATATTGATAATAAAACGGAAATTTTCAAACATTTCTCAATAATACAAGGAGTATGAGTGTGTGCATGTACAGAAAGCAGATTAATATCACGTCATTACAGAATTAAAAAGAAAATTAATCTGACGTTCTATTGGAAGCTTAACGGATTTTTCAAATGTTTGAGAATAATACAAATCGAGTATCAATATGAGTAATAGAGAATAGTAAATATACGAGTTTGATGAACGTATTGAATCATGATAAAAACCCGATTATGGAAATATTCGCATATTTTGACGGTGTACAACATGTTTAATATTGAAATTAATTTTTTTTAAATATCACATTTAGTCCACATGACAGATATTAATATGAACAGAGTATAATAGGGGGCTTCGCCCGCTATCGGGCCGGTTTAGAATTTGGAAATACGAAAAAATAGACCGGTAAATTTTTACTTTATAAAAAACATGACATTTTTTTATTTGTTGTAAATGAAATTTATTTGGATTTATTAAAGAAAGGATAAAGTGTTTTGAAAGGAATATTAAACGAAACCATTTGTGCGATCTTCGATCACACTTACCCACTTGTTTTAAATTATTTATTCCATGCGAGTAATTATCATAAACTATGTAAGTAGCTATTGAGAAAAAAAAAACACACTTTTACAAATACAAGATTTAAGATAGGTGAACATACTGCGTCTGATGAAAATAATTATATGATAACTAACACTTTAAATTCAGACAATTTAATAAAATATGTTCTTTAATGTTTTTCATGTGATTTTCATGTGTATTTTATTATATTGTCTTAAATTAAAGTGTTAGTTTTCATATATTTCTACTATAAGATATGATTTTTTTTTTTTTTTACTTGTTGTCTGCCAGTAGAATATTTTGCTTTAAAATAGGTGAGTGATATGTGATACAGATAAACGTGGCGTTGAAATTTTGTATTTATGTGAGGTTTTTACAGAGATGTTTGATTTAAAAAATAATCAATTAACCTAAATCTAAAGCAATTTGAGCGTTATTACTAACCTGTCGACAAGCGTATCGGCGCTACAAACACATCCAAAATCACATAGACAAGATTTTCCATCTTTCTTAATTAATACATTAGTAAGTTTCAAATCCAAGTGATTCAGATTCTTCCCATGAACACATGCTAATCCGTTCACGATGTCATGCAGATAGTTTTTCAATACTTTAAATATTTTTCGTTTTTCTACAAAACTATCATCTTCCAACTTATTACTCAGACTCCCTTGGCACAAAGGGCTGAAGAACACAGTTGTTGGAGCATCCATAAAACTTACTTGCCCGAGCAGTGGAAGTATACAATCGTTTTTCAATTTCGGCCACACATCAGTTTCACTCTTTGTAATCCAGCTGCTCAAAACAATTTTAGCGGCCACTTTAGGCGATTTGCGCTTTTTTATTTCTATAACATCACCAAATGCCCCTTGTCCCATCGTTTCACCACACTTATATCCATAAGACTCGAGCAGATTTTTAGCTGTTTTTACTGCAAGATCTCGAAAAACTGCCAGAGTGCTGCAATATCTATGCTTAGTCTATCTAGCAATGCCTGTGCTTAGCAATATCTATTCAGTCTATGCTTAGACACATTTTTGCCCAATAATGGCAAACCTACAATCCAAAACTTGACTATACTTGCCAGGACGAGTTCGATTAGACGAGTGAGACAAGTTTACAAATATTAGCTTTGCAATAATGGTAGGCTTTCTAGTATGCTTGGCGATTTGTTTTTGTACAGATTGTCAAAACCAATCAAATTTTATATCCCGTATGTCGGCACTCTCATATAGAGGCACCCTTGTCTAACTCATCTGAACGAACTCTTCCAGTAGGGGTGTCAATGCGTTCTATAATATCGGTTGCTGTAGTTTCGACCAAAACTTTCCATTTGATCACGCTAATCTAGTAATAAAGGCACTCTAATACAAAATAGTAATAAAGACACTCTAATACAAAATAGTAATAAAGACACTCTAATACAAAATAGTAATAAAGACACTCTAATACAAAATAGTATAAAATTCAACAAGTCTCTCGCGGCAGACATAACGTACCATATTTAGATTCCTGCCATTTTACATCTTTAAATGCTTTGCTTAAAAATAAATAAATAAATAAACACGTAATCGACAATACTGCACTGAAATGAAACTTTAAATATTAAAAGGCGCTTTAATGTAAAATTTTAAGCCCTTTTATTGTTTTTAAAAAAGTATTTTATTTTATTAATAAAAATAAGTCTAACTGTTATTATTATCAAAATTGACTTTTATTAAAATATTCCATGACATGGAATATTTTATTAAAAGAATGTCATATTCCTATGACATTTTAAAATCAAAATGTAGAAAAAAAATCTGAAATAGAAATATTTAAGTAAGTATTTTATTTTTAAAGTAAAAATAAATCTTTAATTGTTATTAACATCAAAATTTACTTTTATTAAAAATATTCCATTTATCATGGAAAATATAAAGCAACCAATGAAATATTTTTAAATAAAAAAGTTAAAAATAAAACGGAAATAGGATATTTCACCGATAAAACATTTATAAATAAAAGAGTTAGAAAAAGTCCTTCCGGCCTGTACCGGGAGGAAAAGGTAGCTTTCCTATATCTTCGTTTTAAAATTTTAGCTAATGTTACACGAAAACAGCAAGTTAAAATGCAAAGAAACGTTTACAAAAGATTCGTTAATACTGAATTTGAATAAGAAATTCGCCAAATTATTGAGCAATAGCCAAATTGGCTTCATTTATGAAGACTTTTTTTTGTCGCCAAATTTGGCGATATTTCGCCAAATTTGGCATATTTCGCCAAATGTCGCCAATTTTGGCGAGAATTTGTCGCTAACGAATATGAATATATAGTTTTATGCGTATGATTGGGAAAATTATTACAACAATGAAAGAAAATAATTTGCGAGTAATCGCGTTAATGTGCTGTTTTGTTTCAAAATGTCAGCCACCCTAGAATTTCAAACTGCTCTATCTCAGCCATTTTTTAAGATAGAGGTAAACCAAAAAATGCTCTGAAATCCTTGTATCAAGGCCTAACACGTAATTAAAAAATAAATTTGATTTTTTTTTTTTGTATATTTATTTTAGTTTTAATTTTTTAAATGGCCGCCATCTTGAAACAAAATGGCGGACCAAGCTGGCCAACGAACTCGGTCGAGACATTAGTGACCTTAATACACACAATTAGTTTCATCAAAATCGATTTATAAATACGAGCGTTATCGTATGACATAGGTCAGATATATATATATATATATATATATAAATGGATATCTATATATATATAAATCAACATTTGAACGGAGGGTGGTTTTGGGGTCTGGGGGTTATGATCGGTGAAAATATATCGAAATTTTCCGGAACTGCTTTCCTCCGAACGGCTGCAATAGGTAGCTTTATACTTTTTTGTATTGAAAGCTACCTAAAAGAACCTGAAATAGACTATTTTAACCAATAAAAGATGTTTAAACTAGTCGTTGGGAGCCACCGTAATACTTAACCATCATGGATATACATAACATAAAATATGAAAATAAAACATGTGTAAACTACTCTTATAAAATGCATTGCAATTCGAATAAAATCGTGGCTTGATGACGTCATAAACTTTAAATGCTCTATTACTTAATTGCGTAAAAGAAACATCCTCATAATACCAAAAATGATAATCATATTAGCTAACTATCATATTAGTTTACTTGGTCGGATTAAACGTGTCATTTCCAATTAAAATATATCTTTGAATTGAAATTTGAATGAAATACAGGGTCACGAAAAATCGAAGAGTGTGGGAAATAGGATCCCAAATATCTCGGTAACTCATTATTCGATCGAATTCATTCTTTGTGCAAAATTTATGTTTTTTTATTGTCTTTTATATTCACTCCTTAAAATAAACAATTTCGAAAATTTTTATATACCTTTTATCAGAACGAATATTTCAAGTGTCCGAAAAAAATAGTTCCCGATAATCAAGGTTGCTGAAATTCAATAAGCTTCTTTCCATTATTACATACTAAGTTCATACCAAATTTCAAGTCTCTATCTCAATTTGTTCGTGAGATAGAGCGTTTACAGACACACACACGCAGACAGACGGACGGCAAAAAAAATTTTCGAAAAATATGTTTTTCCGAATCTCCAGTTTCTAAAACGTGTAAATCCGACAAAATAAATAAATAAATAAATAAATAAAAATCAATTTTTAAACCGGTTGCAAGACTTACCCTATACTACGAATGATGGGTAAGTAATAAAGATCTAGAAGAAAAGTTGGGAATAAAAAGAAGACCTGGGATTCGAACCCATGCTATCTAGACTCAAATGCATCGCTCTAACCATCACCAAGCACATATCCGTTTAGCAACAAAACATTAAAATAAGTAGACGAATCTGTGATTTGAAGACAGGAATCTAAGTATAGTCACGTGATGTCTACCGCGAGACACTAATTAAAATTCAATACATGTGGAAAGGTTTTCTATAAATAATTTAATTTTTAAGAGTCATATTTAAATTTTTTATTCAATTATATTAAAAATTCTTCCCATTTTTTAATAATACGTATACACGTTTACCTCTTTTTATGCGGTTAAAGTTAATGCGATTTTCAATTAGTGCAGTAATTTTTTTAGACGATCCTCCGATTAATGCGGTGAAAATTTCGATTAGTGCGTAAGGGCACAAAATGTGTGATATCATTTCATCAACCAGAAATTTTATGGAAAAAAAAATATAGAAAAAGAAGCAGAAGAAGAAACTTCGACAAGATTAGTGCGATAATCTGACAATCTTATTCAGAATTTAACTGAAAATAGTCTTGATAATAGTCTTGTTGATTGCCATTTATTAAATTTTCTCACACATTTGCGTTAATGGAAGTTCTTGTAATATAGATAAATGTTATTTAAAAAGTTTCAAATCAAGCTGTTATATGCTTTCTGACAATGACAAACGCATTAAAAACAGTATCGTGGTATGCTATTATATTGTTTATTTATGTACTAAATTGAGTTTTAAGGATGTTGAATACGGATCTATATTAGTTTTTTTTTTCATTGAATATTTATTTCGATTAGTGTGGTAATATCGCATATATATATATATAACATATTCAATATTCTATTTTTTTTTCCTTTTAGTTCATTATTTTTCATCTTAAAATACTTTTTCTTTCGTTTCCTTTTCTCGAATTCCATTTAATTTTACGTTTAGTAACTTTGCTTTCCCGTCTCAAAATTCATTCGATTTTAGAATATTCTGTATGAGCTATAAGCCTATTTTTATTTCTGCAGGGACGCGTCGAACTGTTTTTCCCACCTAAAGACCATAACACAGCGATTTTCGCCTTATGTCAGTATGGTGACCCGATCTTTTAAGTGGTTTAGAGCCCTTTGTGCACTGCACTCTTCCTGGAAATTTGTACCTTTCCGCTCTACCAATAAAAGCTACCAATGAGCTGGTTCAGAGATCCCCCTGTTTTCGTCTTTCGTTGTCCAGAAAACCCACACCACACAGTTTACTTCAAGAATTTTTACATCATTGTGATCTTTTGAAAGCTACTTTTCGTTTGTTGACTAATAAAAGCCATGTCTCCTAACCTGGACTGATTATATGTGAAAAAGATGCAATGGTCTTACTCTTTATTCGGCTTGACTGATATTCTGAACGACTGCACCGCATAATTTTTAACTAGCAACTCCAACATCGAATTACTATTTGACATCAACAGCACTAGTTTCATCACATACACATACACAAATTTATATATGACAGCGGGGAGAGGACCCAGCAATGCTCGGTTAAAATTAGCTTCAACTCAATGTAACAATAAATTCCATGTACAACATATAAAAATCAGTCTATGTAGCCTGAGTCGCTGAATTCTGTTTTCGAGAACGTTCAATGGACGTTGATTGGTTGAATCATGTATCTCGGCTCCTATTAGGAATTTCTAGAAAATTCTTTCAGATTCTGAAAGCCAAATTTTTCGCCAAATGTCGCCAAAATACAGAGAAACGATTCTTTCATTATAGATTCTTTCATTTGGCTCCAAGTATGTGTTTTATCTGATAATTTTAAAATTTTCAGAACTTTGCCAACATTTCGCCCCATTTGGCGATATTTAGCGAAATGTCCCAATTTTTCGACTTCGTATACTGCTAACTGTTCAACAACTTTATAACATTTTCAACATTCACTCACATTGAAATGCATTGACCGGTAGTGACCCCAAAATGACCCATAAATCGAATTTTATCGAACATGTGACCTATCCCAATGGTCTTCTCGTGCTCAAAAACGGTCCGATACAAAATTTAATCAAAATTGTTTGATCGATTTAGATAAAATTAGATTGACCGGACCCATAGGTAGGACCCACTAATCCAATTTTCTCAAACATTTGACCTAATTCAATAGTCTTTTCGTGCCCTAAAATGATGTGATACAAAATTTACTTAAAATCCGTTTAAAGCCGTTTTTAAGATAAAATTTGCATATATACACACATACCCACATACAGACACACAAGATTTGTTCATATTATATGTTACACAGCACAAATTTATATACATACATACATATATGTATATATCTATATCTATCTATCTATCTATATATATATATATATATATATATATATATATATATATCTATTTGCAATATATATAAAAATAAATATATATAGTTTTTATTTTTGTCTATGAATAATTAAAATTAACAAGTATTTTAATTACTGCATTGCATTAATTTGATTGAAAAACAGTAGTAATACTATTAATTATCAACATTATAAATTTTGAGATATTTTGAATTGTTTATGAATTATTTAATTAGATATTTAAATTAATCTATAAATATAAAATATATTTACAATGTAGTATAAATTAAACATTAATTATTTAAAAACAAGTCTAATATATATTTAAGTAGTAGTAAAAATAAAACATTAATTATTTAATAAATGTCTATAATATCAGTGGATTAACACAGCTGGCAGCAAAAATAATTTGAATTAAAATAATATCTCTTTTACATAATATATTCTTGTTAAGAATATCTGAAATGCTGTGCAAGTTGAATTAATTCTGTGTAGATTTATTCATATAGTAGTATTATATTTTATTTGAATTTTAAGTAAAACTACAAGTTAGTATTGTTTTTTAAAGTTTATTTATATAAATAAATCTAATGAAGTGAGTATGTAACTAATAAAGTGGATATTTAACTAAATATTAATTATGAACTATTATAATACCAATAGATGGCGACACTTTACCTTTCAGGTAGTTGTAGATAATATTGTTAATATTATATTTAATTTAACTATAGAGGGAGCTATTGATTGTATATTAATTTTACTTTCAGGAATTAAAATTGGATGGAGTAATATATATTCACGGATATAAATTTGTTATAAGTGTATTAAAACCAGAATTATTTTGAGTGTTTTTGAATCATTTTGTGATTGGGTGTCATTTATGGGGTTGTGTTTTAAAAAAAGTGTGCTCTCAACTTGTCTTACAAATCATTTCTCTCAACTCGACTTAGTTAACATGTATGATGCATTGCCATGTGGATGTGAATATTATGTAGACGTTGTGACATTTTAAGGATTCTGTATAATTATTGTGAGTAAAATATTTTATCTACACTTTACGCGTTCATATTTCCAATTTTATTATTTCAAAACTGTTATCTCGTGGTAATTTAGTGAGGTGTTAATTACAGTTTTTTGGATAATCGATGTGAGTGAAATATATTGTATTTTCTTAATGGTTTTTTATTTCCTATTTAAATATTTCCAAATTTTAATATTTCCAATTGTTGTCTGGTAATAATTCAGTGTACCTGGATGATTCTACTGATCTTAGCATTATGCCAGTAGAATTATGAAACACTGAATTATTATTTAAAACACATGTGGGTGCATCCAGGCTGATGAGTACATGTGCATGTGTTTTTCCATGTCCAATTCATATTTAATTCTCATGTGGTCCAATTTTCCATTGTGTATGGTTCATATTTAATTTGTTAATCCATTTGTGTTTACTTAATTGCAACTCCAATTTATAATTTTTTTTTTTCCCCTTTCTCTCTATTTCTTTTTTCAATATTCTTTTGGTATGAGTAAAATTTGGCCAATTACCATTGAAGCATCAGCTATGGTAATATCATGTTTGCACATGTTAATTATTAGCTATGTGGTATTCTGTATACACAGTATCATTGATTATCTCTTTGGAGATTTAAGTAGAATAGAACTTGATATGTTTTTTGAAATTCATAGATATTATAATTATTTAACATTCTATAAAATTATGCTGCATTGCGCAAATTGGTATGGAATGGTTTTTACATATTCTTTTCAATATTCTTTTCAACAATTAGCTAGTTAAAATATTGATTTTTATATGATACCATAATTTAGCCTAATTGGCTCACAAATCACTTTGATTAACTTCTGTTTGAAATACATAGTTATTATAGCTGCATTGCGCTTTTAATGGTGTATTTAATAATAATTTAATAATAATAATATTTTAGTATTACTATTATTTCCTGGTATCATTTGTTTATCTATTGAATTTTCAAGGGCATCTTTATAAAATCTTATTCAGGTTCTAATGATTTTTTTTTTTTTTTACCAACATTAATTTTGTACTGACTTATGACTGCTAGGGGTTTTTATATTGTTGTCTTTTGATGTTAGTTTGCTTAATGGGACTTTATGTATATATGTAAATAGTTTTATTATATAGCTTTATTATATTTAATCAAGTATTAAACAGTCAATCTTAATATTTTTTTTATTTTATTTTTTTTATTTTTATTTTTATTTTTTTTATGGATATTCAAGTAATATTAAGATTGATTCATAACAATTTTTTTTTTTTTAAATATGTTATAGATATATTTAATATGTATTTCTTGCAATTTTTATTGCTATCAATCAAATATGGCAGTTATTAGTAAAATGTTAGATACTGGCAATTTAGGCCTTGGTGGATCCAGGACTAATGCTCGGTACAGGAAGATTATTAGGGATCTTCCTGGATCGTTATCAGATAACCTATTCTATTGTCCCAAGCCTGTACTATGTTTTCGAGAGTGTGAATCTAAGCGTTGTCTTACATGTCCATTAGCTGATAAGTCACAGATTTCAAATAATAACAATCTTAATTTGGTAAAATTTTGCAAAGCATACAATGTAATCTATTCATTGAAATGCAATTCGTGTAACATGGAATATATTGGACAGTCTTGTCAAAAATTACATAAGCGGCTAAATTTACATCGTTCTCATATTGATAAATATAAAAATTCTAAATTTCAAACAACTCATAATATTGAATATACTCATTTCAAAAATCATGATTTTAAAAATATTACTATTAAAATACTTAAAATACAAAAAAATTTTACTGAACGACTTTTTCTAGAATCTAAATATATAAGACATTTTAATACTACATATCCTTATGGATTAAATCAATTAGTATACAAAAAATCACATCCTGTATTTTCAGATTTAACTAAATATGAAAATTATAAAAATCTTTATTCCGGATTAAATTTTTCAAACTTAAAAAAAACTTCTAGATCTGGTAGAGGTAAACATAATAACAAAAAATTCACTGATGATATTGTGATTCAACAGGAGCTTGATAATCTTGAGGCACAATTTTGTAATGATTATTGTTGGCTTGCTATAAGAAAACATGTTTTTAGTATAAAAAAGAAATATATAAACCAATATTTCAAGGTATTTAAAAAGAATCAATATTCTCCACATTTTTGTGATATCTTTTATGATATTCTACATTATAGAGCAAACCTATTAAATACAAGTCTTTCTAATAAACCTAAATATAAAACTAATAATACACAATTAATTATAAATTTTTCCAATCATGTATTTAATAATATAAATTTACACAATATAATAAACAACATTAATAATAATTTTCCAATAAAAAATTTTACCATTCACAAGACATATAAATATAATCGCACAATTGGACGTAAAATTTTTAATTACAATTCTTTTGCAAAAAATTTGGTCTCTTCAAAGAATTACCCATGTTATTGTAATGACCCAAAATATCAAAAGTATATAAATACAACACATGGTCATATCATTACTGGTGATCTTAATATTGTAGAACAACCTATTTTACAAAACTTAATGCATAATGGCACAAAATTTCGTCTTCCATATAAGTGTAATATCAAATCCATAATATTGCAGTTTATTCAAGATATTGATTTGTTTATATATAAAATTGCTGTTGATTACAATAAACCAATCGAATATTTCAGTGAATGGAGATTTTCTGTAATTGATAAATTAAAAAATGAAATTATAAAAAATTATCATCATATTACACATGCAGCTTTTAAAAACATAAATAAACATATATCAGAATTACAAAACAAATTTATAATTACTTATGTAGATAAATCTCCAAATAATTATGCTATCATTTGTAAAGAATACTATAAAGTGTTAATTCACAATGCAATCAACACAAGTAATATTTTTAATAAAACTAAATTAAATATTGAAATAAATAACAGAAAATTATTAAATTATCACAAATTACTAAAAATCAAATGTAATAATTTTAATTATCCTTATCTTGTTATAATTCCAAAATTTCATAAAAATCCTATTAAATTTCGCACTGTTACCATCGGTTGTAACACATATAATAAAAATGCAAGCAATTTACTACTTAATATTTTAAAGCAGATATATGATATAACGCTAAAACATAATAACCAACATTGCCTAAAAAATAGTTTTCAACTCATTAATAAAATACATAATATCAATCCGGTAAAATTCATAAAAACATTGGATTTTATGATTTATTTAATAACATTGATATAAAAGACTTACATAAAACAATGTGTATATTATTTAAAGAATTTAAATCTCAATTAAAATTAAAAGAACATATTTCAGTAAATTTTTTTAAAACTTTACTAAATTTTACATTGCATAATAATTACATTATATATGACAATATTATCTATAAACAATGCCAGGGAATTCCGCAGGGCGGAACCGCATCTAGTATTCTCTCTGACCTTTACTTATATTATTATGAAAGAAATATAAGTCCGAACAATGATTATGTATTTTATCGCTATATTGATGACATTATCATATTTTATTTCAATGAAAAAAATTGCACATCACCACTCAATTTTTATCCTACTCAGCTTAAATTAAGCGAAAATGATTTAATTAATAATAATATAAACTTTCTTGACTTAAAAATTAATATTACTAATAATTATAAATTAATTTTTGATATTTATGATAAGAGATTTGATTTCCCATTTAAAGTAAATATTTTTACCAATTATGCTTCATGTTTACATAAATCTGTTTATAAAAATATAATTATCAATTATCTACATCGTATAAAATACTTATGCTCAGATATAAATAAAAACAAAAATATTAGATATATTCGAGATCAAGCAAAAATATATGGATATCCTATTTTTATGATAAATTCAATCATCAACTCTTTTAAATAACATTTATTATATAATTTAAATATAAACATGGTATGTAATAAATTATTGTTTTAGTGTGCGATAACATATAACAAAAGATATAGAAAATAATAATTATAACATACATTATTACAATTATAACATATTAGGAAATTTAATATTTAATATTTGTTTGAACATTATATACACTTTATGTAGAAAATTACAAATATAACATACATAATTACAATTATAACATATTAGGAAATTTAATATTTGATTGAACATTATTTATACTTTGTATAGTTTTGATTGTGCGTTGCCGATCACCTCTGTTTAAGGTATTATTGATGTGCAGTTTTCATACATTTATAAATTAACTTATACAATAACAAATTAAATTATACAATGATAACATTGGTGATTATAACTCATATATATATATCTATTTGCAATATATATAAAAATAAATATATATAGTTTTTATTTTTGTCTATGAATAATTAAAATTAACAAGTATTTTAATTACTGCATTGCATTAATTTGATTGAAAAACAGTAGTAATACTATTAATTATCAACATTATAAATTTTGAGATATTTTGAATTGTTTATGAATTATTTAATTAGATATTTAAATTAATCTATAAATATAAAATATATTTACAATGTAGTATAAATTAAACATTAATTATTTAAAAACAAGTCTAATATATATTTAAGTAGTAGTAAAAATAAAACATTAATTATTTAATAAATGTCTATAATATCAGTGGATTAACACAGCTGGCAGCAAAAATAATTTGAATTAAAATAATATCTCTTTTACATAATATATTCTTGTTAAGAATATCTGAAATGCTGTGCAAGTTGAATTAATTCTGTGTAGATTTATTCATATAGTAGTATTATATTTTATTTGAATTTTAAGTAAAACTACAAGTTAGTATTGTTTTTTAAAGTTTATTTATATAAATAAATCTAATGAAGTGAGTATGTAACTAATAAAGTGGATATTTAACTAAATATTAATTATGAACTATTATAATACCAATAGATGGCGACACTTTACCTTTCAGGTAGTTGTAGATAATATTGTTAATATTATATTTAATTTAACTATAGAGGGAGCTATTGATTGTATATTAATTTTACTTTCAGGAATTAAAATTGGATGGAGTAATATATATTCACGGATATAAATTTGTTATAAGTGTATTAAAACCAGAATTATTTTGAGTGTTTTTGAATCATTTTGTGATTGGGTGTCATTTATGGGGTTGTGTTTTAAAAAAAGTGTGCTCTCAACTTGTCTTACAAATCATTTCTCTCAACTCGACTTAGTTAACATGTATGATGCATTGCCATGTGGATGTGAATATTATGTAGACGTTGTGACATTTTAAGGATTCTGTATAATTATTGTGAGTAAAATATTTTATCTACACTTTACGCGTTCATATTTCCAATTTTATTATTTCAAAACTGTTATCTCGTGGTAATTTAGTGAGGTGTTAATTACAGTTTTTTGGATAATCGATGTGAGTGAAATATATTGTATTTTCTTAATGGTTTTTTATTTCCTATTTAAATATTTCCAAATTTTAATATTTCCAATTGTTGTCTGGTAATAATTCAGTGTACCTGGATGATTCTACTGATCTTAGCATTATGCCAGTAGAATTATGAAACACTGAATTATTATTTAAAACACATGTGGGTGCATCCAGGCTGATGAGTACATGTGCATGTGTTTTTCCATGTCCAATTCATATTTAATTCTCATGTGGTCCAATTTTCCATTGTGTATGGTTCATATTTAATTTGTTAATCCATTTGTGTTTACTTAATTGCAACTCCAATTTATAATTTTTTTTTTCCCCTTTCTCTCTATTTCTTTTTTCAATATTCTTTTGGTATGAGTAAAATTTGGCCAATTACCATTGAAGCATCAGCTATGGTAATATCATGTTTGCACATGTTAATTATTAGCTATGTGGTATTCTGTATACACAGTATCATTGATTATCTCTTTGGAGATTTAAGTAGAATAGAACTTGATATGTTTTTTGAAATTCATAGATATTATAATTATATATATATATATATATATATATATATATATATATATATATATATATCATACTTTTATGCATTGATTTCATAACTTTTCTTCTGCTTTCTTAAAGCTAGAAATGATCAATTTGTAAAAAAGATGTGCAGTTTTTTTTTTATATATTATCGATTTTATCAAATACAACCACTAACCATTTTTTCTTGTCTCAAGAATAAATAAATTCCTTGTTCCATGAGATATATACCCCCATTAATGCTTACTTATCAAGTTTTAAGCCTGTCTCTAAGCTTTCTATTTTTGTACAAAAACTGTAACTAAACTCAACTTAAAATTAGTTCAATATGACACTTTCTTCTTATCTAGTTTACACAGTTTTATCTATTGACAGAAAACTATAATATGGCGTACCGCATGTTAATTGAAAAGCTTTCTCTAAGGGGTACTGCATAATATTTGATTTACCCTTGAAAGAGCAATTTTTCAGCAAAGCAAACACGATTAAATAGCCTTTATCACCCATTATCACCGAGCTGTTGAGCCTTTTAAAAAAATTAATAGGCATTTAGTTTCAAAGCTGTTCTGAAGCTAAATGTGCAACACTAGAATATTTCTATCATACACATTGTTTAGAATGAAATTCGTAGCTAGAACTTCATATTAACGATAGAATCCCCTTTAAAGAGGTGTTTTTAAAAGTAAAATATTGCTTTTAAAGGAATTTCTTCTAATAAGATCGAATACGACGTTTACGAAAATGGGAAAATTATATTTGTTTATCATTATTTGCGTATTATCTGTTCTTATGTCCGATTGTAAGGCAAAGGTGAATTTTATATTTAAAGGTAAGGAGGTTTAATAAAACTACGTCCAGGTAATATTTTTTTTTCCTCAGTATTAAAATAAATATGCATTTGTGCCTTAAAATGCTAAAACTTGGATGTTTAGAGCATATAATCAGAATTGTTTTATGTATATTTTTATAAGTTATTTTCATTAGTTATATTTTCATAATAAGTAACTTTTAATATTTTTCTTACTTTTTTAAATTATATATAATTTTTACTGTGTGTCTAATTACAAAGTTTGTATGAATTTTTGCTTCGAAAGATATTAAAAGAAAGATAAAGAAATCAATTGGATCGATAGATAAATAAATTATATTATCATAGGAAATAACTTTTAAACTTAAAACCTTTTATTCTTCTTCTTAACTTTTTAAAGAAATATAATCCATAATGTGTTAAATTTCAAAACTTGGATGAATTTGCGTCAGAAAATATTAAAAGGGAATTAAAGGGAATAAAGAAATTAATTGGATCAATAGATAAATTATATTTTCATAGGAAATAACTTTTAAACTTTAAATCTTTTATTCTTTTTCTTAACTTTTTAAAGAAATATAATCCATAATGTGTTAAATTTCAAAACTTGGATGAATTTGCTTCAGAAAATATTAAAAGGGAATTAAAAAGGAAATTAAAGGGAACAAAGAAATTAATTGGATCAATAGATAAATTATATTTTCATAGGAAATAACTTTTAAACTTTAAATCTTTTATTCTTTTTCTTAACTTTTTAAAGAAATATAATCCATAATGTGTTAAATTTCAAAACTTGGATGAATTTGCTTCAGAAAATATTAAAAGGGAATTAAAAAGGGAATTAAAGGGAATAAAGAAATTAATTGGATCAATAGATAAATTATATTTTCATAGGAAATAACTTTTAAACTTAAAATCTTTTCATCTTTTTCTTAACTTTTTAAAGAAATATAAACCTTATTGTGTTCAATTTCAAAACTTGGATGAATTTGCACACTATAATACACTGAATTGTTACACTATTTGAAATATAATGAAATTGATATACATTACTGATGTTTACTACAAGATGCTTTTTGTATAATATGATGTGCATAGCATTTCTCGTTCATTTACAGGGACACACAAAAGATTTCGTATACAGTACTGTATCTGAAGTATTATCTATAAAGCTATAATTGCTAGAAGTGTTGTTTTAGTTAGATATGTGTTTAACTAAATTTTTGCATACTGTGTGGTATGTATAAATGCTATTTAATTTCCTTCTTTTTAACACTTTTCAACAAAGCTTAAAAGTGTTTATGAATTCGGTTTGTCTGTCTGTCTGCCGTCTGTCCGTACTCTATCTTGCGTAAATATGCTCGGATTGCCATGCAATGGATATATGTTATTGATATTTACTATGGCTTGTTCGGTATTGAAAATGAAGTGTGCAGCATTTATAGTTCATTTACAGGGACACTCAAAAGAATTCCGTTACATTACTGTCTATGGGAAATATACTTTGCTGTGTATTTTAATGATGTTACACTGTTAAAAATAATATGAAATTCACGGGTATTTTTCCCTGAATTTCACAGAAAAAGTCCCTTTTCACGACAAAAGGGTATATTCCGTTAAAAATAGAAATTTTCCTCGTATTTCCTGAAAACAACGGAACGGACGGAGAAGAAAGTAGCCAACGGAGATATTCCGTTATCTGCTGCATATTTATTTTCAATGTTTGAAAAACTGACGTGTTGCTGCACAGAAAAACTAAAAATTCAATAAATTAAAATTTCGAGTTTATTTAAAACAACAACAACAACAACAAAAATAGTGCTTTCGAATTTAAAACTGCAACAATTAATTATCCCATTCTTTAAAACTTATTTGCAATTCATTTTTTAAACTTATAAAAAAATATTCACACTTAAAATATATTCTAAACAAGCAGATTAATATATATATATATATATATATATATATATATATATATATATATATAATAGTTAAATTAAGGGGGGGGGATAGATTTATGGATTTTACTCAAAAATGCAACAAAAAAAAATAATGCTTTCGAATTAAAAAAAAATAACAAATAATTTTCTCATTCCTTTAAAATTATTCGCAATTTATTTATTTTAATTATAAAAAACACTCGCAAGGAAATTATATTCTAAACGAACACATTTAAAAAATACATAATAGTTGATTAAAAATCGATTTTCTCAAAAAAGCAAACATTCTTTACCGAATTTAACTCAAAATACAATATTCACATTTTACATCTAACAATCACATTAAGAAATATATAATTCATGTTTTTATCCTCTATTAATACTACAGTTTTCAACCATCATCTCATTACGAAATATCCCCGCAATTAACTTCAAAATTACCAGGTTTTAAAACTCCAAATTGTTTAAGTACCAAGCCGCGATTTGAAGAAATCCCGTATCATCGTTTCAAACTCTGAATCTAGCAAGCGCCCGCTGGTCTTACGGTAAAACACTTGGCTCAAGGCACTAACGTCCTCAGGTCGGCCAGAAAATATTCTTGAAGTATATCTAATATTAAATACTCCCGTAATAGTCAACAGATGGCAGCACAAACAGAGATGTAGTTTTTTAAAACCGAGTTTATCCATAACGGAAAGTTACCGATTCTTCAAACTTCCCTTCTTTTATCTCTCAAAACGGAAAATCTTACTAATGGAGCGAAAAAAGTCTGGCAACTTTGCTGCTAGTAGTTTTACCGTGGATTAACGGATTTATTTTTAACAGTGTAGACTATTTGAAACAAATTAAAAGTGTTATATATCACACAGATGCACTACAAGATGATTAGCTTAGAATATGGTGCGTATATCATTTATCGTACATTTAACAGGGATACTCAAAGGAATTCCATTAAATTACGGGCTGTTGGGAAAAATCGCTTGCGGCGCACTTTAATAATGTTACACCATTTCAAACATATTGGAATTATATATATCACTGAGGTGCACTACAAGATGCTTACTATAGAATAAGGTGTTCATAGCATTCATCGTTCATTTACAGAGGGTACAATAGAATTCGGTAACAGTACTATCTATCTATAATAATTGAATAATAATTGCTGGAAGTGCGTTTTTAGTTGTGGTAGGCGTTTCTAAATTTAACTAATGGTTTTCATACTACTTGATGTACATAAATTCTGTGTATCCTGTACAGGGATGCACAAAAGATGTCGAGTATATTTTTCTTTATTAGTGGAATTTGCTGTAAGGGAATTTTCAACTGCGCTATATGTTTTCTAACTGAAGTAAATTGTAGAATACCGTCTGTCTGTGTGGTTGTCTGTAAACGCTCTATCTCCCGAACAAATTGAGATAGAAACTTAAAATTTGGTATGTACTTAGTATGTAATAATGAGAAGAAGCCTATTGAATTTCAGTAATTGATTAAGTTTTCAAGATTGATAAAGTAAGATCTATTACACATTTGAAAATCAACTGGTATAAAATGGTTAAATAAAAAATATATAAAATATTAATAAATAAAGCTTCATATCTTCATCATAAATTACGATCTTTATTAATCATAAATTTACGATCTTTTAGCTATACCATATGATCTCATGACACATTCATCCATATAATAAAACAACTTTTGAGAAAAATGTGGCATAATATCTTCTTCCACTAAGTTCTTCAATTGTGCTTTTATTTAAAATATTCTACAGAAATGGCCCATTAAAGTAAATATCAAATAAATTATATTATAAGGTATGAATATTAACAGGAAGCTATTTTTATGCCAGGGAAATTGCTACTAAAATGCTTTAATAAATTTTAAATATCAGGTTGGGATTAAATGAGGAGCTCATCACTTTTCGTTTACCATTTTATGCTCTATAATTATTTTGATATGATCTTTTTCCTCATTTCAGATGTCTACATTTCGGAGGTGTGTTTCAATTATAGTAAACAAATTTTTGCCTTTTATAAGGTATGAATATTAATAAGAAGTTATTTTTATGCCAGGGAAATTGCTACTAAAATGCCATAATAAATTTTAAATATCAGGTTGGGATTAAATGAGGAGTTCATCGCTTCTTCTCGTTTACCGCTTTAGGCTTTGTAATTATTTTGATATGATCTTTTTCCTCATTTCAGATGTCTACATTTCGGAGGTGTGTTTCAATTATAGTAAACAAATTTTTGCCTTTTATAAGGTATGAATATTAATAGGAAGTTATTTTTATGCCAGGGAAATTGCTACTAAAATGCCATAATAAATTTTAAATATCAGGTTGGGATTAAATGAGGAGTTCATCGCTTCTTCTCGTTTACCGCTTTAGGCTTTGTAATTATTTTGATATGATCTTTTTCCTCATTTCAGATGTCTACATTTCGGAGGTGTGTTTCAATTATAGTAAACAAATTTTTGCCTTTTATAAGGTATGAATACCAATAGGAAGTTATTTTTATGCCAGGGAAATTGCTACTAAAATGCCATAATAAATTTTAAATATCAGGTTGGGATTAAATGAGGAGTTCATCGCTTCTTCTCGTTTACCGCTTTAGGCTTTGTAATTATTTTGATATGATCTTTTTCCTCATTTCAGATGTCTACATTCCGGAGGTGTGTTTCAATTATAGTAAACAAATATTTGCCTTTTATAAGGTATGAATACCAATAGGAAGTTATTTTTATGCCAGGGAAATTGCTACTAAAATGCCATAATAAATTTTAAATATCAGGTTCGGATTAAATGAGGAGCTCATCGCTTCTTCTCGTTTACCGTTTTAGGCTTTGTAATTATTTTGATATGATCTTTTTCTTCATTTCAGATGTCTACATTCCGGAGGTGTGTTTCAATTATAGTAAACAAATATTTGCCTTTTATAAGGTATGAATACCAATAGGAAGTTATTTTTATGCCAGGGAAATTGCTACTAAAATGCCATAATAAATTTTAAATATCAGGTTCGGATTAAATGAGGAGCTCATCGCTTCTTCTCGTTTACCGCTTTAGGCTTTGTAATTATTTTGATATGATCTTTTTCCTCATTTCAGATGTCTACATTCCGGAGGTGTGTTTCAATTATAGTAAACAAATATTTGCCTTTTATAAGGTATGAATACCAATAGGAAGTTATTTTTATGCCAGGGAAATTGCTACTAAAATGCCATAATAAATTTTAAATATCAGGTTCGGATTAAATGAGGAGCTCATCGCTTCTTCTCGTTTACCGCTTTAGGCTTTGTAATTATTTTGATATGATCTTTTTCCTCATTTCAGATGTCTACATTCCGGAGGTGTGTTTCAATTATAGTAAACAAATATTTGCCTTTTATAAGGTATGAATACCAATAGGAAGTTATTTTTATGCCAGGGAAATTGCTACTAAAATGCCATAATAAATTTTAAATATCAGGTTCGGATTAAATGAGGAGCTCATCGCTTCTTCTCGTTTACCGCTTTAGGCTTTGTAATTATTTTGATATGATCTTTTTCTTCATTTCAGATGTCTACATTCCGGAGGTGTGTTTCAATTATAGTAAACAAATATTTGCCTTTTATAAGGTATGAATACCAATAGGAAGTTATTTTTATGCCAGGGAAATTGCTACTAAAATGCCATAATAAATTTTAAATATCAGGTTCGGATTAAATGAGGAGCTCATCGCTTCTTCTCGTTTACCGCTTTAGGCTTTGTAATTATTTTGATATGATCTTTTTCCTCATTTCAGATGTCTACATTCCGGAGGTGTGTTTCAATTATAGTAAACAAATATTTGCCTTTTATAAGGTATGAATACCAATAGGAAGTTATTTTTATGCCAGGGAAATTGCTACTAAAATGCCATAATAAATTTTAAATATCAGGTTCGGATTAAATGAGGAGCTCATCGCTTCTTCTCGTTTACCGTTTTAGGCTTTGTAATTATTTTGATATGATCTTTTTCCTCATTTCAGATGTCTACATTCCGGAGGTGTGTTTCAATTATAGTAAACAAATATTTGCCTTTTATAAGGTATGAATACCAATAGGAAGTTATTTTTATGCCAGGGAAATTGCTACTAAAATGCCATAATAAATTTTAAATATCAGGTTCGGATTAAATGAGGAGCTCATCGCTTCTTCTCGTTTACCGTTTTAGGCTTTGTAATTATTTTGATATGATCTTTTTCTTCATTTCAGATGTCTACATTCCGGAGGTGTGTTTCAATTATAGTAAACAAATATTTGCCTTTTATAAAGAAAGAGTGAAATTCATCCAAGCAGGGGTCATTTGTAAGGAGAATAATGGTTCAGAACTCTACGATCCAAAGCAAGAGGAACTGGAGACTCTAGTCGAAGCTTATAAATCCTGGAAAAATGTTTCTGGTAATTATATTTTAAGAAAACAAATTAAGTGTCTTTTAAATGCGGCATGCAATGAAAATTATACTCGAAAAAAAAAACCATGAATTGACATGCATTTTTCCGTTAGTTATATTCTATTTATTCATTCACAAATATTTTCTGTTTTAATTTTCCCATTTTTCTTCAAAACACTGAAACCACCAATCTAAGTTAAATGTTACCTGAAATCCTCCAATCTAAGCCTCGTTTTTACTCAAATCACTGGAGTGTGTGCGTCAATTGTGCTGCAAACAATCTTCCAATTCAGAAACGTAATTTTTTATGTATATCCATCTTCCCTCAAATCACAGAAACTTCGCGAATCTAAGATCAAAAATTCCTAAAATCCTGCAGTCAAAAACGGAAATTTCGCCAAATAGTAAAAACATTTCGAAACTTTGGGCTTCCCGAGAACTGGTTCCACAAGAAGGGTCATAAAAGCCTTGAAAATCGGAGCACCTGGCAATACTAAAACCATGAACATAGAACTTAAGAAGGACTTCCATCGAAATAGTGTTAATATCGTGCCGCGACTTTGGAACGAATTAGCAGCTGCACAGCTAGGCGCATGGTTCTGCGCAGCCGGCGAGTATCCCTGCCAAGGCAGCCCCACCTACAACATCAAACCGAAAGTGTATATCAGATACCCACCAGACGACAGACGGTTTGAAGAAGCAGGCGAACTGGTGTCGTATGGAGAATCCGCCTTACCACATGCGCCACCTATTTAAGACTTTTTTCGAGGAACGATTTTCTTCTTGGAAAGGCTATTTCGTTAGAAGTCCTTCTTTAGATCTATGTTCATGACTAAGACTAATGGGAGCAGACGCATATCCATCTTGTTGCCCAAAATAACCGCCATATTGTAACCCAGCTCCGCATTAGGAAACCGTCCGGGCAGGTGTTTGCTGTCCCTGTCACTGTTACTCGCCGTCCGCTACTACGGTAACCTAACCGGTTTTTGGTCCGTTGGATTATTAAATGGCGGTATGATTCAGCCTGTAGTTTGATATTAAAAAAATGTATGCATAACATAAATGTATTATTTTTTTTTTTACATCATATACCGATGGTACACTGCTGTCCAAAATTAAGGGGCAGTGACCGGACGCTTTCGCTTTTTACACGGTTTGTCGAATATCGACTGAAATTCTTGACAAATTGTTCTTGAAATTCGAGGATGTAAAACACATGTTTGACTTCAAGAACAGTAGAAACAGTATACTGCAATTAAAAAATTAATATATTGAATATCTGATGAGATATGGGCATTTGTATGAAATAAATTATTACCAAAGATTTTTTTTTCATCATTTGGTAGTCAATTCTATAGAGTAACTCATATAAAAGTCTAGTCAAATATCGTGAAAACTCAGAAAGATGCCAGCAATACAGTGAACTAATTGACGAATTCGGGGGGAAATCCCATATAATCCAATGGGATTCCCCCCCCCCCCCCCTCCGAATTCGTCATATCTCATAGTCAAGCAGTAGAAAAAATGATAATTACGTAGAAAACAAGTAAAGAGATGATGAGAAAGATGTTTAATTGTTTCAAAAGGAGAATCGCTCGCAAAAAAGGCAAGGGTACAGCAGGAAAGAGAGTAAATCTACCCCATTAAAAAAAAAACAAGCTGGAAATTGTTCGTCAAACGTGACAAATGAGGTGCGTTCGTACTATAACTAGTTTCAGTGAAATGAATTATATCGTCTGTTATTATGATAGAATTCATTTCCGTAATAAAATAAGTACATTTTAAGTTGCCAACATTTTATGATTTCTTGACCTTTACTGAAAATTCCAATGGGAAACTTAAGCCTAGCATTAAAAATTCCCGAACTTGAAATCCATATTTAGACTTTTTTCCATTTAACATCTATTTCTCCGGAAACATCTATCCAGAAAATCTCGGTAGATTATAAGATTGCTATAATTAATCAATTTTAGTTTACAAATTCGGTTTTAAAATTCAGTAATACAGGAATAACACGACTCCATCTTAAATAGAACATAATCACCATGGCAACCTAGTATCATTATACCTATGGTGTGATATCATTGAATTAATTACGTATGACAGGATTTAATAGAATGATACATCTCGGTCGCTTGACGATTAATCCTCGGAAGCTGCTATAACAAAGAAGTACCAATTTTTAAAAAAAATTCAAATTACTTAATAAATATTTTTATTAATATCTTTTTAAGTTTTGATTCGATTTTCCTAAAATTGGAAATGACTCCACAAAATTCTGCAAAGATTATATATCTTAAATTTCAAACCATTTGGTTGGATAGTTTTTGCGCTGTTATATGCGGACATACAGACGGACGGACCAGACGACGACTATAGGTGCTACGCATTTATATAATTACGAACGCGCCTAAAAAAGGCAGTTTTAATTGCCATACATTAAAATATAGATTAAATTACAGTTAGAATAGGAATAAGTAAAAGAAAAACATAGATTTTTTTTTCCAAATATTAACCCCTTTGCGACGACCGTCCTTTACAGAATTTTTAATCTTTTACCACCGGTTTTTCAAAACAGAAATTCTCGCCTAATTGAATCGCAGAAATGCTGTCATTAAATAAGGAAAACTTACAATAAAAAATAACTGGTGGGAATAATCCAAGGATTCTGAACATCTTATGCGTCACATATACGTGTCGCTCGTCCCCAAGGGGTTAAAGACAAAACAAAAAGTATTAGCACAATTATGACTCCTCCGGCAGAACACTGAGTATACTGAGGTCTTTTACTTATAGGGCTATAAGCATAGTAAACAGGCACTTCTCTGTAGCATGTGTAAAAGAAATATACTAAAAAATTTATATTTAAAAAATAGTGGTGTGAGTAGAATTTAAAAATAGTCGTCAGCGGTAATCCTACAATAGAGCATTTTAATATTTTTAGGACTTAATTATAAATTATTAAATTAATGGGGATTAATGAGGGATAGGGGTCTGGAGGAAGAATGGAACCTTGACCGGAAGAAATGTCGTGGTATCTTGTAGATCTTTCGGATGGCGGCACCTAACGCCATATATATATATTTATATAAATTAATTTTAAGACATTTTTTCGTTAGCAGAGCGCAGGAGATAAACCGCCAATTATTCTTTATGTTTAAAACTGCATACGAGTTTCAACAACAATGAAGTTATTGATGCGCCAAACCACGCTCGCTAAAAAAGGCCAACTGGATGTAAAACTACAAGAATGAAATAGTTTAAATGCTAAAAAGTAAAATATAAATATAAATATAAATAAATAAATAGTAATAATTTAAAAAACACCTCTTTTATCAATTATAGTTCAATATTCATTAATTTATGATTATACGTTAAAAATGTTACGTTTCAACATACGTTATGATTATACATATGTTGAAAAAAAAATTAGAAATCCTGAATAGATATTTTAATTCATATGTAAATTTTTCTTTTTGCTATATCTTAAAAAAGAAACAGAGAAAAAAATATATACAGTGTCTCACAAAAGTGATGGGACACTTGTGCTTTATAAAAAGAAACTGCAATAAAATAAATAAACAAACATGTGCAAAAATTTTTTGGGTGTGTTTCATATTTAGAGTTAGTAACAATTATTACATAACATACATTTTGTCAAAATATTAAAATATTAATTTAGTAAAAATACAATTGTTCAGAACGGAGCAAAAAATGGCTCACATAAGTGATGGGACACTTACTTTTCGATCAAATATTTATCCAAAAATTTTACTTTTTAAAAGGTTTTAATATTTTGTTGGATTTCCTTTTACTTTTAAAACATGATTTAATCTTTTTGGGATGGATTCGACTAATTTTTTTGTGATTTCTGGAGTGATTTTACCCCATTCTTCTTGAAGCACCGATTTTAGTTGTTGTTTTGAAGAAATGGTGTGTTTGCGAATTCTTGATTCCAATTCTTGCCAAATATTCTCTATGGGATTTAAGTCTGGAGATTGTGGTGGTGTTTTTATTATTTCAGGACAGTTATATAGCAGCCAGAGTCTAACGTTCAGAGCAGTGTGCTTGGGGTCATTGTCCTGGTAGAATTTAAAATCGTTATGAAGGTTCAATTTTCGTGCTGAAGATTTCAAATTTTGCTTTAAAATATCAATATACTTGTACTGATCCATTATACTGTCAATAAAAACAAGATTACCAACTCCAGCGGACGACATACACCCCCATACCATAACTCCTCCTCCACCATGTTTTACTGTTGGTACCAAGTTCTGTTTGCGAAATTCTTCCCTGGGTTTTCTCCACACCAAGATTCTACCGTCAGAACCAAATATATTAAATTTACTCTCATCAGCAAATATAACTTTATTCCAGTAATCAGAATTCTTATTTATGTTGGATTTTGCGAAAGCTAGTCTGAGTTTTCTATTCTTTTCACTTACGAAGAATTTTTTCCTGGCTACTCTACCGTGATATCCAGCAGATCGAATTACCCTTCTAATAGTCTCAGGATTAACAATTATTCCATATAATGCTTGTAAATCAGCAGCAACTTTTGAAGCACTAATTCTTGGATTTTTTTTAATATTTCGAACGATAATTCGCTTTATTCCATTGGATAGCTTTGATGGTCGGCCAGGTCTTCTTTTATCCTGAATCATATGATTCTTTTTATATCGTTTAATGATATTGAAAACTGTTGAACGACTCAAGTTAACTGTTTCAGCAGTTTTTCTAATAGATTTTCCACGTTCAATATGCAAATGAATAACTATTTTTCGAATTTCAGGCGAAGTTTCTTTTCGTTTAGCATTCATGGCTACACAGAGCTAAAAAACACAAAAATTCCAAAACAAACTGGAGAGAAATACTGCAGACGATTTTATCAATTATTGCCAATTGCTTTTAAGTAAAAATAAAACCCCAAAAAATATTTTTATTGCTTATTTCAGGCGATTTTTGTTGCATATATAATGGTGTCCCATCACTTATGTGAGCTATTTTTTGCTCCGTTCTAAACATTTGTATTTTTATTAAATTAATATTTTAATATTTTGACAAAATGTATGTCATGTAATAATCTTTACTAAATTTAAGTATGAAACACACCCACAAAAAAATGTGTACATGTTTTTTTAATTTATTTGATTAGTTTCCTTTTGTAAAGCACAAGTGTCCCATCACTTATGTGAGACACTGTATATTCTTTTTATTGCGTAAATCAAAGCGGTTAGTTTTCCATAATCAGTGTCCACTCCAAATTAACATATTTTAACGGACATTTTTTGGATCAACATGAATTTCAAATCATGAAGTTGGGCTTTATTTTCAAGATAAACATTTAATACTTATTGTTACGTTTACCGTTGCTTCCATGGTCTTTCATTTATTTATTAGGAATGTTTTTGATTTACATCTTGCGCAGACGATAATTTTTGTTTTTGTTCGTGAACAATTTGTTAGAATTCTGTAAGAACTTGAATGCAACTGTGGGATGCTTACATATTTATGATTGATGTAATGATATGCGCAAATATTGTTTTTTTCTAATTATGGTGTTGTTTTTAATGTATGTTTGTGTCATCTATCTGACTCTTGTGTTTATTAACTGATTTGAAATTGCATTTTCCCGAATACGTTTAAGTAAATTAATCTTCGAAAAACAACAACAAGAGAGGTAAGCCTAGTTACAAACCTCTTATTATATTATTGATAATATGTTCTAAACGATTGAATAATGATATATAAATATCAGTATTATTAATACTGAAGATAATAAATTTACATTAAGTTCAAGATTCAATTCTTATAAAAGAGTGGTTTTTTAGGGTTTCGTACATCTCACGAAACCCTATTCGTCTCGCTACGTTGTCTGCCCGTCACAGAGCCGGTTTTCAGAAACTATATAACTTACAGACATGAAATTTTGTGTACTTATAGCTGAATACCTACTATGAAGCTCAAAATCATAAAATTTGAAAAAATCGTATTATTTTATTATAGAGAGATAAGAAACCAAAAATCTAACAGCCTTTTTCCTATTAAATTTAAACATTTTTCGTTATAGCGGTTGCCAACAATTAAAAATCCACAATAAAATTCTTTCTACAATAATTAATTTTCTATTGAAATATTTACACGTGAAAAATGAAAATGAAATAAAAAGTTTCAGCGATTGAAAAAAAGATTAATAGGACGGCATATTGGTAATAAAACGGAAATTTTCACACATTTCTCAATAATACAAGGAGTATGAGTATGTGTAAATACAGAAAGCAGCTTAATAGGACGTCATTAGAGAATTAAAAAGAAAATTAATCTGACGTCATAACGGATTTTTCAAATGTTTGAGAATAATACAAAGAGCGTATATATGAGTCAATATGAGTAATAGAGAATAGTAAATATATAAGTTTGAGGAACGTATTGAATTATGATAAAAACCCGATTATGGAAATATAGGCATATTTTAACATTTTGAAGGTATCTATACAACATGTTTAATTTTGAAATTAATTTTTTTTTAAATATCGCATTTAGTTCACATGACAGATATTATTATGACAGAGTATAATAGCGGGCTTCGCCTGCTATCGGGCCGGTTCAGATATTCGAAAAAACGGGAAAAATAGACTGGTAAATTTTTACTTTATAAAAAACATGACTTCTTATTATTATTATTATTTTTTTTTTAATGAAATTTATTTGGATTTATTAAAGGAAGGATAAAGTGTTTTGAAAGGAATATTAAACGAAACTCTTTGTGCTATCTTCAATCACACTTACCCACTTGTTTTAACTATTTATTATTAATGTATTAAAATATCGGTATGTCAATTGAAAATTCCCTATAACATATACATCTCTTCTTTCCAGGTGCGAAAGGTGCCGAAATCTTCTGGACAAAAGTGGAACATTGCCTTGGCCAAAAAAATAACTCCTGGTCTATAAATGCAGCTTTAAGAAATACCGGTCGAAACGTGGGTGGCTGCCGTATTGTTACTGTTAACATCAATTCAGTAGACAGTATTCCTCTGATTTTAAGCAAATATAAAGAAATAGAATCTAACGCTTTCATTTGTGCTATGGAGAAACCCAATGACTGCAATGAAACAATAACTATCCCTTCGTAAGTAAAGTTACTGTGTAAAATGCAGTTGAGACTTGTTCTTGCAACATCCTTATTGACGACATTAATAGTTCTATTAACCTTCTCAGCGCCGCGAACTGATATATCCGTTTACTATGCTTCAGGCTTCACCAGTGTTGAATTCAGACACTTTTCTCCGGGAGGGATTTCTGTAGCTCCGTGGGGGGGGGGATAATAGAGTTCCGGGGGGGGGGCGAATTCCACTTTTTGCCCATTGAAAGCATAAAATCTCAAATCTTCTGGGGGGACATTTCCATGCTCCGGGGGGGAATGTCCCCCCGGGCCACCCCCTGAATTCAACACTGGGCTTCACTACAACAGAAGCATTGTTTAAATTAATATAATTCTACAGATATGATGCAGTTTTATAACATTGAGTGATGATTCATACTCTCAGTTATTATATTCATACGCGTAATTAAGTTTTTAATGTCAAGCTTGAAAAATCATCTTTTTTTTAATCATTTAAAAAAAAATTACAGAGAAAAAAACATTACAATTTTGCCCGTTTGCTTGGAGGTCAGAGGGTTTTAGGTGATATACTCATGAACTAGGATAACATTCTCACACTTTTTACTTACACTTAATGTTAATTGTGGACAGAATGAATGGTTTTGTCATCCGAATGAATCATTCGGGCATGCGCAAAAGCATAGTTGCGAACTTTCGTATCCATTTTAATCAAATACCACCAGAAATTTTTAATAAAAAAAGCAATTTCATATTGTTATGTAGCTATCAATTTAATTCAAATTAAAATATAAAATAAAAAATTACGAATTTTCTGATAGAAAATGATTAAAACAATACGAAAGCTGACAGTTGTGCTTCTACGAATGCACGAATGAATCATTCGAATATCAAAATCATTCACAATTCCCATCACTAGATAATGCTACTAAATATGAAATCTGAATCGTTAATATTATTAAAATATAAAATCCTAAGTGAAACCCCTACAAATGCGATATGTAAAACAAAATAGTATTTAAAAGTAAGTTAAGAAATCCCCAGGTGAGGCAAGGGAGACTAAGCCTCTTTAGTAAACTGCTTAAAATAAGTAAGAATTGAATTAAAATATTTGAAATATAAATAAAATTTAAAATCACAGTATGGAACCGTTCATCATTATATCGCTTTAATTTTTTTTTTTTTTCAGAAATTTGTTACAAATAACAGAACCGCTTGTATTTCTTTTTTAGAGATGGTGGCTGGAGATGAGTTAGCCGCCGTTACTACCATTTAAAAATGTACGCTATCCGGCGAGGGAAAGGAAAGAGCAGAGAACCATACGCGTCATTGCGACGCGATCCATTACGCGACGGAAGGCTGCAAACTGCCTAGCCTCCGATATCATAGAAGAAACGGTAGAGAATCACTGCACTACAGGTCTACACGGGCGCAGGCCGGGCCGACAAAATGAAGGCAAATTTTCGAACGGGACGGAATACAGACAATTCTGTAACGGGCCGGGCCAATAAAACAAACTAATTTAAAAGGATCAAACTAAGCTGATAAAATATGAAACAGTTTCAATGAACGTGACTGGGAAACTGTGCTGCACAAGCCGATGCTGGCTTAACAACATCAATACAGAATACTTTTGACTAGCCCTGAAAATGAACTATAAGTGCTACACACTTCATTTTCAATAGGGATCATGCTATAATAAACATAAAAAACATATAAAAATTTTAGAGAAATCCGAGTATATTTACGAGAGTTAGAGCACGGACGGACGGAGAGACAAACCGAAGTCATAAACACTTTTCAATTAGGTTGGAAAGTGTTAAAAAAGATCTTACATAAAGATCTTATTTTTAACGGGCAGGGCTTTGCTTGGGAAATAAAGAAACAGTAAAACATCAGTAGATATAAAAAAAAAAATCATTTTCACAGTTAGTTATTTTATTTTATATTTTCCTGTGTAATATGCTACAATTTAATATATAATTCTCAATTTATAACTTAAAATTTTATTGTATTTCATTTTAAAAATAGCGTATTTTATTCAAGATAAATTACTGTGTTTTATTTATTTTATTTTTTTTAACTAGTTTCGATGAGGTAAAATATACCACTCCAATTTCTGAAGAGATCGACTGCAACAATATGAATCAGGATATTGTCCAAATCGAGTGTCCAGAAAAAACATCTAATAGTAAGTAAATTTAGCCTTCTCTTTCTAAAAATGTCTATAAGTCATCAGGGATCACCCAACCAAGACTCCAAGCATGCAAGTTTATGGAGAGATCGATCGTAGGGGATGAACTACACCGCTGCGAGCCACAGGCAAAATAACAGATGTTAACAACAGAATATTTTACGCCAGATCATGCTGTTTACATTACGCTTTTTATAAAAAATCTAAAATCTGAAGAGCTCGAAAATAAAAGGAGGTCACTAACAAAATGCGACGTTCGAGATATTTAAGATTCAAGTTTTTTAGAAAAATCTGCAACTAAAACTATTATGATTACTTCCTCTAAAACCACTGCATTGTTGGAACTGAACCTTCAGTTTTTCTATGTGCAACATTCTTTTGTCTAATAGATTTTATTTTATTAGACTAATTGAATTTTAACAACAAAAATTCCTTGCACTCACCGAAAAATGCTTATCTAAAATTCTTTCACTTACCTATAATTGCTTAGATAAAACTCTTTACATTTACCTAAAATTTCTTACCTAAAATTCTTTGCATACCTAAAGCTGCTTACCAGTGGCGTAGCCAAGGGGGGGGGTCCAGGGGGTCCGGACCCCCCCCGAACCTTGAACGAAGAACTGGTTTACTGAATCATAGATATAACAATATTAAAAACTGATAAGACGGAATCGCAAAGAACCAATGAAAAATTCCGTTTTAGACAGGTGTTTTTCTTAGAAAAGGTATGTCTTTCGCCGGGGCTATGAACATTTTCCGTTTAAGACAGGTTTTTGTCACAAACACGTCCCATTTTGTCAGGTATTCTCCAAAACTGTTAAAACGTATCCTCTCTATAGTATATTTCTGAAAAGCATAGATGTATTATAATAAAACCTGTGAAGATGAGAGCTATCTTAAACAGCAAAAGTTCAAAGTTCAACGAAAACAACGCAACATATTTATACTTGTTAAGATTTGAAAGATATCTAAAATGGAACCTTTTCTGTTTGTGATTCCTTGTTGGCAGGTTTTCTGTGAATACGGAATCTTCTCGTAAACGAAAACATTTCATGGTCTCGATGACGGAAGGATAACTATACAAGTATACCTGATATGACGGAAATCTATCTACAACGGATTTTTTTAAGGATACCTGACGATTCCGTTTTCATAGATTTTAATGTAACTAGATTAAACGCAAAATGTCTTCAACAGAGATTTCGATGGGATTCTGTTGCCAACACTTACGGAAAAGACGAGTTTAGATTAGACGAATGCAATAACAGCGAATTAATCAGAGTTTTGCTACCCTTATCTTTGTTCATTTTATAATTTTATATCGAGCAATGTTATCATTTACTTTAAATCTGCTTGCTGGAATTTAAAAAAAATTAACTTTATTCTTCGACTAGATATTTGTGAATTCTTATTCAACATTACACTGCCACTTTCAAAATACCTGCATCTGAATGTGATTTGTCTTCTGCTGTAAACCATGCTGAAGACGTCCTTTTCAACTGTATGTAACTTTACATTAATCAGTAAGCAAGGAAGAGGAGACTGATGTTTAAAAGTTTTCTGACCTGTTCAAGAGAACACAGTCCTTTGCTAAAGAAAAGTCTGACACAATTTTCTTTAGTCACACATATTCCTTGTGAAGTTGACCATCAGATAGATCTGGTTCGATGTCAAACCTGAAGAATATTTCGGGAGATCAATTTTTTCCTCCTTTTGATACTTTTATTTCTGATCTCGTTATTCATTAATCATTAAAGAAAAGAACAGAGGAATATTGAAAGAGTTTGACGTTCTTCTGGGTTTGTACAAAATAATGGTAATTCTTGTTATTAAATTTTTCGACCTGAGCGATTTTTAATAAACTCTTAATGAAATATTACGTTGTTGTATATTATTTTAAAGGACAGGTATTTACCTACTTATTTAGTATTATAATTTTGTTTTTCGCTATTGTACAGGGATATTTAAGGCAGTTGTAGAACTTTGGGAAATTTCGTACGATTGTTTTACTAATTCAAAATGGTACGATAATCAGCGGAAACGGCTTGTATATCAACCACACTACAGCGTTGAATGTAGGAGAGCGGGGGTGGGGCATCCACTCCGGAGCATCGAAATGACCCCTCAAAAGATCTGAGATTTTATGCTTATTAATAGTCTAGAAGTGCAATCGTTCTCCTTCCCTGAACTCCACAGTGTACAGGAGATTCAGGAGAAAAATGGTACCCTCCGCAGAAATACCCCCTGCAGAAAAAATGTCTGAATTCAACATTACATTTGACCGAAGTACGACTTGTGAAATGTGAACTCACAGTTTAACATTGTTTTCAGAAATTTCATGATGGCAATGAGAGTTTGAATATGAAGGTCGTAGGTGACATTCGGTTATTAACAATGAGAAATTGAAAGCAAAGGTTGAAGCTAATCTACGTACCAAAAGTCTGAAAGATTTCTGCTGAACTTGGAGTACGTTCTAAAATTATTTCCAACCGCTTAAAATAAATTGGTTGAAAAGTAAAATAGCAGAAACTACCATTATTTTTTACACAATCTAATACTTCCCAAGATGTGCTAATTAATCGTAATATATATATTTTTTTAATTTAACATATTTTAAGTCGATCAGATATCGGAAACAACTACTCAGGTCGAATATTTACATTAGTATCAAAAGCGGTGAAACTTGAAAAAGAATTATGGCTGTTTTAGAGAATTGTAACAAAATTATTTTTCCCGACATCAACTATATTTGTTGCGTGTGTTTGTTACATTACTAGTTTCTGTAGCTGAAATTACAAGATTTTTTTCTTAAAAATTAAAAACTTATCTCAAAAATACCCATGGTGAATCAACGGCTGACGGCATTAGCAATTGTGTCAACTCATTATTCATTATACCTATTAAAGCACAAGTTCTTAATTCAATGGCAGGAAATTAAGCATGAAAATTGAAAAAAAAATTCAACTAAATGCTGTTATAAACTTAACCCTTTGATCATAACTTTAACGTAATCAAATGTTTATATTATATGAAACTTGATTTAAATGCATTCTTCAGTGCGTGCTCAGTTTTTTATATCATAGTGTTTGTAAAATCTTTTTATTTGGTAAATATTAATGTAATTCCATTACATTATTAGCCACAATTATAGAGATTGATCTTACTTTATTTTACACATGCTATTTTTTTTTTAATTAAGAAATTGATAAGGAAATATCTAAATTCTTAAAGTTACTCGAAATATTTCTATCGCATATATACACACACAGTCAATCCTGTCACACTATACTTCAATAAGGCGCATTGTTCGTTTCTACGGGATCCCGAAGCTTTTAAGTTTGAGATAGGATTCCGTTATAGAAAGTTCCCATTTCACAGGCTTTACTGTATTTATAAGTAGGATAAAAACTGACAAGACGAAATCAGAATCACAGAAGAACGGTGAAAAATCCCGTTTCAGGCAGGTTTTCAGCAGACTTAATTGTATAGTTATCCATATCAAGGCCATGTAATGCTTCCGTTTAAGACAGGAATCTGCTATAGACAGTATTTATTATACATATTACATACATAAGTTATATTTTTATATATACAGCAACTTCTGTGGAAACGAAATGCGCCTATAACGGAATGCTGACTTAAACGGAAATATTCATTCGTCAAATAGAAAAGAATGCCATACACCTGCTAAGACGGAAACCTGTCTAACACGGAATTTTTTACCACTCATTGCAATCTTATCTTGGCAGGTCTTACTATATATATAAGCTGAAGAAAAATTTTGGACCCCTCCCGAAAGGAAATCCTGGCTACGCCACTGCTGCTTACCTAAAGTTCTTTGTACTTACCTAAAATTGCTTGCTTGAACCTCTACTCTCTTCTATAGAAGCAATTTTAGGTAAATTCGCGCTTTTACCTAAAATTGCTAACATAAAACTCTTTGCACTTACCCAAAATTGCTTTCGTAAAACTCTTTGCACTTATCTAAAATTTATCTTTAATTATGATGACATATATTGAGTAATATATATAAATCTTGTATTTTAAACAGGATGTTAGTATGCAGTTAAATATCTTCCATGAAAATCAGAAAAAAATCAAAAATGTAAATTACTATGTTTTACATCTGATCCCTTCAATCTTATACTAATAAAAGAAAGTTTCGCTCTGTGTGTGTGTGTGTGTGCGTATGTGTGTGTGTGTGTGTCTGCGATGGCTAGGAAAATTTAGCGCACCTAGAAGTCTGTAAATTTAGATTTAGGTAGTCCAAACCCTCTCCTGGTATACCTGAGTCACAGAATTTTAATATTGTGATAATTACTCTAGATATTAATTAGAATATCATTAAACATCGCATCGAAAATGCCATCATTTAAATCAAAATGGCTAAAGAAAAGAACTGTTATTGTGGATTTGCAAGCGAAAATGAACGAATTCGAAATTATTTTACTAATTAGCGAATTTTAAGAGAACTAATTAAGATATCAATTTGAAAATTTCTGAGCATATGTAAAAAAAATTCTGCATCGGTCTATGCAATTTTTGAAAAATTCGGCCGGTAATTTTTCTTAATTTATGAAAAAAACTGCTAAAAATCTGCTGGCGCCAGTGAAAAAAATCCGAGAAAGTTTCAGACAGGGATCTGCTTTCATTAAAAACTGAACTACAAAGAGATCTGTTTCTCTGGCCGATCCCTCCATTTAGTTTGCGAAAATGAAAGGAAATAATTGCCAATTTTTACTAATGAGCAAAAATTTAGATAACTAATTAAGATATAGATCTGAAATTGAGAATGGAAGGTGTCGTCATCTGCCGGCTATTTTAGCGTAACGTCTTCGTTAAGTTCTATTTATCAGAAAAATTTAATTATTTTTTTAATGATCGCGTTAATGCAGATGAAGGTGGTTTTCTTGAACAAATTATTCGTTATATTTTCGGATATGGGGAGGGAGGAGGTTGACGCCTTGCACTGAGATTGTTATTATCTCGGGCCCGGGCAACGCCGGGCGGGTAATAAGCTAGTTGTCAAATAAATGAATGTATAGAGGAACTTCGGCTGTTATGTAATACTGTTTACATTTTGGGCAATACAACATCCCGATATTGTTTAAAACCCGAAAACGGAATGCAATTACAAACTGCAACTAACTGCAAATAGTTTTTATACACAAAAACTATTTTACAAAATTTCACACTTGCAAACAAATAATAACAATAATAAACATATTTTGAGAGTATTTGTGAGATTGGCTGGGACTACGGAATAGGGGAAAATCGAAGAAAACGAACAAAATTTCGCAAAAAACAGCTGCAATGGTATCAAGAGAGCATAATCAAAATATAGTGTAGTCAGCCAATATTCGGATTTGCAAAAATCACAAATATAAGGATCTGTCTATGCGCCACTATAATTATGGGATATTATGAGATATGATATTATATATAACGCGACACCTTCACTCTAGAAAAAAAAAAACTCTATGTTTATTGGTGTGGATCTCGAACTAAAAAACGAGTATTACATGATAAACTGTTAGCAGTTCGGTGTACATTATGCTTAATTTCAATGTAAAAATATTACTTCTAATGATGAATAAAACATGCTGAAAAATTATTTCCTCAAAACTTACCAAATACGAAAGACAAATATTTATTAACACAATGTGCCCTGAAGCCGACCGACGAACTGCGGGTTCTGGGGGGCATTCTCGAAACGTTCTTAAGTAGTTTATGATATTGCCGCTAGGTGGCAGCATTTTACCAAACAGAAACCTTGATATTCCATATTACCCGACCATTCCAAAATGCCCGAAGTTCCTCTACTATATCAATATTTTTATTTTTGTAGTTGTGTATAATTGTACCTTTATTTATTGCAGATTCATCAAAACACAACAAAGACATTTCTCAGATTTAAGCAAATTTATCTGTTACGATTTAAAATATTAATCTATTAAGAAATCATAGTTTCATTTGAAAATGTTTAAACTGTACGTATCTTCTAAATAACATTTTTGGTGCCTGCCGTTTGCATTTGTAAAATAAATAGTTACTGATACATTTTATAACTCTTGTGTTTATCACAATATAATGTATGCAAAAGGAAAGTTACATGGGACGTAAAGGATTGTTTTTAATTATACCAATAACGTGCATTAGCTAAATCACAAAGAACAAATTGCCTACCTGCCAACCTACCAGTATTCTTACGTAAAATGTGGGTTAAATTGACACCAGGTCACACAATTTTCCAACCAGAAAGTCGTATTAGAAATAAAAACAAATGGATTTTACGTAGAAACATAAAATTAAATAAAGAACTAAATTAAATAATGATTCTAACAATTGTGTGACTTTAAAGCAGTGGTTCCCAAACTTTTAGGCTCGCGGAGCCCTTTTTGAGATGAATTTCTAAGGCGGAGCCCCTTAACCCCGCGGTACTCTATGGTTTATAAATGAATGTTTTTTATGCCTATGTAGCAGAGAAAGATCTGCTGGATAAGAGTCTAAAATAGTATTTTCCAACATGTAGCCAAGGTTCTCAGTTTGGCCCTTTTCTTGATACAGAAATTCTGAATTCATACTAGAAATTTTGAAAATCAAATTTTCTATTATTTAACCCCTTTATAGTTTTATTCAGTATTACTATTATAGGACACAATAAATTAAAAATAAGGACTAAAACCACTTTTTTTTATTAAAATATCTGCCTTGTACAATCGAGCTATGTCCGTCAAATACAGCAAAAATTGAAGTTAAAAATTTGTGGTTTCTGAAAGCTTTTAATAACGAAGAAAACAAACTCTTCTTACCCGAGCGACGTTCGAGCAATACTGTTGAGGGGTTAATAGCATCCATTTTTAAAATAAAAAATATTCTTTCGGAATGTCCTGTATGAACTCGGAATTAAAGATCAAAATGGTAATCCTGTATGCGTCATGCATTGCATCGGGGCTTACGTGAAACTATTATTATTTATGGCGAAAACCACACACACACAGGAAAAAAGGTAAGTTGTATAGTTTTCGTTTACAAAGAGAGACTTTTGTATAATCTCAATAGGCTACTCGTGAAAAGAAAGAAAACGTGTAGGCCTAGTCGCCCATGAACAATTATATAACACGTTTTCGCTAGTCCCGCCCACCCATAATAGAATCATGCGATAACGGATTCTTTTTCGTTCTTCTTTACGTTTCTAGTACTTCTAAACATGCAACGAAATCGAATCATCTCTGAGCTTCTTCTTTTGAACCATTTAAAAAAAAATAGGTTTAGAAGCAGATTATCATTTTAATGTTTAAGTGGGCGGGGCAATATCTAGAACCTGTATTGTTAGGTGCAGCATGGTTCACTTCTTTGGATGTTTTATTTGAAGTATTTAGCTATTAATTATTGTTTTGAAAGAAACTTTCTTTCACCATTGTTTTTGCCTCAAAATAGATATACGGTTAAAAAACTACACATGTTAAAAGAACTGCAACTGGTAGAAAAACTTTACTAACAAAACGGGATATATGGGTGGGTTTAAATTTATATCAGGGTGGGTACTCATTCATGAAAAGTCTAAAAAGGGGTGGAGATGAGCAAAAGTTTAGATTATTAGTGTGATGACAAATGTAAAGAACCAATATATTTTTTAAATTGCTACAGCCTTATTTTTGTTAGGAAAATGTGGCATCATAGCATAAGAATCTTAGCCAATGCCGAGACCAATTAAAACAAAATTATAAAAAGGGGTTGTTAAGCTATACATG
Source organism: Maratus michaelseni (assembly GCA_963931845.1). Lineage (NCBI taxonomy): Eukaryota > Metazoa > Arthropoda > Arachnida > Araneae > Salticidae > Maratus > Maratus michaelseni. The sequence goes on from OZ007594.1 coordinate 60,722,661, forward strand.
ATGTTAAAAAAAGCGTTTTCAGCAACGTACATGGCTTTAAAAATTAAGTACAATTATGTAAAACAGCATAGAAAATTTAAATAACTAAGAATTAATAAAAATTAAGTAAACAGATTAAAGGAATTAAAGTAACAAAAAGAAAAAAAAACTATATACACAACGTATATAAATATTAAATTAATCTAATGACGGGTTTATTAAATGATGCAAGATGTTACAAAAAAGAGGTGTTTTAATCGACAAACATTGTTTTACTATGAAAAACAGTATAAAAAATTTAAATATATAAATAACATAAACAGATAAAAGAAATTAAAGTTAATGAAAAAGAAGAAATATATATACACAAAATACACAAATGTAAAATGAATCTAATGAAGGGCTTTAAATGATACGAGATGTTATAAAAAAGATGTTTTAAGCGACAAACATTGTTTTACTGTGAAAAACAATATAGAAAATATAAATAATTAAAATTTAATACAAATAACATAAACAGATTAAAAAAAATCAAGATTATAAAAAGAAAAAGAAATATATCTACACAATATACACATATGTAAAATAAATCTAGTAAGGGGCTTTAAATGATACAACATCTTATAAAAAAGACGTTTTAAGCAACAAACATAGTTTTAAAAATTAAATACAATTATAAAAAATAGGATAGAAGAGTTAAATAACTAAAATTTAATTAAAATAAAATAAACAGTAAGGAAATTAAAATTCCAAAAATAAAAATAATACAATATACAATATAGACAAATACTAAATGCCGATAGAATTCTTTTTTTATTCTGCACAAAGTTGTGACCAGCAACATTGTATAAAAGTTTAGTGTGAAAAATGTGGTTGAATTGTTTTGCACTGGTTACTAAGCAAAAAAGAACTGAGTATAAACATATGAATAGGCGGATCTCCAAGGAAGAAAACTTTTCTCCCTTTTGTTCGGTTGTCACTGGCGCGCCTTTGCTCTTTCGATTCACGTTTTGCATTCGATTCAGAATACTATTTCTTGTAGCTTAATCGAATTTTTAAAACCCATTAAATGAAGAAACATAAAATAAAGTAGTTCAAACCAAAAATATTATATAGAAAATAGTAACATGTAAAATGCAAATCTTTATATGATTTTTAAAATATGTATTATAGTATTTTCCAACCCAGTGATAAATGTATTTATTTTTAACACGCACACACACAAATATTCTTATGTACTTTCGAAAATTTTCCCTTTGCAATATGCTAATTTCTTTCATGTTTTGTTTATTTTCGTGTAACGCCGCGGAGCCCCTGAAATGTATAGGCGGAGCCCCAAGGGCTCCGCGGAGCACACTTTGGGAATCTCTGCTTTAAAGGAAGTAATCATAATAGTTTGGATTGTACATTTTTTTTTAAAACTTGAATCTTAAATATCTCGAAAGTTGCATTCAGTAAGTTACCTCCTTTTACTTTAGAGCTCTTCAGTTGTTAGCTGCTTTTATAAAAAGCGTAATGCAAACAGCATGGTCTGGTGTAAAAAATTCTGTTGTTAAAATCTGTTCATTCCCAACTAATTATCTCTCCATAAACTTGCATGCTTGGTGTCCCAGTTCAATGAACCCTGATTCATTATAGACGTAATTTTGTATTAAATAATACATTAAATAATTTTTTTGATTCCAAACGTATTTAACCTGGGTCAAATTAAACCATATTTTATGGAAGATTAGTTGGAGGTTAACAAGCATGATATTGCCTTAAACAGGATCCTCCAAAGTGGTCGATATATGATGTTAAAAATACTCGATTCGGCACCAGGGTTTTATTGGGGGGGGTCGATGGTAAAAGTGATTTAAAAATTAATTTTTCTTGCATTTGCAAGCTCGTAAATGGTTGAATTTCGTTTCATCTATGTTAATTCCATTTTAACAAAAGAAAGTAGTAATTTATATATTGCATTTCGTGGTTATTTAAGTTTGAAGCTCACGAAGCTGGAAACCAAAGTTCTAATATTGTCATACCCTGTATATTAAACATATCTGTATTGTAAAGCATAAATGTCCGTAAATAATAATGACTCATATTGACGTTGGCAATGATCTGGACAATCAAGTTTGCTTTTATCGTAAATTTATTAAACTTCTAAACATCGCGCAATTTCAATTTTTACACGGTAGGAATAGGGGGAAATGTCACTAATATCGCACTCCATTATTTATAAGTGAAGTACCTGCTGCAATCTGGTGGTCGTTGTTTAAAATTGATCCTTCATTAGTAATTTTAGTCTAGTGTCATATTTCTGGACGTAGGAAGTGTTGTTCCAAGTGAATTTTGTATTGTGTTTTTAATTTAAAAATATTTTTTTAACTTTATCTTCAGAAAATTATAACTATACAAAGGTAATTAATAAAAGTTTTGAATTGATTGTCTCCTTGAAGTTGTCAAATATCACGACCATTTATATTTTTGTTTATACGTTCCTAATATCGCACCCACTAACTATTACAAATTTAATTAATTAATTTCAAAACTTTTATTTGATAATTTTGTTTAGAAGGATAGGTGGATTTTAGATTAGTATTTTATGCAATTTATTCGGTGCCTATTTTTTTTTTAAAGCAAACCAAAAATATCTATTTAAATCACGTTTTTTACAACTTGTTTGCTTATAATTAATTAAATGTATATTCCTATAGACAATTAATTTCTCGACTGGACAGAATTGTTCTTCGTTAGTAGCGTTATAACTCAGGTTTCTTACAAAAAATTTTGAAAAGAGTGAATTTTATTGTGTTGGCACGGGGGGTGCGCGATATTAAGAACACTTTTTGAAAGGAGTTACTAAGGAGTTTTGCATATTTATTTGCAAGAAAAATATGTTGCTTTTATTAGAAACCATTATAAGGAAAACATGTTTTATTAGAATGTTTTATGAATCCGTACCGTCAATCAGTTTCAATTTGCTGTGCGCCCCACCAGTGGCTGAGAGGTTCTGCTCTCAAAGCTGGTAGATGGGAGGTGCTGGGTTCAAACCCCTGTCGCGCTCGTCGACCTAACCTTTCGGAGTTTTCCGTGGTTTTCTTCGATCCTAGCCGTAAATACTGGTTAGGGTCCTTTAGAAAGACCCCCACGGAGGGCACTCTCCCCTAGGGCCTATATCCCTCGTGTAGATAATTGGCCGTCATAAAATCAACCAACTGTGCAACTAGCTGTAACTAGCACCGTAAATCACTCCCCCCCCCCCCCCCCTAGAGCCTATATCCCTTGAGTAGATAATCGGCCATAAATCAACCAATCAATCTGTTGTACAGTCAAGACGAATTAGATAAAATTTTCAAAATATGTGCCATATTCGACACACTTCCCCTACTTTCAAATGCAATGTGTTCTGACAATAGTATCTCAATTTACAGAATTTTCGTGAGTTTGTTTAAAAGCATACTTGCCTAATCTCCCGATTTTAACGGGAGACTCCGGTTCAGTCAGCTATCTACATCTTCAAGTTGGTGAGTCAACTATCTATCTTCAAGTTGGTCAGTTAGCTATCTATATTCAAGTTGGTCAGTCAGCTAATTCCCCTCGCTAATATTAAACCTTATGATCATGGAATGTATTCTTATGTTTTTTGATTTCTCATCGGAAAATAAATATATTTTTCTGTGAACTCTTATTGAAGAATGCCTCTTTCTTTTTTTAGCTGACAAAATATTTCTAAAATATAGAGTTAGTTTTAAGTATTTTATGCATTAAAAACTTAGAGATGTTGATCAGTTGCGAGTATAGGTCTACACGGGCCCGATCCGGCAAAATGAAGGCAAATTTTCTAAAAGGCCTGGCCGGGCCGGCAGAATAATGACAATTTTTTAACGAGCCGGGCTGTACCGATAAAAAAAATTAAGCTGTCCAGTCATGCCGATAAAAAAAATATATCCGACTGGCTCTATATAACAAATTTAAAAGGATCAAACTTAGCTTATAAGATACGAACAATTTTCAATGGACATGATTGAGACGAGAATAACTTTAAATGTGCTGCACGAACCGATGCTAGCTTGACAACGTCAATACAGAAATATAGCATGTCCAGAGTAGAAATCGTCATAGGACAGTTACATCGTGTCTCATCCCGGGCTTATTTTTTTCAGCAGAATCGGGCAGGCCGGGATCAGGCTTACATTTTATTCTATATACTCGGACCGCGCCGGAAGTGGAATTAATTGTTCCCAGGAGCACGCGAGCACGCGATTTGTTTTGTAAAAACAGTAATAAAGATAATGAACTTCCGTTATCTGAATGCTTGGAAATATTATTTAATAAATTATAGAGAAACATCTTCTAAAATCTACTTTTTTTTTATTATACAGAAAACAAAAACTATGTTTTAACCATTTTTTTTCTTTTATTCTAAAGTACATTAATTTTTTTAATGTCTTTATTTGAATGTAGTAGTCTAAGTGATCATTTTTGTTGCTATTCTATGTTCTATATGGCTTGTGAACATAAAGAAATCTACAATATACTGTAAATTTTTCCCATAAATATGTGTGCAGTATTCATTAAAAGAATCTTAATTGTATGTTAAGAAAAATCGGAATTTTTTGTAGAAATCGATTCGTGCCGGGCCTGATTTAATTGATTTTCCATGGACTTGGATATTCCTGCCTGTGCAGATCTGCAGTTACGAGTAAGATTTTAACACTTCAAATAAAATTATGCATATATTTTAAGAATATCTTGACAACTAAAAAAGAAACATACACTATTTTTACTTTTACACTTATTAGAGATTAGAGATGGAGATTAGAAAACAAATATTATTATTTTTTGTAATCTATATTGTATGCGATTTCTATATAAGGTGAACTGAACTGACTAGCAGTTCACCTATTTAGTAGAAATTTCTTCAACTTTAATTTTTCTTTTTTTCCTAATGTAACATTTGATATTAATTTATTTCTCTTAATACCAAAATAGTGTATGAGGACCATTAATAAGAAGCCATTTTCTTGTTATCTTTTTCACAAGAAAACTTATTTGCAGTTGCATATGAAAGGCATACAACGCTAAATAGGATTGCACTAAATGTGCTGGTAACTATGCTTAAAAGCCTACACTAGTCCTGCAAATCGCATGCTAATCTTAAACCAGTTGGCAGCGTTCTTTTTAAATGTATCATTTGCATTTCAATGCTTTTTAGGTGGGTTCGTAATTATATAAATATGTAGCACCTATAGTCGTCTTGTGTCCGTTCGTCTGTCCGCATATAGCAGCGCAAGAACTACCCAACCGAACGGTTTGAAATTTAATATTCATAACCACGGTAGAATTTTGTCGAGTCATTTCAAATTTTATGAAAATCGAATCAAAACTTAAAAAATATTAATAAAAATTTTATTCATTCTATTAAATCTTATCATACGTAATCTATATAATAAAAGCGCAAGTCATGTGACTAAGGAAAACAAATACGGGCTGACTACTTCTTTTTGCATATGCCAAGCAGCCATTTTTATTCAAAATTATTTTTTTCGAATAAAATTACATAAAAGTTACATTTTTAGAAAGATTGTTCAAAAAATTGTTTGTTTGAGCGATAAGTTACATTAAAAAATGCATAGATTCTGAGATAACTTCATTGAAATTAGGTTGACAGCCGAATATCGCAATTCATTAAAGTAAATAAACAGAAGAGATTCGTTCATCGTGAGTCATAAAAATATTAACCATGGAGTTAATCATTCGCAAAGCAAGATCTCCATGGTGAATTTTGCAGCGCTGCCTGGTGTCGAAAAAGAAATTCGCATCTGTAAACGTGGCATACGTAATAAGAGAGGCATGCGCATTTCGCTCATATCAGACGATATAATTCATTTCACTGAAATAATAACGATGATTTTTTTTTACATTTTAAAACTAGTTATAGTACGAACACACCTCATTTGTCATGTTTAACGTACAATTTCCAACATGTTTGTTTTTTGCATAGGATAGCCGAAATCGAAACCGGGAACTTTTTTAATTTTTCGACTTTGGTTTCTTTTTGTGGCAGGTAAATTTCTACTAAATGCCACACAAAACTTTAAATTTCAAGTTGGCGCAAAAGGACAATCTCATCCCTTCTACTCCTTTACCGTTTTATATTTGTAACTATATTCATATGATCTTATTTTCTTCATTTCAGGTGCTACACTTTTTATTCCGGAGGTGTGTTTCAATTATAGAAAACAAATTTTTGCTTTTTATAAGGAAAAGGTGAATTTCTACCTAGGAAAAGACATGTGTAAGAAGTATTACAGAAGTGATGCAGAACTCTACGATCCTAAGCAAGACGAACTGGAGAGTTTAGTTGAAGCTTATAAATCCTGGAAAAATAAGTCTGGTAATTTAATTTTTTTTAGGTGTCTTTTAAATACATGCAATGCAAATTACACTCTAAATCAATTCATGAATTGACATGTATTTTTCGGTTTGTTATACATTGTTCATTTATGAATATTATCTGTTTTAATTTTTTTTTTCATTTTCCTTCAAAACACTGAAATCACGAATCTAAGCTAAAAGTTACTTGAAATTCTCCTATCCAAGCTGCATTTTCATCAAATTACGGGGTTGTGCCGTGATCTGAGATGGAAGCAATAGCTAAACGGAATGTTTATGTATGTCCTTTTTACCTCAAATAACAGAAATTTCACGAATCTAAGTTCAAAATTTCTTGAAATCCCACTGTCAGAAACGGAAATTTCACCAAATAACAGAAACATTTAATCAAATCATCCTCCGTCAACTGAGCTGAATATGTCCTTTTTCCCTGAGAGCACAGAAAAAGCTCAAAATTTCCTTCACTCCCTCAATCAAAACGGAAATATCGCGAAATTGCAGGAACATTTCATTAAATCACAGGGATGCTCCGTCAACTGAGCTCTAAGCAATCTTTTAATTTCGAAACGGATGTTTATGTATGTCCTGTTTTCGTGAAAGCACAAAAAAAGTTCAAAATTTCCTGCACTCCCTCAATCAAAATGGAAATTTCGCGAAATAGCAGGAATATTTCATTAAATCACAGGAATGCTCTGTCAACTGAGCTCTAAGCAATCTTCCGATTCCGAAACGGAATGTTTATGTATGTCCTTTTTTCCCTCAAAGCACAGAAAAAGCTCAAAATTTCCTGCACTCCCTCAATCAAAACGGAAATTTCGCGAAATAGCAGGAACATGTCATTAAATCACAGGGATACTCTGTCAACTGAGCTCTAAGCAATCTTCCGATTCCGAAACGGATGTTTATGTATGCCCTTTTTACCTCAAAGCACAGAAAAAGCTCAAAATTTCCTGCACTCCCTGAATCAAAACAGAAATTTCGCGAAATAGCAGGAATATTTCATTAAATCACAGGGATGCTCTGTAAACTGAGCTCTAAGCAATCTTCCGATTCCGAAACGGAATGTTTATGTATGTCCTTTTTCCCTCAAAGCACAGAAAAAGCTCAAAATTTCCTCCACTCCCTCAATCAAAACGGAAATTTCGCGAAATAGCAGGAAAATTTCATTAAATCACAGGGATGCTCCGTCAATTGAGCTGAAAACAATCTTCCGATTCCGAAACGGATGTTTATGCATGCCCTTTTTCTCTCAAAGCACAGAAAAAGCTCAAAATTTCCTGCACTCTCTCAATTAAAACGGAAATTTCGTGAAATAGCAGGAACCATTTCAATAAAATCACAGGGGTGCTCTGTCAACTGAGCTGAAAGCCATCTTCCGATTTCGAAACGGATGTTTATGTATGTCCTTTTTCCCTGAAAGCACAGAAAAAGCTCAAAATTCCCTGCACTCCCTCAATCAAAACGGAAATTTCGCGAAATAGCAGGAACATTTCTTTAAATCACAGGAATGCACCGTCGAGTGAGCTGAAAGCAATCTTTCGATTTCAAAACGGATGTTTATGTATGCCCTTTCCTTCAAAGCACAGAAAAAGCTCAAAAATTCCTGCACTCTCTCAATCAAAACGGAAATTTCGTGAAATAGCAGGAACATTTCAATAAAATCACAGGGGTGCTCTGTCAACTGAGCTGAAAGCAACCTTCCGATTTCGAAACGGATGTTTATGTATGTCCTTTTTCTCTGAAAGCACAGAAAAAGCTCAAAATTCCCTGCACTCCCTCAATCAAAACGGAAATTTCGCGAAATAGCAGGAACATTTCTTTAAATCACAGGAATGCACCGTCGAGTGAGCTGAAAGCAATCTTTCGATTTCAAAGCTCAAAAATTCCTGCACTCTCTCAATCAAAACGGAAATTTCGCGAAATAGCAGGAACATTTCAATAAAATCACAGGGGTGCTCTGTCAACTGAGCTGAAAGCAATCTTCCGTTTTCGAAACGGATGTTTATGTATGTCGTTTTTCCCTGAAAGCACAGAAAAAGCTCAAAATTTCCTGCACTTCCTCAATCAAAACGGAAATTTCGCGAAATGGCAGGAACATTTCATTAAATCACAGGGATGCGTTGTCGACTGAGCTGTAAGCAATCTTCCGATTCCGAAACGGAATGTTTATGTATGTCTTTTTTCCCTCAGAGCACAAAAACTCTGAGAATCTAAGCTTAAAATTTCCTACAATGCAGTGTAAAATGACGCCTTATATGTAAAAATAAATTTAACCGAAGCCCTGAAATGTTAATTTTTCAATAACCAATCACAGGCTTAAATACGTCCTGAATCATTTATAGAAGTGTGGAATTATTAGGCAGATGCATATCAATAAAACAAAGATGCTTGCATGCGTGTCTGTCTGTTTGTTTGTCTGTTGGCGATGGCTAATTAAATTTGTCGCACGTAGAAGTCTGAAAATTTGGATTAGACGAAGACAAGTCCGAATGCACCTGAGGCTCAGATTTTTTCATTATTTTATCATTAGCCGAGATATTAATTAAAAACTCGCTTCTACGTATGTCTGGGGGAAACTTCGACTTTTCTAGCCGACGAAATGGGAAAGGTTCCTTTTTTTCTGCATTTTGAAATAGCCATCTCTGTTTTCTGGATGAAAAAACAATCAGGAAACTTTCCCTGTTGTGACGGTATTTTTTGCTTAAAAAATATAACATTTAGTTTTTCAAAAAGTGCATTTTGAGGATGTCTATTTCACAAAAAGAACTGTCATCGAACGTTTATGAACGACCTTGCTACTGTGCTAGCGATCGCTTCTCCGCATGTCCAGGAAAACCTCAAGGGAGATATCATTTCGCATTTTAAAGAAGACAAATGATTGAGCGAGGAAATTTTTTTTGTCGTGATAAAAATATCATAATTAATAGCTCCACAGCTAATTGACCGATTTACCTGATTTTTTTTTTGTACCAATTTTCTTTTATTAAAGAGAGGAAAAGAATAATGTAGGTTACACATATATATATATATATACATATTATTATTATTATTTAAAAAGTCCTTAAGAACTGGTCAGAATTGAAAGTGATCATACATCTAAATATCAGAAAGGAAATAGGCAATCACAATAACTGGGGGTTCGTTTGAAAATATTTTCGCTTAATAATTATTAAATAATACGAATTTGAGAACAGATTTGCAGTACTTTATTTTACGTTAGATCTGGAGTAAAGTTCAAAGCAATAAATGCAAAGACAATCTTCATCTTCTTCATCACTTGAATGTAAGTTTTTTAGAACTTTTTTAGGCTTTGGTGTTTTAATGCATTTTGCATTTGAAGACGAAGGTCCAAAAGGCTTCTGGCCGAGATTGGATTTTTTTTTCTTTTTTTTTTCTTTTTGCAGTTTCCTTTTTTAGATAAACTTTTTTTTTCATTTTTAGCTAATTTTTAACGGGAAAAGCAGTCAGTAATAGCTGATTTCCTTTTTATCTTTCCACGCCGTGTTTGCTTTCCTAAGTACCACCTTCTCTAAAGGCCAGACTTCTTCTGGTGTAAGGAAAGTTTGTTTGGATGTAGAAGGAACGTCTTCTTGATAAGGAATAAGGAAAGCTTGAGTGAAACTTGAAGGAACAGCTTCTTCGAAAGTGCTAGCCTGCGTCGGTGTAGAAGGGTTTCATGCTTTCGGTTGGTTTGAATTAAGGCTATGAACAGTCGAATGTTCTGGCAAGTTTGAAGTCTGTTCAGAATTGTTGGTGCTTCCAAGATTTGGTTCGACAAGAGCTGGCCTATAAGAAAACTAGAATGGCATAAAATTCGAGTCTGTAAATATTTCAGGATTCAGTGAAAAAATTCCCGAAACTTTAAAACCTGCCATAATATTTGCTGATGTTAACGCCAGTGAAGCAGCTTTAGCCAAAATAGAAGGGATGTCGTAAATTGTCATAGGCCTTTTTGTGCACTAGCATTTTCTCTATCCGAGGGTACAAAGCGCAAAAAAATCCATCGGGTAGTTTTTGAAAAGACCCCGGACATACCCTTTTAGACAGTCTTGCTTTATAATATATATGATTGTATTGTATTGAAATATCGTTATGTAATTTGAAAATTCTCCATAATTTATGCAACTCTTCTTTATAGATGCTAAAGGTGCTGAAATCTTCTGGACAAAAGAGATATTATGCGAGCAAAACAATTATTCCTGGGCTATAAGTACAGCTATAACAAATAAAGGTTCAAGACCTTCTGGTTGCCATGTTGTTATTGTTGACATCAGATTAGTAAACAACATTCCTCTGACTTTAAATGGAGATATGCTCGCAGAAACTAACGCTTTCATTTGTACTATGGAGAAACCCAATGATTGCAATGAAACTGCATCTATCACTTCGTAAGTAAAGTTACTGTATACTAAACACAGTTGAACCTATTTCTTTTGATAGACTTTTTGGCGACATTAATACTTCTATCAAGGGGGGGTTCTACTTTTTTGGCCTAAAATTTACGTGAATTTTGCGTGATTTTATTTTTTTTTTCGGGTACAAAGAAAAGATATATCACCTTCGGACTTTTTGCTGTCTGCAGATGTGGGACATGAATTTCCAATCGGGAGACTGTTTTTCGCCGGTCACAAGCATCTCAAACAAATTTGGTTACCATATTATTAAAGGGTATTAAACTCTCTGAAGCTTATGCTAACATTTAGCTTAAAAAGTTGTTTTTTAACAAAATGACCGTCATTGAAACAAAAAAGGTCACTTCTTCGCCTATTCTTTTTTACCTTTTGCGAGCTCTAAAAAATATTTAATCAATGAAAGTTATACTTTTCGGTGCTATAAGCTTCAGCAAAACAATTAGCTTTCTTTTAAATAAAAAAATGAAGAAAATCGGTCGAATATAACTCTCTAGAAAAACGGTCGCCCAGTTTCAAAAACAGAGTTTCGAGGAAAATAAATTCATAATTTTAGAATAGCATTACGTTCAACGAGCGACGTTACATCCAATGTGCAAAAGATGCTGTACGGAATTGAAATATCAGGAAAGCGAACAAATGAAAAACAAATGAAAAAAAAAAAAAAAAAAAAAAAAAAAAAAAAGAAAGAAAATAAAAAACCCAAAGAAGTACAACTTCTCCTTAAGTGATATACTCATGAACTGGGATAACATTCTAACACATTTTAATTATAGTTAATGCTACTAAATATGAAATCCTAATAGTTAATATTAATAAAATATAAAATCTTAGGTAAGATCCCTTCAAATACGACGGATAAAACAAAATAGTGTTTAAAAGTAAGTTAATTAATAAATCACCATAAGGCGGCTCGTCGGGAAAGGCAAAGGAAGGTAATCCTCCTTTGTAAACTGCTTTAAAATGAATAAGAATCGAATTAAAATATTTGAAATAAAAATTAAATTTAAAATCACAGTATGAAACTGTTCATCATTATAAAAAATTTATCGAAAGTCCGTTACAAATAACAGAACCGTGTACATTTCTTTTTTTAGAGGTGGAGGCTAGAAATGAGTTAGCCGCCGCTATCACCATTTAAAACCATGCGTGATCTGATGAGGGAGGGGAAAGAGCAAAAAACCATTACACGTCCGAGGCAAACGAAAAAGACAGGCTACCGCGGTGCATTCCACTTATCTTTTTTTACAGACCGCTAGAGTGACGTGTTGCTCTTTTCGTACACCTGCATTGGTGGATTCGAGCATCACGTGACTCCCACGGTCTGTAAAAAAAGATTCGCGTAAAGCACCACGGTAGCCTTTCTTTTTCGATAGCCTCGTTACACGCCAATACGACGAAATCCATTACGCGACCGGAGGCTGATAACTACCTACCCTTCGATTATAGAAGAAACCGTAGGGAATCACTGCACTAGCCTCATATGCACGACTGTTCTTTCAAAAGCATCACGGGCCGCCTTTCTCTTTAATTGGGCCTGTATGAAATAAAAAATTTTTGGCCTTAAATTACTTTCAAAAGTAAAGGAAAACCATTTAGTTTCACTGGATGTGCCTATAAGAATAGAACAATGGTTTAAAACATTCTCAAACCTTTTGATAATCATGCTTATATATATATATATATATATATATAATACGAATACCACATACTATACTTACAATCCCAAAACTCCTGAACAGCAGAGAAAAACTAACAAATAACCATAAAAATTCAAACTAACAAAACTCTAAACGAAAACTATAAACAGAAAAAACACAACCAATGGAGACAGGCTGCAAGGCTAAAGACTTGCATGCTGGGTTATACCGGTAATTACACATGAAACTTCCCCCATGCCGCGACCAAACTGACCATAGGAAGCAATAAACCAAGATGAAAAGAACGACTAGGCCAGACAAAGCTCCTTATAAAACATACATTTATTTGGCGAGTTTTTTAATCGCCAAAAGGAGAGTATTACTGTATTCTTTACCTTTGACAAAACTATTCACCAAACTATTTAACAAAGCAATAGGATAACTCTGAACCATTGCACCATGATAGAGATTTATTATGTCACTTATTATACTATCATGTTTAGAATTTAATTTTATAATCCTAATTAAACTATTGATAAATATATTTCTAAAAATTGAAATATGAACATTAGAATTAAAATTTAATATCTTGATTGTTTCAAAGTTGTAATCATTTCTCTTATCATAAATGCAAGTACGCAAGCCACCCCTCTCGATGTCGATAGCAAGGTCTAGATAATTTACATGTTTTGTGTCATATGAAGTTCTCTTTAATGTCAAACCTTGGGGGTAATAATCTAAATTTAATTCACTGTTGGAATCGTTAATCCTAACCAACAAAACATCATCAATATATCAAAAACTTAAAAAATCCTTATTTAATGTTTCGTTAACTTCGTATAAAAATAAATATATATCTGCAAGTACCGAGCTGCAACTACCCCCCCCCCCCCATAGGTATACCCCTAATCTGCTGAAACACATGTTTACCGTCGAATAAATAATTTTCATTAACTACAAAATTAAATAAATTTATTAAATGATCCAAATCTTTGCCCAAAGTATTGTAACGCTTAAAAAAATCAAAAATTTTATTTTTAAGATCTATTAAATCAATGCTATTATATAAATCTTCAAAATCATAAACATATAAGCCTTTTATATTGCTCAAACCTTTCAATCTGTTAAGTAACTCAAAACTATTTTTTATAATACAAGTGTTATTATGTTTTAATGCCACATCAAATAAACTCTGCAAAATATCCCAAAACTTTTTATTAGCAACTTCTAAATAAGTGCCAAAACCACCTGTATATATATATATATATATATATATATATATATACAGGGTGTCCACGTATAACCTAACCGACCTTTATTTTCGCAACCGTTGGTCCTAGATTCATACTTCCAATTACAAAAATGGTTTAAATAAGGTAAAGAATTAGTTTTAAAGCGATTTGGGTCAAGAAAAACATTTATTAAAAAATTACGAAATTTAAATTTTTATACAGTCCCCCGGTCGTATAACTGATATTTAGTAAAAATTTACTGTGACATTAACAAGTAAGACTTAAAAAAAGTCCCACTCATCTAACATTAAAATTGACCGAATTATGAAACTTTGAAATGCATGACTTATACCACTTTTTTGCATCTCAAAACAGATGATTTCGGCCGTGCTTTCAGGGGTCGTATATAAAGTACTTAAACTTATTTCAAGGTATCTGCGCTTTGAAAGAAATCGTACAACTATTACGATTGATTTAAATTTTATTAGTTAAGTTTCAGATTAGTTAAAATAATTGTATTTTATCATATGTTTTATTTTGTAAGGATTTGAGGCTATGATTTATTTTAACAAAAATTATATTATTTTCATAAGGTTTTATTTAACTTGCAAAGATCGTCTTTCCAGTTTAAAATTTGTACTCGAACTTTAACTCACTTTCAAATGTCCGATCGAAGTTAAATTTTACGTACTGACTTAAATCCGATGACAGTGTAATATTACTATGATTTTCGACGCTTACCATCTTAATAATACTCATAATAGAGGATAACACAAAAAAATTCGGATAGATTACGGTCAACAAGTGTAAGAAAAAGTTTTAGATTAGATAACATAAACATGCGATGATTGTGTTTTTTAACTTTTATAATTACGTTTTATGTATTTTTAACGCTGAATAAAAAAATTATCTTCACTTTTAACCATCATGTCAAGATTTTTCGCAAATCGTAAATTTCAAGATTAAAAAATAGCGAAAAATCTGATACTATAAAATAGATGTAAGACTTTTTTATTCAGTTTAATTTAATTTAATTCAATAATTTATTCAATTTTTTCGCTTATACTGGATTTTTTACAACTAAATAGCTCAGGGGTCCGATGAAGTTAGGAGGGGAGGAGAGATCAATTTTAACTTTGAGCTTTTTAACTTTGAAATTTTCGATTTGAGAAAAATCCTGACGTGATGGTTTAAAATGAAGGTCATTTTCGGATTCAGCCGTAAAAAATACATTAGAATCAATTTTCAAAAGCTAAAAAACATGGCACAACCCAAAATTTGAAAGACAGTGTAATCTAACAGCATTTTAAACTCTTAATTGAGACTGTTGTTTTTCATCCTTTTATTTAACAAAAATTCTGTTATTTTTATCCTCTTTATATGTTCAGTACAAATTGTATATTTTGCATTAATATGTCAAAATGATTATAGATTTCACATTTATATTAGATTGCAATGTTAATTTTGCTCTCAACTATTTTTTTTATATATCTGACGATTATTTATATTTCTACTACGTTTGTGAATGACCCCTATTTCGCAACAAAAAATATACTCTAACTTTTGTTGTGGGTTTTGGGGTTCTTTCTAAAATAACTTACTTAAACTTAAAAGGCTCATTTGTTACTCAATCTTCACTTGACAATAAAATATTTAAAAAAAAATAAGTATACCCTGATTAGCTCTACTGAAATCTGTTGCCATGAAAAAGGGAGTAAATTATATTAAACTAATCAAAATAACAAAACTTAAGAATCCGAATAGGTCAATCCAACAATGATAACTTTGAACTCATCATTTTAAGACAATATTAAATGTAGTAAGGGGCAACAGATTTCTAAATCAAGTAGCATACTGGATTGCATAAAGAACACCCAACTCCACTCCAACCCGATCAAGCTCAAATCTCCATATACATTAAATTAACAAAAGTGTAATCATCATATAATTTGGAAAAATGCAGACAACCTGAAATTCCTCCAATATGAGGACCAAAAGGAGAAGGAGTTAAATCCGTTAATAGAATAGGGATATGATGATGTACTAAAATTTTAGAACAACCATGGAGATTCTGAACAAGATCCGATCGGTTAGCCAAGAATCGTATAGTGGTATAAAATAACTGGAAACTTTTTTTTTTTTTTTTTTTTTTTTTTTTTACTTTTTAAAATAAAACATTTTTGGTGTATATTTTAGAAAAACAATGTTTCTGAAAGAGGAGCGTTAAAGCTTAATTTAACATTTATGAACTTAAATTTAATATTACTGTTTCACTTATTAATCTATCCATCCTTAAATCAAGATCAAAAATACGATTGTATAACATTGAGTGAACCTCAATTAATGTTCATTAAAACAGTCAGTTATGAATTTAAACTTAAGAAATTTTAAAGTCCTAATTTAATAAAGTTGGATTCTCTTTTTTTTTTTTTATATATTACTCACAGAAAGGTTAAGCCTTTCTTATAGGTTTACTGTGAATATAAAATATTAATTATTTAGAGATTTGTACAAAGAAAAACATACCATTCTTGATAATAAACAAAAAAACTCAATTTATTTGAACATTTTAGATTATGAAGCAACTAAGTTATCAAAAATAATCTTAATAAGACAATATAACAGCTGATCTTTTAAGTTGAAACCACTCACTGGTTACTTTTAAATTACACATCATATTTTTAAAATTATCATCACATTACCATTTAATGGTCGTTCAATTATACAAACATCATATATTAACCTACAGACTATTTCTATTCTTAATATAAATTCTTATTGAAATTATCTAAAGATATTCATTTCACTTTTAAACTCTGGTATAGCAAACATATTTTTTTTTTTCAGAAAGATGTACAAAAAAAAAAAAAAAAAAAAAAAAAACTATGCAAGGAGTACTTACAAGAAGTGGAGAGTTCTACAATTTTAGTCAGTGGGCACTTAGGAGCATTTCGTCCTTTTTCAAAATCTGTTGAATACACTTAAGCTGGAGTACTCAGGCTGGGGAAAAAATTGCCACTTCGTACCTCTCATCACTCTGCATCACTTGCCATCAACTACTAGGTCCATCATCTTGTCAGGAGGGGGAAATTGTCCCACGATAGAGACCTTTACAGTCAGATTTCACACTACCAACATCAACTATAGGATCACTGAGTTTTCTACTACTGGGTTGACTGAGATGTATCTTTATTCTAAAATAACAATCATGTTAATTTTGGAATGACACACTGACCACACGCTCAAACATTCGCAGGGGCATACTCGGCGTCACCGTATCAGAACTTCACTTAAGTCCTCTTTCATGCTTTTCACGTATCTCTGATACTATCACTTCATTTCAACCTTTCCTCGCCGGACTCCTTTCTTTTTACAAGAATTTATTTTTTCATTCAGTTGCATTCTACCGGTCACGAATCAATAATTATTTAAACACGAGAACCGACTGCCGTCATAAAACACGGGTGTTCGCATGCTATTCCCAGTGTTTCATCCTCCAACCAGCTCACGATCCAAACAACCAGTCAGTTTACGCGCCAAGTAATAATTCGTAATTTTTACGAGCCAAACGACAGGTATCACAGCCAAGCAACAACTACTGTCGTAAACATTCACTCTCCCGCGCCGTTTGAAAACGGGACCGATCCACTCTGCCAGGGGTACGGGAGTGGAAACAAAAGGAAAAATGGACTCTTCCTGAAGACTCCAGCTTGTCGCTCCACTCTGCCGGCCGCTTCATGGGGGAAGGCAGCCATGCTTCACCCCCATGGCGTCTGCTGAAGGGGGTCCTGTGAGCCTCTGTTTACATGGGCGCCAGCTATCCGCCTGATAGCAGAGCCAATTGAAGCCTGTCGTAAACTTACAAAGCCTAATTGCGTGTATAGTACACTCATAAGATAACGTAATTCTTATACAGGGCGGTCGGTCATTCTTATATCAAAGTTAGACTAGATGACTCCAAATCTTCCACCTGTGCGGTCTACTGACAAAACATCCCTCCCTTGCTGTCTGCTTTTCGTATTTGAAAAACAGGAAGCTACGTTAGACTATGAAAGTTGAAATTGCATTGCTTAAAAGAAATGGAAAGAAGAGGAAAAAAAACTGCTTTTATTATTAATATTACAATTACTTTTATTTATATATTTATTTAAAACAGAAACAAAAAGAAAACTTCTAAATAAATGTTGAGAGAGTGATTTAAGGTAATTAATGTAGATTAAAAAAAAAGATTTTGTTGAAACCAACCGTAACAAGATTGCTCCCCCCGGCTAATTAAAAAAAATTTTTTTGAGAAAACAAATTATTTTTTTGAAAGGTAACTGGGTACCACATGGCATGCTGGGACCTCAACACTGAAAAAACTGACCCACAAACACAAATCATACAACGATCCGGGACGGGATCCAGAGAGTTCACCGCTGAAATACCACCCTGACAATATATTCCGGATATATACAACCAAAGCTAGCACATCCGTAGAAACCATTACATAAAATATTACCTGAAACATGACCATAAAAGAGTACTACCAGAGGAGGGACCACAAGGCTGATTTTACCACTAAAATGACCAAGATATTTTCTGCACCTGTAAAAGAACACATGTTCCACCTGACTGTGAAACCTCACTTCCCTACTACTGTCATTCCTACGCATAACTGCATCCTATCTGAAATTTCTGGTAACAGAACTGTAAATAATACATAAATTGAATTTTGAAAAGAAGATTAGCCGAAAAAGAAGAGAAGTGCCCACTGATTAATTTTCATTACACTGCTTATATACATAACTTCAATAATTGGCATCACAGTATATTACAACACTATCTATTAATGTAAATAAGTACTAGTAATATCCTAGTTACAACACTGTAAATGTCAATGAAATTTGTAAAACACATATTAATTCTATTATACAAAAATACACAAGAGCAACTGGCGACATAAAAATAAAAATATATATATACATCTGCAAGACACATATTATGGTATCACAGACCATGTTATAGAATTACGCACACAATTGTAACAATTTTATATGAGAACACATGTTTGTTTTCGAACACAGTCTAATGATTCGGGATATTATGTAGATTTTACAAATGCACGTACAAGTAATGTGCATGGGAAAGAGTATCTCTGCCTCTGTGCTACTTATAGCAAAAAGCAGTTTCGGGCTTTTGGGTACTACAGGGAAAACATTCCACAAAATAAAATAAAAAACAGGGGTGGTGACATATATCACCAGGAAGGAAAAACACACACTCCACCAAAAATAGGAAGTAAAATTAAGAAAATACTTAATTCTAGTAATTTAAGCCATACACAACCACATACAGGCATGTACATGAGACAGTATGTACAAGAAAAACGAAAAGGGCCCACACTCCTTAAAGTTTAAGCTCAAATAAAACCACAAACTGTATAGTAAATAATAAATCTATCTAGTTAAAATGTAGAAATTAAAGTAAACACATACTTAAAAAGTTATGTATAGAACACAGATGTATAAAAAAAATAAAAACACAGAACAACTTCGGTAAGAGGGTATACCAAACATACCATCCCAAAAAAATGTTAAAGTAATGAAAATTACACTCGTTTTTTTTTTTTTTGCAAAAATACACCCAAAATCTACGAAAACGGGGTGCGGACGGGTATATACCACATAATCTACCATAAAACAGACAAAAACCTTAAGTATAAGCATAAAAAGGGTTAAAAATGCCTACATGAAGGTATCAAAACACAATCAAAACAAACCTTTAATACGCTAGAAAAACTAAGTTCCGTTTTAAAAATGCCCAAGAAAATAATTAAATATACATACACATTGACTAAACTATAAATAAATATAACTAAACAAGGTAAAATTGAATAAACATGCACGAATAACGAAAAAAGGTATTTAGTATTTTTAGCTCGGACGGTCTCGTCTATCCCGTAGCGAATAGTCGGTTCTAGAAATCGATATTGAACGACTACTTCTATTCGATTTAGCAGCTGGACGAATCGATGAACGAGACCTGCGCGAATCGCTGTGCTCAGCAGTTGAACTGCTTTCTGCCGTGGCTGAATTTTTACCTACGCGCATTTCGCTGCCTTCTGCCGTTGCTAAATTTTTATTTACGCACATCTCGTTATTCTCTGCCGCTGCAATCTCCGGAGAAATGGGAGGTGGGGGAGAGGGATTTATGATTTCAGTCGCGTCGCTGTCTGTTTCCTCCACTTCCGGCGCTACCGGAGTTTCGTTATTGTTGACATTCACTACTGCTGGTGCGCGGTTATTACCATATGGTGCCCAGGGAATGAATCTGTTGCGTTTACACCTGCGTACAGGAGGAGAATCGCACGGTTGGTGTGGAGAATCGATGGTCACGTTTTCAGTCGATCCCAGGCCAATTGTTTGTTTTGGTTCACTGGACCAGATGGGAAGTCTGTCTTTGAAAGAAGACAACCTGTCAACATGGACAACCTGACAATTTTTGGGATTAGCAACTAGCGCTATTTTAAAATTAACTTCATTTAGCTTCTCAATTATAGTAAAAGGACCATTATTTTGCTTGCTTAATTTTTTTGTATTACCAGGGGCGACTGTGGGTGTAAATAACCACACAAGATCTCCTATTTTAAAATTTTTATCAACAGCTGTCCTTTCACGGTATTTTTCCTGCTGCTCAGAAACTTTAATTAAATTACTATGTACTTCAGTGTACACTTTTTGGAGAGCTGGGATTAAAAGTTCGCAAAAAGAGGGTGCATCATTATAATTAAAAGCAGGTGGCTGGGAAAAGAGATTATATGGTAGATTCATATTTCTGCCATATGAAGCATTATATGCAGCACTTGTCTTGAAGGATTTCACAAATTCGCCACTGACCCCTGATTAAACGAGGTTTATTCACTTCGATACACTCGGTGTTCAATCTTCCTTATCAAGAACAAGAGTTATAAACTCCTAGATAGTTGAGATATTTCGGGGCTGCACAAGGAGAAAAATCTTAATTTCTGCACATTTAGACCCGTCGCCACTCCTTCGTTGTCAATCACTCTCATTTTTCTTTTGCTTTTCGACCAATAGCTTTTCGATCAATTTAACGAATGTCCCAAACCTCTACTCACTCTCCTGCCTCCATGAAACAGGGGCCACGCCGTCTCTTCTTTTTACTCGTATACACTTTCAAGTTTCCATCGACCGCCTAGTTCAAGATCTAAGACCACAACTGAAGTTAAACATTTTTTCTCCTACGCTGCACGTAAAACGGGATGAGCCCAAAAGCTAACTTCCAAGGGGGGTTCGGGATAAAAACAATAAAAAAGTGGATTGACCCTTCCGAGACAGTCCGACTCGCCGCCGCTGAGTCGCTTCATGATAAAAGCACCCGCCTCTCATTTACTGTAGGCTGCTGAAACAGTTCCCATGAATGCTTGTTTACATTCGCGTCATAAAGACGCCCTTGATAGCAGAGCCAATTGAAGCCTGTCGTAAACTTACAAAGCCTAATTGCGTGTATAGTACACTCATAAGATAACGTAATTCTTATACAGGGCGGTCGGTCATTCTTATATCAAAGTTAGACTAGATGACTCCAAATCTTCCACCTGTGCGGTCTACTGACAAAACATCCCTTCCTTGCTGTCTGCTTTTCGTATTTGAAAAACAGGAAGCTACGTTAGACTATGAAAGTTGAAATTGCATTGCTTAAAAGAAATGGAAAGAAGAGGAAAAAAAAACTGCTTTTATTATTAATATTACAATTACTTTTATTTATATATTTATTTAAAACAGAAACAAAAAGAAAACTTCTAAATAAATGTTGAGAGAGTGATTTAAGGTAATTAATGTAGATTTAAAAAAAAGATTTTGTTGAAACCAACCGTAACACTTTAAACAGCTATTACTCGGTCAGTTTTAATCGTAGATGAATGGGACTTTTTTTTATCTTACTTGATAGTGTCACAGTAAATTTTTACTAAATATCACTTATAGGACCGGGGGACCGTATAAAAATTTAAATTTCGTAATTTTTTAATAAATGTTTTTCTTGACCCAAATCGCTTTAAAAATAATTCTTGACCTTATTTAAACCATTTTTGTAATTGGAAGTATGCATCTAAGACCAACGGTTGCGAAAATAAAGGTCGGTCAGGTTATACGTGGACACCCTGTATATTTATAATATATATATAAAGGGGTCTTTCTGTCTCACTGAGGCAACACCTACTTGATTCTCAGTAGGTTGATTGAAGTCCCTTTTAAGTATGAGGCATTGCACATACCGCATCCTTCTTATGGGCCGCTATGAAAACCATTTTTATGTAATTTAGTTAAAAAGACAGTGTAAATATGTAATCAAAGACGCGTTGTTTTTTTAAAGGTTCTTTAAATGTTTTACAATGGAATAAAATATATGGCACAAATACAAAACACCTTGAAATATGATAATTATTGAAGTTATTAATTGTAATTAATTGTATTAATAATATGGGTCTTAAAACTGAATTGCGAATTTGACCACCAAATTAGGATTCAAAGAAAAGGAGAGAAGGGAAAAGGGTGCCTGTTTAAAATCAAGGAGAGGGAGAGGAGACCTGATTTCAGCCTCCTCTCTTATTTGGCCCACCGAACGCTACTGAAAATTCCTTTATATATATACTATATGTGCATGTGTGTGTTACTGCAAAAGCCCGACGACTGGTAAATCCTTTTACCAGTAAATCCTAGTCTTTTCCATTGTCAGTTAGTAAAAGCCCGAAAAGTGTTCCTAAAGGCTTAAATTTCAAGCTTTTCCCAAACCATTTTTTATAAAAGATGACATTTACTAACTCTTTTTGGTTCAAATCCCAAATGAGTGTTGATCTTGCCCACTTGCCTGTGCACACACCTATTCTAGTGACTCATCTGTTCGCGACTGTTGCAGCCTGATTAACACTATAGCGATAAACCACCAGGAACGTGACAAGCCACTTACTAACAAATATGTAAATTCATGTACGCTAATGGCGCCTGGTAAATGTAAAATCCGTCGTATGTGCAAAGTACTCCAAGTTCCCTATGAATTATACCTCTGGAGGTGCCTAGTCAGGTGAAGGTCTCGCCACCGGATCAAGGTTCTAAATTACGAGACCAATTCCTTTCTCTTCTTTAATTTTTGCTTTTTTTTAAATCTGCAATTCAATAAAGTTAAATAGAAACCTTGATCCGGCAAACAAAGAAGATCGTAGCAAACCAAAAGAGAGCACGGAAACGATGCCAACAAGGCTGTTGTAAGGTGGATTACAGTCATGTTGTGATTAGGCGAATATCACCCAGTGCCCAGGTACTAACTCATCAAGCTAGGCACTCATGCCCAGGGACCTGTTTAGCGGTACTGGGAGCTTGGTTAGTGGTATAAAAAAATTAAAAAAACTAAGGATTAGAGCATTTTAGCATTTCTGAAGGCGGTTGCATAGTCTTCTCATTACTTGGTGCTTATTATATTATATAAAGATTTAAGGAGTTAATTTCCCATTCTTAAGAACATTTTTCTATTTGTGCCTTGTTATATGGCAGTCGTTATAAGGCTAGAGGAAAAGCAAAACGCGTTACTAATTAGGCGTCTCTAATCCATCGGCACTTCAGTGAGTGAAAAAAGGTAGAAGCAATGTAGGATATTGTAACGAATCCCAACAATACTATGAAAAAGCACCAAGAATCGTATTACAAGGAGAAGAAAAGGTACTTATTTCAACTGATGTTATCAAGAAAAAAACTATCGTCGATGTGCAGTACGTAAAATAAAATCCCACCACCACCCGAAGGGTGATCATTACTCCAATTCTAAAAATCGCAGAAGAAATCTGTTTTTACCAAAGCTCCTTGTTTATTATTTTCTATATTAGAAAACAATCTTTCTTTACTAAATAATACTAAATGCTGAATAATTAAGATAAGTAATATTCTAATACTGAATAATATTTATCTTATAATGTTAATGATATGTAAAACAGTGTGTCCCGATTTGCAATACCTGGTTGGACAAATTGGGACAGTTGAAGGGATCTAATTTTGTTTTTAATTAAACTTTCTCTAAGACAACTATTTTAGTCACTTTTTGTTGTTTTAC
The DNA here is from genome assembly GCA_963931845.1 of Maratus michaelseni. Classification (NCBI taxonomy): domain Eukaryota; kingdom Metazoa; phylum Arthropoda; class Arachnida; order Araneae; family Salticidae; genus Maratus; species Maratus michaelseni. Next base: position 60,746,406 of record OZ007594.1, read on the forward strand.
TAAGCAAAGCAAAACGCAGCATTCATTGTGTAAAGATTAAGCAAATAAAAAAGAATCAAAAAGTGTCTCAATGTCCTGCACCCTCCTCTAATAATTATTAAAAAAAAAATGTCTTACATTAATATCTTATTCTTTGCGGGCAGGGGTCTACTTGGGAAATACAGAAAAAGTAAAACATCAGTAGATATACAAAAGAAAATTTCATTTTCCCAGTTATGGTTATTTTATTTTATTTTTTCTGTGTAATGCGCTAAACAATTTAATTTATAAGCTTTAATTTGTAAATTAAAATTTTATAGTATTTAATTTTTAAAATAGAGTATTTTATTTTTTTAAATATATATTTTTTTATTTTTTGAACTAGCTCTGATGAAGTAAAATATACCACTCCAATTTCTGAAGAGATCGACTGCAAAAATGTGAATCGTGATATTGTCTTAATCAAGTGTCCAGAGAAAAAATCTCGTAAGTAAATGGAGCCATTTTCCTCTATATCTCCCTCTATATAGAAGTACAAATACTTACTAATTTTTATTTAAAAGTAGTAAATACAGAATATTTTGAATAACAACTTACTGAACATTCAATAGTTCACAGGAGGTGTTGTTATTCATAATAGTACATGTACTATTATTCATGTACAAATACTTATTTACTACTTTTAAATAAAATAAGTATTTGTACTTCTGTATACTGGGCCTCTTTTATCTTGGCCACTCTGTATATTCTTCTTTGTATAGTTTGTGTACAATTGAGGGAGTCGCGGCAAGAGAGTGCCAAGCAACGTTTTTGAACTTCTGAGATATTTCAATTTGAAAATTTGATCAAATACTGAAATCAAGATATATAACCTAAAGTTTTTTCGCCAATGTCTTAGTAACATTTGAGATATTCTGAGTAACAATATGGCATTATTTTAATGATATTACTATTACGTTTTTTGTAAATTAGCCATCTTCATTGGGGGCATAAACATCTGGGACAAAAACGAATCCTGTCACATAGGCTGCCACCACATGACATTACAAACACGTTATATGTTGGATATTATAATTTACAATATTAAGCAACACAGTGTTAGATTTATTTCACCAAAAATGTGGCTTGGCACTTTCTTTAACCGATCCCCTCAATTGCACCTTTCTTTATTTTAGATTCATTAAAACAGAATAAAGACATATTTATCAGATTTAAGGAAATTATCTGTTACGATTTAAAGAAAAAAATATTATGAAATCATAATTTCATTTGAAAATTTACATATGTTTAAACTGTACATCATAAATTCTAATACGAGAAAATCGTGTGTGTGTGGTTATATATATATATATATATATATATATATATATATATATATAACCAGAAAACCATTGGGCTAGGTCACATGTTCCAGAAAATTCATTTAGTGGGTCATTTTGGGTCACCATGGGTCAGGGTCAAGCTAATTGTATCTAAAAAACGGTTCAAATGATTGACAAAATTTTGTATCCTACCATTTTCGACCACGCGAAGACTATTGGGCTGGGTCACATGTTCGAGAACTTTCGATTAATGGGTCATTTTTGGGTCAACGTGGGTCAAGTTAATTTTATCTAAAAAACGGCTCTAACAATTTTGATTAAATTTTGTCTCCTACGAGTTTTGGGCACGTGCAAATCATTGGGCTAGGTCACAGGTCCAAGAAAATTGGATTAGCGGGTCATTTTGGATCAAGCTATTTTTATCTTAAAAAAGGCTCAGATTTTTTAAACAAAATTTTGTATCCTACGGTTTTGGGGCAAGAGAAAATCATTGGGATAGGTCACATGCTCAAGAAAATCCGATTAGTGGGTCATTTTTTGGGTCACAGTGGGTCAAGCTAATTTTATCTAAAAACGGCTCAGACAATTTTGAATAAATTTTGTATCCTACGGTTTTGGAGCACGAAAAAATCATTGTGCTAGATCACATGCTCGAGAAAATTTGATTAGTGGGACATTTTGGTCATGGATCATGGTATTTGAACTCAAAGCTACTTTTGACCGAGCATAGCTCGGTCTTCCCTGCTCGTATATCCTAAATAACAATTTCGGTCACATAGGCAAAGTTGGGGATAATTTTTTCCACTCTCCTATTTATAGACATATACAGCAGGGTGTTCCGCCATACCGTTGACCAATTGCTAATTTCTAAACGTGGGTCAAGTTAATTTTATCTAAAAAACGGGTCTAACGATTTTGATTAAATTTTGTCTCCTACGAGTTTTGGGCACGTGCAAATCATTGGGCTAGGTCACATGTCCCAACCAGATGTGTAGTCCCAATTGCAAAAAATGTTCTAAATGTTGTTCTTCTTTATATGAAAATCCATTTCCGCAAAATATTATTTTTTATATGGTTAAATTAAGTTACATTTTTATATGGTCCCTGGTTCCTATTATTTCTATTTAAAACAACTTTCTCGATGTAAGTACCAAATAAAACAGTTGTTAGGTTTAGTTGTAGTTTTCTGTGATACTCCTGCCTTCATTATATGACATGGTCTTATATTCATTTTCGATTGCTTATTATTCCGTGATTATGCTTAAGTTTTGATTTTCACATGCTATAGCGTTACACAGATACAACAACAATACATTACAGTCATATAATGAACCTTCCAACTTGGACTTCCCTCACAGGGATTAGTCTGAGCGATATTGCTGAGAACATAGAGTTAACAATTACGAAATAATGAAAACGAGCAAATTAAACTTATTACTAATTATTACTAATTACTATTATTAAAATTAAACTGTTAAAAAAATAGAAAAGAATCAGGTTTCATCATGTTTGTTTTCATATTTTTTTATAACATTTGGCAAATAATCTCATTTTCTTAACCTCAAATTGTGCAAAGCTTAAAAAAGAAAAAGAAAGAAAGAAAGAAAGCCAGATTTTTTAAAAACGCCAAGCTTTTTAAAGTTACTCAATAGAATTTGCAGCCAATAGCGTATTTTATAATGCGCGGCTTAACGCAAATTTAATTTCATTATTACAACATTTTCTTTGTGACAAATATTTAGGGGAGATTAGGGAAATACCGGGTAGGAGGGTCGAACTGGCTACCCTGTTTCCTCGCTGATGGATTCTGCCCTGTGCACATAACCCTTTTAACTACATCCCTCAGCGTCCCCTAGCAGTGTGCCATAGGCTTTTGAAGTGAGTTAATCTCTGCATCGAAGCAGTGCTATTGGAAAGAAATTCATCTCAAAAGTTTTAATTTTTTGCCGTCTTTTCGGCTCTTCAAATAAATCCAGCCTGACGGATCTATTTAGGTAAGTAAGCCACTGTTTTTAGAGGGTTTCGTTCATCTCACGAAACCCTATTACTCCCACTTCGTTGTCTGTCCGTCACAGAGCCGGTTCTGAGAAATTATTTAACTTACAGGCATGAAATTTTGTGTACTTATAGCTGAATACCTGCTATGAAGCTCAAAATCATAAAATTTGAAAAAAATCTAATTATTTTAATATACAGAGATAAAATAAACAAATATCTAGCAGCCTTTTCCTATTAAATTTAAACATTTTTCGTTATAGCAGTTGCCAACAATTAAAAATCCACAATAAAATTCTTTCTACAATAATTTTCTATTGAAAGATTTCCACGGGAAAAATGAAAATGAAATAAAAAGTTTCACCAATTTTTAAAAAAAAAAGATTTATAAGACGTCATATTGGTAATAAAACGGAAATTTTCGAACATTTCTCAATAATACAATGAGTATGAGTATGTGTAAATACAAAAAGCAGCTAAATATGACGTCATTATAGAATTAAAAAGAAAATTAATCTGACGTCATAACAGATTTTTCAAATGTTTGAGAATAATACAAAGAGAGTATCAATATGAGTAATAGAGAATAGTAAATATATAAGTTTGAGAAACTTATTGAATCATGATAAAAACCCGATTATGAAAATATTGGCATATTTTAACAATTTTAATGTCTCTATACAACATGTTTAATGTTGAAATTGATTGTTTTTAATATCGTATTTAGACCACATGACAGATATTGTTATGACAGAGTATAATAGCGGGCTTCGGCCGCTATTGGCCCGGTTCAGATATTCGAAAAAACGAGAAAAATAGGCTGGTAAATTTTTACTTTATAAAAAAACATGACGTTTTTTTTGGAAAATGAAATTTATTTGGATTTATTAAAGAAAGGATAAAATGTTTTGAGAGGAATATTAAACGAAACCCTTTGTGCGATCTTCGATCACACTTACCCACTTGTTTTTATAGCTTTCACACGATATTTTGATGCCAAGTAGAAGTGTCTACATTCAGCTATTCGGGAAAACGACCCTGTTGGTTTTTGGTCGTCTGTTGGGGCAAAACCCATTGTTTTTCATTGAATTATGCAATGAATTGTTTTTTCACTCAACAGGTGGTGAAGGATGGACACAATGTTCAGTCTGCAAAAAGTGAGCACATGAGGAGTTCAGCTGATACGAGAAGTAAAAGCTGAAAAAGTCATTACATGACAACATTAAAAATAGCTTAAAAATCTGAAAAAAAAGTTTCTAGCCTTAAAAATGTATATATGTTTGAAAGTTTGATTCAAAATTTATTATAATAAAGCTTTTTGTTTCTGGAAGTATAAAAACTTAATTTCTGATTAGTACCCGGTTTTGCCATGTCACTAAAATTCGGAAATGTTTCTGATGGTCCTAGAAAACGCCTGTTCCCAAGTAGAAAAGAATTTTCGTGTGGAAAGAGGTGTGCTTTTTCAATAGCTTAGATGTCCCCAAAGCTTTTGTGGGGTCTTCTGATTTTTCTGTTCTTCTAGCTTTTTTGTCTGCAGACGAAAGCCGTTAGATACCGGTTTTACCCTACTTTTCCCTACATTTGAATTCAAATTTTTCCCTCCTTGTTTATATAACTATTATTTGTATAACTATTTATACAGGGTGTTCGAAAAGTCTGAAAACGGTCGAATAACTCGAAAAATATACATTGGATTGAAAAACGGAAAAATGCATGTTCAATATTTTTGAAAAATCTATATAGGGATATCAAAGTTGTCCCACCAATTCTGACCACCTGAAGGGAAAGGGGGCAACTTTGAAATCTTAAATGATAACCCCCCCCCTCCCTTTTTTATTGCAGATTCGGATTCTACGGGAAAAAGTACGTAACTTTTGTATTTAACATTTTCTTCGAAAAATCATAGATGGCGCTGTAATCGAGTAAAATGCAGTGAGAATCGTTTCCATTGAAATGTCTGGAAACGGTCGAATAACTCGAGAAATATACATCGGTTTGAAAAACGAAAAAATACGTATTCAGTATTTTTGAAAACTGGCAACTTTTATATCCCTAAATAGATTTTTCAAAAATATTGAACATGCATTTTTCCGTTTTTCAATACGTTGTACATTTCTCGACCGTTTCCAGCCATTTCAATGGAAACGATTCTCACTGCATTTTACTCGATTACAGCGCCAATTACGATTTTTCGAAGAACATGTTATATATGCATATATATATATATATATATATATATATATATACGTTACGTATTTTTCCCCGTAGAATTGGAATCTGCAATAAAAAAGGGCGGTTATCATTTAAGATTTCAAAGTTGCCCCCCTTTCCCTTCAGGAGGTCAGAATTGGTGGGGGCAACTTTGATATCCCTAAATAGGATTTTTCAAAACTATTGAGCGTGAATTTTTCCGTTTTTCAATACGATGTATATTTCTCGAGTTATTCGACCGTTTTCAGACTTTTCAATGGTAAACTATTATCACTGCATTTTATTCGATTACAGTGCCATCTACGATTTTCCGAAGAAAATGTTCAATACAAAAGTTACGCAATTTCCTGTATAATCCGAATCTGCAATAAAAAGGGGGGTTATCATTTAAGTTTTCAACGTTGCCCCCCTTTTCCCTCAGGGAGCAGAGTTGGGGGGCAACTTTGATATCCATAAATAGATTTTTTTTAAATATTGAACATGCATTTTTCCGTTTTTCAATCTGATATATATTTCTCGAGTTATTCGACCGTTTCCAGACTTTTCGGACACCCTGTATAAACTCCTACACTTTAAACCACATTGATAACATGCATTGCTACAAACCCGTTTGCAAAACTGTAGCGTATGTTCTTATTAAAGTATATAAAAAATCTTTCGATGATTCTTGTAAAAATAATTTTTACATTAAATCTCCATATCAACGAAATTGAAAAAAAATATATATTATTTAAGTTAAGCCTAACAGTTACTTCTTTATTATTTTTAAGGAGACTCTGCCCTCTGCGCCCTTTCTGTGCCAATCCCCAGACTCTTTTTTGACAGTCTGTCTGTCTGTCTCTCTCTACAATCTGTTTTTTACCTATCCGTTCTAATACCCGTCTTCCTAGTCCCTACTCGATTGTTTGTCAATCTACATGTCTCGCTACATGTCTGTATATTTCGCTACCGATCTCTCTGCCCGCCTATCTGTTCCTCTAACCGTCTGTCTATCCGTTTGTCTGATTCTGTAACCGTCTCACTACCCGTCTGTCTGTCTCTTTACCGGTTTCGCTTTTCGTGTTCCTATCCTTATACCTGGTATGTCTAGCTGTGCCTATCTGCTTCGCTACCCGTCTCGCTACCCGTCTATCTGTCTCTCTACCCGTGTGGCTACACGTCTCTCTACCCATCTCTGTACTCATCTGTCTACTGCCTCTCTACTTGTCTATATATATGTCTCGCTATCCGTCTATCTGTCTCTCTACCCGTCTCGTTAACACAACTCTTTACCCGTCTATCTACCTATCTGTATAACCGTCTCTCTACCTGTCTCACTTCCCGTTTCTCTACCCGTCTCTCTCTGTCTGCGTCTCTACCCGTTTCGCTACAACCTGATTACCCATCTGTCTATCCGTCATTCAACACGTCTGTCCGAGGGGGTGGGGGGGGGTTGTCTGGGAGGACACCCTGTATTAACCAACTATTCTGCATATCTTCTTCACTTAATTTTTAACGTCCATTTAATTGAGAATGTTTGCTTTACATGAAGTGATATAAATATACATGTTTGTGTTTTTGTTTTTCTAATTGAAATTTTATAGAAAGCAATATCAAAATATCAAACAAAAAACATAATAAATATACTATTTTATGCCATTGGTAATTGTTTGTTTTCTTCATTTCAGGTTCATCATCTTATACTCCGTCGGTGTGTTTCAGTTCTAATACACATATTTTTGTCTTCTATCATAAACTGGCCATGTCTACTACCGGGGCGAATAACACTTGTAAAAACAATCACGATTCAGTACTCTACGACCCAAAACAAGAGGACCTGAAGAATCTAGTGGAAGCTTATACATTCTGGGAAATTAATTCTGGTAAATTTTAAGAAAACATGTTTTAGGAAATGCAACGACAACTAAAAGAGAGTATCAGTTACAGTATATGCTTTTACACCACATTCTTTATTATTCATAATTGGTCACTATTTTTATTGTTGTGTTGAAAATAAATAATAGATCTGTAAGAATAGTAGAAGATGTGATAGTGAGAACTACTAATTGAACTGTAAATTTAAGAAACTAGCTACTGCTAGATAGGGTGTAAAGTTAGCGTCCAGTAGGAAGACCATGAAAATCTTGAGCTGTTCAATTGGATTCATACTTATTTGGCACTGGGGTAAGAGTCCTGCATTCGGTCGTTGTTACCCAAATACGGGTCGATTTCGGGATGGGTTGACTTCTACTTTTTTTGCTGTGGATCGAGTTGACTTTCATTGTTTCCCGTTTGGGTCGTTTTTGGGTTGGGTTTTGAATTTTGAAAATCGGGTTTGAGTTGACCTGATTTTTCAAAAGAATGTCCAAAATATTTTTTCAAATGAAAATTTGCATAGATTAAAACCTCCATAACGGGCATTCCCGAATAGCGGACATCTCAGGTGTCCACGTGCGTGTATGTATGCACACACACGTAACATGTGTGTATGTGAATAAACTATCACAAACACGATGAATGTGTTTTTTGTATATAGCAAAAACTAAATTTTGACAATATTTTTCATATCCACAGAGAAGAAAAAAGGATTCTTAACTGTACCATAGAGATAGAATAATCAATGATCACATTTCTTACATATATTTTATTTCTCATGTAGTAAATTGAATATACACTATATGGCCATTCGTCACCGGACACTTTCAATTTTAGACATTTTGTCTAATATTTAAAGACATACGTGTCGGATTCGTCTGGGACTTCCGGATTATAAAGATTATGTTTGGCCTCGTATTTATCAATGACGATTTGATCATGAGAACAATTAGGGTGCCAACAAAAAATCAAAGAAGAATAACAACTTGTGATCACTCTGTGAAATAAAATGCACTAAATAATAAATATATCGCGACAGCTAACAAATATGTGAATATTGTACAATATGTCTATTCATTTGTGTAAGAATAGCACGTATATTCATGGAGATATAGTGATTTTTTTAAGTTAAAAAAAAACTCTTGCATGATTTTTGTTTATATCATGCAGGGTTTTCAACCAAATTTAACGCCAGTTTCAGAAAATTTGGCAAAATGTACAAGAAATATTATGGTACAATTGTAATATAAATATATTAAAAATTTGATGAAATATGAGCCGTTGTATGAAATATTTTTCATCTGCGCATGCGCGAATGATAAAAGAGTTTTTTTCATTACTTAATAGTCAGCTCTACAGAGCAACCCATTTAAGAAATCCAGTCAAATATCGTGAAAATTCCGAACGATATCGGTGATAGAGTGAGTGATTTTCAGTTGCTCTCTAAAAGTAGCTGAATGATAAGTGAATTTCCACAAATTGTCATATTTAATTTTTATACTCTTTAATTTTTTATTGATACTTTAGTTCTCCTTGGAAAACTTTATTGTACCAAGTTATAATCGTTTTGGAGCGGATCTTTTCATTTTGATATTCTTTTTTCCAATAGGCTCGTTAGGGTAGTTTTCCCAAGGAGAACTAAAATCTTTAAAAATTGAAAAATAGTATAAAAAAATAGTATAAAAACATTTATTTGTAATTCAATTGTACTATAATATTTCTATTACATTTTGTTAAATTTTCTGAAACTGGCGTTAAGTTTGGTTGAAAACCCTACATGATATAAACAAAAAACGTGCGAGAGTTTTTTTAACTTTAAAAAAAATCGCTATATGTTCATAAATATACGTGCTATTCTTACACAAATAAATACACATATTGTAAAACATCCACATATTCGTGTGTTGTAGCGATAACTCATTTCGTGCTTTTTATTTTACAGAGTGATCACAAATATTATTTTTCTTTGATGTTTTGTTGGCCCCGTAATTGTTCTCATGATCAAATCATTGTTGATAAATATGAGGTCAAACATATTCTTTATAATCCTGAAGTTCCAGAAGAATCTGACAAGCATATCTTTAAATATTAGACAAAATGTCTCAAATTGAAAGGGTTCGGTGACAAATGGCCATATAGTGTATACTCATTCATATTCAAATATGTATTTATTTTTATCTGAAACATAGTTCTTCTGAACTTTTTCTGAAAATCCCAACGACGCGTCTTTTAAAAACCACTTCGCAAAATTTTGACCCACAAGAAACATTCTAGAAAGAACTCGACGTGCAGAAAGTAAATTAAAGGTCTCTCGACCAGACAAAAGAAAATTAGGGACAACCCGACCCGATCCAAAACAATATTCAACGATCCCGAAGTATTTGCTATTTAAAAGTTTTAGTATATTTGAATATTAAACAATATAGATATGTCCATTTTCCTATATAAAAGATAAAATTTGTATAAAAAGATATGTAGACTACTTTTCATAATTGCATTAAAACGTCAATTAATTTCCTTTCAATTCGGGTTGAAATATGACGGTTTGCGGGTTGATTTAAATGGAATTTTCGGGTTCGGGTCGGGCACGACCAGACACGTACAAGACTCTACACTGGGTAATGTTTACCTGCATAAAAAAGCTACCCCAAGCAAAGACCTCTCATTTTACTCCTGAGAGGTTTCCTGGGATGTATTTCCGTTATCCCTATGCAGTAGTATTTAGTGTACAATATATTTACCGATTTCAAATTATTTTACAATCCATATACCATGTTTTTAATATACAATATATATAGATTTCAAATGATGTCACATTATATATGCTGTATATACCACGTTAAATAGAGTCAATGAACTACCTTTTACGGTATATGTGCATTAAAATAATTTACGGTACATGTAATGTTTATCTGAATTACGGTACATATTGTAACAAATTAAATCCAACAAACAGTTGAAGCAACATGGACTTTAATTAAGTTACTTCTCAGTACACTAACACATTACAGTTACAGAAAAAACAGCACACATAAGCTAATTGTGGGGTTTTGTTTAGTCAGGACGCCCGTAATATTCCTGGGCAAAGTTCTTTACGTTAACGGCGCAAGGGTCGACAAGACACCTTCTCACAAGGGAGAAGTCTAAGAGCCTGTGCGCTCTGCTGCAACAGAAATCAGAATCCTCTCTGGCCTCTCACGAGTTGGTTATATTTAGTCAGTGAATTTCAAGTGTTCTTGAGAGTTTAGTCTCCTGGGAATGAGCAGCTGGAGAGTTTTGAAGTATTTGAAAGATGCCGAATTTCTGGACTCAAGTAGCTAGAATTTATTGGATCATTAATGTCCGTGTAACGTCAGATCAAAGGAATCGTCTAAAAATTATAACTCCTAGAGAAGGCAATTATTCTCGAAATTTCTAGCACTTACATCTGGAAGCGATCTTGCGGCTTCCACTTAAGGAATTAATGCTTAACATATGGTATACCACTCCAGACTTCCATTGATGAGTGAGACTGGTTTTAATTTGGACTTATTAGAGTCCTGTTAACGAGGAGTTGTCACAACCTATTGGTCACATTACTGCCATTACATGTCCTGTAATTTCACACAGAATTTTTTAATGTTTTTATTCAATAAAGAATATTAGATGAATTTTCCGTAAAAGCACATTTATTCTTACATATGTTTGAACTAAAACCACGTAAAAATAAACAAAAAATAAAGTGAAAGGCGGATGTTAACAGTGTTTATTACGATAAGGATGCCTCGTTATCTAATTTGAAAATGCTGTATAATTTATGCAATTTTACTTTTTAGATTACAATGGTCCTGGAGTCTTCTATACTAAAGTAGAATTCTGTAGCCTAGAAAATAGTACCTGGACTATAATGGCAGCTGTAAACAACTCGGCGTCACCTATAAAGGATGATGGGTCCTGTTATGTAATTATGGTTGATGTCCGTTCAAAAAAGGAAATTCCTCTGTCTTTAAAGAAAAAGGCAATGTTTGATTGGACTCCATACCCTTTCATTTGTAGTGTGGAGAAGCCCAGAGATTGCAATGAAACAAGAAATACCTCTCCGTAAGTATAGTTACTGCATATTAAGGGGACTCTCAAAAAAATCCTACACGAAATTTTCTTATCATAAAAACATGATACTTAAAGCCATGATTATGGGAGTGATTTTCAGTTATTTCTCATTTTCAATACGTTTTGACTTATAACCGATTGTTTTCTCAGGACGGCAGTTTTTTTTTTCCTTTTTTACGATTTCGCATACGGAAATTCCTATCCGAACACGAACTTTGACAGCTTTTTTTAAAAAAAAAACTTTTGCTTTTATCAAAAAACAGCTCGATTACATAGTTTCTTAATAAGAGAATCTACCAATTTGTAACACATGAAAACAAAAAGATAATTAAAAAAATATGTCAGGAAATAGCCAATTGGGATTTGAGTAACTCTTTCGAGTGTCTTTTACAGAATTTTTAATCATTTGTTACCGGTTTTTCGAAATAGAAAAGAAATTTTTGCCTAATTTAATCTCTGAAATGCTCTGATTGAACAACACAAAATTTAAAATAAAGAATTACTGATGAGAATAATCAAAGATTCTGTACATCTTATGCGTCACGTATACGTGACGCTCGTCCCGATGAGGTTAAGGGTCTATGCCCGATAGTGAAATCCTATGTTAAGCTAAGGTGAAATTAAATTAAGTGGTTAATTATTAATATCAAAAACTGCTTTTCCCTATCAGAAAGAAAAAGCAAGATGTATTCGTAATTCTTTTTAAAAAATTATTTTCTCTCATTATAAGTATTTTTCAGAAGACGATAAATTTCTAAAATTTTGACTATGTCAAAATTTCGAAGTTTATCACGTTTTTAACAATACTTAAAATATAGTAGAAAACTGCTTTTTGAAGAAAAAAAATCTTAGAATATTTGTGCTCTTGAGGAATAGTTACACATCACAAGTGACTTAAAATGAAAAGTTAATTTCCAACTTGATTTTTTTTCCTTTTGTCACAAAATGAAATTGTGTATGGACAATATATCTCCATTACTACACCTCATCATCTACATTAAAAAACAAAAAACATGTCCTTGAGTAATGCTGAGTTCATATTGATGATGCCAATGACCTGAATAATTATTTTTTTGCAAACTTATTAACTTCTAAACATAGCACAATATCAATTTTTACCCACCGTCGAATAAGGGTAAAAAATGTAATTTCAAATTTAATTTGTTTGAAAACTGTATCTCAATTTCCTGGTATTTTAATGGTTAAAAAATAATTTTCAAGCATGAATTTCTTTTTATCTATCTCTATCACATGCAGTTCCTTGCAGAAGATTTACACATTTGCACTTAAATCAGTACATATAGTTTAGTATTTATTTCCAACTATTATCCCATAACAAAATGAAAACTTTATCAATAAGTAAATAAAGAAGTAATCATATATTCTAATACGAGCAAATCTTGTGTGTGGTTATATATATATATATATATATATATATATATATATATATATATATGCAAATTTTATCTTAAAAACTGGTCTTACGATTTTGACGAAATTTTGTATCCTACCGTTTAGGGGCACCAGAAAACCATTGGGCTAGGTCACATGTTCGAGAAAATTCGATTAGTGGGTCATTTAGGGTCATTTTGGGTCATGGTCAAGCTAATTGTATCTAAAAAACGGTTCAAACGATTTTGACGAAATTTTGTATCCGACCATTTTCGGGCACGAGAAGACTATTGGGCTGGGTCACATGTTCGAGAACTTTCGATTAGTGGGTCATTTGTGGGTCAACGCGGGTCAAATTAATTTTATCTAAAAAACGGCTCTAACGATTTTGATTAAATTTTGTGTCCTACGAGTTTCGAGCACGATAAAATAATTGGGCTAGGTCACATGTCCGAGAAAATTCGATTAGTGGGTCATTTCTGGGTCATTGTGGGTCAAGATTAAAAAGCGGCTCAATTTACACTAAATTTTTCTTCCAATGGTTTTCGGGCACGAGAAGACTGATGGGCTAGGTCACATGTTAAAGGAAAATTCAATTAGTGGGTCATTTTGGGTCATTTTGGGTCATGGTCAAGCTAATTGTATCTAAAAAACGGTTCAAACGATTTTGACGAAATTTTGTATCCGACTATTTTCGGGCACGAGAAGACTATTGGGCTGGGTCACATGTTCGAGAACTTTCGATTAGTGGGTCATTTTTGGGTCAAAGCGAGTCAAATTAATTTTATCTAAAAAACGGCTCTAACGATTTTGATTAAATTTTGTATCCTGCGAGTTTCGGACACGCGAAAATCATTGGGCTAGGTCACATGTTCGAGAAAATTCGATTAGTGGTTCATTTCTGGGTTATTGTGGGTCAAGATCTAAAAAGCGGCTCAATTTACACTAAATTTTGCATCCAATGGTTTTCGAGCACGAGAAGACTGTTGCGCTAGGTCACATGTTCGAGAAAATTCAATTAGTGGGTCATTTTGGTCATGGGTCATTATGGGTCAAGCTATTTTATCTTAAAAACGGCTCAGACTATTTACACTAAATTTTGCATCCTGTGGTTTTCGGGCACGAGAAGACTGTTAGACTAAGTCACATGTTCGAGAAAATTCAATTAGTGGGTCATTTTGGTCTTGGGTCATGATATTTGAACTCAAATTTAATTTTGACCGAGCATAGCTCCGTCTTCCCTGCTCGTAAAGCATAAATGTACATAAAGCATAAGTTTAACAGATAGAGTGATCTCTCACTTATACGCGATGTTCAGTAATTACTTTTTCATACCACTATTTTAAAACAGTAAAATTCGATTTATAAATTATGCTATTTAAGAAGCCGAAAATTATATTTACAAAAAACTGGTGCGCAAAAATGTTTTCCGTGTATCGGGTATAAGTGAGAGATCACTGTATATACTTATGAACTAAGCACTAAAATACTGAAATATTCAGAATCAAGAAGGTTTCTTTAAATGGTGAAATCGTTGGTGATTTCTTTTGTAATTAACAGCTGGAATACGGCTAATACGAAAGTACATATTGTAATGTTCATTTCTAAATTATAAATTATAAATATCTGATGAACGATTTCAAATGAATATTTTCTTGCACGGCTCAATGTTGTACAATTTTTGTACTCAGCTCAATTTTGTAGGTCCCGTATGCGCGTCCTTAATTATTTTTTTAATTATGTTGAAATACTGTCACAAGCATTTCTTGTACCCCCAGTTACAATAAAATGGTGTTTCATAATTTCCAAAATATAGCAACATTCACTTTTGAATTTCAAGTGTTAGTCGTGAATGTGCGCATTGTAGTTTGTCATTAATTTTGAAGTACTTACAAGTACTTACACGTATACTACGCTGAACTAGAAAAGGTCACGAATTTTATATAGCCTCCATTCTTAATTTAAAATATAAGCATCATTTATTTTTTAAATAAAAATCAATTCATACATAAAAGACTTTTTTTGTCCTTTTCCAACAAAGTTGAAAAGTGCTTATGAATTCGATTTGTCTGTCTGTCTGTATGTCCACGCTCTAAGTCGCGTAAATATAATTACAATGCAATTAATATAATACAATGAATACAATTAATATATATTATTAAGGTTTACTATGGCACGTTTGGCATTGAAAATGAAGTGCGTAGCTTTAACAGCTCCTTTACAAGGACACTCAAAAGAATTCCGTCACATTACGATCTATGGGAAAAAATCTTTTGCAGTGTATTTTAATGATGTTACACTATTTCAAACATATTGAAACTGATATATATCACTAAGGTGTACTACAAGATGCTTATTATAGAATATGGTGTGCATAGCATTTACAGGGACACACAAAAGAATTCGGTTCAATACAGTACAGTGTACATGAACAATATAATTGCTGGAAGTGCGTTTTCCGTTGTGGCACGACATTTTAAATTTAAGTAAATTTTTTCGTATTACTTGATGTGTATAAATTCTACAAATCATATACAGGGCTGCACAAAAGGCCTCGAGTATATTTTCATTTACGGACGAAAATTGCTGAAGGTATATTTACAGCTTTGTCTTTTCCTTACTGAATTAATTATTTTCTTTACTGATTCCTTACTAATGTTTGCATATTATGAAGTATATATACAAATCTATAGATTGTGTACAGGGCAGCACAAAATAATTCGGACTTTTTCCAACTATTGGTGGTAATTACTGAAATTGTGTTCTCAAATGTGTTATGCATTTCCAATTTTTTTTTAACAAAGTATTTCACCCTATTAAACGGCGGAGATTTGTTACAGCATTCTGAATGTGTTGGAAAAGATTTTATAATCCATGCTTGAAGCAATATTTATGTTCTTGTTTCAGATATTTAATTGAAGTTTTATATCTTACACTAAATAAAAATGCGATTATGAAACAAACATTGTGTATTTGTATTTTCCGTAGATGTAACCTCGTTACAAAATTTAAAATAAAAATTACACCCTAAATCCTTATAAAATGAATGAAACACCAAACAATGAAAAGAATATGCGACCACCTATACAAATGTTAAAAGAGGTGAAAGATGAACAATAGATGTTAATATAAAAATTTTGTGGTTAAATATTTTACGAGTACGTTTGAAAATTGAGTTTTAAACACTTGTAGCTATTGTAAGCCATGAAAATAAGAGAAATTGACACATTTTGCTTCAATTAATTGAAATTATTAATAGTGTAATTTCGTCAAAGTTTCGTGCACTGTAAAAAAAGAAATATTTCTGTTTCTAGCAAAACTTTACGAAAATATAACACAAACTCTTCCGAAATATCCACTATTTTGAAAAACGTTCCTTTATATTTTGAGATATCTATGAAGTCAATTGATTTTCGAAATTTAAGAAGCATTTCTAAATAAAAAGCTTCTTTGGATACACGTTAAAAAAAGAAAGGAAGATAGAAAGAAAAAGAAATACCGAAACGTTTCCGGGTAGTTTTTATACTGCATTAATCAGTTTTCTATCAACACCAAATATTGTTTTTTCTGATGCTGTCAATTCTCAAATAAACATTTTCAGCTGTGTAGCAGAATTGCACATACAAGAGTAACAAAGTAATGTTACGTTTAATATTAATGTTAACGCTGATAATTTAGCATGTTTGTTTGTTGAACCTGTTTGTTAAAAAAAACTGTTTACTTGAGAATTGATAGCATCTAAAAAAAATCAATATTTCATGTTGAGAAATATTGATTAATGCAGTGTTAAAACCAACTCGGAATCGTTTCGTTTTTCCTTTTTTTATTTTAAACTAGCTGGCCCGCCCAGCGTTGCCCGGGCCCGTGATAAAACCTTAAATAAACCCCAAATTTGTATTATATTTTATATATTTTACCCGATTTTGTATGAATGTATATCTTTAATGACAAAATCGTAAAACAACATTTACTTCTTTTTTCAAGTAGGATCATTATATAGTTTTTAAAAAAATTGCTTTTGTTGTCCAAACCCTTTGAAATGTTCAATGGTCATAAATATAACGGTTCGTGTAAAAATTACGTCAGAAATATTGTAATCTGGTTGTAAAATAAATATGTTTTCTTTTCGCGTCGGGTCCGTTAACATAAAAAAAATACTATTCGTCGTCTGATCTCTCTGAAATTTTAGTCGTTTATAAATATAACTGTTTCCAAGTCCTCTATAAAATTCTGTGAAAATATATGCATATTAAATAGTGAAAACGTTTTCCGTGACCACGGAAAACATCCTGTTATTATGGGTTTTCGCCGAAAATATCTCAGATTTTATTTTTTTAAATTCTTGTTCTTGTTCGAACGCTTCGAAATTGTTGTAGGTGATGTAAATCTGGTCTACCGAGATGTTCTAAAAAGATTGTGTCGAGATACGAACGTTTAGTAACTTTTAGCGTAAGAAAAAAATCTTCTCGTGAGGCGCGAAATGTCCTACGTTCGCCGGTGTTTTTAATAGGGTTCAAATCCATTTAAAAAATAATAATTATACCGTCTATTAGAAGAATGTTTCAGCTCTAAGAGCATATGTTTGTTTTGTCTGTATTTCTTAAATTGTGCTATTGAGGGGGCGCTGGCGTAAGGGAGAAAACAAAAGCCCAGGGAAACGTTCTTTTTTTCAAAATTGTTTTTCAAAGGGTTAACATAATTTTTTTTCGAATTGATTACGGCATTGGAGACGTAAGACTGCGATCTTTGAGAATATGCGTTTCGTTTTCAAATAAACCAAACGGTTTAGTCAATAGAATGTAAAACACAATTGCGAAATGAACGCATTCTTTATGTTAATGGTTCTTTATTCTGGTGCGCTATGGTAAATCAGGTTCTGGGTATGCACGCGTTCTGAAAACCGGCTCGCAAAAAAGAGATGAGTTATTGATCAGTTTTTAATTAATATTTTTGTCAATTTTCAAAGTATTAAAATTCTGAGACTCAGGTGCACATGGCCAGACCTTGGACAATCCAAACCTAAATTTTCAGACTTCTAGGTGGCCTAGATTTTGCTAGCCATCGCAGACAAACAAACACACACAAACATACAGAGCGAAACTTTCTTTTATTAATATAGATGCCTAGAAAAAAGACTTTTTTTTAGAAATGCTACTTTAAATATACATATCTAATTAGTTTCTGCTAATTTTAAAGATAAAATAAAACTTTTTTTGAATTGTAGGTAACTGGGAAGAGGTTTTGTTACATATTATTAAATATTTTCTAGATTTAGAAAGATGTTTCCTTTTTTAACAATGTAATGATCCATAATAAAATATTGGGCATTACTGTAATCTAAAAGATTAATGGAATCTGGGAAGTTTCGTGTCGCTCTTCAAAGTTTATGAATTTTGAATAAGCAATACATACAACTACAACATCTTGGTGCACATTTCTTTAGCATAAAGAAGTCTAATTAAGGAAGAAAGAATAATAAAACATAAGTTCGTTTGCTAAAAAATTAGTGTGCTAAGGGAAACGCACGACTGCTGTGAAAACATTTATCGAATGGTATTTTTTTATTCTGATTTTTAATGTGTGTTATAAAAGAACGCACGATATATGATTGTAAAAAAGTTCTATTCAGATGCAAATACTAAAAATAGTAATAAAAATGCAAGCAAAAAGTGTGATACTAAGCATAATGCTAAAATTTGTATTTCTTGAAAATCACATACAGATATGCACTTTGCGTTACTACAGTGAGCAAGCTTTTAACAGTTTCCGTTTAGAAGGGCGCAACGTCGTTATCTAAATATGCTGTAACACCATTTTCATTGCATTTTGTTATATTTCATTTTCGCCATACCGTTCTCTTATTTATAATAAGCATTATGAAAACAGACTTTTAATAGTGGATTTTTGGTAATCTATACTCATTTTAGAAGTCGAGATTTAAGAAAATATTATCGTGTTAGTTCATGAAATTAACCTATAAATACGATTGTTTACGTATGTCTGGCAAAACTAGTAAAAAGTTCCAAATGCAATGGCTTGAACATTTTCCTATTCATATAAAAGAATTTCCCTCACATTTAATTAATAGGAGTAACAGTGATAATACAGCAATAATAGTGAATCGAATTCTGCACTTAAATACACTGTTCATTGAATGTTTATTGAATTGTAGATTCTAATTTCTTGTTGGGAGGCATTTTAGTAAAATGAAGGAAATATTTAATTATATGAAGACAGATAACATCTGCCCCCAGCGAACGCACTGTATAATGTATATGTATAAAGCTAGACACTAGCCCAGGAAGAAAAGAGTTAAACATAATCCCTTGAAGTCTAAAGGGAAGTCTATTTACAGTAAAAATGGGTGGACTTATTTAAAATTTCCTGCGCTTCTCTTTCCTCGTCTCCTTCTAAGTCACAATGAAACATCTTCTTTCTCCATTTCCGCTTCTAAAATTATTGTAGTCCTTAGCCTAACATAATTAGGTTTATCATTACAAAAACTGACTTTTTCAATTATAATTGCTAATGATAATATTTCTTCAATATACTCTAGATTAGAACATATAATTTATAAATTTAAGTTTTGATGAAATAAACCATTGGATTTTATTTTATTAACTAGCTCCGATGAAGTAAAAATTTCTACTCCAATTTCCGAGGATATCAAATGCAAGAATAGGAATCAGGATATTGTCGAAATCGACTGTCCAGAGGAAATGTATAATAGTAAGTAAATAGCGTAATTTTTTTTTCTGTTTCTAAAACTTTATTCATTATATAAAACCATCAAGAATCAGGGATCCCTCAACCGGGACATCAAGCATGAAGTTTTATGGACAAATTGTCCCGGTGGCGAACCACCATGCAGCTAACCACACCAGAACATTAGACCATACAGAAACAAACTAAGCTTGGATTCTCTTTTGTATATACTGTACTAGTATATATATTGTACTAGTCAAGTATTAGTCATGTTTCCCAACTACACGAGAGTTGATTTGACCAATGTTCTTAGCACGAATATGGTTGGGAGTAAGATGACCAAATGTCCTCGAAATTCAAGTACATCGTTCAATTTAGGACTGTAACTTCACACAGTTATTCTCATTTCTTTAAACGATTGCTTGTTGAAAAATAATCTTTGATAATATAACAAAATTCTTACATAAATCTGTTTAGCCACTCATATTACACACCCCATTGTTGCATCTGGAGGGATTCAAAAGTCTCTTGCACTTTTCTAACTAGCGCAGTGTTGCCAGATTGGGGATTTTGTCCCCATTTTGGGGGATTGTGAGCATTCAGAGGAAATTTTGTGGGACAAGCATTTGTGGGAACATTTTGGGGAAAAGGTGAGGGATTTTTGAGTTTTTGAGGTTAAAGTTCAGCATTCTTTTAGTCATCTGGCAATACTGGACCTCGGATCTCGGTTTCTTGATCAGGATTGGATTTTATTTATTTTTATTTTTCAATCATTATCCTCACATAACTCTTTTACAGTTCACATGTTCTAATTAAGTGTTCTAATGTAAGTTCCAATTTATTATTTATCTAACTGTAATATCTATTTATCTTTTCTTAAATCATCGTTTGTTATAGTTGTTGTTGACGTTTAAGAAAAAGACTTGATTTGGGAGAAAATTTTTAGCTTGAATTGGTTATTTTGATAGTGTTAAATTTAAAATTTAAAATTTACTTTTTTGAGTAGAAATTGAGTTGAGGACTTTTCTGAAAAAAAAAACTGATTGGAAGAAGTTTTCAGAACTTTTTAGGGAAATTGATTTTGATTATCTGGCAACACGTACGAATTTTTTAAATCCCCTTAGCAAGTTTTTTTTTTGAAGGGGGACACTATATTAACCAACTATTTTGTATATCTTCTTCAGTTAATTTTAAACATCCTTTTAATTAAGAAGTTTTGCTTTACTTAAAATGATACAAATACACTGGCCTCCGAAAGTTAAAGTACAACATGTTTTTCGAAGCTCACCAGAAAAAAAAGGGCTGTCAGATTAAACTTCATAGTTTATATGAATGACAATAATAAGCTTTAAAAAAAACTTACGCAAAAATTACAGATACCACTTTTATTTTATAGAAATGAATAGGTATTTGTGAATGAGAGAAAAATATTCAATTACGAAGCTTTCGTAATTTCGCGTGTAAGTTTTGTTGTATTCGAACTATTGTTGTCAGTTTTGTTCACAACAGTCAGTAGAGTCTAGAAATGTCTAGAAGAAGTCGTTTGCCCGATTCATTAAGATGGCGGGCGGTAGGATGGATGGAAATGGGGTTGTCACAGGCCGATACTGCTAGACGGCTCAATGTGTCTCGCAGTGTAGTCCAACGACTCTGGGATCAGTATGAATCCGAAGATTCTGTGTCCATAAGACATGTTCCAAGCCGCCCACGTGTTACAACACCTGCAGAAGACCGGTTTCTAGCTCTTTCGGCCCGAAGAAGAAGACGCACTACTGTGTCGCAACTCATTGCAGACCACTTTGCAGCATCAGGGAGAAGAATCTCCGCTACTACGGTGCGATGACGTCTTCACAATGCAGGTCTCTATGCAAGGCGACCAGTTGTGTGTGTCCCCCTCAACAGACGACAGAGAAGGGCCCGTTTATGTTGGGCAAGAGAACATGTTTCCTGGACCAGACAACAGTGGGCTTCTGTAGTCTTCACAGACGAGTCCAGATTCACACTGGAGAGCGATTCAGGAAGTCTTCTGATCTGGAGAGAATAATGCACTTGATACCATCAATCCAACACTGTCGAAACACACAGGTACAGAAAAGTTGGAATCATGATTTGGACAGGGATCTCACTCGGAGGCCACACTGACCTGCATGTGTTCCATGGTGGAACTGTGACTGGTGCTAGATATCGGGATGAGATCCTTGATTTATATATGTGTGCCCATATGCCGGTGCTATTGGCAATGGTTTCATTCTAATGGATGATAATGCGAGACCACACCGAGCTGTGGTTGTTGAGGATTATCTTGAGGATCACGGTTTGGAGAGAATGGAATGGCCAGCTCACTCTCCAGACTTGAATTCGATAGAACATCTTTGGGACTATCTTGGAAGACAGGTTGCGGCTTTAAGTCCTCCTCCAAGGTCATTAAATGAGCTGGAACAAGGCTTACTCTAAGTCTGGTCAGCGTTACCTATTTCGATGTCCGATAATTTAATTGAGAGCATGGAAAATCAATGCCGCCAATGCATTCAAGTCCAGGATGGACATATTCCGTATTCATTCATTTGCAAATTAGACGCAAAAAACCGGTTGTACCTTAACTTTTGGAGGCCAGTGTATTTCCTATGTCAAAATATCAAGCAAAAAACATAAACAATTTATCATTTTATGACATTTTTAATTGTTCGTTTCATCATTTCAGGTCCTTTATCTTTTATTCCGGCTGTGTGTTTCAGTTCTAAAAAACAACTTTATGTCTTCTATCATGAACTAGCCGAATATTATGGCGAAGCGAAGAACACTTGTCAGAAGAACCATGATTCAGAACTCTACGACCCAAAACAGGAGGACCTGGTGAATCTAGTCGAAGCTTATAAATGCTGGAAAATTAATTCTGGTAATTTAATTTTAAGAAAACAATTTTTAAGAAAGCAACTTAAGTATGCTTTTAAAGAGATGCAATCACAACTACGGGAGATTCGAGGTTTCGTGATATTCCGTTGCACCACATTCTTTTTTATTTATCAATGGTCATAATTTTTATTGTTATTGAAATCCTCAGATCGAAAAAAATTAATGGTAGATCTGATAGGGTGGGAGAAGATGTGATAGTGAGAGCTACTAACTGAACTAATTATATTTTAACATTAAATTTAATCACTTTTATAATACAATTTCAAAATTGTAGCTTGTGGGCCACCTTTGAAATTACTATTTAATATTTTAAAAATACTCGGCAAACTATTTTCTTTACTACTATGCTCTGATGATCCTTTCTTTCTTTTGATATCTTTCGAGTTTTCCTTCTTAAGCTTCTTATCTTATGACACGAAAGACCTTGAAGCACTTTTGTGCAAGGTAGTTCAGGGATTTTCTTCTGGGAGTTACTGACTTCTTTTCAGTGATCTCTGGTGTTAACAATAAATAGTAAAAAATGTTTTCAGATATTTATGTAGAAATTTTTAAAATCACCCTTACTACACTGATTTCCACATTTATTTTCTAAGGTGGCCACCTTGGGAATAAGCGTATGGTCGCCATTTGCACGACGTACAAGTATTAATCCGGTAAATTTCTTACAAGGAAGGTCTCCTTAAAGCGCATACTCAGAATATTTTGAAAAAAAAAATGCTAATTGAACTACTCATGTACGTAATAAAGGATCAGTCAAATTTAGCTGCGGAATCCTAGTAGAAAATGTGTAAAAAAATAAAATACTTTCGAGTTTTTGGCGCAAAAAGACGCGATTTGGCGAGAACATTTTTTCCTTGCCAAATGCAAGTGATTTTAATGTATTTGAAAATTCCTGGTAAAATGAGTGTTTAAATGCGTAGTACTTTATGCAAATAAATTTTAATGCTTAAATAGAGTATTATTTTTTCTTTAAGCTTATCTAGTATGTATGTAAGTATTGCTGTATTGTATGTTAAGTATTGCTGACGTTATTTAATTTTACACGGTTTCGCCGGCTTGATAAGTTTTAAGTGTATTTTAACAGTAAATGTCTGATTAAGAAGCCTGTCATTCATTATACATTTCGATTTTGAATAACTCATTGTTTCCATGGAAACAAGACGTTTCTTTTGTTGTCTCCGGTACTAAAAAGGTCGAAGTCAAATTGACAGTGCTCGGAATAGGACAAATAATTTTTAGTTTGAAACATTTTTAACCCTTTCCGGCACAGTGGTCCCACTCCGGAATCACCTAATTTTAATTCCAAACTTGCATTCGGTACCAAGAATATTTTAATAAAATTTTGCTTCTAGAATGAAAGCTTAATATAAGGAGTTCTTATTTTCTAAAAAAGTCGTTTGTAAATTCCGGTGTCAGTCAGTAATTTCGCATTTTACGAACAGAATTTGTCTGTGCTGGAAAGGGTTAATCAACTTAAATTTTGTTTTTAACCGTAGAATACGATCGTTAATTTTCTTTAGATGTACATATAAATGTACATGGCAAAACCGTGGTTATAAAAGTGTATTTATTTAAGTTAAACTAACTTAAACTAGTTCAGTATAAAGAGTAGAAAACGTTTTTCCTAAAAGAATATTTATCGTAAATGCGCATTTGTTTAAAATTTCATCGTGTCGCCAACCCAGCGATAAATCGCCAAAACATGAAATTTTCATAATTTTTTTACGGACGGTTATATCGAGGTTCCACAGCAAATTTTTTTATAAACGTATATATCCTTATGAGAAGAATATTCTGTAATTTTTTCAAAATTTTCTGAGTATGCGCTTATGGAGACCTTCCTTATTAGAACAGAAGTAAATGTGGTTAAAGAGAAAGAAATCAGCTTTCAAAAAACGTATCATCACTAAAAGTTCTAAGAATTTAAATTAAAATATCTTTTTACCTGGAAATTAGAACAAATACTCCTCAAAAGTGAAATCACGGCATAAAATGTTACAGATTCAAGGTGATCTGTTTGAATTCAGCCACGTGCACTGCAGACACATGATTGACAATGCAGTAGCACCATTTTGTGATTAAAAATTAAATTAATTCTACTTTTCAGGGGTGGGCTACCTTAGAAACACTGGGCACCTTTGGTTTACCCACCTTAGTTTCTGACCCTACAGTCCTCTTATCATATATAGCTAATCATATATAGAGCGTAAAGTCCAGTAGGAAGCTCATGAAATAGATGATCTGTGCAGCTGCTCATCAGTTTTCTTTATCTGGTACTGGGGTATGTCTTTATGCTAGAGGTGGGCATTATTTAACATAAGAGTAAAAATAACATTGTTATTGCTTTGAAGTTTGTTATTCGGTAGCAGATTATGAAAAACTCCTTATTAATTTTGGAATTATTTATGCATTTCCCTTTCAAAGACTCAAAAAGATAAAAAAAAAGGGAAAAAAGAAAAAATATTTTAGAAGCACAAACTTTATATTGCGATAAAAAAAAAAAAAAAAATTGCAAAATCTTTTTATCTAACTTATAATAAGCGCTCAAAGAAAGAGTGAAAAGAACAATTCCACTGTTACAAAAGAGACGAAAAAATCTTATTTTAGCGCAAAAACAAAACCGAAACCCATTAAACTCTGAATAATAAAAAAAAACAGTATTCTCGCTGATTGTTATTTCATTATCCACCCACTTTACGTACAGGTACAGGACAAAATAATAGAAACACCTGTGAAAGAAAGCAAATTTTTATTAGTGTGGGATTGGGGCACTCTTGACCTTCGTTACAGCTTGCATTTGACGTGGGTTTGACAGACAAAAGTCTGCATAAAGCTCAAAGGAATTCGCACCCAGTCCTCATGCAAAGCGGTATCGAGCTCAGGCAGTGTGCGTGTAAGAAGAACCGAACACGGATTTTGTTCTCTGAAAACCCCCCACAAAGTCTCAATTATGTTGAGAACAGGGGACCGAAAATGCCACGTGAGATGTTCCCCTTCACCATCATGCTCATCTAACCATGTTTGAACACCAAGAGCCGTGTGAACAGGGGCGGTATCATCTTGAAAGGCAAAACGTTCTTCAGGAAACAGAATCTATAGCATTGGGTGGAAATGATCAGCGAGAATACTGCGATAATGCTTGCCTGTGACCTTCCCCCTCAGGACTACGAATGGCCCCAAAGCAAGCTAAGATATCTCTCTCACACCATCACAGAACCCCCTCAATGCTTCACGGTAGAAACCAGAAAGTCAACATGTAATGCTTCTGCCGGTGTTCGAATGACGAACACACGCCCAGTGGTCTAAAATAATGTAACGGATGATTCGCCAAACCAAATTACCTGTTCTTATTGATGAAGAGTCTAGTTTTGGTGGTCTCGGCGCTGCTGTCGTCGTTTCATATTATTCCTAGGCGACACTAATGGCTTTGGAATAGTCACTATGCCATAAATGGTCACAGCATGTAGCTCCTGTTAAATAGTTTTGGTGGATACGGGATTTTGGAGATGGGTGTTTATCTCGGATGATATCTGCAGCACTGTAGTTTTGCGTTTTCGGGCGACTATCCTCTCCAACACTCGTCTATCTCAGTCGGACAAATTTGATTTTCGTTCACTGTTCTGCTTCACAAAAGACACCTTTCTCAGGTTTTTGTAGGCTGCCATAACTGGTGACACAGCTGGTCCTTCAAACACCGACAAGGTTGGCTGTTCTCAACACAGACGCTCCGGTCAGGCGAGCTCCAATTATCATACCTCTGCGCACGTCAGACAGGTCAGACACAATGTCGCTTTGCTACGAAAAGAATTTTCTCATAGAACTGTCACACTAGCAAATGCTCGACTGATACCTTCCCTTTCGTTACCATTAGATGCAGACTGTTGCGAAACGTGCCGTGATTGTATTGGACGGTCGAATTATATTTCGAAATGGGTGTTCCTATGATTTTCTCCTATACCTGCAATTAACATTTTCACACCCACGAACAGGAATAGTCTAAACCGAGATATCCGTCTAAACAGATTTCACTTGTCTGAGGATATTCTCTGTCTGCTTTTATTTTTGTTTGGAATAAAAATTAGCTAGCAGGTCAGACATACTGTCGATTTGCTGCCAAAAGAATTTTCTCATAGAACTGTCATATCGGCAAATGCTCGACTGATAAATTATATGGCCAATGATGACCGGTCACTTGCGATTTTAGACGTTTTGTTAAATATCTAGAAAAATACAAAAGGAATTATCCTGAAACTTCAGGCGTGTAAACAGCATAGTCGACGTCATATTTATCAGTGAAGATTTTTTCCCGAAACCCCATAGGGGGCTGTCAATAAATTGAAGAAAAATGAATATCTTTTGGATAACCCTGTAAAAACTAATATAGCAAAAACGTTGAAACGGTAGCACATGCTTAGGACGCTTCTTTTAATAAACTATGTTCATTTTTATGAGGATAGAAAGTATACTCGTGGAGTAATTAAGGTTTTTATAAAAACAATTCCAAATTTCACCCAGTGTTTTGCATATAATTTTCAGAGCTCTTAATATAAAAGAATGTTCTTTTCAGGAACGATAGCAAACAATATTATATACAATACCCTGCAATCAGAATTAAAAAATAATAAATATTGGATAAAAAGAAATGAACAGGTTCACTAAATATTGTTTCACTGCGCATGCACGAATGCAATCAAAATATACTGTTCATAATATATTAGCTAACTGTATAGAGCAACTTTTGTGAAAATTTGAAAAACATAGCTTGATAATTCTGATAATGATAGTCGATAGAATAAGCTTGAAATTTGCTGTTCCCAAAAGGAAGCAAAAAGATGAGAGGCGGTATCCAAATATACCGTGAGAGACACTCATTCTTATTATGTCAACTTTCATAGGTTAGTATATTTGGATACAACCCCTCAGCTTTTTTCTTCCTTTTGCGAACAGCGAATTTCGAGCTTATTCTATCGACGATTACTATCAGAATTTTCAAGCTATGTTTTTGAGACTTTCACAAAAATTGGTCTGAACATTTAGCTAATATATTATGCACAGTATATTTTGATTGAATTCGCGCATGCGCAGTGAAACAATATTTAGTGAACCTGCTCATTTTTCATCCAATATTTATTATTTTTTAATTTTGATTGCAGTGTATTGTATATAATGTTGTGTGTCATCGTTCCTGAAAAGAGCATTCTTTTATATTAAGAACTCTGAAAATTATAAGCAAAATATTTGGTGAAATTTGGGATTGTTTTTATAAAAACCTTAATTTCTCCACGAGTATACGTGCTATCCTCATAAAAATGAACATAGTTTATTGAAAGAAGCCTCCTAAGCATGTGCTACCGTTTCAACGCTTTTGCTATGTTAGTTTTTACAGGGTTATCCAAAAGATATTCGTTTTTCTTCAATTTGTTGACGGCCCCTTATGGAGTTTCGTGAAAAAATCTTCGCGGAAATATATGACGTCTATCATGTGGTTTACACTCCTGAAGTTTCAGGATAATTCCTCATGTATCTTTCCATATATTTAACAAAAATAATATACAAAAATAATATATATTTTTCTAAAATCGCAAGTGACCGGTCATCATTGGCCATATAGTGTACCTTCCCTTTCACTGCCACTAAATGCAGTTTGTTGCGGCACGTCGCTAGGTTGTATTGCACGGTCGAAGTACGACATATTTCGCAATGCGAGGCTAGCGAAAAAGAAAGGCTACCGCGGTGCTTTACGCGTATCTTTTTTTACAGACCGCGGGAATCACGTGAGGCTCGAATCCACCAATGCAGGTGTACGAAAAGAGCATCACGTCACTCTAGCGGTCTGTAAAAAAAGATAAGTGGAACGCACCGCGGTAGCCTGTCTTTTTCGTTAGCCTCGTCGAAATGGGTGTTCCTATGATTTTCTCCTATACCTGCACTTAACATCTTCACAACCGCGAACATGAATAGTCTAAACCGAGACATCCGTCTAAACAGATTTCACCTGACTGGAGGAAGTTTCTGTCTGCTGTTACTTTTGTTTGGAATAAAAATTAGCTAGCAGTTGCGATATGCTTCTGAAATAATTATTCTATGTCGACTGCTAAATGTTCCGACATTACGTTCTTTTTAACATGAGAGTTGTAGCTCTTTCAGTTTCGATGAAAAGTAAAAACATATATCATCTTCTGACATACTTATGTCGCCTATATATTGTAGAAAGGTGTTATCGCTTTTAAAGTATTGTTTATCTTGCCTTGTAATATTGGAATCGGGATAATTTCTAGCCTGCAATAGGAAAGGAATGATTTTAATTTCTATGTTCTAAGTTAGAATCGCGCGGATTGTAAAGGTGTGACAGTGCTTGGATTTTGATGTTTCGGTCGTTAGAGATGTTTTGGTTAAGTACTTTTTTAGATTGCGTGTTGAATTTTTAAGATATCTATACCGACGGGTATATAGTACTATTTATTTATTTATTTTGCTTCTTGTAATGCTATGAGAACAAGAAAACTTTTTCTCTGAATTAAATTTAATAAAGAAAAACGATTCGTGTTTTAAGGGCACATTTCAAAATTTTAAAACTGCTTTAATCAATTAAAAATACATAATATATACATATATATTGAAAGACATTATAAAATGCTAATTTTCTGTAAACATGAATGTCAAATATGAAAGCTACGATTGTTGTTGTTGTTGTTTTTCAACTATTTGTCCATACAATTTTTTTAAAGGAATATTTTAATTAATAAACTGAATTAGGTCTGTAAGATTTTATTATTGAATGTTAAATTATTTATAATAAATTATCTATATTCCATAATGTTAATTGGAAACATTCTGTTAACCGCAAATTAGATTAACAAACCGCACCCTTATTGGTTAAGTGATACGTTTGAAAAAGGGACGTTTTTCAAAGAAAGACGAAAAACACTTTTATATATGAAAAAAATAGGTTTGGAAATACATAGAGTCAAACATTTATTTTAATATGAACCACATTTCATGTAGTTTTTTGAAGTTTTGTACACAATGGCATTATATAATGTCCTAAGTAAAAAGATTATAAAATTACTCCAATTTAGTCATTTTTATACCTATATACTGAAGTTCGAAATATTGTTTTGATGATTCGTAAATTTTAACTTTACTTTTTCAATCTGAGTTTATAATCTTTTTCAAATGTCAGAATTTCAAAAAAGATAAAATATGGCAAATGTTACACAAAAGTAAAAAAAAAACGATTTGCATGTACTAATATTTATCCAAAATTTATTTTTAAAAAAATGCCCTACATTCAAAAAAGGGAAAAACCAAACCCTAAAAATGCAAATTTCAACACATTTCTAGTCTCTGATAATGAGTTACAAAATTAATAGGTTATTGTATGTAACCTGTTACCAAGCTGGTGGTGTAGCTCGGATTGCTTGCGCTGTAGCTATATCTTAAAAGTTATTATATACTTGTGTTTGGTGTAGAGTATATATGCCGATTTCTAATGCTCTTACGATGCATAGGTGTAGAGTATATATGCCGATTTCAAATGCTCTTACGATCCATGTACCGTCTATTTCATATACAGTATATATTCCGATTTCAATTTTTTTTTTCAGTATATTTACCGTATATACCAGTACGTTAAATATACTGTATAAACTAATTTTTATGTTATATACGCGTTAACATATCTTATGGTACATATATTGGCCATATTGATGCCAGTACATATACCATAATTGTACACTATAAATAGAAGACAAATGTTTCTTAATCTTGGAAAATATAATTTAACCGTGAACTAAAATGTACAATAATCTCCTCCGAGTTACCCCTGATTCCGAAAAGCTTTTTTTACCTTTAGAAACTTCGGAAAACAATATAATTTCGAGATTTAGAGAAGAATTTATAAAACCAAAGTTTCTTTTGATGCCAGTGGTTTTTGGAAACGTTTCCCAGTACTTTTTATTCTGTTTTAAACTGTTTTGGCAAACCTAAATATCGGTCTTAGGAATCTTCAATTCCCAAGTAAACATTTTTGTGTTCCATAAACATTTTTTACCAACAAAATGATAAAATAACAGCAATAACACTGACTTTAAAATTAATCTTATTTTGTTACTCTTGTATGTATAACTTTGGTTAAGCATCTGACAATTTTTATTTGAGACGTGATTGCCTCTTAAAAAACGATATTGCAGAAAACTTTTTAACTTATTAATGCACTATAAAAACGACTCAGAAACGTTTCCAAAAATCAGTGACAGCAAAAGAAACTTTGTTTTTATAAATACTTCTTTAAATCCCTTAAATATATTACTTTTTCAAGTTTCTAAAGATAATGAAAGCTTTTCGGCATCGTGGGTGGGTACCTCGGAAGAGGTTATTGTATATAACCGCCCATGGTTCTATTATACACTGCTGGCCATCATCCAAACAGCGTGAAATTTACACCATGCGTACTCATCGATAGGATATGCAAATGATTACGATTTCAACGCACATCATCGGCGACTGCAGCGCCCTTTACAAACTGTGTATAAAGGGAGGGATGATTGTTGTTTTGGAGAACGTAAATTGTTTTTTCGTGCAATTTTTTGTGTATGCAGCATCAATATGTCTCGTAGAAAAACACGAGCACTATTCGAGCTAGTTTCAGAGTTCGACCACGACAGAATCGCTCCATACAGAGTTTGCGGTTACCCATCCGAGAAATAAGTCATCGTGTCGGACGTAGTCAAACAACACTCATGCGAATATGGAATCGGTGGATTCAGGAGGGAACGACTAACCAAAAGGACCTATTTCAACCGCCTCGTCACATCACTCCACTGGAAGACAGGCATATTGTGCGCATGGCAGTGATGAAGCGCACTGCCACATCCCCAACCATATCACAACGAATACAGTCTGTAACACAACAATCGGTGTCTGCACGAACAATTCGACGTCATTTGCAGTACAGTGAAATGTCCGCTAGGCGTCCATTACTTCGCTTACATTTGACTTTAAACCATTAGCGTTTGCGTTGCAATGGTGCACTGAACGGCAGAGATGGATATCCGAATGGCATGAGATTGTGTTTTCGGATGAATCACGCTTCTGCTTGCAGCACCATAATGGTTGGATTAGAGTTAGGAGACATCGTGGAGAGAGGCAGCTCAACTGTTGTACTATGCAAAGTCATACTGGTCCTGCAGCAAGTGTTATGGTGTGCGGTGGTATTGGGTTTCACTCCCGCGCCCAACTAGTACGCATTAACGGTACACTTACCACCCAGCACTACATCTCTGAGGTTTTGCAGCCTGTTATTCTTCCGTACCTTCAGGACTTGCCTGCGGCCACGTTTCAAAAGTATAATGCGTGACCACATGTTGCACGCAATGTTCAAGCTTTCTTTTAAGCCCATCATATTGCATTGTTACCCTAGCCGGCTTGTTCACCAGATCTATCGACCATCAAACATGTCTGGTCAATAACTGGAGAACGCCTAGCCCGACATGCTGCATCCGCGGGTACACCAGATGCACTTTGACTACGTGTGGAGGCAGCATGGGCTACCATTCTCCAACAACACATCCAAAGCTTCTTTCACGCAATGCCGAGACATGTAGCACTAGTTATTGACAGACGGGGAGTCAATATTTCTTACTCATTTTCTCGACTTCCTCACCTGAAACAAAACGGTATTTCAAATCAATTAACATTGATACTTTGTGTAATTTCTTAAATAAATTTGGCTTTGATACCACTTGTCCTTCTTGGTGTTGCATTTGGATGGCCAGCAGTGTGGCCAACAGTGCAAAAAATTTGTCTTTTTTTATTTTTTTATAGTGTACATAGAAACTTTTAGACTGTTCTTTATTCAATAAAAGTGCACTCTTTGAATTGTAAATGAATTTTCCGTAAAAGTACTTTTATTTTTACATGTGTTTAAACTGAAACCACTCATAAACAAACAAAAAAAAATAAAAATAAAATAACTAAATGAAGCTACTGGCAATGAATGAAAGAGAAATGTTAACGATTTTCATTACAATAAGGGTACTCTTTTATGTAATTTGACTACACAGCATAATTTATGCATCTCTTCTTTACAGGTAACAATGGTTCTAATATCTTCTGGACTAAAGTAGAATTCCGTTCCCTAAAAGATGGTTCCTGGGCTATAAACGCAGCTGTAAACAACTCAGCTACATTTAAGAATGATGGAACTTTTTATAAAGTTATCATTGATGTCAATTCGAAAAATGAAATTCCTTTGTCTTTAAGCAGTTATAAGACCTCAAACTTGACTCCGCCACGGAACGCTTTCATTTGCGCTGTGGAAAAACCTATAGATTCCAATGAAACGAGAATTACATCTCCGTAAGTACAGTTACTTTATATTGAGGCGGTTTAAAAAAAAATATTTTTCCCGCTCAACAACGCGAAACTTTCTGACACATTTTCAGGCTCATTTTTAAACATAAAAGCATGATACTTCAATACTCATGCCTGAAAGTCATGAGTAGTAAAGTAATGTGTAATCGAACAGATTTTTTTCATTTTCCGATAAATGAATTACATCTTAAGTTACAGCGATTGCTGTTTCTGGACGGAAAGCTTTCCTGCGCTGTTGCATCCGGAAATTCTGTTCAAAACCCGAACTATGGCAATATTTTCTCAAAAATCTTCTGCCTTTACGGAAAAATGGAAAACATTTCGATTACATAGTTTCTTAATAAGAGCACCTGCCAATTTGGTACGTTTGAGAACCAAAATGAATTTAGAAAAATTTGTCAGGAAGTAGCCATTTTGGATTTGAGAACATCCTTGACTCCTTCGAGTGGCTTTTACAGAATTTTTAATCTTTTGTCACCGGTTTTTCAAAATAGAAATTTTTGCCTAATTTAATATCTGAAATGCTCTGGTTGAACTGTAAGTGAACGACAAATTTACGATAAAAAAAATTACTGGTGATGATAATCAAAGATCCTGTGCACCTTATGCGTCACGTATACGTGACGCTCGTCGCCATGAGACGCTCGTTGCCATTTTTGACTAGTTTATTCACTGAAATGCTCTGACTAAATAAGACAAAATTTACAATAAAAAATTACTTACGAGAGTAATCAAAGATTCTGTTCATACGTGACGCTAGTCGCGAAGGGGTTAGGGGTCTACGCCCGATTGTGAAATCCCATGTTAACCTAAGGAGAAATTTAATTAATTAATGATTACTTATTACCTAATATAAATATCAAAAAATGGTTTTCCTCATAGAAAGAAAATGTTAAATACAGTCATAGTACTTTTTCAAAAAAAATTTTTATCTCAATATAAGTATTTTTAAGAAGACGATTAATTTTTTAAATTTTGCCTCAGGGAAAATTTCTTTTCCCGGGAAATTTTTCACGTTTTTAAAAATATTTAAAATGTAGTACGAAAATGCTTTTTAAAAACACACTATGTCTCCGTCTATCATTTTCTGTCTGATGGGGAAACCGTTTTTCGATATTTGTATTTGGTAATGAGTCATCACCTAATTAATTTTTCTCATAGGTTAACATGAAATTTCGCGATCAGAGAGAAGAAGACCTGTATTTATGACGTATGCCCTTAAGTACAATCGAATGAACTTACTGTGCTTTTTACTTGCCCTTTTTGTCAACATTAATTCCTTTAACGAAATTCTTCAGAGAATTATTTCTTGACATTCTATACATTTTAAGTAGACAACTTTTTCCTTCGTCACCTATTATTACTGACAGAGGACATATTTAGAATTTATTGTTGATATATTGGTTGTTTATTGCCTGCCAGAAAATATTACAAGTAGGAAACAGCACAGTCAAATGAGGTGTTGCAACGGACGCTTCTGCTAAACAAGTACCTATACGACAGAAATTGACAAAAAAATCAATATATTTAAAATCAATGGTAAAGTGCCGTGGCAGCAGACAATGATCGAGTTAAAAACTCAAGCACTGAAATAATGAGAGGGTGAGAATCTAACCCCAAGAAAATTCTCTTAACTTCTCAAATTATCTCTAAAGAAGATGGCCACGTTGATTGTATTCTGGAATTTAAACAGCACTCTACACTATATCACTAGAAACACTAAATTTATTACTATAGAAAATGTCACTAATTGAAAGAAATCTCATGGATTCCAAATATACTTTTATTTGAAGTAATTAACTCAATACATTACCACGTAAGCAAAATTTTCAACTGAACAGTCTTTATCCAAACTCATGCGATCCTAACTCCAGCTTCAAGCGAATACGCAGAAATTATCTTAGTTCAGACGGATAATTCCAATAAATTGGCTATATTAAATACAGATGATAATGAAAACAAAATGTTTATAATATGAACTGTGTGGAAGACTAGAAAAATCTGCTTAGCATAATTAACAAAACAGTTACTGAATTTAGTCTATAAACGGAGTTGGCCTAATGATATGAAAATTATAGTCAGAATTAATAAATAAGCTTTAATCCCAATAATTGTGAGTAGACTTAAAGATCACAAAGCAGGTATTCCAATAAGACCAGTAATAACAAAATGCTCAAGTCACCTTTATTGCATAGAAAAAGCCTTTGTGATTTTATCGAAAAATATCTTACCTGTTTCAGATCATCTAATTAGTTCAATAAATAAATTCATTCAACGTTTAAATAACCTCCATTTTCCAGATAAATATTTAATACATAACCTAGTCATCTTTGTGCATCCTCGTTATCTTGCTCCATCACCATAGGTGCCAACCTCTCATTAATATTCCGTAATATGCGAGTTACTTTGACCCAGGGTTAACACGTTTCGCACCAGAAATTTTTTTAACAAATGAATAAATAAATTCCATATAGAGACCTGAAATTGAATAAATAAAGATTCATCCAATAATTTTTCTGGTTGGAAGCATTGTTAAGCTGGGTCAAATTAACCCGCATATTACGGAATATTAATGAGAGGTTGGCACCTATGCACCACGAACATATTTATTTGAACTAGGTTTTTCAGGGTATCATTCCTTCTAAACCACCTAAATTTCATATGAATTTTTAAGCTTTGAGCTGTATTTTAAGAATAGTTTAGACAAGGGTTGAAATAACTTATTACAAATTAGTAATTTCTTGCACTGTGAGGTCCAAAAACTACAACGACACGACAAAAAATTGAATTTCGCCTCACAACTACTCACAGGTTTCCTTGAAACGAATGGTTGACAATGAGTTAGATCTGGTGCACAAAACCTGGTGGTGCTAACGAAACGCGAGAAAAACTGAGTTCGTGATCTTACTCACTGCTTCATCTTATTCTTCCTTCCCCTAATACATTCTAATAGGGTTTTTAAGTAGACTAATTGCTCCTACCTAGGTTCTATTGACACTCACCGAATTTGAGTAAACTTCCATTGAGGCTTGCTTGCTGAAACGATCATCGTGAAGCGCGGACATAAGTTCATTCAGCAACAGTGGGATACCCTAAAAAATGAAGCGCAAGCACGTCATATCTCACGGCGTCTTTAACTAATTTTCAAGCGAACGTTTAACATGTCATATCGCTGGCTTGCTAAATCTATGCCTTGTCTTATACCAGTCGTTATTAAGGCTGGAGGAAAAGTAACTCGTTACTAATCAAGCGTCTCTAATCCACTGGTACTTCAGTGTGTAACACAGATAGGAGAAATGTGAGATATTATAACGAATCCCAACAATATTGTAAAACAGGACCAAGAATGGTGCTACAAGGAGAAGAAAAGTATTCCAATTGATGTTATCAAGAAAACATTATCGTAGATGTGTATTATTTAAAACAAAATCCCTCCACTACTCGAACCGTGAACATTACTCCAATTCTAAAACTCGCAAAAGAAACCTGTTTTAACCAAAGCTCCTTTTTTATTATTTTCTATAATCGAAAAAAGTCTTTCTTCACTGAATAATGCTAAATTTGGAATAATTAAGATAAATGTTACTCTAATACTGAATAATATTTATCTTAATAATGAAGATAATATGTACAACAGTGTGTCCCGCTTTGATAGAACTGGTTGGACAAATTGAGACAGTTGAAGGTATCTAATTTTTTTTTATTAAACTTTCCCTAAGACAACTATTTTAGTCACATTTTTTTTTGTTTTACTAAGCGATGCAAAACACACCATTCATTGTGTAAAAATTAAGCAAAAAATAAAATGTACAAAAATCATTATTCAAAAAGTTTCTCAATGTTCAACACCCTCCTCTAATAATTCTAAAAAATGCATCTTAGATAAATATCATGTTCTTTAAGGGCTGCGATCTGCTTGGGAAATGCAGAAAAAAGTAAAACATCAGTAGATGTACAATATATATATATATATATTCATTTTCCCAATTCTTGTTATTTAATTTTTTCCTGTGTAGTGCGCTAAACAATTTAATTTATAAACTAAAATTTTATTATATTTCAATTTAAAAATAGCGTATTTTACTTTGTTTTAAATATATTTTTTTTACTTTTTATTTTTATTTAGCTCCGATGAGGTAACATATTCCACTCCAATTTCTGAAGAGATCGACTGCGAAAATGTGAATGGTGATATTGTCGAAATCGAGTGCCCAGAGAAAACATCTAATAGTAAGTATATGGAACCATCTCTCTTCATAAAATGTCTGCAAATTGTTACCCACCCAGCACAAAGAGAGATTGTTCATAGGGGATGAAGAACCTCACTCCAAACCACATACAAAGTATTAGACTTTAACAACAGAATTTTTTACACCTGCGAATGATGTTACATTACCTTTTTCATAAAAGCAGCTAATAAATGTCACATAAAAGAAAATATGTCATCCATATTCTTCTGTTTATAAATTGTGTACAATTGTACCTTTCTTTATTGTAGATTCGTCTAAATTTCTAAATAGAATAAAGACATTTCTCAGATTTAAAGAACTTATTTGTAACGATTTAAAGAAAAAATTATTAGGAAATCATAATTTCATTTGAAAATGTACAGTACATATATATTAAAACTGTACATATCTTCTAAATAAAAATTTTGGTCACATTTGAAATCTTAAAATAAAAAGTTGCCGATAACTTTTTCAACTCTTCTATTTATACACATATACCACCATACCGTTAACCAATCGCTAATTTCTAAATTGTTGGCTTTAGATGTGTAGTCCCAGTTGCAAAAATGTTCCAAATGTTGTTCTTCCTCATATAAAAATCCATTTACGTCAAAACAGTTATTATTATTTTTTAAATACGAAATTTAAATTTTTACATGGTCCCTGGTTTCTATTAATTCTATTAAAATGTTCACTACGAAATACAATACTACGAAATAAAACATCTGTTCGCTTTAGTTGCAGTTTTTTGTAATAATCCTGCCTTCATTATATGAAACAATTCCTAATCTTATATTAATTTTTTATTGCTTATTATTCCGAGATTATGTTTAAGAATTGATTTTCACATACTGATATCGTTACATAGATACAACAACAACACAAAACAGTGAAAGAATAAACCTTCCTATTAAATTAGTTAGTTAACATTTTCTTTAAAAACTGAAAGCCGTTGAACATTCATTGGCTTTGAAAAAAGGATTTCGGAAAATTTTAAAACTGAATCTCAGAAATAGATCAAAATTAACTCGTACAATATTAAAAATATACAGAAAACCATGCAATCTTTAAATTATGTAATATATTATATGCAGAATATCAGCATAACAGGAAATAAAAGGTTTGAGACATTGAGAATTTACCATGTTAAGCTGATATGACATTAAGCAGATTTGAGTGCAATAAAAATTGTAATTGGAGATATAAATATTAAAGAAGATAACCATATAAAAGTATAACAAGATTGTTTCAGTATTCTTACGACTACATTTTTAAGAACATGGTGTCGCAAGAAAAAAATATTGAGAATTTATCCTGCATGTTACTTTAACTGATATTACATTATAGCAGATTTAACCGCAATAAAAATTTTAATTGGAATGTTAAAGCGGATAACATCATTAAAGTATTACAAATTACCCGGAAGCGTTTTTTTTTGTTTGTTTTTTTTCTTTAGTGTTCTTACGAATGACATTATTAAGTAAACATTGTGTCACAAAAGAAAGCCGCGGTTGAAATTTTGAAAACATTACAATGAAATTTCAAAAATATATTTATTTGTTCTGAACTACAATAGATGTTCAAATTGCCTTCTGATACTACTACTGAATTAAGTTCCATACATTTATTTAGCCACTCATATTGCACACTGCATTCTTGCGCCTGGAGTTTTTCAAAAGTCTCTTCCACTTTTCTAACTAGCATGCGAATTGTTTAAATTCACACTAATGGTTTTTTTTGTAACACTTCTATATTAACCAACTATTTTGTATGTCTTCTTCACTTAATGTTTAACGTCGTAATAATTAAGAATTTTTGCTTTACTTGAAATGCTATAAATATACATGTTTGTGTTTTTTTAATTGAAATTTTATAGAAAGTAATATATCAAAATATCAAACAAAAAACACAATAAATTCACCATTTTATGCCGTTAGTGATTGTTTGTTTTCATCATTTCAGGTTATTTATCTTATTGTCCGGCGGTGTGTTTCAGTTCTAATACACAATTTTTCTTTTTCTATCACAAACCAATTTTTCCAGACCTTGCTCAGATCAAATGTGAAATGTACCATTATTCAAAACTGTACTATCCAAAACAAGAGGAACTCAGGAGTCTAGTCCAAGCTTATAAACGCTGGAAAATTAACAATGGTAAATTAATTTTAAGAAAATAAGTTTTGTATTATTCTACAGAGATAGAATTATCAATGCTCACATTTCTTACATGTACCTTATTTCTCATGTAGTAAATTGAATATATACTCTTTCATTTTCAAATATCTATCTCATCAAAAGCAACTCGTTGTAAATGATCCCGCTAAGCAACAAATCTAAAACGTCAGTCATAAAAAGAAGCGATATAGAAGGGCATACTCCAAGTGCAGTGTAAAAATCTATCACTACTTATAATGTTTCCAAAGGACTCGGAGTGAGGTACAGTATGTGAAAACTGCTTGGCGACCTGCAGGCTATTATAATGTATGTGTATCCTGCACTTACATATGACTATATGTTTAACAATTTTTTTTTGTATTACTGCTCCCATGAAATTGTAAAAAGTTGACGTTTCTAATTTGTTTCATATCCATTCTTATTTATCAGCCCATAGAATCTATCTGTTGATTTTATTTACCATTATCTGAACGAGAAAGACCACTTTTACGAGGAGGATTTCCTAAGTAAACCCGTAAATATTTTGAGTTTGTAAAAATAATATAAAATGATGATCCTATGCATATTAATACGAATGCACGTAATAATAAACATTACCTAAACTGAGATATATTGCAGTAAAGCCTGCGTAAACAGAATCGCACGTGACTGAGGAAAAATTCGCTCTAGCTAGGCTTCTGTTTTAATAGTATAATTTATATTATATTCCTTATGTTACAAACGTGACATTTGCCGTTCAGGAAATAATTCCGTCATAAGCAGGTTCTATTAACCAGTTTTCACTTTAATTTTGAAACAGTGTATTAAACATATTTATGTAATTAAAGATTATGTTAAGAAATATTGGAAAGTATAATTGTAATAATATATTATTACCATAATTGCATACCATTTCCTGATTGTCTAACAACTATTTCTTGTTTATTACAGATCTTTGTCATACAAATATTTAAAAAAGAGATATAACGGGAATTTAAAATTTATTTTTATGATTTTCGCAAATTTTCAAAAATGATATACTGCATATATTATATAAGCCTGCAGGTCGCCAAGCAATTTTCACATACTATACTTCACTCCGAGTCATTTGCAAACATTATGAGTCGTGATAAACTCAGCACTCCCTTCTATATCGCTTCTTTTTATGTGATAGCGCATCTTTTTAGGACTGACGTATTAGATTTGTTGATTGACGGGATCATTTACAACGAGTTGTTTTTGATGAGATATCACTTCTTTTTGTAAGGTATTTTCATTTGCATTATACATATGACATCTTAATTCAGAAAATAAAATAAAAAAGTCCTTCCGGCCTGTACCGGGAGGAAAAGGTACCTTTCATAATCCATGTTTTTAAAAATTCAACTCATTTTGCTTAAACACCCGAAGCTAAATTGCTTGGAGCCTGATTACAGAGGATTCAATCTCGGTTTTTGTTAATATTGAATTTAAATTCTCATTTCAGCATGAAAGTTACAGCATAACAAAACTCAGATTGTAACAAAATGTCAGCCACCTTAGAATTTCGAACTGCCATATCTCAGCCATTGTTTAAGATATAGCAAAGAAGAAAAATATTCCAGAATCCTTGTATCACGTTCTAACACTTAACAGAAACAATTTTTTCAATTTATAGTTTTTTTGTACATCTTTTTGAATTTTTAGAAATAAAGAAAATTTAACTGGCCGCCATTTTGAAAACAAGATGGCGGATGAAGCTGGCCAACGAACTCGTTCGAGACCTTGGTATGTCCTATGCACATACTCAGTCACATCCAAATCGGTTCATAAATAAGAGAGTTACAGCATGACATATCTCAGATATATATATATATATATATATATATATATATAAATCAACATTTGAACGGAAGGTGGATTGGGAGTCTAGGGATCCTGATCGATGAAAATATACCAAAAGTTCTTGGAATTGTTTTCCTCCGAACGGCTGCAATATGTAGCTTTTTGTAACGAAAGCTACCTAAAAGAAACATGACAGAGGTAAAAAAATAATTTAATAGTGATGCTATAAAATTTTAAAATGTGTAATATGCCTTATCCAGCTGAGAAGACCGAGCTATTCTCGGTTAAAATTAGCTTTGTATTCAACTCGATATAACAATAAATTTTCTGTACAACTTTTAACAATCAATTCTATATACCCCAATTGGTTAAATTCTATTTTTGAGAGTGTACTATGGACTCTGATTGGTTGAATCTTGTACCTCGGATCCTATTGGTAATTTTTAGATGGTTCCTTACGATTATAAAAGCCAATTTTTTCGCCAAATGTCACCAAAATTTGGCGAAACGTTGCAAAATTGGCGACATTTCTTCATTGAAATGTTGGCAACTTTGCGCTTTGTTTACTGCCAACTGTTCCACAATTTATTAACTGTTTCAATCTTCATTCATATTAAATGCATTGACCTGTAGTGTCCCAAAATGACCCTCTAACGAATTTTCTCGAACATGTGACCTAACCGAATGGTCTTCTCATAACCTAAAATGGTAGAATAGAAAATTTAGTCAAAATCGTTAGAGCCTTTTTTTAGATATAATTAGCAAGACCCGTAGTGACCCAAAAATGACCCACTAATCGAATTTTCTCAGATTTAAAGACTTAGACCAATGATCTTCTTGTACCCCAAAAGCGTGAAATACAAAATTTACTCAAAATCGTTAGATTCGTTTTTAGATAAAATTAGATTGACCCTGACCCATAGTGACAAAAATGACCCGCTAATCGGGACATGTCATCCAGTCCAATGGTGTTCTCGTACCCCAAATTTTAAGATACAAAATTTAGTCAAAATCGTTAGAGCCATTTTTTAGATAAAATTAGCTTGACCTGTATTGACCCAAAAATGATCCACTAATTGAATTTTCTCGAACGTGTGACTTAGCCCAATGGTCTTCTCGTAATCCAAAATGATAGGATACCAACTTTAGTCGAAATCGTTTGAGCCGTTTTTTAAATAAAAATCTTGACCCTTACCCGTAGTAACCCAAAATCACCCACTAATCGATTTTTTTTTCGAACATGTGACCTAGCGCAATTCTCTTCTCGCGTACGAAAACGGTAACATACAAAATTTTGTCAAAATCGTTAGAGCCGTTTTTTAGAAAATAATTGCATATATATATATATATATATATATATATATTATGTCGTATTTCCAAGTTCGAATCCGGGATGAAAGGCAGTCGTGCTCGTTGATAAACAGGGTTAGCTCAGTGATAGGTTTCCCTTTTAGCTCGCATCAGGCGGCCATGTGGTATCATCAACAACAACAAGAAAATTCAGTCCGTTTTTTAGTCGAAGAACAGTTTATTTCCAGTTAAAGACATCACTTCAGGGAAAATGCTCGTTAGCCAACGCTAAACGAAAAAAAAAATCTCCAACGTTCCATTA
This sequence comes from Maratus michaelseni, assembly GCA_963931845.1. Classification (NCBI taxonomy): domain Eukaryota; kingdom Metazoa; phylum Arthropoda; class Arachnida; order Araneae; family Salticidae; genus Maratus; species Maratus michaelseni. The sequence goes on from OZ007594.1 coordinate 60,789,059, forward strand.
TTTTCTAGAATCCGTCCCGATTCTTTTAGCAAACACCAGCGTCAAAAAATTCTCTCCGAATCAGGAGGATCGTGTTTTTAAACTAGCTTGCGTAATAATACAGAATACGTCACGTGACCCACTTCTATCGAATCAAAAGGTCTCTTTAGGAAATCTATCAGTATTTCCGGTGGATTTATTTTGTCGTAAAATGACTTCCTTACCGCCAAAAACCTTCTACGCCCCTCCAGAATATTCCATAATCTCGTACCAGATGCCTGCCATATCAACAAACGAGCTTATCTGTTTTGAGGCTGTAGCTAAACTTCGAATTTAATACGTAATAAAAATAATAAGAAGAAAAGAAAATGAATCTTTATAAAAGGGGGAAAAAAAAGAAAGAATTAAAGTTTTTCGGAAATATTTTAATAGACATTTGATATTTAATAATAGGATAACTTTATGAAATAAGGTTTTTTGAGCGGAATATTTTAAGAGATACGATATTTTAGCATTAAAATAAAGATGTTCTATTTAAAGAATAAATTAAAAAAGCTATCGCCATTTTTAGACTAACTAAGTCAAACCCCGATTTAGTGCCATCTCGAAATAGCGCCAATTCCGTTTAACCGCCAATTGCGTCTATGAACAAATCTGCCAAATAAGAATTTCAATGTAATGTATCCGTTAAAGCGCCAACTCGATATACCGCCAAAAAAATGTCTAGAAATTACTGTATTTTCTTTGCATATCTTTCTTTTTTAAATTTTTTGTTAGAATTTCAAAGGACACTTCCTTTTCATGTGTCTAGATGTTTTCAAGCTCAATTCAAACTTTATTGAATAGCAAAGAATTTATATTGTTCTCAACACCTGCCAAAATGCACCTGCTACCCATTCTACTTGTCATTGGGAGAAGAAAAATAACGCGCACTGAGTGCCGAGCAAGTAAAACTTCTGATTCAAACTGGCGAGTCACGTCATCCGATCCGCTTCTGGAGCGGGGAGAAAACAAGGCATGGCACGCCATTGGCTGAAAGGGTCTCTCCTCTCTCAGGTGAGAACAATGTAAAAAATAACTTCTCCCTGTACTTTATGTCGATTTCTTAGAAAGAAAACGGTGTGCAGTGCAAAATCTCTCATTCAAAATTTTGGTCGGACGTTGATTGAAACATCGAAGAATTCACCAGCTAAATCTGTAAAATATCATTCTGTCTCTTTATTTTAACTCATTATGGCGAAAAGAGCAGTTTTATCAATTTCAGAAAAGCGGGAAATTTGTGAATATAAAGAAAGAAATGTGAATGTATCGCAGCAACACATCTCCAATCATTTTTCTACACTATGGAAAAAGCCTGTTAGCAGGCGCTGCATCGGAGACATTTTGATGAATACAGAAAAATGGATTAACACCAACGAACTGCAATCATCTGTAAAAAGACTGAAAACAGCGAAACATGAAGACTTAGAGGATGCCCTTTGCACATGGATACAACAAATGAGTGCTAAAAATGCCACTATCAACGGAGATGTCATCAGAGAGCAGGCAAAAGTTCTTGGCCAGCAAATGAATATTACAGATTTCGAATACAGTAGTGGCTGGTTGAACAGATTTAAAAAGCGACGAGGATTCTCTCAGTACATACGAAGTGGTGAAACTGCAGGTGTTGATGAAGATATTGTGTCAAATGGTCGCAAAAAACTGAGTGCGCTGATTTTAGAATATAAACAAGAGTACGTTTACAATATGGATGAAAGTGGCCTTTTTTACCGCTTGCAGCCAGATAAAACAATTTCGAGTGGGCCTGCTAAAGGATTAAAAAAAAAAAAAAAAGATCGTGTGTCTCTTGTGTTCTGTACGAATAGTGATGGATCTGATAAAAGAACTATGACAGTGATTGGAAAATCAGCTAAACCACGATGTTTTAAAAATTTTAATCCTGCTCTTTACGTAGATTATGAGAATAATAACAAAGCGTGGATGACTTCAGCATTATTTCAAAAATGATTAGCGAATTTCAACATAGAAATGAAAAGAAGCAAACGCCATATTTTATTGATTTTGGATAATGCCCCTTGTCACAAAGCATATCCAATGAGTAATATCCGCATTGAATTTTTACCTCCTGACTGTACTGGATTTTTGCAACCTTTGGATGCTGGTATAATAAACTCATTCAAAGCTCATTATCGAAAGTATCACGTCCGCCATATCATTGAAAAAATCAGTAAAGATGATTTTTCTCCAATCCTTTTACATAATGCTATTCGCATGATAAAAAAAGCATGGGATGAAATTTCATCAGAAACTATTGTTAACTGCTGGAAACTTACTGGATTGATTAAACCTGAAGGATCTACTAAAAAACAAAACAGTACAGCACTTCAGGAACTACAAGACGAAAATTACACAAATTAACAGAAATTGAGCATCCTCTTGTGGCGACGCTAATTGTGCTAATTCGCCTTATTTGAAAATGGAAGAGGAAGCATAATCCATTTAAGTTTCTCCAGCGGAGCAAAAGAGCGTTCTCACATTTGGCGAAAGTTTGGCGGTTGGAAAGTTTTGCCAAGTATAGACTGACGGTGGATTCGACCGGAATCTTTGACACTTGCTCTTCGGCAGTCTCCAGTGATGCATCGTGCTTTTAGAGCGGCTGCTGGACGGCTATTAAACATTATATTTATTTATTAATTAATTATGTTTATTTGAATATGTTGAATTTTATATATTTCGTTAAAGTAATAAAGTCGTATATAGTCAATTATGCCGTCGTATAAATAACCACAGCGCAACCTTTACATTCCTACAAGTGGTGACCCGTATACACGCTTTTGGCTGTGGTTTAAAAGAGTAAAAGAAAGATTAATTCATAATGAGTTCTCGTCCAGTCTATTAGGATGTCTTTCAAGGATTAAGGTATGAGATTACGTACTGTTTATTTCCTTTTGCATGTATCCTCTGAGGACTTTTAAGATAATTTAAACTTGTTTTAGGTTCCAATGGTTGGATGGTTTCGATGTTGATATTGCTGTTTTAAGTGTTAAGATGTTTTAACCTTCGTTCAGTCTGGATTAAATTGTTGTTCAGTTCGGCAGTTTGAGATTTCTGTTTGTTTTTTGATAGTATAAGGGATGCCGGACGACAATCCTAGTGAAACTGTGAAAGGGGGGAGTACAGGATGCAATAGAGTGTCGGTAAAAATTCCAAATTTTTGGCCTAGTAATGCAAAGTTATTTTTTGTACAGCTAGAGGCTAGTTTTAGGTTAGCGGGAATCTCGGTCGAACAAACTAAATTTGATCATTTGGTGGCGTCTTTGGATGCGGAAACTTTATCTTTTGCTTCCGATATTGTGTGTAAACCCCCAGAAGAACCGTACAGTGCTCTTAAAGTGAGGTTATTATCGGAATTTGAAGTTTCTCAGAATCGGAAGGTTAAGACTCTTCTGGATGATTTAGAGCTGGGTGATAGGTCCCCCTCAATGTTATTGCGTAAGATGAGAGAGTTAAGTGAGGGCCATGTTGACGATGACTTTTTGAAAAATATATGGCTTCGGAGGTTACCGGTATCTGTGCAAACAATTTTGTCTGTCAGCTCTGAGGGTTTAAATAAATTAGCGGAGATGGCGGATAGGATTTGTGAATGTACGCAGGTTGGTGTTAACTCTCTGGAATCGAGAGGGGCTGAACAAACTCAGTTTAGTCAACAAAATAAACAGTTGGAGCAGCTACAATTTCAGGTTCAGGAACTTTCAAAGCTGGTTAAAGCGGGTTCTTGTCCCAAGTCGCCTAGGAAATCTCACCGGCGGAACTCATTTAACTCAGGGGATAGGTCACACAGAGAGGGGTGGCTGTGTTGGTATCATTTTCGATTTAAGGAAAACGCTCGAAAATGTGTACCCCCGTGTGCTTACAAACCAAAAAACGACCTTCGCTCGCAGGAGTAGCGACGGCTACTGCACGTATGGGCTTGAGTCGCGGGCTTTATGTTACAGATAAGGTTACTCAATCCAGCTATTTGATAGATACAGGCAGTGATGTCTCATGTTTTCCGAAGTCATTTTTAGTTAAAAGTACTAGAAAGAGGGATTTCACATTGTATGCCGCTAATGGTACAAAAATCTGTACTTACGGTACTAAACTATTGACACTGGATTTGGGACTGAAACGTAAATTACAATGGCCATTTATCATAGCTGAGGTATCTAAACCAATTATAGGCGCTGACTTTCTCCAACATTTTGGTTTATTGGTTGATTTAAAAAAGCGGCGTTTATTAGACCCTGTAACTAACTTTTCTGCTCGTGGTCGCGCCAGTCTGTGTGATGTCCCGGTGGTTAAAACTATCATCGGAAACACTGCATATATAGAACTGCTAAAAAAGTATAAAGAGATTACCCAGTTAAATAATACGAATAAACGAACTGTAAAACATGATACAATCCGTTTTATCCCTACTGTTGGCCCACCTGTGACAGCTAGAGCTCGGCGGTTACATCCAGCGCAGCTCCGGATAGCTAAGCAGGAATTTGACTATATGCTTGAGAAAGGCATCTGTAGGCCATCTAAAAGTAATTGGGCCAGTCCATTACATATGGTCCCTAAAGGCGTTTCGGATTGGAGACTAACTGGGGATTACAGGGCACTTAACCGAATTACTGTACAAGACAGATACCCCATTCCTCACATTCAAGATTTTACTTATATGTTAAAAGGTAAAAAAATATTTTCTAAAGTGGATTTAGTCTGTGCTTATCATCAAATTCTGGTTCATCCTCCCGATATCCATAAAACTGCTATTATAACTCCTTTTGGTTTATTTGAATTTCCATTTTTAAACTTTGGGTTATGCTCTGCAGCGCAAACGTTTCAACGCTTTATAAATGAGGTATTACGAGGTTTGGACTATTGCTTTCCGTATCTCGATGACATCTTAATAGCGAGTGGAACTCACGCTCAGCATATGCAGCATTTAGAGGAAGTTTTTAAGCGGTTTAGAGATTACGGGATTATAATTAATGAATCTAAATGTGAGTTTGGCAAAGAAACTATAGATTTTCTGGGTCATACTATTGACAGCCAGGACTTTGTTCCACACAAAGATAAGGTGAAAGCTATACTTGAATTTCCAAAACCAAAAACTGTTAGCGATCTTAGGAGATTTTTGGGAATGGTGAACTACTATCATCGTTTTGTACCCCATATTGCAGAAATATTAAGACCACTAAATGTGTTCTTAAATGGAGCAAAAAAGAGGGATAAAAGAGAAATTAAAGTGGGATGCGGATGCAGGAAGCAGTTTTGAGCAAGTTAAGCAAGCTATAGCTAATGCGACTTTGCTTTATCACCCTTCTCAAAATGCGAAGCTTGCACTTATAACTGACTGCAGTGATTTTGCTATGGGTGGGGTGTTACAAGAAGTTACTCCCGATGGTCCGAAACCACTTGGATTTTTCTCTCGTAAGTTGTCCCCTACACAGTGCAAATATTCAACATATGACCGGGAATTGTTGGCGGCATATTCTGCGATCCAATATTTTAGGCATATGTTGGAGGCTCGGGTATTTACGTTGTATGTAGATCACAAACCCCTAATTTTTGCATTTCAGCAGAAACAGGAGAAATGTTCCCCTAGAAGGCTTCGGCAATTAGACTTTATATCTCAGTTTAATACGGATATACGTTATTTGCCAGGCAAGGGAAATTTTGTTGCTGACAGTTTATCTAGAGTTTGTGAGATTCAATTTGCGTCACTTGCAGATTTTGAGTTGTGGGATAAGTTGCAAACAGAGGATGAGGAGCTAAAGGCTATTTTGGACGGAAAGGCTGAGTTTAGTGGAAATTTAGCTAAAGTACAAATGCCGGATGCTAAGACATTATTGTATTGTGAAACTTCTGGTGAGGTGAACAGGTTTCATGTCTCCCAGACCTTGAGATATAAGGAGTTTGAGTCAATGCATGGGCTGTCGCATCCAGGAATACGGGCTTCTAGGCAGATAATCTGTTCGAAATATGTTTGGCCAGGGCTAAATAAAGATGTTGCTGTGTGGTGTAGAGCGTGTATACCCTGTCAAAGGACTAAGGTACACCTGCATACTAAGTCTCCTTTGGTGCAATTTTTCGTTCCAGACGAGAGATTTGCTCATATACACATAGATATCATTGGTCCCTTACCTCTAGTACGTGGATTCAGATATTGCCTAACTATGATTGATAGGTTTACCCGGTGGCCAGAGGCAGTACCTATTGTGGATATGACTGCTGAAACTGTTGCTCAGGCTTTTGTTCAGACGTGGGTTTCCCGTTTTGGTACGCCTCAGAGGATAACATGCGATAGGGGTAAACAATTTGAATCCATACTTTTTGAAAGTCTGGCAAAAATGCTAGGCTCTGTTATAGCTAGAACTGCTTCGTATAGGCCCCAGACGAATGGTTTGGTGGAGCGACTTCATCGACCTTTAAATCAGGCCTTAATGTGCTATAAGGTGGATTGGTTGGAAGCTCTCCCCCTGGTTTTGCTGGGTCTACGGACAACAGTACGTGCGGACCTAGGTGCATCTACAACTGAGCTGACGTATGGAACGAATCTACGGCTTCCAGGCCAGTTGTACGAGGATAGCCCCTTCTCAGACCCACCGACTTATATTTCAAAACTACAAAAAATTATGTGTGCTTTGATACCTTGTCAACCTTTAAGGCATGGACAGCAAAAGATCTATGTTCCGAAAGAACTAAAGAACTGCACCCATGTATTTGTACGTAGAGGTCCTTTTAAAAGATCTTTACAACCGACTTACGAGGGTCCATTCAAAGTCATAGAACGACTGCAGAAAGATTTTGTCGTTTCTATCGGGAACCAGGAAAAGATCATAAATATTGATCGTTTAAAACCTGCGTTTCTGTTGAATGAGGATGGTGAGCCTGATCCTACAACTAATATAACGAGATCGGGAAGGAAAGTTCGTTTTCGTCTCCCACGTGTTGTGTGAGACTGGCGGGGGAGTCATGTGGCGACGCTAATTGTGCTAATTCGCCTTATTTGAAAATGGAAGTGGAAGCATAATCCATTTAAGTTTCTCCAGCGGAGCAAAAGAGCGTTCTCACATTTGGCGAAAGTTTGGCGGTTGGAAAGTTTTGCCAAGTATAGACTGACGGTGGATTCGACCGGAATCTTTGACACTTGCTCTTCGGCAGTCTCCAGTGATGCATCGTGATTTTAGAGCGGCTGCTGGACGGCTATTAAACATTATATTTATTTATTAATTAATTGTGTTTATTTGAATATGTTGAATTTTATATATTTCGTTAAAGTAATAAAGTCGTATATAGTCAATTATGCCGTCGTATAAATAACCACAGCGCAACCTTTACATTCCTACACTCTATCAGCAATTGAGTACATTAATATAGACAAAAGTGTTTCAACATTTGAAAATTTGACAATCCAAGAAATTGTTGCCAATCAAAATGAAAATGAAAATTCATCTGACAGCGAAGCTGAAGAAGCTGAAACGCCGCATGTTACATCTGATGAAGTTAAAAATTGCATTGGGAAAATAAGAATTTTCTTAGAAAAACATGCAACTGATAAAAAAATGATGAACAATCTTTTAGTTGTAGAAAAAGATATTTAAAAAATCAATATTGAAAGGAAAACTCAAACTAGCATATTAAAATATTTTCCTGTAAAAGATAATTAAAGTAAAATAATTCAGTGTGATACTTAATGTATGTGTGTGTCTGTTATGTGCATAATTATCTACTTTATCTAAAATTGACTATATAAAGAGGTAAGTGCATGTTAATTTCATGCATTATTTGGATAATTTTGAATCATGTAGCATTAATTATATTATGTATATTAATTATATTATATTAATTTATACTATTATAATATACTATATACCATTGGATAATTTAATAAAAAGGCATTACTGATATTTATTTTTATAATAATAATAATATTAGTATAATAGTATGAAAATTAATTTTTATTGTATTTTAATTCGATATACCGCCAAACTCGTTATAGCGCCAAAAATTTCTTGAACGGATAATGGCGGTATAACGAGGTTTGACTGTACTTTCGAATAAATATTATTAAGTGGATTAGGACAAATTGACTTTACATATGGATAGTAAAAGGCTATTTTAAGAATGAGAATTATTTTAATAAGCTGGGTTATATACCGAATATTATTGAATGGAAAAATTTTATAGAATAATTGCGGAAAAAGTTAAATTTTGTAATACTATCCCCCTCCCTAAAGATTTTGGATGAAGTTAATAGTTAAGTAACTATAAATTCAGACAATATAAATTTAATACTTTAGAAATTTGAATTTTGACTAGTATAAATTTAGAGACTACCAGCAAGGAGATGGGAAATTTCTGAAGAACTGGAAGACAAAAACAAAAACAAAAATAAAATAATAGTAATCAATTAAAATTAATAGATAAATAAAAATAAAGCTACGAGCATTTCCCCTGTAAAATAATACAAGAAATGGTTACAATCTCACTTACCATTTGTAAGTGCACAAGAAAAATACAATAACAATAAATAATAAATATTAATAAACAAGAAAAACAGGATAATAATAGTAACAGAATTTTGCTTTTACCAAGTTCACAAGCTTTAGAATAAGTAGTCACTAGCAAATTGTTAAAACAAAGTTTTAAAAAAAAATCGACTTCATTCAAATTTGAGTTCATTAGATCCAACTGTTTTATTTCAGTCTCTTTCTTGGATCGTGATAAGTCCTCATTTTGTTTTAAAAAAAAATGGTTACTGCAGTCCCTTTCTTAAAAATACAGTTTTTATGTAAAGGCTGAAAATAAAGACATTACTCCATCAAAATTTTAAAACTGTAGTCATTCTTACCAATACTTTATAATGACTTTATAATGCTAGCACTTGTCACAACATCTTTCTCTTTCTCTTAAGTATCACAGTAAATTTCTCACATAATAAACAAGTCAAATTATCTCTTGGTCGTTTATTGTACTTGGAATATGTTATCTTTGTTATATTCCTGTGGGATCCCAACATCTTTAACTAATATTTGTCAAACATTTTTTCACTAATAAATAATATAAATAAATGCTATAATAAAATTCAATTCATAAACATAACAATAATAACTTTCAATATAACTAATACTTCACAACATATGTAGTAATTCATAATATAATTCAATAGTAGAAATAATAATATAATAACATTAGTATAATTTAAGAAAATATCACAGTTTGTTTATTTATTGTTAGGGAAAATATTGGTTGAGGATAAAATAATTACATAGCAAATAAATAAATTTCTTATTTTTTAATCATATAAGAAAGTATTTTTGCCAGTCGAAAGTATACAAAAAAAATATAATAATAATTTCAAAATCCAGATAAATTTAAATATAAATATTTAGAAAGTGAACTCTCAACCATTAGTTCCTTACAATAATTTTTTTTTCTCTCTGATACCCTTTTACAAAATTATACTGTTAAGTTATAAGTATTCATCCTAAATGTAGAGAGTTGTTTTTTGGCAAACTGAGAATAAATAAAGACAATACATAACAATAAAAGATGTTAATTTTAGCTGAGGAATGGAATACAAAGGCAATTAGTTTAGATACTTAATTTTCTATTGTCACACCAAAACAATCACTGTAAAATCACATCATCACTATCCAATCATTTATATAATTATAGAAATACTTATAAACGGTTACTATTTGATTATCTATTGAAGTAAATAACATAATATTAAATTTTTGAAACAATTGGTTTAAAAAAAAGTAAATAAAGTAATAATAGTTTATTTTGATATAGAATTAAAACATTTAATTTCATTTTTCAACATCAATTTGACAATTCCTAAAATCAAAATACACATCTTATGCCTGCATAAGGTGTCTACTCAACCTCAAAAACTCTCAAAAACAAGTAAATATTTTAGTTGATCAGGCTAAAATATAACCACAATGTTGAAATAAAAGCTGTGACATTTATTTTAAAATTTTAAAATATTAAACTTTCAAAAATGGGTAATATCTCTGTTGTACACCAAAGACATACCTGATAATGTTGAAACTAGAGTAATAAGAGATATTTAAAGAATTATAATTTATTCTATTGTTTTTACTTTAGTTTGATTTTGTGATGGTGATTGTGATGTCTGTGGTGATTTTGATTGTTGTTTGGGTTGCTCATGAAATAGTCTGAAATTATCTGGTGAAAAATAGGGTTGCGAATTGTTCCATGTCTCCAAATTAAGACCATATATACCCTTCTGACTGAAACATAACTGAATTCAAACCTTTCCTATTGAATTTTTAAGAATTATAAGAATTTTTGAATCCAAATTAAGCATTAACCAGAACATTTATTCAATAAAATACATAAAAATCTCCTAAATTTTATTGATTATTTTTGCCAAATTTAAATTTAATATGTTGCATTAACTACCTTAGAATAAATTTTTTATCATAGTAATAATAATAATAACAATTGTATCATCAGCAAAAAGAACAAGAAGAGCAACATCATCAACAAAATTTTATTTACATACCTCATGAATTTTTTGAATGCAACTTACCTAAATTTTCCAATTTCTCTTCTAAATATTTTTATTATTTGTCATCAAGGAAAACATGACTTTATCTTCATATTTATCGTCATCACGTATGAATTCTATCATCACATCATAATTATTCTGAGTATTCACAAAATTTTCATTAGTATATGGTGATACTTTGTCATCATTATATCCATTTAAACTCTCATTACTATCACCATTTATTAATAACTCATCTTTACATGAAATAGTATCTTCATTATAAGTTGTTATCAAGTTACCATCATTAAATAAATTAAAACTGTCACAATCAGAAGTTATCAAGTTATCATTACCTTGTTGTAGTTTTTTTACAGTTACAGTATTAAAATGAAGTGATCTCTCATCATGTATGGATATACTCCTATTTATAATCTTGCTTCCCTGTTTTACTGTACAATTCTTACAATTTATATTTAAATTAAATTTAGAACATTCTTTTAACCCCAAGATGCAGTAATCCAAATCTGTATCACATACTAAAAAGTTAACATATTTTTGGATTTTACCCACTTTAAGAAGAATAATACACTTTTGATTAATTTGTAAAAATCCCTTTGCCTGACCAATAGTAACTGGAGGAACAATTTCAATCTTAGCATTCAATTTTTTAACAAACTTTAATGGTAAAATTGCGATAGTTGAACCGGTATCGACGACACATGGTAAATTATAATTATTCGTATATCCATACACAATTAATTGTCAAACATTAGGAGTACCAATTGGAAGAGTATCAGAGGGTGTTGAGTTGTTATTAAAAATACACTCTTTTTCCCAGTGAAAAGCATTCATTACACCCTTGTTTACACAAATTCTACATGGCCTAGATGGGTACTGGTTCTGAAAATAATTGTTTTGTACTCTGTTTTGGAAATTTCTAGGTCTTTGAAAATTATAGTTTGGTCGAGGAACCCAGTTTCGAGGAGAATTAAATTGATTATTGGGCCGATTTGACTGAATCCAATGCCTAGGAGTATTAATTTGTTGAAAATTTGGTCTATTAGGCTGCACACTATATCGAGGAATGTCAAAATTAGTTGCATTAGGTTTACTTGGTAATGATGGACTTGTAACAGCAGGGGTGGAAACTTCCACAAATTGCTTAACAATTCTATACCATTCTGTCGTACTCTCAGGAGGGTTAACAATTAGATAATTTTGATATTCTGGTTTTAAACCATCGGTTAATCCTTGTAGTAATATAGTTTCACATAAATGCAATTTCCTACCAATTTCAATTTTCTTTCTAAAATAAGTTTCTAAGTTACTTAAACTATCCAATTTCAAAGCAGAAAATTCAGAAAATTTCGGGATATTTACCCTAATAAAATTCTCAGTTAAGATATCAGCTATCTGTTCGTATTTAGTGCAATTAAGGCAATCATTAATGTAAATCTTAAGAGCTTCTCCCTTTAAATTTTGAGAAATATTTTTAAACTTCCAATCATCATCCTTCTTTTCTTTTTCACAAGCATCATCGAAGTATTTTAACCACGCTTGTATCTCAACTCCTAAATCTGGATCAAATTTTATAAATTTTGGTTCTGCCATAATATTTAATCTAACAAAAGAGTTAACTCAATCTTCTTTTAAATATCCGGATCTTAAAAACATTAAATGTTAAACTTATAACACTATATACCATACAAATAACGAAATAGATAAAATAGTAAATAAATATGTAATTTACGATCACAGTAACATTTTAAAAATAATAGAATTTTTTTTTTTTTTTTTTTTTTTAAGAATATCTGTTCTTAAAACATGAAAATATAAAATTATACCGCTGTCTATAACATTACAATGACGTATCACACGAAATCATCAAATAAATTAATTAACCTTAACAACACTTAAATATTTGCAACAGAAATAAATTTTAAAAACAAAAATTTAATCAGTATAACATAGTATATAAAACCTTTAAATTTCAAAGTAGACTATTAAATAAATAAAACATTTTAAATATAACATAAACTAATAAATATCAACATATAAAAATATCAATAAATAAAAATACCAACTTACAGTTACTCTTGAACATATTTCACAGGAAAGTTTCACACATCTAAAAATCTTTAATTTCCTGATAACACAAAAGTTCTGCTTTTTCGCAATCCTTTAAAACCAACACCATGAAGACGCTTATGAAGATGAATAGTATATTCTCTAGCAACAACTTCACTTAGGCCAGATTTTCCTCTTCTTTTCTCTTTTAGGCTTGACCATTTTTAATTTATTATAAAGCTACAAAATAGCAAAACACCAGACGTAAACGTGCTGTAATGGCGTAGACGTCCTCGTAACATATTTTTCCAATCGGCAAATTTCACGTTTAAACTACACAAACTTTCTGTTGATCACCAGCTGTTTATCTAATGTCCAATCCTTATCCTGTTCGACTTATTATATTATGTCGTATATCCAAGTTCGAATCCGGGATGAAAGGCAGTCGTGCTCGTTGATAAACAAGGTTAGCTCTGTGATAGGTTTACCTTTTAGCTCGCATCAGGCGGCCGTGTGGTATCATCAAAAACAACAAGAAAATTCAGTCCGTTTTTTAGTCGAAGAACAGTTTATTTCCAGTTAAAGATATCACTTCAGGGAAAATGCTCGTTAGACAACGCTAAACGAAAAAAAAAAATCTCCAACGTTCCATTATTTTCTAGAATCCGTCCCGATTCTTTTAGCAAACACCAGCGTCAAAAAATTCTCTCCGAATCAGGAGGATCGTGTTTTTAAACTAGCTTGCGTAATAATACAGAATACGTCACGTGACCCACTTCTATCGAATCAAAAGGTCTCTTTAGGAACTCTATCAGTATTTCCGGTGGATTTATTTTGTCGTAAAATGACTTCCTTACCGCCAAAAACCTTCTACGCCCCTCCAGAATATTCCATAATCTCGTACCAGATGCCTGCCATATCAACAAACGAGCTTATCTGTTTTGAGGCTGTAGCTAAACTTCGAATTTAATACGTAATAAAAATAATAAGAAGAAAAGAAAATGAATCTTTATAAAAGGGGGAAAAAAAGAAAGAATTAAAGTTTTTCGGAAATATTTTAATAGACATTTGATATTTAATAATAGGATAACTTTATGAAATAAGGTTTTTTGAGCGGAATATTTTAAGAGATACGATATTTTAGCATTAAAATAAAGATGTTCTATTTAAAGAATAAATTAAAAAAGCTATCGCCATTTTTAGACTAACTACTTTCGAATAAATGTTATTAAGTGGATTAGGACAAATTGACTTTACATATGATAGTAAAAGGCTATTTTAAGAATGAGAATTATTTTAATAAGCTGGGTTATATACCGAATATTATTGAATGGAAAAATTTCATAGAATAATTGCGGAAAAAATTTAAATTTTGTAATATATATATATATATATATATATATATATATATATATATATATATATATATATATATATATATATATATATACTAACTTTAGTCGAAATCGTTTGAGCCGTTTTTTAAATAAAAATCTTGACCCTTACCCGTGATTTACCCGTGATTTGATGTTTATATATATATATATATACGAGATTTCCTCGTGTTATAATATACCAGCTGGGAAGACCGAGCTATGCTCGGTTAAAATTAGCTTTGTGTTCAACTCAATATAACAATAAATTCTCGTAAAACAAATAAAAATCTATGTACCCTGATTGGTTGAATTCTGTTTTCAAGAACGCTCTATAGACGATGATTGGTTGAATCATGTAACTCGGCTCCTATTGGGATTTTTTAGAAAATTCCTTCAGATTCTGAAAGCTAATTTTTCTGCCAAATGTCTCCAAAATTTGGTGAAACGTCGTAAAATTGGCGACATTTCTTCATTTAGCGCCAAATATGTATTTTGGCATTGGTATTCTTGAAAGTGAATTTTATCGCGAAATCTCGCCAATGTCGCCAATATCTCGCCATATTTAACAATATTTGGGGAAATGTTGCCAACGTTGCGCCTTCGTTTACTGCCAAATGTTCAAAAACTCAATAACTGTTTCAACCTTCAGTGACATTGAAATGCATTACCCATAGAAAAATGACAATAATCGAATTTTCTTGAACATGTGACTTAGCCCAATGGTCTTTTCGTTCCCGAAAACGGTACAATTCAAAATTTCGTCAAAATCGTTAGAGTCCTTTTCAAGATCAAATTTGCATATACACACGTTAAAGATTCGCTCGTATTATAATGTTTGATGATATTGGACTATTTTAAAATCATCCAAAACCATTTTATCGATTCTTACACATAACAGAAGAATTCAATAATTTTTTAGAAATGATAAAATGTGACGAACAAAACAGAAATATTTTTTCTTGTTGTAGGGTGATTCATTAATTAGCAAGGATTTTATCCTGATAACTTTTGAACCAATGACTTTATATTTTCAAAATTTATATCTTTATACAAAATATGTGCAGACTTAAAAAAAAAAAAGACTGAATAATGAGCGTTTGTTTTATTAGCGGGCGTGTTTGAAGAAATTTTTAAATAAAATGAGTTTTATTTCTGGAAGTCCAACGTCCGTGCGATAAGTGCGGTTGAGACCCCGGTTATCTCATGTTCTTTTTTTTTTTTTTTTTTTTTTTTTTTAATGTTTTTATAAGTGGTTATATAACACTTATTGAATTTTCTAAATTTTCAATGTATCTACTTTCTAAATTTCTAAATGTTTTAAAGTGACTGACAGGGCAGTCTGAGTCATATGCCTTCCAAATATTTTTTCACAAATTTCGGATGATAATTCATCGGACAAATTATAATTCATTTAATAAAGGTTCGGAATTCGGTAGTTAATCGATAGTTCGATAGTTATATGATTTTCCCTGATGATCATATTTAAGAATTTTTAACTAGCACTATAACCTAATTAAAAATGAACTAAAAGCTGTTTATGGTACATCGATAACACTCTTTAATTACAAAGTCCAAAATAATAGAGTCGATTAATTTTATGACTCTCGTTATTAATCTTTTTAAATGAAAACTTAATAAAAAATTCCAGTAAAACTGCAAAAATTTTATTTGATATAAAAAGATTGTAAATATTGAATCAAAAGTTATTTAATAAAAAAAACCTTGTTACTATACTACATTTGTAAAATTTCTGTATGAAGCTTTAAAGATTTGAACTGCTTATAAAAACAATTAAAATACAGTAATTCGTGTATAAAATCCGATAATTACACATTTCTGTAGACCTACCAAAAGATCTTTTGAGTGCCCCTGTAAACGAACCGTAGATGCTACAACTCTGTTTTACAGTCGGAAGATTATACTTGGATCGACTATAGTAACATATTTTAATATAATTTGTATAAGACAATTCTGACAAGTATTAAACCATTTAATATATTTTTTTTGCTCTATGTTAAGTATAGGAATGAATTACTTTAAACTGGTATAAACAAAAACTAATTAATATTCATAATGAACAGAGAAAAGTATGTTCAACTAGATAAATTATATCCAATGGCTGGAGTATCATAGTTGAGATTTTTCTAACAGAGCCTAAAATATGCCGGGACCAGGACTCGAACCTGGTACCAGGACTCGACTTGGTACGGCAAACCAAAATACCCAGGTTCGAGTCCTGGTCCCGGCATATTTTCGCTCTGTTGTAAAACTCTCAACTATGATACTCCAACCATTGGATCTCATTAATATCTTTTCACGAAACTTTAAAAGTTTGAACTAATTATAAAAATAATTCAAATGCACCAAACCGCGTAAAAATCCTATATTTACATATCCCTCTAGCCCTGTCAACAGACTCGGGCTGAACAAGGATTTAAAATAGTAAAAAACAGCACTTTTAAAATCGCATTTACTAAAAACTTATTCGTTGAATTCCGCTTTACTTTTGTTTTCTTAGTCACTTGGCACGCCCCATCTCACAGAAACAAGAATTTCGTTTCTGTGATAAATAGAACGCTAGCTTTAGATGTGTCAAAATCCTGTTTTGGTCAATCTGGAAAATATAAACTAGACAGAGTCCTAAAACATTTTTTTGTAAAATCGTTTGGCATAAATTGGCGGTTTCTCCTTTCATTTATGGTTCATTGCATTGTTGTTGTTTTTTTTTTTGCTTGACGAGAAACTCTGTCGACTTTCTACGAATTATTTTAATCTGAAACATAGTTCTTCGGAACTTTTTCTGAAAATCCTATCAACGCGTCTTTTAAAACCTTCTCACCGCCGCAAACTGATATATCCGTTCACTATGCCGCAGGTTTCACTGCAATATTAGCATTATTTAAATTAATATTATTCTACAAATATAATGTAGTTTTAAAACATAAAGTACTGATTAGTAGTCTCAAAGATTATATTCATCTACGTAATTAAGTATTTTATATCATGTTTGAAATATCATGCTTTTTTAGCATCTTAAAAAATTACCGAGAAAACAACATTACAATTTTGCCCTTTTGCTCGGCGGTTATAGGGTTTTAAAAACCACTCCGCAAAATCTCACCCGCAAGAAACATTCTAGAAAGAACTCGACATGCAGAAAGTAAATTAGAGGCCTGTCGACCAAAAAAAAGAAAAGTTGGGACAACCCAATCCGATGCAGAACACCATTCAACGAAGCCGATGTATCTGCTATTCACAAGTTTTACTATATTTGAAAATTAAAGAATATAGATATGTCCATTTTTCTGTATAAAAGATAAAATTTGTACAAAAGATTTGGGTTGGGTTGTGGGTTGACTTCAAATGGAATTTTCCGATTCGGGTCGGGTACAACCCGACCCGTGCAGGACTCTACACTTTGGGCATGTCTTCGTGTATAAAAATGCTACCCCCAGCAGAGACCTCTCATTTTCATTCTGAGTGGTTTCCTGGGATGTGTTTCCATTGTCCCTATATTTCGAAAGTTATTTTACAGTGGTATTTATTGCACAGTATATATACCGATTTCAAATAATTTTGCAATCCATATATTGTATATTTAATATACAATATATATATAGGGTGAAACCCTCAGTTATTGACACCTAACCAGTAACTGACACTTGAGCAAAAATCTAATTCAAATAAGTATTTTGTTGTAAAATTCTGCAAAGTAATGTCATCTAGAGATAATTTAGACACTTATTTTTATTTTTGAGTCAATTTACTCACCACTAGAGGGCCAAGAATATATTCAGTGAGGAAGAAACTTTTGAGAATACAAAAAAGTGCCATTTTGAAGCAACCATCTAATTTCTAAAATTAAGGAAGTGTTTTCTAAACTATTTGTAATGCAACTATCTTAAACTTTAAAAAAAAGTTATACTTGTAGAAATTACTTTAAAGATGTAAATGTGTATTAGGGCCATAATTTAGCGTTTATAGTTATTTAATTTAGCTTAATGGGGTGTGCCAGCTATTGGTTCCTAGAATATCATTTCACCAGTCTCTGACAGAGGTGTTAGTTATTGGTTATATTAAAGAAAGTTAAAATCTATTAATTGAACAGTTTAAAATTGCATAATAATAAATTAAATTTATCTTGTAGTAAACACCATTAAAATTTAAGTTGTTTTACCGGTGTCAGGCATCAGATGTCACTTACTGGTTCATAAATGCCAGTTATTGGATATCTGCACTATTAATATTGCAGTACTAAATATTACTTCTATATTCTCTTACTATATACTCTGCATTACTAATAATGCAATACAGCTTACTAAATCCCACCTTTTATAATAAATATTAATAAATTTTGTTTTTATACTAAAGAATAATTTTTTTAAAGCATTTTAAACTTTTAAAATAAAGTGTCAGTCACTAGTTCACTTTGTGTCAGTTATTGGTGTTTCAAAATAGAGAGGGTGTCAGTCACTGGAGTTTTTCATCATATTTATGAATAAAATTAATTTTTAATAATAAAATGTATAATTTTTCAAAATTTTGCCAACAATATTTTTTTAATATATATCTCTACTTAACTTTCAAAAGCAAAGGTAAGTATAAAATAGATCAAAATTTTGTAATAGTGATTTGGAAAAAAAAAATCCTTAAATTGTCAGTTACTGGGTGTTTCACCCTATATATATATATATATATATATATATATATATATTTCAACTTTTTTTTCAGTATAAATACTGTATATACCAGTGCGCTAAATAGAGTCAATATACTACCTTTTACGGTATATGTGCATTAAAATAATTTACGGTACATGCACTGTTTATCTGCATGAAGGTACATATATTGGTCACATTACTGCCAGTACATGTTCCGTAATTTCACACAAACATTTTTAGTGTTCTTCATTCAATAAAATCTTTGAATTTTTTGTAAAAGCCCTTTTATTCTTACATATGTTTAAACTGAAACCACGTAAAAATAAACAAAAAAAATGAAGTGAAAGGCGGGTGGTAAAAGTGTTTATTACAATAAGGATGCCTCGTAATCTAATTTGAGAATTAGGCATAATTTATTCAACTCTATTTTACAGATTACAATGGTAGTGGAATCTTCTGGACTGAAGCAGAATTCTGTACCCTAAAAGATCCTACCTGGGCTATAAATGCAGCTGTAAACAACTCGGCGTCACTTATGAAGGAGGATGGGTCCTGTTATACAGTTATCGTTGATGTCCATTCAAAAAATGATATTCCTCTGTATTTAATCAAATTTCGCTCAGTATTTGATTTGAGTCCATTCCCCTTCATTTGTACTGTGGAGAAGCCAACAGATTGCAAAGAAACAAGAATTACCTTTCCGTGAGTACAATTACTATATATTAAAGTGGTTCTCAAAAACATTATTTTCCCTACAGAAAATTTTGGGTACTTTTCGGTTAGCCGGGCGCCAGGGATATATCTACATATATAAATACATATGTATATACCTATTTTTGTATATACATACATATATGTACATAAATATATGTATGTATATATATGTATAAGCAGACATACGTGTATATACATAGATATGTGTATATATACATGTATATATATCAGTGGCGCCCGGCTAACCGAAAAGTACCAAATTTTCTTATGATGAAATCATGATACTTGCAGGCATGATTATTCAAGTGATTTTCAGTTATTTTTCGTTTTACGATAAACTGATTACATTTTGAGTTATAATCAATGGTTTTCTCAGAATGACAATTTTTTTTAAACCTTTTCTATGCTGTCGCATCCGGAAATTAGGTTCAAAACATGAACTTTGACAGAATTTTCTAAAAAAAACTTCTGACTTTACCGAAAAACAGAAAAAAACAGCTCGATTACTTAGTTTCTTAATAAAAGCACCTGCCAATTTGATACATTTGAGAACAAAATGAATTTACAAAAGTCCTTCCTGCCTGTACCGGGAGGAAAAGGTAGCTTTCCTATATCTTCGTTTTAAAATTTTAGCTAATATTACACGAAAACAGCAAGTTAAAATGCAAAGAAACGTTTACAAAAGATTCGTTAATACGGAATTTGAATAAGGAATTCGTCAAATTATTGAGCAATAGCCAAATTGGCTTCATTTATGAAGACTTATTTTGGTCGCCAGATTTGGCGATATTTCGCCAAATGTCGCCAATGTCGCCAATTTTGGCGCTAACGGATATGATTATATAGTTTTATGCGTATGATCGGGAAAATTATTGCAACAATGAAAGAAAATAATTTGCGAGTAATCGCGTTAATGTGCTGTTTTGTTTCAAAATGTCAGCCACCCTAGAATTTCAAACTGCTCTATCTCAGCCATTTTTTAAGATAGAGGTAAACCAAAAAATGCTCTGGAATGCTTGTATCAAGGCCTAACACGTACTTAAAAAATAAATTTGAATTTTTTTGTATATTTATTTTAGTTTTAAATTTTTAAATGGCCGCCATCTAAATATTTTCAAGACACATAACATTAAACAAAGATTTACCTCTTCACATCATCCACAAACGAATGGGAAGGTTGAAAGGGTTAACCAGACAATAGTCACTAGATTAAAATGTAAAGTAAACTCAATCTCATCTAAAATTCCATGGACTCGGTTATTAGAGCAAGTCATTCAAGAATACAATAATACTCCACATTCCATAACTAATTTCCCACCAGCATATCTATTTTATGGCAAATTACCTTATAACTGTCCTTTAAATCAAAATTGTTATCCACCTGTTCAAGAAGCACTAAAAATTGCTAAAAAGCGTACTAAAGAATTTCATTTAAAAAATAAAAGGTTATATGATAGAAAATTTGTTGAGTGTCCTTTAAAAGTAAATGATTTTGTAATTTATGAAGAATTTAAATATCCCAATACTAGGAAGTTGGAACCCACTTTTTCAGGTCCATACAAAATCATAAACAAACTTTCAGAAGTGACTTATGAAATAGACAGATTTAATTATGAAACTAAAGCCAATTCAGTAATTGTACACGTTTCTAAATTGAGACAATATTATTTTCCAGATGATTTCAAATTATTTCATGAAAATACACAAAAACCAACACAAACAACTTCACATACAGGTTCACAACACCAAACATTAGTAAAAACAATATATTAATTTCTTCTAAAAGTTTTTATTTACAGTAACTGAAAAAAGAAAACTTTCTAAATTAAAAATAAACTCTTCTTACTAGGTATATTCTTGGGTATACACGGGAATACTACTTGTGTAATTCAATTAACTTTAAATATAAACAATAACAGTATGAATCAAGTGAAATCGTGACATTATTTTTATATTAGTCGACCAGGATAGCGAGACATTTTTGGAGTCTAGCGAATATGCTAGAAGTAATGCTTTTGTTCAGCCATTTGCCGGTGTGAGTAGACAGCAACTGTCGCGACGGATGGTACTTTGTTTTGATATGTTGTAATCTAGATTGAAATATGATGTGTCGCTGATTTGGAATGTATTATCCTCGGATGGAATTAATTGGAACTTTGATGAATTTGAAACTTTGAAAGACTTATTTTATGAGATGCGGCCAAGTAAAATAAAAAAAGAAGACACGGTGGTTCTAGTTGTAAGTTATGTTTTTATGATTGAAATTTTTATTTTGTGATTTTATGCCTTTTGAATATTTGTTATGTGTTTTTATTTTTATTGTTAATGATTATTTAAATTCTATTGTTATTTAAATGCTATTAAGATCGGGTCTTTGTAAAGATAATAGAGTACCTTCTTATATTTATATTGATAAAAGTAATAAGAATATGGATCAAATTAAGATGATTGCATTTGACCCTGATTCGGGAATGGGGATTCAGCAGTGGCTAGAATATTTCAGCCAAATTTGTAACAGAGAAAATAAGAATGAGGGATGGAAATTCAATCATATATCTCAATATCTTAAAGGTGAAGCTCTTAAAGTGTATGTTAATGATTGTTTAAATTGTGATGATTATGAACAAATTGTAAATATTTTAATTTCTATTCTTCCAAAATTTAAGGCAATTGCTTTGTTTGTGATTCTTGGTGATTTGAATTTTAAAATTGTAAAAATTTTTATAATTTAGGAAAATTCTCAAATTTTTTTTTTGTTTGTTTTGCCATTTATCTGAGCTGCTGTTAGGGAACTGCTGTTCAGATAAGCTTGATTTTTTTTTTTTTTGGGGGGGGGGGGATATTGAAACAAATTGGGAGAATTTTCGCCGTTGACCTCATTGGGGCTATAATTCTGTGTGGGTCCCGTTATTCTGGATTGTTTTCTCGCTCCAGTGTTTCGATTGTCGGGATTACATCTAGCGAAATGTGGTTTATTCCAAATTCATTCTCTTGGAGGGAAAATGGCGCTGATGGATGCTCTGTTAAAATTACGCCCTTTTATTTCTTTAAATGGAATGCATCCTGGAATTTGGTTCTTCTGGAAAACACCGGTCTCCCGGCTGAAAATGTTTTGCTCTTTTGAAATAACAACCTATGAATTTCTTTTCTTTGTTTTTTATTTCCCTGCGATTCCTGACAAGGTGTTACTTCTCAGGTTGTGAAGGATTTTGGTCTCGGTGTAGAAATTGTTTTGGCGTGTTGCCATGCTTGATGGAACATATGTATTTCTTTTCTCTTTGATCTTATTTATTCGAAGGAATTAGATTTCGAGTTTGTTCTAGAACATTGGTTTGGCGCGCTTTTTTCCAGCTTACGATAAGATTACTTCTATATTAACGCGCCGAAGGAATTAAGCCGTGAGCGTTGATTGGTCGAGAGACTTCTTAGTAAAAATGTATTCTGGAGAGCTCAGAAAATGATATACGGCGTTTTCCCGCGTTTTGCGGCAGAAGGTTCCGGGATTCGGCGGTGTATGCGGCCCCGATATGCCTGCCTGATCATAGAATGTTCCCCTTGGCCGCCGGTAAATTCTAAAAACAACTGTCTTCTGTTTTAAGATCCAAGATGTCTTCTTATATTTAAAATTTAATCATCAAGTAATGCCACGATATTAAAATTAGCAAGTATGGAGTGAGATTCAAATAGAGTAAAGCCTAATCGATTCATCTTTGACTTTTCGAATAAAAGTAAAAAGGAAATGGACTGCTTCTTATCTGCCTTCTTTTACATACACATGAAGTAAGACTCGGTGCTCGACTGAAAATTTCCTGAGGTAGAAACCCGTGCCTGGAGTATGAATCAAGTGAAATCGTGACATTATTTTTATATTAGTCGACCAGGATAGCGAGACATTTTTGGAGTCTAGCGAATATGCTAGAAGTAATGCTTTTGTTCAGCCATTTGCCGGTGTGAGTAGACAGCAACTGTCGCGATGGATGGTACTTTGTTTTGATATGTTGTAATCTAGATTGAAATATGATGTGTCGCTGATTTGGAATGTATTATCCTCGGATGGAATTAATTGGAACTTTGATGAATTTGAAACTTTGAAAGACTTATTTTATGAGATGCGGCCAAGTAAAATAAAAAAAGAAGACACGGTGGTTCTAGTTGTAAGTTATGTTTTTATGATTGAAATTTTTATTTTGTGATTTTATGCCTTTTGAATATTTTTTATGTGTTTTTATTTTTATTGTTAATGATTATTTAAATTCTATTGTTATTTAAATGCTATTAAGATCGGGTCTCTGTAAAGATAATAGAGTACCTTCTTATATTTATATTGATAAAAGTAATAAGAATATGGATCAAATTAAGATGATTGCATTTGACCCTGATTCGGGAATGGGGATTCAGCAGTGGCTAGAATATTTCAACCAAATTTGTAACAGAGAAAATAAGAATGAGGGATGGAAATTCAATCATATATCTCAATATCTTAAAGGTGAAGCTCTTAAAGTGTATGTTAATGATTGTTTAAATTGTGATGATTATGAACAAATTGTAAATATTTTAATAGAGAGGTTTATTGACTTAAAATGCCCAAAATTTTTTGATTTTACTACACTGAAACTGTATAAATTAAGTGACTTAGAAAATTATTTTAGAAAAAAGGTAGAGATAGGTAGGCAGTTAAAATTATATGAAACCATTGTGTTACAAGGATTAACTGATGGATTACGACCATAATATCAAAATTCTATCAATGTAAATCACCCTGAAAATACCACTGACTGGTATAGGACTGTAAAACAATTTGTTGAAGTTTCTCCAACGCTCAATACTAAACAACCAATCAATCAACCATCTCGTCAGCCAAATTTTTCTGCTCCCCGTTTCCCAATGCAATCTTTTCGGCAAAATTATCAGCCTTTCCGACCACCTAGGCAAGAATATGCTCCTCGGAATTGGCTACCAGCACGCCAAATTAATCGGAGATCTCCTAATTATAGGAATCCTGTACAAAACAATCATTTTCAAAACTTTTATCCAAGCAGACCATGCAGAATTTGTACCAATAAGGGGGTCAGAAATGCTTACCATTGGGAAACAGAATGTGTTTTCATAAGTAATACTACTCCCTCTGATACTCATAATGCTCCTTCTTTTGCTTGTAATCCTGGTAATGAATGACAATTAATAGTGTATGGGTACACCCCTAGTTATAATTTACCTTGTAATGTGGATAGTGGTTCCACAATTGCCATTTTACCATTGAAATTTGTAAGAATACTTAATGCTAAAATTGAAAAAATTCCTACTACTATTATTGGTCAGGCAAAAGGATTTATGGAAATTAATCAGAAGTGCAGAGTGCTCATCAGGGTTCGGAAAATTAGTAAATGGGTGGATTTTCTAGAATGTAATATAGATCTAAATTATGCAATATTGGGGTTAAGAGAATGTTCAAAATTTGATTTAACAATTAATTGTAAACATTGTATTGTCAAACAAGAGAAAAAAAATACATATGTTTTATCAAGTATGGCAATATGCCAAAATAATTTTTACATTCATAATTTGAGAAGTAATATTTTGTCAGGAATCGTAGGGAAATAAAAAATAAAGAAAAGAAGTTCATAGGTTGTTATTTCAAAAGAGTAAAATATTTTTAGCTGGGAGATTGGTGTTTTTTAGAAGAATTAAATTCTAGGATGCATTTTATTTAAAGAAATAAAAGTGCGTAATTTTAATAGAGAATCTATCAGCGCCATTTTTTTTAAGAGAATGAATTTGGAATAAACTATATTTTGCTAGATGTAATTTTGACAATCGAAATACTGGAGCGAGAAAATAATTTAGAATAATGGGATTTACACAGAATTATAGTTTTAATGAGGTCAACGGCGAAAATTTTTTTAATTTGTTTCATATATATATGGATATATATATATAAATCAACATCTGAACGGAGGGTGGTTTCGGGGTCTGGGGGGCGCAATTTCCAAATTAGTTTTTTTCTTTCCTTTTGACACAAAATGAAACTGCGTATGGACAGTATATATCTCTATTGAAAAGCAAAAACATGTCTTTGAACAATTCTGGCTTCATATTGGTGATGCCTGAATAATAAATTTCGCGTTTTTGCAAACTTTTTGACTTCCGAACATCGCACAATATCAACTTTTTCACCGTCGAATAGAAGGTGGGGATGTAGTTTCAAATTAAATTTGTTTGAGAAGAGTAAATCAGTTTACTGGTATACTGGATATAAAATAATTTGCAAGCATGAAATACTTTTTATCTATATCACATGCAGACCGCCTACGGTAGATTCACACATTTCCACTTCAATCATTATAGATATTTGAGTATTTGATTCCGGCTAATATTTCATAACAAAATTAAAACTTCATCTATATTTCTTTTAAGTACTAAAAGGTGTAAATTAGCAACATAATATACAGTCAAATAACTTTTATTAGGTTGTTGACATGTTTCGGCTCACTTCGAGTCATTTTCAAAAACAATTGAGAATATTCTATAATTGCACGGTATTTGTAGTTATTATTTTAAATGCTATTTTCATGTACATTTTAAAAATTGTGCACGTGTTATCTTTTATTTTTATTTGGTTGTTTATTTTCATATTAGTAACCATGGAGTAACTCGAGCCATAATTTCCGTAAGTTAAAAGACGCTGCATCGTTACATATTGTATTTTTGCGTGTTAGTATCTCTGTGGTTTCTCTTATTATGAATGGATAGTACAGACTGGGGGGAAAAATATTTTACTTTCATTGGAATATATTTGGATTGTTTCTTCTTGATATAATCTTGCCAGGGCTGTGGTTTTTCTAATATACATAATATCAGCTATATGCTCCTTTTTTCTGTAACTAAATTTCCTGCTTGTCATGCCAATATAGTAATTCTTAGATCTGTCTTATTTAATAAAAGGTATTTCATATACTCCTGAGTAATTCCCAAAATTAATTGGGTTAATTTTACTGCAAATGATATTCTTTAATTTCTTAGGGGATTTGGCTATTAAGCAGATATTGAAACGTTTAAGGCTGTATTTTATTTTTTCAAAAAAGCTTGGATTATATTAAAGAGTATAAAGTTTGTATTTTTGCGAATCAACTTTGTTTTCTGGTTTCTTATTATTTGCGATATCCATTGATTCCCTTCTAAGTTTATGAATTTCAAATAAGCAATAAATACAACTACAACATCTTGTTGCACATTTCTTTAGCATAAAGAAGTCTAATTAAGGAAGAAAGAATAATAAAATATAAGTAGGTTTGCTAAAAATTAGTGTGCGAAAGGAAACGCACGACTGCTGTGAAAACATTTATCCAATGGTATTTTTTTGTCCAACTTTTAATGCTTGTTGTATTGCAAGCGCAATATATGATTGAAAAAACGTTCTATTCAGAGACAAATGATAAAAATAGTAATAAAAATGCAAGCAAGAGGTGTGATGCTAAGCATATTGCTAAAATATGCATATTTCTTAAAAATACCATACAAATATGCACTTTGTGTTCCTTCAGTGAGAAAGTTTTTAACAGTTTGAGTTTAGAAGAACGCAACGCCGTTATCTAAATACACTGTATCACTATTTTCATTGCATTTTTTTTACTTATTATATAAGTACTACGAAGACAGACTTTTAATAATCTATATTCATTTTAGTAGTCAAGATTTAAGAAAATATTATCGTGTTAGTTCATGAAATTAACCTATAAATACGATTGTTAACGTATGTCTGGCAAAACTACGAGGGTTATTTTTTTTTGTATGATCCTATTTTTAATAAAAAGGAAAAATATTGTAAACATGATTAAAATATATTTATTTTCATATTCTACATATTACTTTGATCTACTTTTCTACATAATTTCCATTTTTGTTCAAACATTTGTAATACCGTTCAACAAGTTTTTGAATTCCGACTTCAAAGAAATCTGCCCCCGATACTTGAATTTCACCGAAACAATGGTGTATAAAACTAACCTTGAAACTTGTGGAAAATCAATTGATAACTGTGAAATCATGAATCGTCGGTCCTCTCGAATATTGCTGTCCTCATCACGAACCGAATCTTCATAAATCAGAGAAGGTCGGCCTGGGTAAAGGCTCATCATACGCATTGACCTGTTCCTCCTTGAGCAGCCTCACCGACATGCAAACTTTACTATCAATCATAGCATTATCAGCATACACTTCACAAGTCTGACAGTGAATTTCCGCTGCTACCAAATTTCTTGCTCACATGAATCAAATTACAGATCGTATCTCTTAGTCGGCGGCGAATCAATTTTCTTAAACATTATAAACTTCTGTAGCTCAGCACACAGACAGACGATATCGCTGCAAATGGCATCTAAACGCGAGCAAAGCATGCTGGGAGCAGACGCGCATGTGCACTGCGGCGATCGCGCGTCATTCTCACTCGCATTCACAAACCGACCATATTTAAAAAATAACCCTCGTAATATAAAGTTCCAAATCCAACGGTTTGAACATTTGCCTATTCATATAAAAGAATATCCCTCATGAGTAACAGTGATAATACAGGAATAATTGTGAAGAGAATTCGACACTTAAGTGCACAGTTCACTGAATGTTATTGGAATTTCAGTTTTCTGTTTTCTTGTTGGCAGGCATTTTAATAAAAAGAAGGAAATAGTTAATTATTTGGGCACAAAAAGAAAAAGGCGGTCAACCTCTGCATCCTGCGAACGCACTGTACAATGTAGATGTATAAAGCTAGATATCCCAGAAAAAAACAGTTATGACATCATGAAGGCTAAAACAGTTAAAACATCATGAAGGCTAAAGGAAGAATTTAAACGCATTTTTTTTATTACAGTAAAATGGTTGGTTTATATAAAGTCATCTCCGCTTCTCTTCTTCCTTCCCCTTCTCTTTTACAACGAAGCATCTTCTTCCGCCCCTTCCGCTTGTAGAATTATTTTAGTCCTTAGCCCAATAGTAATAAAGTTTTGCTCTACAAAAACTGACTTTTTCAATTATGAAGCATTATTATAATATTTTCTTCAATATACTCTACATTAGAATATGTAATTTATAAATATAAATTTTGGTGAAATAAACCATTGCATTTTATTTTATTGACTAGCTCCAATGAAGTAAAATTGTCTACTCCAATTTCCGAAGATATCAAATGCAAGAATGGTAATCGGGATATTGTGGAAATCGAGTGTCCAGAGACAAAGTATAATGGTAAGTAAATGGCGTAATTTTACTTTTCTGTCTCAAAAAATTTGTTAATGTATAAAAAATACCAAGAATCAGGATTCCCTCAACCAGGACACCAAATATGAGGTTTTATGGACAAATTGTGCCGGTGGTGAGCCATCATGCAGCTAACCACACCGCAATTTTAGACCGTATAATAACAGACTAGGTTTGAAAACATTTTTGCCTATATCAGCACTTGTCAAGTATTAGTCGTGTTTCCCAAATGCACGTGATTTGATCTTACCAATACTCAAAGTGCGATAATAACAGGCAAAATTGACAAAATCTTCTCTTTTAATCAAACATCTTCAATATGATCATTTATAGTTGCGAGTATGATGACCAAATGTAATCGAAATTAAAGCATGTCCTCAAATTCGCGAGCTGTAGTTCACGCAGTTCCTACAGTTTTTTAGTTAAAACATTTTTTTTTTTTTCCATTTTAAGAAGGTGGTAAAAAGACACAAAAATAATATAAAGCTTAAAAGTAATAAATTAATTAGTCAATACTTTTAAAAAGTGCCATTATAAAATTTCGTCACCCTAGTTGAGAGACGATGTTCATGTTGAGAACAAGAACCACGCCCACATGTTCAGTCTATTACACATAATCTAAGGACGCAAAAGACAACATAATTTAACACCAAAGTATTATCTGTTACGCAACGCTTTTTATAAAACCAGCTTACAAATGAGAGATTATTAAAAGATATAATATCGGTGTTTCTCATTTTACAGTTTCTGTACAATTGTACCTTTTTTAACACTTTCCAACCTAGTTGAAAAGTGCTTATGACTTCGGTTTGTCTGGCCGTCTGCCGTATGGCCGTCTGACCGTATTCTAACTCCCGTAAACATGTTCGAATTGCCCTGCAATTTTTATATGTTATTGTTGTTATCTACAGCATGTTTCCTATTTCAACTGAAGTGTGTAGCACTTATAGTTTTTTTACAGGGACACTCAAAAGAATTCCGTTACATTACGGTCTATGGGGAAAAATCATTTGCGGTTTATTTTAAGGATGTTACACAATTTCAAATACATTGTAATTGATATATATCACTAAGGTGCATTACAAGAAGCTTAATATGGAATAGGGTGTGCATAGCACTTATAGTTACTTTACAGGGACAGTCAAAAGAATTCTGTTACATTACGTCTATGGAGAAATATCGTTTGCGGTTTAATTAAATAATGTTTCACTATTTTAAACGCATTGAAATTTATATATATATCACTAAGGTGCATTACAAGAGGTTTACTACAGAATATTGTGTGTATAGCAGTCATCGTTCATTTACAGGGAAACACAAAAGAATTCTCTACTGTCTATTAACAATAATTCCTGGAAGTGCGTTTAAAGTTGCTGAACGCGATTTTAAATTTAACTCACTTTTTGTCTACTACTTGGCGTGTATAAATTCTGTATTTCATATACAGGGCAGCACAAAAGTTCGCGAACACATTTCCGTTTATTGACATAAACTCCATAAGGAGAATTTTAAACTGTGCAACGCGTTTCCTAACTAAACTAAAATTTAGCATCCTATGTAGTATATATACAAATCTATAGATCATATACAGGGCTGAATAAAAGTATTCGGATATTTTACTGAATATTGTATATGTTGGAAATATATGTTGGAAATTACTGAAATTACTTTTTTAAATATGTTATGCGTTTTCCAAATTGTTTACTTAGATGTTATCTTTCAGCTTATTAAAAGGTAATGATTTGTGAAATTATTTTGGAAGCGTTGGAAAGTGTTACATAAGCTATGCTTCACGCATGATTTTTCGTTCTTGTTATTACATATTTTTGAAAACCGAATAATGACTCTTTGTCATACCTAAGCAAATTATTTATACAATTAGAACTGCTGCAATTGAAAAGGTTAATCAACTATGAACCCATAATTTCAGATAAAAATGCTTAATTTCTAAATAACAATTAAGCAACGTTTGGAATCCTAATTTAAAAGATGCCGATAACTTTTTCAACTCTTGTATTTATAGAGTTGATCATAATCATTGATAATGATTGATGGTATTTTTATGTAATAAAGGATGTTTCTTCATAACGTTGACCAAGAGCTAATTTCTAAACCGTTGGTTTTAGAGGATTGGTCTTAATCCTAAAAATGTTCCAAATTCATCATATAAATTTGAAATTTGCCTCAAAATGGATCTTTTGGATTTAGTTCAAAATACCTCTTTGGAATCCATTTACCTCAAAACAGTTATTTTTTTAAAAATTTACGAAATATAAATTTTTACATGGTACTTGGCTCCTATTAGTTCTATTTTATAAAAACTTTCTCCACGTACTACTACCAAATAAACCAGTTGTTAAGTTTAGTGCCAGTTTTCTGTAATACCCCTCCCTTCTTTATATGACATTGTTCTTAGTTTTATATTCATTTTGGATTGTTTGTTATTCCGAGATTAAGTTTAAATATTGATTTTCAAGTTACAAATATGCAACAACAATACAATTCAGTCAAAGAATAAACCTCCAAATTAAATTAGATTTTAAAAACTTTCTTTAAAAACTAAAAGCTGTTGAACATTGCTTTGAAAAGAGAAATTTAGAAACTTTTAAAACTGAATATTAGAAATAAAACAAATTTGGCAGTCACAAAGTTAAAAATATACAGAAACCCGATCTTTGCAATCTTTAAATTATGTATTATACATAGATTGTGTATTATACATGATTATGTATTATACATGACAGGAAATAAAAGGATTTGGGACATTGAGAATTCACATGTTAACCCTGTATGTTACTTTAACTGATATTACATTAAGCAAATTTAGCTGCAATAAAAATTTTAATTGGAGATAAAAATATTAAAGAAGATAACAGTATTAAAGTAGAGGAAAAAGTATAAATATGGCACCCTCTTCTGTTTTTGACTTAAAGTGACTTTCCTTTTGAAAAATTCTAGAGTTTTGACCTTTATTAACTACTATAACAAGTTTACTAAATGAGAGGAGGCAAAACAATGATTAATATCAATTATTTCAATTCGAAAACGAAGATTTACAAAAAGCTTTTAAAAAGGCACCAGAAAAAATGAGATGCAAATATGTGCTCTCTCGAAAAAAGTCACAAAAAATAGTTTAAAATGTTTTAAAACAAGATAAAACAATACAAAATGGCAGAGAATGTATTTATTACAGAAGAAAATCATTTATAGAAATCGCAAACAAAACTGGCCACAATCTAAGTGTGCCAACTTGAGGCACATAACACATTTAACCCACACTTGTCCGCGAGTGTCTTTTTAGAGAAATTTCCATAACAAAAGAAGCAAGTTGCATCGCTCGGGGCTGGTTTATCCCTATCGTTGATATCCAGGTTGATATCATCATCGCTGTCCACAATGGGAGAGTCACAGTAATCTGACGAGTCCGATGATGAATCGTATCGTTTCGCGTGTCGAATTTTTTTTTTTCTTTTCTTGAAGTTCTTTCGTCTTCCTATCCCTGCCTCCTCGTTTTACGCCATTATGTTAGATTACGTACATTATCAGATATATTATAAAATAAAACTAACGAATGTTTTCAGGATTTATAGGTAATAAAATGGCCTTGTAATTATCTATAAAGTTTTTATTATTATCTACATCTAAGGTAATATTACAGTTCTTTTACTTCAAAGCAGTTGTTAGGTTTATTTTATAATACATTTAGTAATGTGTATAATGTAGGTATGCTATTTTCCCGTAAAAAAATATTGAAATAGTTTATGTTAAAAATTTCCAACTGGACGAAAAATGTCCGGGCCAGGATTCGAACCGGGCATCGCTTGGCTGAAGCCGCCACGCTCTCTACCACTGAGCTATCCCGGTCGAATCTGGAGGGCATAATTCATCCAGTTAACCTTATTGATCGAAGCATCTAGTCTGATATTTTAATCAGCTCAACAGAAAAGATCGCAGGTAATGGAACTCCAGTAAACGCTGGAAACGGAATACACTAGATTATTTTTTTTAACACAATTATTTCAAATTGGTAAAGTAATCATACAAGTTGTAAATTTCCAACTGGACGAAAAATGTCCGGGCCAGGATTCGAACCTGGGATCGCTTTGCTGAAGCCACCACGCTCTACCACTGAGCTATCCCGGTCGAATCTGGAGGGAATAATTCATCCAGTTAACCTTATTGATCGAAGCATCTGGTGTGATATTTTAATCAGCTCAACAGAAAAGATCGCAGGTAATGGAACTCCAGTAAACGCTGGAAACGGAATATACTAGATTATTATTTTTTTTTTAACACAATTATTTCAAATTGGTAAAGTAATCATACAAGTTGTAAATTTCCAACTGGACTAAAAATGTCCGGGCCAGGATTTGAACCTGGGATCGCTTGGCTGAAGCCGCCACGCTCTACCACTGAGCTATCCCGGTCGAATCTGGAGGGCATAATTCATCCAGTTAACCTTATTGATCGAAGCATCTGGTCTGATATTTTAATCAGCTCAACAGAAAAGATCGCAGGTAATGGAACTCCACGGAATACACTAGATTATTATTTTTTTTTAACACAATTATTTCAAATTGGTAAAGTAATCATACAAGTTGTAAATTTCCAACTGGACGAAAAATGTCCGGGCCAGGATTCGAACCTGGGAGCTGAAGCCGCCACGTTCTACCACTGAGCTATCCCGGTCGAATCTGGAGGACATAATTCATCCAGTTAACCTTATTGATCGAAGCATCTGGTCTGATATTTTAATCAGCTCAACAGAAAAGATCGCAGGTAATGGAACTCCAGTAAACGCTGGAAACGGAATACACTAGATTATTATTTTTTTTTTAACACAATTATTTCAAATTGGTAAAGTAATCATACAAGTTGTATGTAGAAACGGAATACACTAGATTATTATTATTTTTTTTAACACAATTATTTCAAATTGGTAAAGTAATCATACAAGTTGTATGATTACTTTACCAATTTGAAATAATTGTGTTAAAAAAAATCTAGTGTATTCCGTTTCCAGCATTTACTGGAGTTCCATTACCTGCGATCTTTTCTGTTGAGCTGATTAAAATATCAGACCAGATGCTTCGATCAATAAGGTTAACTGGATGAATTATGCCCTCCAGATTCGACCGGGATAGCTCAGTGGTAGAGCGTGGCAGCTTCAGCTCCCAGGTTCAAATCCTGGCCCGGACATTTTTCGTCCAGTTGGAAATTTACAACTTGTATGATTACTTTACCATTTTGAAATAATTGTGTTAAAAAATATATAATAATAATCTAGTTTATGTTGTTTAAGAGAAAAGGTGGTATAATTATAGGCCCCTTTCAAATGGGGGCTCATATTTACACCAACCCCACCTAAGAAAGATGGCCACTTTCACATCTAAAGGCGTGCTTGAATAAAGGCGTGCTTTTAAAAGTAGCTTAGGATCTCCGCTTTCAGGATATCACTGTGATATTATTTTAAACCCATAAGAAGATGAAAAGAAAACGATTTCAGATAGCTGTCAAAAGTTTGCAGTCCAGAACAAACACCAATTCACAGAATAATTCACGCTGCATCCACACTACTTGAAAGAACGGTTCCAACTGCTCTCTGCTACCTCATATCAACAAATGGCATCATTTACAGTCCTAGCCGTCAGTCTTTAGTACCTCCCATAGCCCATCACCCCACTTTGAGAGTGGTGCCCATATTTATACCCGTGCCCGTTTTTACACCTTCTGCCCTATAACAAGCTACCTAGAGAAGGGTTTTTTTAATCTCAGTGCTCATACAAATGATGTTATTAAGTACATGGTGTCACAAAAAAAAAAGAAATAAATAATAATAATAGTGAAATTTTGAAAAAAATTACAAACAAATTCCAAAAATGTATTTATTTGTTCTAAACTGCAATAGATGTTCAAATTCTCTTCTTCCAACTTCTAGACAAGAACGTGTATTTATGTACTAAAACGTTCACGATGGATCGTTTCAGTATGTCAGATTTTCGTAAGATCATTACGAAATCTCTGCATTATTCGGTTAATTGTTGAATCTTCACTAAATAGGCTGCTCACTTCTTTGAACGATTTCTTGTCGAAAAAAAAAAACTTTGATAATGTAACACAGCTCTCCATTCATCTATTTAGCCACACATATTACACATACACACCCTATTGTTGCATCTGGTGGTATTCAAAAGTATCTTGCACTTTTTTATTTAGGATTTTGTCCCTATTTGGGGGGATTTGAACTTTCAGGGGAATTTTTTGAGCACAAGTGTAAGTGGGGAAATTTTTAAGGATATGAAATTTTTGGGAAAAACTTGGAGAATTTTTTTATTATTTCACATTTTGAGGTAAAAGCTTACTTTTAGTCATCTTGCAATACTCGACTTTGTTTCGTCGAATAGGATTGGATTTTATTTATTTTTAATTATCAATCAATATCCTCTGCTCGTCGTTTACTTGTTTTCAGTTTACACTTGTTCTAATTAATTATTTTTCTAATATCTATTTACCTTTTTTGAATTCGTCGGGTGTTTTGTTCTGTTTGTAAATGGGGAATTTTTTCAGAAAAAGGCTTAATTTGGGGAACAGTTTTGAGCTTAAATTAGTTAAATATTTTTTTTTTATAATGGCAAATTTGAAATTTAAAATTTACATTTTTGAAAAAAAAACTGAGTTGGGGATGTTTCGAAAATAAATGAAATTGGGGGAAAATTGCAGAACTTTTCGTAATATTGACTTCCTACTATCTGGTAACACGTAAGAATTGTTTAAATTCCCATTAGCTGTTTTTTTTTTTCTGTCGGTGGGACACCCTATATTAACCAGCTATTTTGTATATCTTCTTCCCTTAATTTTTAACATCTCTTTAATTAAGAATTTTTGCTTTACATGAAATGATATAAATATACATGTTTGCTTTTTTTAATTGAAATTTTATAGAAAGTAATATATTAAAATACCATTGACATTTTTTACTAGAAAATGAGTTGGTAATGTTTCGAAAATAAATGTAGATTGGGGGAAAATTGCTGAACTTTTCGGAATATTGACTTCCTACTATCTGGCAACACGTAAGAATTGTTTTTAAATTCCCATTAGCTGTATTTTTTTTTCTATCGGTGGGACACCCTATATTATCAAACTATTCTGAATATCTTCTTCCCTTAATTTTTAACATCTCTTTAATTAAGAATTTTTGCTTTACGTGAAAAATATAAATATACATGTTTGCTTTTTTTAATTGAAATTTTATAGAAAGTAATATATCAAAATATCAAACAAAAAACACAATTTTATGAGATTGGTAATTGTTTGTTTCATTATTTTAGGTGTTCCATATACTCCGGCGGTATGTTTCAGTTCTATTACACAAATTTTTTTCTTCTATCATGTATTCATGTATATTAACGGAGCGAAGGAGACTTGTGACAGAAACCATTATTCAAATCTCTACGACCCAAAGCAGGAGGACCTGGAGACATTAGTCGAATCTTATAAATGCTGGAAAATTAATTCTGGTAAATGTTAATAAAACAAGTTAAGTGCACTTTTAAGAAATGCAATTAGATTTTCGTGTTTTACAAACAAAGATCATAAATTAACAGCACTAACATTGACATTAAAATAAACTTTTTTTTTGTTTTTGTTTTTGTTTCTCTTGTATGTAAAAGTTCTGTTAAGCAGCTGAAAGTTTTTATTTAAGACGTGATAACCTCCTAGAAAAGGAAACGTTTCCGAAAATCACTGGCAGCAAAATAAACTTTTTCTTTTTTTGCTTCTTTAAATCTCGTAAATATATTAGTTTTTGAGGTTTCAAGCTTTTTAACATCGTGAATATCTCGTAAGAGGTTATTGTATATTTTCGTTCGTGGTTATATTACATTTTCATCTATTAAGCAACATCTTTCTTTATTTTTTACAGTGTACAAAGGAAACTGATTGACTATTCTTTATTCAATAAATGTGCACTCTTTGAATTTTAAATTAATTTTCCGTAATAGCAATTTTATTTTTACATACTTTTAAACTGAATCCACTTATAAAAAAACAAGAAAATAAAAATAAAAGAAATAAATGAAGCTATTAGTAAGTGGAATTTTGACAATTTTTATTAAAATTAGGATACCTCGTTATTTAATTTGAGAATTCAGCATAATTTATGCATCTCTTCTTTACAGGAAAAAGTGGTCGGAATACCTTCTGGACTAAAGTACAATTCCGTTACCGAAAAGGTGGATCCTGGGCTATAGAAGCAGCTATGAACAACTCAGCTCCACTTAAGAATGACGGATCTTCGTATACAATTATCGTTGACATGAATTCGTCAAATGATATTCCTCTTACTCTAAGCAGACAGGAGGTCTTAAAAGATGCTACAGAACGGAACGCTTTCATTTGTGCTATGAAGAAACCTATAGATTTCAATGAAACAAGAATTACCTCTCCGTAAGTAAAGTTACTGTACATTAAGGCTGCTCTGGAAAATATTTTATATTTCCCTCAGCTGAACAACGCGAACAACTTTCTAACACATTTCCTGGTCAATTTTAAACATAAAAGCATGATACGTCAATAATCATGCTTGTAAGGCATGAATATTGACAAGGCCTGATTACTTAAAAGGCACATGAAGCATTAGCTTCCCCGCTGAAATTTAAAAGGCGCCCCAAAATGACTGTAAAAAGGGGGCTGGCTCTAATTCCCATTTTTAACACTTTCCAACATAGTTGAAAAGTGTTTATGATCTGTCTGTCTGTCTGTCCGTGCTCTAACTCTCGTAAATATAATCAGACAATCATGAAATTTTTACACATTATTCAATTTTACTATAGAATGTTCAGTATTGAAAATGAAGTGAGTAGCATTAATAGTTCTTTTACAGGCGCATACAAAAGAATTTCATTACATTATGGTCTACGGGGGGAAAATGGTTTGCGGCGCATTTTAGTGGTATTACGATATTTCAAACATAATGAAATTAATATGAATTACTGAGGTGGACTACAGCTTGTTTTTACCGGAGTATATAATTCGTAGCACTTATAGTTCAATTACAAGACGTACAAAACAATTCCTTTACATTATGATCTATGGGGTAAAATTGCTTGCGGTGCATTTTGAACATGTTATGACGCTTGAAATATAATGAAATTTTAGGATCACTAAGGTTCAATACAACTTATTTTCTATAGATTATGGACTGCGTATGATTTACCTTTCATATACAGAGATGCACAAATGATCGGTAATTGCTAGAAGCGGTCTTTCCGCTATGATATACAATTTTATGTAATTTTTAGTGTATTACGTGTTGTTTACAGATTCTATAGATCATATACAGCGCTGCACGAAATATTTCGAATATGAGAACAATTGCTAAAAATGAATTTTTACTGAGCTATGTATTTTTTAAATCGCTTATTTAGATATATCATTTCATCGTATGAAAAAATAAAATTTCGTAGTAATATTCTGTTAGTGTTGGGGAGTGTTTCATAATCTATGCATGATTTCTCGTTTTTTGGTTATTTTTTTTAAATTGCAGTTTTAATTTTATTTTTCGGAGTGTAAAGTTTGTCTAATGCAAGAACATATCCACACCTATTTCGGGAAATCTCAATATGATCAAAAGGCTACGTCATCATGCTGAACAGGTTGTACAAACCACTTGCGTCACTGAACATACAAGGACTACAGCACACTATAAATGTACGCTATTTAAATTATACAAAAAAGGCTGTTTAATGAAACTAGTCGTTGGGGGCCACCGTAATACTTACCCATCATGGATATGCATAGTATAAAATATGAAAATAAAACATGTGTAAACTATTTATAAAATGCATTGCAATTCGAATAAAATCGTGGCTTGAGGACGTCCTGAACTTTAAATGCTCTATTACTGAATTGCGTAAAAGAAACATCCTCATAACTCCAAAAATGTTAATCCTATTAACTAACAGTTTACTGCGTCGGATTAAGCGTCCCATTTCCAATTAAAGTATATCTTTGAAATTTGAATGAAATACAGGGTCACCAAAAATCGAAGAGTTTGGAAAATAGGATTGCAAATATCTCGGCAACTAAATATTCGATTGACTTCATTCTTTATGCAAAATTTGTTTTTTTTTTATTGTCTTTTAAATTCACTCCTTAAAATAAACAATTTCGAAAAATTTTATATACCTTTTTTCAGAACGAATATTTCGAGAGTCCGAAAAAAATAATTCCGGATAATCGAGGTTACTTAAATTCAGTAAGCTTCTTCCCATTATTACATACTAATTACATACCGAATATCAAGTCTCTATCTTAATTTGTTCGGGAGATAGAGCATTTACAGACACACACACACAGACGGACGGCTGTCTAAAGCTTCCTCTAAAAATATGTTTTACGGAATCTCCAGTCTCTGAAACTTATAAATCCGTCAAAAAAAAATTTTTCGATTTTAAAAACGATTGCAAAAATTACCCTCTACTACGTATGATGGGTAAGTAAAACATGCGAACTCGGCTACACCACTCCTGAGAATAACATTTTGTAGAAGTGATGAGTTTGTATGTATGTAGAATGTAATAAAGCCGATTTTTTTACAAAATGTTGTAAAATCGTGAAAATGTAAAAATAATACATAGTTAAGTTTCAATGGAACACAGTTACAATCTACAGTATTTCTTTGTATACAATGCTGGATGTTACAATGCAATCGTCTCGTATTTGTTGAGTTTCATTTTCGGTGAATGGTACACAAATGTTGTTAGATTTAGTAATTTCCCTGAATCCCCGGCAGCCCAATCGCCAAGGGTGTGCACTCCTATCTCTCCTTCACAATTTCCCCTCGTACCCCTCTGGGTGGGAGTTAAGGATTATTGTTATTTTAAGCACTAGCCCAGGAAAAAACAGTTAAACATAATCACTTGAGGTCTAAAAGGAAAATTTTAAAGAAAGATCTTCCAATTAGTTTAAAAATGGGTGGGTTTATTTAAAGTCATCTCTGCTTCCCTTCTCTCGTCTCTTTCTCAGTCACAACGAAACATCTTCTTTCTCCATTAGTCTTTAATCGAACATAATTAGGTTTCCCATGACAAAAACTGACTTTTTCAATTATGATTGCTTATTATGGTATTTTTCTTCAATGTATTCTAGACTAGAATATGTAATTTATGTATATTTTATATATATAAATTTTGGAGAAATAAACCATTTGATTTATTTTATTGACTAGATCCGATGAAGAAAAAATGTCTACTCCAATTTCCGAAGATATCAAATGCAAGAATGGAAATCGAGATATTGTCGAAATCGAGTGTCCAGAGATAAAGCATAATAGTAAGTAAATGGCGTAATTTTACTTTTCTGTCTCTAAAACTTAATGTATAAAACTTTCAAAAATGTTTAATGTATAAACATTCAAAAAACTTTAATGTATAAAACTATCAAGAATCAGAGATCCCCCAACCGGGACAACAAGGATGAAGTTTTATGGACAAAATGTTCCTGTGGCGAACTACCATGGGCTAACAACAGGCGCAATTTTAGATCATATACAGGGATTGGACAAAAATATGGAAATACCTCGTGAAATGTATGCTTGAATGTAGATGTTGATTCTAGCTAAGCACGTAGGTGCTGCTGTTGTATTTACCCACTAACGCCACTGTACAATGTCCTCAATACGTTTTCAGTGTCAGTCGTTGTCATAACAGTGTTCTGAATAGTTGTGAGTGCATTATGTCTGAGCTAAGTGCATTCAAACGAGGACAGATTGCTTGTGCTCGTATGGTGGGTGCTTCCATTACCAAGGTAGCCGAAGTGTATCATGTTTCAAGAGGCACTGTATCGAAGATTTATACCGCATACAAAAAAAATGAAAACAGATCATCCGCTAAGTCACAACGCGGACAAAATTGCGTGTTGGATGATCATAACAGACGGTCATTGCAGAGGATTGTGATAAAAAATAAGAAGACGACAGCTGCAAAAGTCACTGCTGAACTGAATGTCGGGCTCTTCAAGCCTATCAGCACCAAAACAATAAGAAGATAACTCCATAAGCAGGGATTTTTAGGGCGAGCTGCAATTCCAAAATCACTCATCAGTGATGCAAATGCTTGAAAGAGAAAAACATGGTGCCGAAGCCATAAAACCTGGACTATGGAGCAATGGAAGTAAATCATTTGATTGGGTTAGTCTGGTTTCTCACTGTTTCCAACTTCTTGCCGAGTTTACGTCTGGCAAACGCCGTCCCAAGCCTAGACTGTTTACTGCCACGAGTAAAATGTGACGGGGTTTTGGTCATGATTTATACAGCCATATCGTGGTATTCCATGGGTCCCATGATTACTCTTTAAGGTCGCATTACTAGCAAGAATTATGTGGCCATTTTGGCCGATCATGTCCAACCCGTGGTACAATGTTTGTTCCCCAATTGTGATGCTGCTCTCTCAAAACAACATTTTTAAAACTGAGCAAAAAATACTCAAATCTGAGTATGTCGCATAGTCAAAATGGCTCCGAATCAAAATGACTCAAGTTTGAAGCATGTATAGACTAATTTCTGAAAACATGCATACACTCAAGAATAAAACATCATGTGCTCATATTTGAGTATGTCCATGTTTCAAACAACAGTAAATAACAGCTAGAAAAAAAAAGCTGCCATCTCTGGTTTTATTTACGATTATGGGAGGATAAACTAAATGTACGCTTTTACCCAGAGCCAGCATCGAACCCGAGTCCTACTAGTTACAAGTGCATTGCCTTATCCTCTTTGCCATCCAGATCACATGAGTGGGTTATTTTAAATACGAGTCATCGAATGATTCGGATGCATGTTGATATTTTTATAGGATTCATTAATTTGTTGCTGATAAAATTGGAAAATTGTAACGGTATTCCGGATATATTTGGTCAATTTGAGATGGTGGTTAAGATTGTACAACTTTATTATTTATGTGGGGAAGGGGAGATATGAAATATACAAATTTTTAATTTGATTGTTATCTGTATATTTCGTAAATGAAAAAGCGCTCCCTGGATATTGAAATTTAACTGATTAAATTTTCTTTTTGCACATTTTAACCCATTAACGCCACAATTATTTTTCTCTTAAAAAATGGAAATATTGCATTTCTTTCAAATGGGTATGAACTGACTTCTATGTGCTCATTTTTGAGTATTGCCATGTTTCAAAAATGAGTTTGAACTGATTTTAATCATTTTTGAGTATGTCATGTTTCAAAAATGAGTATAAACTGACCTCTATGTGCTCAGTTTTGAGTATGTCCATGTTTCAATATTCTGAGTATTTCTGGTATTTCAGAATTGAAAGCATTGGATCGTCCTATTTGAAACAAAAGGTTTAATAACAAAATGAAAACATCGATTTACTCAGATTTGAAAGTGTCATTTTTCTCAGTGTGTGTTCTAAAACAACAACCCCTCTGTTCCCACATGTCGGATCGTCCAGGACTGATTTTGTGAGCATGAGGGTGATTTGCAACATCTCTTCTGATTACCACAGTCACCAGATCTCAGTATTATTGAGCCTTTATAGTCTACTTTGGAGAGAAAGGTGCGGGATCGCTATCCACCTCCATCATCGTTATCTGAACTTGCCTCTATTTTGCAGGAAGAATTGTATAAGATTCCCATGGAAAACATACAGGACCTGTATTTATTCATTCCGAGAAAACTGCAAGCTTTTTTCAATTCCGACAGTTTTCTTACACCGTATTAGCGGGGCCTCCGAGATCACGCTGTGTGTTTTCTCAACCGGGACTGCTACAAGTATTAGTGACGTCACAAGAGTGATCCAGTTTGGTCAATATATCCCAGCAGAAAGATTTAATAAAAAAAGATGTTGAATTTCCAGTCTTAAAATTTGTCATTATATAAATAATAGTACTAAATTTCATAATCGTGAAATAAAAGGTAGTTAATAAACTTGTTTTATAAACGGAAATTAAAAATTTTAAATTAAAAAAATTGCTAAGATTAATAGATCAGATTGAACACATTGTTTAACCTTTTCCTAAAACCATTAATTTACAATAAATATACGTACAAAAAATATATTAAATCTGCCAAAAGCTTTACAAAATCAATCCCATCACCCCCCCCTTTTTTTTTTACCACTACATACCATAATTTAACCACCATAACACAATAAATGTCAATTTAAATAGAGAAATCAGTATATTTCAACAGTAGAGAACTTGGCGCTTTTTTTTTAAAGCTTGGGTTGATTATTGACGGCCAATTATCGACACTAGGGATATAGGCCCGGGGGGAGTGCCCTTCGTGGGGGTCTTTCTAAGGGAACCTAATCCGTATTTACGCATGGATAAATCCACGGCTCGAAGAAAACCACGAAAACTCCGAACGATTAGGCCGACGGGCGCGATTGGGATCGAACCCAGCACCTCCCGTCTACCAGCTTCGAGAGCACAACCTCTCAGCCACTGGTGGGGCTTTTTAAAGCTTGGCGCAATTCGGACTTCAGAAAGTTAAATATGTTTCCATATTACATACACAGCTATTAAAACAAATCTGAACTTTTATGTTTATTTATATATACAATTCTGTTCTATCTGTATATGAAAATAGATCTTCTTTATATTAAATAAATTGTATAAATATTGAAAAAAATGCTTTTTTATATAAAACAGCAAGTAGGTTGCCAGAAAATATGTTGCCAAACTTCGTTCTTTCGCCATAAGCCATTTTCTTTAAATCGCCTGTATTTGCCTTCTGTTTTATCTTAACTTGATAACTTATTTACAATATTGTATAAAAATATTGTGTATAGTAAACCACACGATTTTACTGAATGGTGTATGAAAAATTTTATGTAAAATTATACTTTAAAATTACATCAAATTTACATCAAATTGACGTTTCGGTCAACTTCTATGACCCTCTTCAGAATATGATGTTAAGTAACAATTACACTTATAAACGAAATGCTTCCATCTTGAGATATTTACATAATTGACTCATGCTTATGACATGAGCAAGTTCAAAACACAGGCCGTGTAGTGGCGCCACCTACTAGAAAAAATCCGAGTTA
This sequence comes from Maratus michaelseni, assembly GCA_963931845.1. Taxonomy (NCBI): domain Eukaryota; kingdom Metazoa; phylum Arthropoda; class Arachnida; order Araneae; family Salticidae; genus Maratus; species Maratus michaelseni. Next base: position 60,832,739 of record OZ007594.1, read on the forward strand.
CAGAAGAACTATACAGGATCCCGAAATAATAGCATGAAATTATAGTTTAAAATTAGATAGTTGTACTTTCACAGAAGGCATAAAAATATAAATTGTATTAAAAAAATATGTATATTCAGCGATGTGTGGTTATTTCAAAATGTTCAACCAAAGTTTAGGAATAAAAGAAGAAACGTTGTCATTGCACATATCACTTTCACGTAATAATATTTCGATTGCTTCTTTCAGAAAACCATCCATGTTATGTTCACAAGGAATAATAATTCTTGCATTTCCAAAGTCAATAGAGCAGCCAGGATTATTAAAGTAACACCTAGAAAGAGCTGTTGCCTGTCGGTAGTGTATGATGTCACTCTTATGCTCTTTTAAGCACTCACTAAATGTTCTTTTCGTGACACCAATGTAGAATTTACGATCACTATTTTCCAAAATGATAGGAATTTCATAAACTCCGGAGCGTTGGTTCCTAGGTGTTGGATCAAGGTTGATGTTTAATTGATCAATAAGGTAAGGGGGAGGAATAGCAACTAGCTGAATATTAAATGCTCGAACAATTTTCCTTAATTTTTCAAATAAAACAGGGATATACCGAAACTTACGAAAGGTTGGACATTGTTGGTTATTTGGAAAACTGTGAGAGGGGGGTTATAATGCATATAAATGATCCTAAAAATATATTTAATAGGAAATCCGTGAACTATGGCAATCTGTTTTATGAAATTGAGTTCTTGTTGCAAATTTGCGTCAGAACATACTAAAAAGGCCCGCTGTATAACTGATTTAAAAGCAGCAATCTTGTATTGGAACAGTAAGTTAGCGTTGAAAGGGATGATGAGAATCTCTTTCATGGGCTTTCTGTAAACATTGTGGCCCAGCACTTTGTTATTATGATCCAAAAGCACATCCAGGAAGGGCAAGCAAGCGTCTTTCTCAATTTTCAATGTAAATTTAATGTTACGATCCAAGTTGTTAATCTTTACAAGAAAATTATCCAGGGTAAATATTAAATATATTTTTAGGATCATTCATATGCATTATAACCCCCCATCTCACAGTTTTCCAAATAACCAACAATGTCCAACCTTTGCGCAAGTAATAAGTTAGCGTTGAAAGGGATGATGGTATTCTCTTTCATGGGCTCTCTATAAACATTGTCGCCCAGCACTTTGTTATTATGATCCAAAAGCACATCCAGGAAGGGCAAGCAAGCGTCTTTCTCAATTTCCAATGTAAATTTAATGTTACGACCCAAGTTGTTAATATTTACAAGAAAATTATCCAGGGTAAATATTAAATATATTTTTAGGATCATTCATATGCATTATAACCCCCCATCTCACAGTTTTCCAAATAACCAACAATGCCCAACCTTTGCGTAAGTAATAAGTTAGCGTTGAAAGGGATGATGGTATTCTCTTTCATGGGCTTTCTATAAACATTGTCGCCCAGCACTTTGTTATTATTATCCAAAAGCACATCCAGGAAGGGCAAGCAAGCGTCTCCAATGTAAATTTAATGTTACGATCCAAGTTGTTAATATTTACAAGAAAATTATCCAGGGTAAATATTAAATATATTTTTAGGATCATTCATATGCATTATAACCCCCCATCTCACAGTTTTCCAAAAAACCAACAATGTCCAACCTTTGCGTAAGTAATAAGTTAGCGTTGAAAGGGATGATGGTATTCTCTTTTATGGGCTTTCTATAAACATTGTGGCCCAGCACTTTGTTATTATGATCCAAAAGCACATCCAGGAAGGGCAAGCAAGCGTCTTTCTCAATTTCCAATGTAAATTGAATGTTACGACCCAAGTTGTTAATATTTACAAGAAAATTATCCAGGGTAAATATTAAATATATTTTTAGGATCATTCATATGCATTATAACCCCCCATCTCACAGTTTTCCAAATAACCAACAATGCCCAACCTTTGCGTAAGTAATAAGTTAGCGTTGAAAGGGATGATGGTATTCTCTTTTATGGGCTTTCTATAAACATTGTCGCCCAGCACTTTGTTATTATGATCCAAAAGCACATCCAGGAAGGGAAAGCAAGCGTCTTTCTCAATTTCCAATGTAAATTTAATGTTACGATCCAAGTTGTTAATATTTACAAGAAAATTATCCAGGGTAAATATTAAATATATTTTTAGGATCATTCATATGCATTATAACCCCCATCTCACAGTTTTCCAAATAACCAACAATGCCCAACCTTTGCGTAAGTAATAAGTTAGCGTTGAAAGGGATGATGGTATTCTCTTTTATGGGCTTTCTATAAACATTGTCGCCCAGCACTTTGTTATTATGATCCAAAAGCACATCCACGAAGGGCAAGCAAGCGTCTTTCTCAATTTCCAATGTAAATTTAATGTTACGACCCAAGTTGTTAATATTTACAAGAAAATTATCCAGGGTAAATATTAAATATATTTTTAGGATCATTCATATGCATTATAACCCCCCATCTCACAGTTTTCCAAATAACCAACAATGTCCAACCTTTGCGTAAGTAATAAGTTAGCGTTGAAAGGCATGATGGTATTCTCTTTTATGGGCTTTCTATAAACATTGTGGCCCAGCACTTTGTTATTATGATCCAAAAGCACATCCAAGAAGGGCCAAGGAAGCGTCTTTCTCAATTTCCAATGTAAATTTAATGTTACGACCCAAGTTGTTAATATTTACAAGAAAATTATCCAGGGTAAATATTAAATATATTTTTAGGATCATTCATATGCATTATAACCCCCCATCTCACAGTTTTCCAAATAACCAACAATGTCCAACCTTTGCGTAAGTAATAAGTTAGCGTTGAAAGGGATGATGGTATTCTCTTTTATGGGCTTTCTATAAACATTGTGGCCCAGCACTTTGTTATTATGATCCAAAAGCACATCCAAGAAGGGCAAGGAAGCGTCTTTCTCAATTTCCAATGTAAATTTAATGTTACGACCCAAGTTGTTAATATTTACAAGAAAATTATCCAGGGTAAATATTAAATATATTTTTAGGATCATTCATATGCATTATAACCCCCCATCTCACAGTTTTCCAAATAACCAACAATGCCCAACCTTTGCGTAAGTAATAATTTAGCGTTGAAAGGGATGATGGTATTCTCTTTCATGGGCTTTCTATAAACATTGTCGCCCAGCACTTTGTTATTATTATCCAAAAGCACATCCAGGAAGGGCAAGCAAGCGTCTCCAATGTAAATTTAATGTTACGATCCAAGTTGTTAATATTTACAAGAAAATTATCCAGGGTAAATATTAAATATATTTTTAGGATCATTCATATGCATTATAACCCCCATCTCACAGTTTTCCAAATAACCAACAATGCCCAACCTTTGCGTAAGTAATAAGTTAGCGTTGAAAGGGATGATGGTATTCTCTTTTATGGGCTTTCTATAAACATTGTCGCCCAGCACTTTGTTATTATGATCCAAAAGCACATCCACGAAGGGCAAGCAAGTGTCTTTCTCAATTTCCAATGTAAATTTAATGTTACGACCCAAGTTGTTAATATTTACAAGAAAATTATCCAGGGTAAATATTAAATATATTTTTAGGATCATTCATATGCATTATAACCCCCCATCTCACAGTTTTTCAAATAACCAACAATGCCCAACCTTTGCGTAAGTAATAAGTTAGCGTTGAAAGGGATGATGGTATTCTCTTTTATGGGCTTTCTATAAACATTGTCGCCCAGCACTTTGTTATTATGATCCAAAAGCACATCCACGAAGGGCAAGCAAGTGTCTTTCTCAATTTCCAATGTAAATTTAATGTTACGACCCAAGTTGCTAATATTTACAAGAAAATTATCCAGGGTAAATATTAAATATATTTTTAGGATCATTCATATGCATTATAACCTCCCATCTCACAGTTTTCCAAATAACCAACAATGTCCAACCTTTGCGTAAGTAATAAGTTAGCGTTGAAAGGGATGATGGTATTCTCTTTCATGGGCTTTCTATAAACATTGTGGGCCAGCACTTTGTTATTATGATCCAAAAGCACATCCAGGAAGGGAAAGCAAGCGTCTTTCTCAATTTCCAATGTAAATTTAATGTTACGATCCAAGTTGTTAATATTTACAAGAAAATTATCCAGGGTAAATATTAAATATATTTTTAGGATCATTCATATGCATTATAACCCCCCATCTCACAGTTTTCCAAATAACCAACAATGCCCAACCTTTGCGTAAGTAATAAGTTAGCGTTGAAAGGGATGATGGTATTCTCTTTTATGGGCTTTCTATAAACATTGTCGCCCAGCACTTTGTTATTATGATCCAAAAGCACATCCACGAAGGGCAAGCAAGCGTCTTTCTCAATTTCCAATGTAAATTTAATGTTACGACCCAAGTTGTTAATATTTACAAGAAAATTATCCAGGGTAAATATTAAATATATTTTTAGGATCATTCATATGCATTATAACCCCCCATCTCACAGTTTTCCAAATAACCAACAATGTCCAACCTTTGCGTAAGTAATAAGTTAGCGTTGAAAGGGATGATGGTATTCTCTTTTATGGGCTTTCTATAAACATTGTGGCCCAGCACTTTGTTATTATGATCCAAAAGCACATCCAAGAAGGGCAAGGAAGCGTCTTTCTCAATTTCCAATGTAAATTTAATGTTACGATCCAAGTTGTTAATATTTACAAGAAAATTATCCAGGGTAAATAAAAAATATATTTTTAGGATCATTCATATGCATTATAACCCCCCATCTCACAGTTTTCCAAATAACCAACAATGTCCAACCTTTCGTAAATTTCGGTATATCCCTGTTTTATTTGAAAAAATAAAGAAAATTGTTCGAACATTTAATATACAGCTAGTTGCAGCTTATCTTCTACGTATCATCTAAATAACAACTTTGGTCACGTTCGCAATTCTAATTTAAAAAAGATAATTGATAACTTTTTCAGCTCTAGTATTTGTATGTATATTATTAGGGTGTTTCTCCATACCGTTAACCAAGAGCTATTTTCTAAACCGTTGGTTTTAGATGTGTGATCTCAATTGCAAAAATGTTCCAATTTCATCATATAAAAATTCATTTTACGCCAAAGCAGTTTTTTTTAATTTTTTTTAATTACGAAATTTAAATGTATACATGCTCTCTAGTTCTTATTAGTTAGTTCTATTTTTAAAAAAAAACTTTCTGTATGTACTACCAACTAAAACAGTTGTTAGGTTTAGTTACAATTTTCTGCAATACTTCTACCCTCTTTATACGGCATGTTCTTTTTATGACATGGTCTTTATATGACATAAGACCGCTACTGAACTCTGTTCCATACATCCATTTAGCCAATCATATTACACACTCCATTGTGGTACCCTAAATACCTGGTGGTATTTAAAAGTCACTTGTGCTTTTCTGACTAGTGCAGTCACCATGATTCAGAACTCTACGACCCAAAATAGGAAGAACTGGAGAATCTAGTCGAAGCTTATAGATGCTGGAAAATTAAATCTGGTAAATTTTAAGAAAACAAGTTACTTAAGGGGCCAGATTGGGGATTTTGTCCCCATTTTTGGAAATTTTGAACCTTCAGGGATTTTTTTAAGGACATGTGTTAGTGGAAAAATATGAAATTTTTGGCTAAAGCTTTTCGAATTTTTGTATTATTTCACGTTTTGAGGTTAGTAGATAATAATTGACAGTTCTGCGCCAGAAGCGTACGAAGCGTATGCTCAAGGTCGAAGGAAGGTCATTGCAGCCCGGAAGTACGTCACAGAAATAAGAGATAAGAGGAGCGGTAGATAAGCGAGTGGAGAGATAACGGAATGGGGAGATAATCAAGTCTAAGAGGGGGATTATTTTAATTAATGGAATTAGTTTAAGTAATGAATCGTGGAATGCTCTTTAGAAACATTTTTTGGATTTTTTTTTCGGAGAATTATCATGCTATAGTAGGATGAGGTAATTTTCTAATTTGTTAGAGAATAATTTTTTTAATGATGAAACGGATATTCCAAAATTATTTTTTATAGAATTTTTTTTTTAATTGTGGACCCACCATAACCACCCGCTATGAATACAATTCATAATGCCACAATCTTTTTCATTAGGTATTCAAAAAACGTTATGCGAAAAACAGAGAGTTTGATTAAAATACAAGGTACCCTATAAACATGATTCACCATACTGCAATAAAGTGCACCCTCCCCCTTCCCTTTCCTCCCCCACCCCCACCCCCACGTTTTTATTTTAGCAAAGTGCCCTTTGACACAAGTGAGGCTAAAAATATAAGTCCCCTTCAAAAATACAAATTGCCACACAAAAATTTTATAGGAGAAAAAATCGAAGAAATAGCCCCCCGCCCTGCTTTTTGCCCCAGTGGGCCCTTTGATGTAAGTTGAGCTAACAATACAGGGTGTATGGAAAATAGAGAGTGTCCATCAAAAATACAGGGTACCCGATAAACCTGATTCACCATACCAAATTTAAGTGCCCCCCCTCCCTTTTTTATTTTAGCAGAGTGCCCTTTGATAAACGTTAGACTAAAAATGTAAAGGCCCCTCACAAAATACAAAATGCCACACAAAAATTGTACAGGGGAATAAATTGAGGAAATACCCCCCTCCCCCCTTTTGCCCCAGTGGGCTCTTCGATGTAAGTTAGGCTAACAATATAGGATGCCCTGCAAAAAATACAGAGTGTCCATCAAAAATACAGTGATACCCCATAACATGATTCACCTTACTAAATTTAAGCGCCCACTCCATTTTTTTTATTTTAGCAGAGGTCCTTTCGATAAACAATAGGCTATAAGTGTAAGCTCCCTTCACAAAATACATAGTGACACATAAAATTTCAATAGGGGAATAAATACATTGAGGAAACAGCCCAATAAGTATGCGTCACTAAGCTTGAGGGGATGTTTGATAAGATATTGAAGATTAATGATAAGATAATTTTCTATAGTTAACAATTAGTATTCAAATTAGTATTTGGAGAATGATATCACTACGTAGAATGAAAATAAATAAACTTATTTATTTCATTAGTACATATACCTTAATATACATTACTTTAAAAATTTTTTATGTTTTTCCACTCTTATAAATTACTCCGTTTTCATATATAGGGGAAAAAAATTCTCACATGTTATTTCAACATATAAACCAAAGCTTACTGTTATTAAAAAATGTATAACTAAGAATTTTACGAATATCGAAAGAAAAAAAACTAATTCGCTTAACTGTTAATGTAATTAATCAATTTTTTTTTCAAGCGTTACTAATAACATATAAGAAAGGAAATATATGAAAAAAAAAGACATACTAAAATTAGAAAAAGAAAAATGATACATAAATAATAAAACAGGTACATTGTGGTGTAGTTTATGAAATACTTTCCAACGCTATCGCATTACTAATAAGACATTTCATTCATACAGTGAAGGATATCTAAATATAAATTTTAAAAAAAAAATATCACACTAAAAAAATTTTTTATATTAAAATTGCTATAATTATAGCCGTTAATGTATGCGATTTCTTGCATGTAGTCCTGTGTACGTACTACTCATCTCATTATATACACTAAAATTTTTAAGTTTTAAAATGCATTAAGATCGAGATAAAGTAAATATTCTTTGTTTTCCTATAGTCTGAGAATATGTTCCATAATCTTGTTTACACTAAAATTATTAGTTAAGTTTTAAAAGGTGTTAGGATCAAGATAAAGTATAATATTCTAAACACATATCTTAATATATAATTTATCTTAGCATATATATATATATATATATATATATATATATATTTCCAATCGACAAATAATTTTGCATATAATAAAAAATAAAGCATTTATTTTAAAACTATAAATAAATAGTGTGTGAGGGAAAAAGCTTAGAGTTTCTATTTTTACATTTTAATATATTACTTACTTATTAATTATCCTGCATAAATTATTTTTGCCATGTATTACATTACTTGCTTATTAGCATTTTGAATGCGTCAGATACACTAAAATGTAACTGAACTTATACATTTTTTCAAGCCATATTAACCATCTTTCATAAATTACATTTATTATCATAATGCTATGTAACCTAAACTACTTTTTAAGATTTTAATTATATTAGATAAATTAAAAAGTATATATTTCAACACGTATGTATATTTATAAATCGTATATATATATATATATTTAATGCATAAGACAAATAAACGTTCATATAAACTTTATATAGTATAGAAAGACAAATTATGCTTACCTAAAATGAACAGATCTGTAATCACATGTTAGTATCACATCTTCATCATATGACGGGAGCAGGACAAACATACGTGCTTCTACTGGAATATCTTGGTCTTGAATGATTTCAGTATAACTCCTTATCAGCTAATCTTATCTTTAATCTATCACGTGGTATGTGACGTCATTCATAAGGGGACTCATATCGATAAGGGGTAGATGTAAGACTATATTAGATGTCTTAATGAATCGATATAATTATTTTAATTATTTTTATAATACAAATTAACTATTTTATTTCTTTTTTAATCAAAGTTTCAAATAATACATGAAACGTATTGTTCACATAGAAGTTAGTATATTACTACAATGAAGCGAGGTTGGTACTTAAAACCGTCAATGTATGCGAATTCTTTCGTATAGCCCTGTATAGGTGCTACTCACCATATATGTATATATGGCAATATATGTATATATATACTAAAATCTGTTAAGTTTTAAAATGCTTCATTAAGTATTCAATGAAACATAATAACTAAGAAATAAATCAAAAATATTAATTAAGAGATAACTTAATGATCGGACTTAATAATTTTTTGGGGGAAAGAGAAGAGTTGTAATTATACTTGTATTGGATTAGATTTATTAACATATTTGTTAATAAATCTAATCCAATACAAGTTTTGCTAAAATAGAGATTATAGTGAAAATACAGCTTTCGTTTCTTTTTCCACTTATATATAATTATAAGCTCCTTTTGCAATGAAGAATGAGATTGAATGAGATTGAAAACTAGCATACTTAGGAATCGATCAATATACGTCGGGTTCGCTATTTTAGAATTATCTAAATTAAATATGCATGACTTTCACTATAACTTCATAAAGAAAACATATAGAGAACGGGAAACCTTATTATTTACTAATCAGACTCCTTAACTTACCATATTCAAACACATAATATTTATAAGGATATGGAACAATATCGTGATTTCTTTGACTTCTCTGAGTATTCAAAATCCCATCGTTTAAACCACGCAAGTTTCGAACCCAACAAACATATGATCAGACTTCTCATTTTATGGGCATCACGTTAACCACTGGGCTGAGTGAGCCCCCGTTATTTAGTCACATGAATATGATTTCTATCTTTTGTGATTTACAGTTATTTACTAATACATGAATACCCTATACGTACCCTATATTAATCTTAGGAAAGTATTTTTATCAATATAAATATATTTTTTAAATTTTTGATGGTTATACATTTTAACTAAAATCACTAGTGGATATAACTCGACCATTCAGATTTTATAACATATACTATTAGATAACATTTACTAACTTTCATTTTATTTTAAATAATGGTTAGATCACATGATAGTATTTAACTTAATGTTTTTAGAAATGACATATATTTACTTTACAATTAATTGCATATACATATGGACAAGTTTTGCAAAAATTTTACAAGATAATAAAAAAGTTCTGAAAAACTACAAACTTATGTTAAAAGGTTACAAGAAAAGTACAAGTTAAAAAAAAATTCAATTTAACAATTAAAAAAAAAATATTATAAGTTAATACATGATTTATCTACGGATTATTTTCTAATATATAGCATATATCCAATGATACATAGCATATATACTATGTATTACAAAATAATAGATAAATCATGTATTAATTTATCTATATATTATACAAATCAATTAGAGGTAATGTGTTAATTGCAATTAGTGGTTAGTTCTTTTATGATAGAGTCACGTAATCTGTGACATCACTGGTGACGTATTGAATGATATCACACAGTCACATGATTAGACGGTGAAACCCGAGATGGAAATCACTTAAACAGTGACGTCACATATCACGTGATCAATCTTATCAGTGATTAGATTAGATTAGCTGATAAGGCCTTGAACGTGCATTCACTTCTCAGGGAGTCTTCGTGTGAGGTGGATGTGTGTACAGCATGCTGGTGTATTAGGTAAGAATAGTATCTGTATATATATATATTTAATATGATTTTAAATTGATTTGATACATGTTATAACGTTTTAAAATGTTACGTTAAACGATATGAATATGTTTTAAATATTAGAACTAAAAATAATAATTTGAAATAATAGTAACTAAACAGTAAAATTTAAAGCTATGTAGATAAATTTCTTAAAACTAAGTTGAAATGAAAATGGTAAAAGTTTAGTCAGGCTCATGTTAGTCTTTATCATATTAAATCTACAAAAGAAATTTTTAAGCGAGAATACTAATAATTAAAGTTACCATACTAATATTGTAAGTTAGTAGATTTACAAACTAATGAGAATTAGTGAGAATGTATTTAATTTTAATAATAAACTATGCTGATTTCTACAGATATTTAATAAAATACAAGTGAGTTTTCGGGGGAAATGTATAGAGTTTACCAATTTACTTCCAAACTTCGTTTCCAAGTCTTATCTTACCATATGCAATTGCCTAAATCAAGTTAGGACATATCCTATTTGATTAGTCACTTTTTTTTTATTAAACATGTCTTTACTCTAGTTTCTTATTAATTTCCACACATGCGCAGATAGTGAATATGTGTTTTTTAGAGTACGCATATGGTTTCTTGGTAAGGCAGTCGGTTAGTTGGTTTATTGATGGGATAAACAAGTGGTTACTACGATAAACAATTGTTAGAACATCAAACATTGGAATTTTACAAACGTATAAATTTACGTGCATATATATATATATATATAATCGCTTTGCTTTATAATATCGGACATAAGCACATAACATGTATGTACATATGCATACATGCATGTATGCAAGCACATATACATACATGCATGTATACAAGCACATATACATACACGCATGTATGCAAACACATACACATATAGCGATAGAAATAAATAAAACTGCTTTGCCCTATAATATTAGACATGCGCTCATAAACATGTATGTACCTATGGGTACGTATACACAATACATACACACATATGTATGCATATACATACCAACACACGCACAAACATATATATATATATACACACACACACACACACACACACACACACACATATATATATATATATATATATATATATATATATATATATATATATATTAGCTTATAAATAAATAAAAAATATTTTTGTGAAATTTAAATTTTTTTTTATTTAAATTTTTTTAAGATGTATTTTTTTTAACTTAAAATTTTTTAAAACTTTTTTTAAATTAATTTTTTTAACTTTTAAAAAAATTCTTTTTTTTAACTTGAAATTCTTTTTTTTTAACTGTTAAATAATATTTCTTTTTTAACTTGTACTTTTCTTGTAACCTTTTAACATAAGTTTGTAGTTTTTCAGAACTTTTTTATTATCTTGTAAAATTTTTGCAAAACTTGTCCATATGTATATGCAATTAATTGTAAAGTAAATATATGTCATTTCTAAAAACATTAAGTTAAATACTATCATGTGATCTAACCAGTGTTTAAAATAAAATGGAAGTTAGTAAATGTTATCTAATAGTGCATGTTATAAAATCTGAATGGTCGAGTTATATCCACTAGGGATTTTAGTTAAAATGCATAACCACTAAACTGAGAAAATTATATTTATATTGATAAAAATACTTTCCTAAGATTAATATAGGGTACGTATAGCGTATTCATGTGTTAGTAAATAACTGTAAATAACAAAAGATAGAAATCATATTCATATGACTAAATAACGGGGGCTCACTCAGCCCAGTGGTTAACGTGATGCCCATAAAATGAGAAGACTGATCATATGTTTGTTGGGTTCGAAACTTGCGTGGTTTAAACGATGGGATTTTGAATGCTCAGAGAAGTCAAAGAAATCACGATATTGTTCCATATCCTTATAAATATTATGTGTTTGAATATGGTAAGTTAAGGAGTCTGATTAGTAAATAATAAGGTTTCCCGATCTCTATATGTTTTGTTTATGGAGTTATAGCGAAAATCATGCATATTTAATTTAGATAATTCTAAAATAGCGAACCCGACGTATATTGGTCGATTCTTAAGTATGCTAGTTTTCAGTCTCTCCACAGCAGTCAAGTCTTCATTGCAAAAGGAGCTTATAATTATATGTAAGTGGAAAAAGAAACGAAAGCTGTATTTTCACTATAATCTCTATTTTAGCAAAACTTGTATTGGATTAGAATCATTAACATATTTAATTAAAACTGTTCTCTTTCCCCAAAAAAATTATTAAGTCCGATCATTAAGTTATCTCTTAATTAATATTTTTAATTTACTTCTTAGTTATTACTTTTCATTAAATACTTAATGAAGCATTTTAAAACTTAACAGATTTTAGTATATACATATATTGCCATATATACATATATGGTGAGTAGCACCTATACAGGGCTATACGAAAGAATTCGCATACATTGACGGTTTTAAGTACCAACCTCGCTTCATTGTAGTAATATACTAACTTCTATGTGAACAATACGTTTCATGTATTATTTGAAACTTTGATTAAAAAAGAAATAGAATAGTTAATTTGTATTATAAAAATAATTAAAATAATTATATCGATTCATTAAGACATCTAACATAGTCTTACATCTACCCCTTATCGATATGAGTCCCCTTATGAATGACGTCACATACCACGTGATGGATTAAAGATAAGATTAGCTGATAAGGAGTTATACTGAAATCATTCAAGACCAAGATATTCCAGTAGAAGCACGTATGTTTGTCCTGCTCCCGTCATATGATGAAGATGTGATTACAGATCTGTTCATTTTAGGTAAGCATAATTTGTCTTTCTATACTATATAAAGTTTATATGAACGTTTATTTGTCTTATGCATTAAATATATATATATATATACGATTTATAAATATACATACGTGTTGAAATATATACTTTTTAATTTATCTAATATAATTAAAATCTTAAAAAGTAGTTTAGGTTACATAGCATTATGATAATAAATGTAATTTATGAAAGATGGTTAATATGGCTTGAAAAAATGTATAAGTTCAGTTACATTTTAGTGTATCTGACGCATTCAAAATGCTAATAAGCAAGTAATGTAATACATGGCAAAAATAATTTATGCAGGATAATTAATAAGTAAGTAATATATTAAAATGTAAAAATAGAAACTCTAAGCTTTTTCCCTCACACACTATTTATTTATAGTTTTAAAATAAATGCTTTATTTTTTATTATATGCAAAATTATTTGTCGATTGGAAATATATATATATATATATATATATATATATGCTAAGATAAATTATATATTAAGATATGTGTTTAGAATATTATACTTTATCTTGATCCTAACACCTTTTAAAACTTAACTAATAATTTTAGTGTAAACAAGATTATGGAACATATTCTCAGACTATAGGAAAACAAAGAATATTTACTTTATCTCGATCTTAATGCATTTTAAAACTTAAAAATTTTAGTGTATATAATGAGATGAGTAGTACGTACACAGGACTACATGCAAGAAATCGCATACATTAACGGCTATAATTATAGCAATTTTAATATAAAATTTTTTTTTAGTGTGATATTTTTTTTTTAAATTTATATTTTGATATCCTTCACTGTATGAATGAAATGTCTTATTAGTAATGCGATAGCGTTGGAAAGTATTTCATAAACTACACCACAATGTACCTGTTTTATTATTTATGTATCATTTTTCTTTTTCTAATTTTAGTATGTCTTTTTTTTCATATATTTCCCTTCTTATATGTTATTAGTAACGCTTGAAAAAAAAATTGATTAATTACATTAACAGTTAAGCGAATTAGTTTTTTTTCTTTCGATATTCGTAAAATTCTTAGTTATACATTTTTTAATAACAGTAAGCTTTGGTTTATATGTTGAAATAACATGTGAGAATTTTTTTCCCCTATATATGAAAACGGAGTAATTTATAAGAGTGAAAAAACATTAAAAATTTTTAAAGTAATGTATATTAAGGTATATGTACTAATGAAATAAATAAGTTTATTTATTTTCATTCTACGTAGTGATATCATTCTCCAAATACTAATTTGAATACTAATTGTTAACTATAGAAAATTATCTTATCATTAATCTTCAATATCTTATCAAACATCCCCTCAAGCTTAGTGACGCATACTTATTGTGGGAACGATTTTTTCATCTCCAAGTCGATAACAAATCCTTAGCCAACGCTTTAAAAAAACCCCCAAAATTCTAATGTAAAACTTTCTCATTGTAACCGTAACTGTTAGGATTTAACTTTTGTCTTTCATATGATTCTTGAGCGCATACCTCAAAATACTTTAAACCAAAGTTTCATTCAGTTTCTGTGAACGGTATGATAGTTAGGGGCTCATATATCGGGAAAAAAAATTTATAATCCCCCTGTATATATATATGTGTGTGTGTGTGTGTGTGTGTGTGTGTGTGTGTGTGTGTGTGCGTGTGTGTGTGTGATTTTGAAATCTGCATTATTTTATTAGAATGTTTCTAGGTCGATTGCTGCATGAATTTGGAAAAACATGAAGTTACAATTTTGAAGATGAAAAATAATAATTTGTATACGCTGCCGAATACAGTGGGGCTTCAACTCTAATTTCGTCTTGAAGCCATGATGCAGTGGATGAAGATGGATAGATTCAGTGGTGGGATTCAGCTGGTTCGAACCAGTTGTTAATTTGTGTGGAGTTCGGCGAACTGATTGTTAAAATACAGTGATCTCTCACTTATACGCGATACACGGAAATCATTTTTCAGCACCAGTTTTTTTAGGATAATTTTCGTCTTCTTGAATCGCAGAATTTATAAATCAAATTTTACTGTTTTAAAATAATGGTATGAAAAAGTAATTACTGAACATCGCGAATAAGTAAGAGATCACTGTACTTCAAATGCGAAAATCGTATTTACATTAATTTACTTTTTTTTAATGTGCATCTGCACGACAGCATTTTTTAAATATAACACTGTGACATTTTCTAAATTGTTTCATTTAATAAAATAATGTTTAATTTGAAAATATATATATATTCTTCAGTCCTATGAGAATCCAATTTAAGTTAAAAAACATTGAAATTTTGAAGAATTTGGGGATCTATGTAGGCAGTCTAGGATAACTCCCTGGTTATATAGCATGCGTATTCAACACTTCTTAAATTTCTGTTATTCTTGCATTATCGTTATTGTATTATCAAGTTTTGATTCATTTTCTGATAGAAATTTTGATCAGGATTTCATGATTGCCTAATATTTATTAAACAAATTACATCCTTATAGGAAAACGTGTTTCAAGATTTTTTTTGCCCCATTATACTTAAAGATCAAAGTTTATGTTGTTATTTTAATGTAAAGTGTTTCATAATCTATGTGTGATGCTTCATTTTGCTTTATTGTTAATGCATCAAAATCATTCGTGGAGCGAACCGGTTGTTATATTATTTGAATCCCATCACTGGATGGATTGTCGGAAAATAAATCTTTCAAGCAGAAACACAAAGGTCTCAACAACGATATGTTTCCCATAGGCCATAGGTCACACAGCACTTCCCGCCATCCCAGCCTGCCTCATATTGTATCGTACTGTCCCTGCCTATACTCGGTATCTGCTATAACGACTGTCCCTGCCTATACTCGGTATCTGCTATAACGACTGTCGCCAGTCATATTATCCGAAGCACAAAGACAGTTTTTGTTATTCAAAGATTTTTTATTTCACAAATTGCCGGCACCATTCCTTGTCACTAGGCGACAATCCTTCCACACTGGGCGACACTAGTGTCGCCTACTTTATATGTTATTTTATGCCCTGATAACAGAAGCGAGGTTGCTAATACGGCGATATATCGCTTTCTTGGTGACAAATAAGGGAAGAAGAAACAAATGGCGACTGCTTATTGCTTCGATATTTATGAAAACTTATTTATTTTTAACATGTTCTGAAACTATCGGAATTCAGCTTTATTTTAAAATAACTCTTGTGGTAAAACAAAGTATTTTTTCCAAGTTTGAGAGGATAATTTATTTTTTAAACAAATTTATTTTTTAATATATATTATATTGTTTGCTTTAACACACAAAAATCTAGCGTGTCATTAATGCAACACCATAGTTAATGAAACTTTTGCTGTTTCCACATCAGCAATTCCGAAAACAAAATTTCGCTTTCTTTAATAACCAGAAACTTCTTGCTAAAATAAGTTAAAAATTCTATTCTAAAAAAGCGGTATGAATGGAATATTTCCATTTTTCAAGGGGAAAATAATTGTGTGGTTAATGGGTTAATATTTTTATATTTATCAAATAAAAGTCTGTTTACATATAATTCCGTGAATTATTTGTTCAGAACATTAAAATAAATTGTGATCTAAAAATAAGCCAAATGAAATAATCTTATTTATAAAATATGAAAGAAATATATATATCAAAGATTAAAATAAATTGTAATATTTTCAAATATATTCCAAGGCTTTAATAAATTATTTAAAAAGTTACTTAAGATTTAGTAAAGGTTCTATTGAGTATTGATATATACAGGGTGTTCCGTTAAAGGGGTCCAATATTAATAGGGGTAATAGAGGAGATCACATGGAGCATAAATCAGTATATAAAGCCTGGTCGGATCTCAATAGTTTTCAAGTTACAGCAAATAGAATGAAAATTCGGAAAATTGTAAAAGAACCGTCATTGCTAAACTATCGATAATGCTACATAAAAACGAAGCACATATTTAGAAAGAGCAGAAAAAAACCTACAAAATGACATCAATTGTATTAAAATAGCAATATTTATTGACGAGTTACAAGCCCTGAAACAGTGAAAAAAGTACGAAATCCAATATACATCAAAATAGTTAATCGTTAATTCCAAAAAGACAACTCTAGCTACAACAAGGAAAATGTAGTAAAATTTGGTCCATTCCGAAAACTTTCGAAAAAGCTTACAATGAACCATATCGGTTTAATTGTGTGAGAGAAATTAATCAGTTTCTTAGTTACAACTCCGCTTTCTTTGACACTAGCAAAGGTTAAACTCTGCCCATCACGATTGG
This sequence comes from Maratus michaelseni, assembly GCA_963931845.1. NCBI lineage: Eukaryota > Metazoa > Arthropoda > Arachnida > Araneae > Salticidae > Maratus > Maratus michaelseni. The sequence continues at coordinate 60,850,040 of OZ007594.1, forward strand.
AGACACCGCCTTTTTAATTACTCTCAACTATACATTTTCGATCATGCTTCTTCTGAGATGCAAGATTTTTAATTATTCAAGAGTTGAATGAACCAAAATAACTTTACAATAATAGTCTACATTTTAAAGTGGTCTTTTATTGATATAAAGCTTAAGTTAAATTCCTTAAAATTAAACTGGTGGTGAAAATTCGGAAATAACTAAAAATATTGCGATTTGTAACTATGCAAGAAGTTTCAGTACATGTTTTACATGGACAATTATTGTATGTATATGTGCATCATAATTTATGATAGGAAATAATAATAACAAATAGCATAATAATTTTATTAATTATAAATTTAAAAAAGACACTAAATTTTAAATTAATTCATACAAACTTTGTAATTTACAATTTGAGTACACCACAGTCTGTGACTTACAAAATACTGTGCCAAAAAGTGTTGAAAATAAAAGAAAATTGACAAATAAAGAATTACATTCCACGTACTTTATGACATATGTGAAGCATAGTCTTCTGGCCTGCGCTGCACAGTTCAATGTCGGAAGGCAGACGAACGGACATTATTATAATAGGTGTTCAAAGTTGCGCCCATTAACAGAATCACACAGCCGACAGCGACGTCGTAAAGATTGGCGAACACGCCGAAAAACTCCGACGGAGTTGGGAATGTCTCCTGCAGCGACAACGATTCGCGCTGGTAAATCCTCCGGTGTATCCACAGGCGTTTCATACACCAGCGATTTAAAGTGTCCCCAAACAAAAAAGTCTAACGGATTGAGGTCTGGAGAGCGTGCAGGCCAAGCAACAGGTCCACTGCGTCCAATCCATTTCCCAGGATATGTTGAATTGAGGTGATTGCGAACACCTATGAAAAAATGTGCCGGTGCGCCATCGTGCATAAACCACATATTGTGGCGCAATGTTGCTGGCACAGTTTGCAGTAACTGCGGTAAGATATCCCGTAGGAAAACCAAGTACGTACTGCCATTGAGTACATCTGGGAGTAAATATGGTCCTATGAGATAATCGCCGAGGACACCTGCCCATATGTTCACACTGAACTTTTGTTGTGCGTTCGACGGGAAAACAGTGTGCGGATTTGTATATGACCATGTGTGCATATTGTGCGTGTTTACCACGCCCTCTCTCGTAAATGTTGCTTCATCAGTAAATAAAATATTTTCCAGAAATTGTGGATTATTTTCTGTTACATTAAGCAACCAGCGTACGAATTCTGTCCGCTGAGCACAATCTGTTACTGATAACAGTTGTACCCGCTGCACATGAAAGGGGTGCATGTTTTCTGCATGCAGAACACGCCACACACTTTGGTGAGAAACACCGACTTCAGACGCAGCAGCTCGTGTACTCGTGGAGGGGTTATCTTTAAAAATATTCAGTACATCTTCTTCCATTGCAGGTGTTCGTACATGTCGAGGTTTCCCTGCATCAATGCTTGCTGTATTAAACGATCCAGTCTCCCGTAATCGTCTATCGATTTTTATGAAGAGTTTCGAACTTGGGCAACGTCTCCTTGGAAATTGCTCACGGTACATGCGCTGTGCTAGACATGCATTTCCATGAGCTTGCCCGTACATCAGATGCATGTCCGCATATTCTTCGTTAGAGTATTCCGGCATAATTATTATACATCAACTTACTACAATCCCACTTACAACAGCCTCCCTTTAACATAACGCCCACTGATGACTGCTGTTTTATTACACTTTTCTTCCTATACACATAGAAAATTTGCATAAAAAGTACTTCTTCTTCATCATCCTGAAAGTTCATGGAGGAAACGCAGCAGTCACGGAGTTTGCTTTAAGACAAGGCGAGAGCTGCACAATATGTCATTCACTTGACCAGACTGAATAATGAAAGGGTATTGATAGAGGTTGATCAGAAATGTATAATTGAAAGATATTAAAACGGGGTGTTTACAATCGTCATGGGTGGAGTTTCGCTCTTTCCGAGCGTGCAACAGTACAGAGTTGTAACTAGGGAACTGCTTGATTTCTCCCATACAATTAAACTGATATGGTTTATTGTCAGCTTCTTCGAAAGCTTTCGGAATGGACCAAATTTTATAACATTTTCCTTGATGTAGGTAGAGTTGCATTTTTGGAATTAACGATTAACTATTTTGCTAAATATTTGATTTTGTATTTTTTCACTGTTTCAGAGCTTGTAACTCGCCATTAATTCTCAATATTCTAAAACAACTTATGTCATTTCGTAGGATTTTTTCTGCTCTTTCTAAATATGTGCTTTGTTTTTATGTAGCATTATCGATAGTTTAGCAATGAGGGTTTTTTTACAAATTTCCGATTTTTCATTCTATTTGCTGTAACTTGAAAATTATTGAGATCCGGCCAGGCATTATATACTGATTTATGCTCCATGTGATCTCCTCTATTACCTCTATTAATATTGGACCCCTTTAACGGAACACCCTGTATATATATATATATATATATATATATATATAATGATAATTAGATCTATTTTAATTGACGTATATTTTAATTTATTTTAAATAATCAATTAATGCTATAATGTAAATGAAACACATCTAATTTTTATCGATAAAAGGAATCTGTAGAGTTTCTGTAATTATATACAAGGTGTCTCTTGTTGTTGTTTAATAGGTAATCCCTAAACAGTCAATTTAAGAAGAGTACTTTCAATTCCAATTTTTTTTTTCAAATATTTTTATTAATTATCTTAGAAGCCATTCAAAAGTCAACATATTTATTTTTGTAAAAGTTTATATTTGGTTCCTTGGTTCTATGAATTTTTATTTCAAAAGAGACATTTTGTGGTTCTCTCACAGACAATAAAATTCATTATTCTTTTATTGGGGGAAAAAAAGGAGATAATTTGAAATTTAAACTTTTTCCGCAACTAAAAACATATTTTAGTGCTAGAAAACCATAAAAAAATTCTTAATAATTCAATAACATTCTCAACATTTTTGCAATTGGATATATTCCTATATAAAGGACAGCTGTTGTACATTTGGTAGAGATTAATGAAGAATGAAAGAGATATAGTATACCTTCAATTTTTATCAATTTTCTTTCTATATTTATATGAACTCAGAATAAATTATCTTTAATGACTTCCCAAACACAGTGGAGCTCTATATATGTTTTTTCAGAAACTGACTTAAAAATATGCAACCACAAAAGCTTCTGCATCTTTGCTTCAAAAGTGCCATAACTCCAAAAATTAAATTTTTCAGAAAATTCTGTCGTTTTTTTTCTCTGTATTCGTATCTACAGACAATATTTTGAGTTTTTATAGTATAGAGCAAAGCTGCAGTACAATCATTAGATTTTGAGACAGGACTCATAAGGTCCAGGTGATAGAAAATTCTACACGCCTCCAAGGGATTTGTGGGAGGCAGCAAAGTTTCAATCCGGGATGGAATTTCAAGTCCATCCATCTCTTTTAATACAACTTCAAGGAAGCCATTCTGGGTTTTCAGTCTGCGCGGTCCACATTTAACCCACATATCGCCATGAGGCAGGCGAATTAATTTCTGATAAAGATTCAAAGCTGATTTCTTTATTTCATACTGTATAGGGGTTTCATTAGTATACAATAGAAGAGCGTCAATTGGTGTAGACTTGACAGCACCGGTGACAAGACGGAGTGCATTGTTTTGTAGTCGTTCCAGTCTATCAAAACCTCCCATAGATAGAGTAATAAGAGGGGCGCTACAATAACTCATGACAGGTTTTATAAAGGTCTTATAGGTAGCGAGTAGAGTTGTGGTAGCACAGCCCCACCTAACTCCTGCAAGTCGTTTAAGCAGTATCATACGCTTCTCAGCCCGTTGCTTGATATCATTAATATATAATTTCCAAGTGAGTTTACGGTCAAAGATTACTCCTAGGTACTTAGTACTCTCACTACTCGGGAGGACTATATTATTATAAGACAGATGCAGTTGTAATGGTTGGTGGCACAATGAAAAAGTGATATGTTGTTTTCTCCGTGTTAACAATCATATTGTTTTCTAAACACCAGGAATGGAGTCTGGACATGGCATTATTCAAGGAAATTTCAAGCCTCTCTTTTGCTTTGTTCTTAGGGCTAGATGTCCATATGACAAGATCGTCAGCATACATAAGTACAAGTATATCCTCATCAATCAAGGAGTGTTTTAGATCATCAACATACACATCAAACAACAAACAACTTGACACAGCTCCCTGAGGAAGACCAGTTTGCAAAGTCCTAAAACTAGACTGTGTGGTTCCATATCGGATATTTATAAGACGCTGATCAAGAAAGTCACAAAACCACCGTAGCATATTTCCTGATGTATGCTTAGTAGCTAGTTTATATATGAGCTTAGATTTCCCAACAGTATCATAGGCTCCTTTGAAATCCACAAAAATAGCACCCACAATGTTGCCCTTATCAAGATTATCCTTAATGCTCTGAGAAAAAGTGGTAACGAGTTCCTCAGTTGAGCGGTTTTTCCTAAAACCACCCTGAGCATAATCCAGAAGTCCCTTGGTTTCGAGATGCCATTTTAATCTATTGATAACAAGTCTCTCCATTAATTTTGCAAAAATGCAAGTCAAAGAAATCGGTCGATAACTATTAAAATTGGAAGCTGGTTTGTCTTTCTTCAACAAAGGGATGATTGTAACCTTTTTCCACAAAGATGGAATAGCATCAGTTTCATTCCAAATTTTATTAAAAAGCCTCAGAAGCATCTTTCTTGCTTTTCCACCAGTATGATAAATGAACTCACCAAAAATAAGGTCGGGACCAGGAGACTTACCCAATTTTATCTGGGAGATAGCTAATTCAAGCTCAAACTCAGTAAAATTATTATTGCACAAGTCCTTAGCAGAGTCATCTACAGTTTTGGCTAGAACATCATATTTCTTAGCAAATTTATCTTGATGTTTCATTAAGCCCGATTTCCTTTGTTTCGAGGCAAAATGTTTAATTATTCAACTAAATGCTCGTTGTTCAATTTTCAATCTGGCTGTCATTTTCTCAGATTCACAAGCTGCGATTCTGGCGGTTGCCAAGTGCTCTCAAGCCCCTTTCTCTATGTCTGTGGTGAAGTGCAGATCTTTAATAAGAGAGATGCGTGAAAAACATAAGACAATTGTCTTACAATTGATCCCCTCACACTGTAGTATTCCCGGTAACGAAAAGGCGGATGAATTGGGCAAAAAAGGTTGTTCTGTTAATCAGGCTTCATGTAACTTAATTAACTATAAGTCTGCCTCTTCAATGGTTAATCAAATAATTAAGAGATCACATATATCACTACTAAAGGAACGAACAAAAAAAAAAATCGTGGAGAAATACCATCTCTAACCTCCCCGATTGTCCAAGAAGCAGTGCTGTAGCTGCCTTTCGTCTCGCGACAAAGCATGATTATTTAAATGCTCATCTTTTCCGTCTCCAGATAGTGGATAGTCCTGTCTGCCCCCTCTGCCACAGTGGTGCGGCGATGACTACTGACCACCTCTCTGACTGTTCAGCACTCACGAAGAACTGCATTTATTCCCGTTACTGGGAGGCCAGAGACTCTCTACACATTTTAACTTCTTGATTTTATGTGGTTCTCATGTTAATTACCCTTTACTTTGTTCCTGTGTTTGGTGTTATCTTTTTACTTATATTTCTGGTTTTTTTTCATGATATCTGTATGGCGTAAGGATAATGTCTGTTCGCCTGCTGCATTGGAAATAAAAAAAGTATAGAGCATTATAGTTTTCTATCTGATTACAACAGCGTTTTTGTTTAATTTGAATAATAATTTTGATATAATTTCTCCTCTATATTATGTGCAATTATAAAAGTTAGATTTTTTTTTAAACTATAAACAAGCAGGGGTTGGTTCAGGCAAAATTTAGGTTCCTTCACAATTTTCCATTTCATATAAACATTCATAAATTATTTTTATTTTATTAGATTTTAAAATGCACAATTAATAAACAAAACAAATTCATCAGATAGAAAAACTTTCGTAGAAGGGCTTAAAGAAGTTGTTATCAATTAATAATTGTCCGAATTTGAGTACTAACTGGATATTATCTTTTGTTACAAAATGTATTTTTCACAAAAATATCATACATTGCTCAGAAAAATAACTTTTAATTTTCACAAAATGAATCCTAAGAGAAAATCCGGCATCGACCCCTGACAAGAGTGGGGAATTTACAGAAAATCTTACCAGCTGAGGATTTATTTTGTCAGCGAGCAAGATGCAGCGTGCAGTTGAAAATTAGTATGAAAAAATTTGTGCGGCAGTAAAAACAATTCAATATTATTACTACAATACAGTGACACATTTTTATCTATTTAAATAAGAACGCAACAAAGAACGCTTAGTATAGGATAAAACTTAGTATCATGATTACATTGCATATCAATAAAATTTTATATACAGAATTTGTTTTTTACAATTTATGGTATGGCCGTTCTTTTAACGATAATATAAAGTCAAAATTTGTTAAAAATCTGCCAACACTGAATATATAAAAAATATTTCATACATTCTGGAACTTGAAAAATAAGAACAAAAATAACACATGAAAATAAATCACAATTTACTGATCCTTGGGAATAAAAAATAACTTTGACGTCTTGATCTTGGAAACAACACAAGTATCTCTTCGTAACATTTTGAAGAATTTCAATGACCTATTTGATCTTCAAAGAATAATTTTAATAATAAGTATCAATCAAGATTCAAAAATCAAATAGCGAACGCCGAAAATTTGCACACGTCGCAGGGGAAAACTTCCACCAGAAAATTTTAATAGATATTTTGGTTTTATTTAAACGCCTTATTCATACAAAGTTCTTGTCACAAATAAGGCGAAAATTTCTATGCATTTTTACTGGTGTAAGTTTGCCCCGTTGGCAATCAGGACCCTGCATGTGCAAATGACAACAACAAAAGGCACCAAGCAGAATAGGGTTGCAGTTAAACGGAAATCACGAAGATAAAAATCGCCAACGCGATGATTTAGTTTTTAAGTCATCCGCTGCAGGCGCTCTTTTCAGGCGAAGTTGGGGCTCTGTTTAAATCTCCTTACTCTGTGGGGCAAAACGACATAGGGGCGGTGGCTTATATACCCGATGCGAGTAGAGAACACACCAAAAGCAACCAAGCAGAAGAAAGCAGCATGAAACAACTGAATGAACAAGTAGAGACATCTACCGGAGAACAAAAGAAACAAAAGAAAACGAAAAAAGGGAAATTAAAATGTACAATTAAAATATATTTGAGCATTTTTAATGTTGGTATTCTTCCTTTTAATTAACCAACTATTTTGTATATCTTCTTTACTTAATTTTTAACGTCCCTTTAATTAAGAATTTGAATTTTGCTTTACATAAAATAATATAAATATACTTTTTTCCCCTTATAGAAAGTAATATATCAAAATATCAAGCAAAAAACATAATAAATTTACCATTTTATTATGTTTTTTATACCATTGGTAATTGTTTGTTTTCATAATTTCAGGTTTTTACAGGTCTTATCATCCGGCGGTGTGTTTCAGTACTAATACGCAAACTTTTGTCATCCATCATACACTAGCCCATTATTCTACCGACGCGAAGAGAATTTGTGACAAGAACTATCATTCAGAACTATACGATCCCAAACAGGAGGACCTGGAGAATCTAGTCGAAGCTTATAAATGCTGGAAAATTATTAATTCTGGTAATGTAATTTTAAGAGAGCAAGTTAATTGTGCTAATTCAGTTAGTGCGTTCAGTCTGTCTGTTTGTTTGACTGACTGACTGACTAGCCGTCTGTCTGTCCATTCTCTAACTCGCGTAAATATACTCGCATTGCCGTGCAAATGATATATGTTATTGAGGTTTACCGTGGAAAGTCAAATATTGAAAATGAAGTGCGTAGAACTTATACCTCGTTTATAGGGGCACTCAAAAGAATGCCTTTACATTATACTAGTCTAAGAGAAAAAATCTTTTGCAGTGTATACTTCAGTGATGTTATGCGATATGAAATATATTGAAATTGATATACTTCACTGAAGTGCACTACAAGATACTTACTATTGAATTTGGTACGTGTAGTACTTATAATTAGTTTACAGTGAAACTCAAGAGAATTCCGTTATATTAAGGTCTATGGAGAAAAATCGTTTGCGGTATGGATTTCAATCATGTTACATGATTACAAACATAATGATAGTGATATCAATTTTTGATGTGCACTAAAAATGCTTTCTGCATAGTAGGGAGTGTAAAGGATTTATCATTTATTTACAGGACCACACAAAATTACATAATGGTCTACTGGGAAAAACTGTTTGCAGCGAATCTGAATGACATTACACTATTTCAAATACAGTGAACTCTCACTTATACATCGCTTCTTTTATGCGTCTTTTTCATTTATACGACGATTTTCAGTGGTCCCGTCTCATTATATAGGAAAATAATAACAATCATCATTCGTCTATGCATCGCTGTGAAAATAAATATTTCCCTTATGCGCCGAAAAAATTTTTACAATAACAATTTTTTTTTTTTTTTTTTTTTTTCAATAGCAAAAATGTGTTGCCCGATACAATGCAATAGTTTACTTTTCTAGAAAGATATTCTTTCAGCAAACAAGTGAATTTCGAATAGGTATCTTATCTGTTACACCACCCAGATTGAAAATCCATTCATCTTGAAAGAAAAGAATGTACTTTTGCTATTGCCCAGAGGCTAGTCCTATCCCCATTTCTAATGCTGTTTATAAGAGAAAGGGGTCAAAGATCTTCCCTAATCTCGGTAAATAAAAGGGGGTGGTCTGTTTAGTGACAAAACAGTAATCAAACAATCTTATCCGCAGCATGGATAACGTCAAAGATTTTCTGCTTAGAGTACACTACCTATCCGTTTTCACTCTTTTTGATCTGGTCAGTCAACGCTTTCTTGCGATTACGCCACGTCTTTCATATGACATACTGGAGAAGTCCTGGACGTCCTACAAAAGGAAGACTTTAGTTCAAGTTCGATCTAATCCCCTTATCTCGCTTCCAATGTTTAACCCATTGTTGAAATTCTCCGTTCTTTTGTCGAATCCACGCTTCTTTTCTTCAACGCGTTTTATTGCTTTATCATGAGACAGCCGATTTTAACTGAGTCTTAAGCTTTCTTTTTTTTTAAATTTGAGTTTTAACAGTTTAGTAGCTAACAAACGTGTGCCTAGCTTGTGCAACATTTAAGATTTGTCTCTCAACGAAATGGCAAAACGAAAGAAATTGTGCTTGACTTTCAAAGTGAACGTTATTAAAAAATTTGAAGAAAATCCATCAACTACTAGAAAAGCTTTAGCTGATTATTTTCAAATTCCCGAGTCAACTTTAAAAGGATTTTTTTAAAAAAAAGGAAGCAATTCTAACTGCTCAACAAGAACTCAGAATTCAATCCTCGAAGAGAAGCCGAATTCAAGGAGGAAAGTTTCAAGAATTAGAAAGTGTTTTGTTACAATTGTTTAAAGAAGCCCGTGTCTCTAACATTCCGGTTAACATTGAGCATCTCAGGCAGAAAGCTGTTCATCTCTCAGAGACTTTGAAAATTGAAAACTTTGCTGCATCACATGGATGGGTGGAGAAATTCAAGATTCGGCACAACTTAGAATTTCGTACTCTATCTGGAGAAAGTGCTAGTGTTGACGAAAAAAGTGTAGAGCAATGGAAAGAAGATTTACCATCTTTAATGAAAGCATACAAACCTAAAGACATTTTTAATTGTTATGAGACTGGGCTTGTTTTTCAAGATGATGCCTATAAAAACATTGGCAATTAAAGGGGAACCCTGTCACAGTGGAAAAAGCAGTAAAGAAAGATTAACTGTTTTGTTGTTATTGTTTTACGCGTGAAGTTTTCGCTATGGTACCCCATTGTGAAATTTGGTAATTTTTTTAATTCAATATTTGAAAAATGGCATAATCAGCGGATTTGAAATTTATATCAAGAAAAATACAATTTTTTACTTTTCTAATTTTCTTTTTTCTGACAAATAATTTTCGAGCAATTAATTTTTCCACTAACTTCAAATGTTTCATTTTCCAAGATTAATCTGTGGCAACGATTAGCGAAAATCCCAGTCGTCAGCAACGCATAGCTTTTTATTAAAGAGGATTAGTTAATTATTTTATTGTCTCTCTATTCGCAGTGAAATACAAACATACAAAATTGACATAATGACCTATGTTTCTCCAAGTTGAGGTTTCATATGCAAATCTTCCATGGAAAATTTATATAAAATTTAAAATAGAAATTTAAGAAACACCGGAAGTGAATGCAGATACCTCCGTAATACCACCATTAGACGTGATTTAAATATTTTCTCCTTTATTCAACGGGTCAAAGAATTTTATTTTTTTTTAATTTAAAAATATCTATAATTTTCCCAAAAGGATATTACTGAACTGCCGGACTGTATACAATGTCTTTGACCCCCAGTAATAGAAAAAGACTGCGCACAGTGGGGCGTTTTGACAATCTAGGTGGACAAAATTATTGCGTTGAAGCTTAATTAAGTTTTGCTGTGTTTTTGAATTTATCCCTAATAAAATACTCAAACAGTGTTAAATATTTGATTTATTTAATTATTTATATTATTATTAATAATATTTATATTATTATTATTTATAATATATCTATTTATATTATAATATGGTATTGTCATTGGAACTACACATGTATTCAAAGTTTCAACTCAATCGGACAATTAAAAGTGGTTTAAAATTGACCTGCAAAATTTGAACTAAACATGCATACATACACTTCAAGTCAATATAACTTCATGATTTGCAAACGTTTGCAGGAGTTTTCTTAAGTTTCCAATACTTTAGGAATGGCACTTACAAGGAGAGTGCCAAGCTTGGTAATCATACATTTTGATTATTTTTATATATGTTGTAGGGTAGAATCTCCTTAGTCTCAGGTTCAATGGATTTTATACAACGCTCCTTAGTTCTCGAGAAATGGGGGGGGGGGAGTGTCTAATATTATAACACAACTTAAATACTCACTTTGTAACGAAGTAATTACGTTGGTCGTAGCTCAGTTGGTATGGCGTCCGCTCATTGTTTCGAGGTCCCGGGTTCGATGCCGGTACCCGCTACGTTTGTTTTTCTCATTTTTTTTAATTAATATATTTCTAATTATAATTTAATATTCTCAATAAAAAATTTTGTTAACATAATTAAATTTTAATTTAGCATTTTGGATTTTTTTTTTTTTGAAAATCACTTTTAAAATGTATTCCATATATTTGCTTTATCAATGCAACGATAATGAACAATTGTGTCAATTCGTGATTGTAAAAAAACATCATTTATAAATTGCCTTAACAAGGGAAGTCATTGCGTTGATAATACTACTCTGTTTTTAACGTAAGAAGCATAATTATATTAAAATTTAGCATAAGAATTAAATTACAACATATTTATGTTTTATTTTATTGTAACTAGAGGGCGCCACAACAGACTTTGGTTATTTCCTTTTTTTTTTTAGTTTGGTGTAATTAAGTAGTTTTTTGTTTTCAATCTTTATCGCACAAATGCGTATCATTCTATAACAGCTTATAATCGTATAAAAATGGAAGAAGCAAGCTGTAGTTCGAAAGAAGACCAATCTGAAGTGTCGGTATTAGATGAAAATCAGAAAAGTGATGTCACAAATGCATTGAAGTACTGTAAAATTTTATTGCAAAACAATCGATTTTTAACAAATAATCCAGCATCTGAAATATCTTCGTTTTCTATTGCGACGGGAGAAGAATTCTATAATTCAATAGTAAATATGCTGATTTTGTAACGATTTTTGAATTTTTACTAGTCAATAATAGATACAATTTTTTTTAAAGCTCTTTAAATTATGAGAAATGTTTAATAATAGTTTAAAAATCGAAAATGCTAAATTAAAATTTAATTATGTTAACAAAAATTTTATTGAGATTATTAAATTATAATTACAAGTATATTTATAAAAAAAAATGAGAAAAAAACGGGCGCGTTCCGGCATCGAACCCGGGACCTCGGAACAATGAGCAGACGCCATACCAACTGAGCTACGACCACCTAAGTTATTGCGTTACAAAATAAGTATTTAAGTTGTGTTAAAATATTAGACCCCCTATTTCACGGGAACTAAGGAGCGTTGTATAAAATCCGTTGAACCTGAGACTAAGGGGCTTCTACCCTACAACATATATAAAAATAATCAAAATCTGTGATTACCAAGCTTGGCACTCTCCTTGTAAGATTTTTAAAAAATGCTTATTGCTTAATCATGTTTAATACTGTGTTAAAAATTAAGATAAAGTTTGTAAACAAGATGGTGTTTATTTTCAAACAATAATAAGTTCAATCTGGTAACAAACATATGACATATGTCCAGTAAACTCGTGCTTTCAAATAAAACAGAATAGTCACGACTTGCTTTCGAACTTGCAGTAAAATACTGCAACTGTTGAAACTCCCTCAAACCAGCTGCCTTCTTTACGGTCATAGTTAATCGATACCTCGGATTTTTTTCGACAAAACTCGTACGGATTTCGACAAAAGTGACATTTAGCTACCAGTACACGTGGTCTTGTTAAATTCCGAGATAGTCGGTAAAATGAGTTTTGTCCACCTAAATCAACAAAACGCCCCACTCTGCTGAGTTTTAAAAAAGTGGCAGAAAATAATACCGGATTTTTTTTTTTTTTTTTTTTTTTTTTTTTTTTTTTTTTTTTTTTAACTTTCATTTAATTTAAAATTCTATTTTTTATTAAGAAAATAAATAACAAAAATATAGTTTTTTTTATTTTTTATTCTGATTACCATACTGTTACATCTCTCAAACAATATATACGGTTATCACTGAAAACTGTTTGCGTTTTTCCTCCTTCATCTCGACAGTTTTTCACCATTGAACATATTAACATTTTAACATGTTCAATTTTTTTTTAATGTAAATTAAGGACATTGCACCTAAATGCGACGCGATTTCGCATAATTTTGTCGCATTCAGGGTATATTTGGCATTTTATTTAATACATATATATATATAAGCAGAAAATGAATGAATATTGTACTTTTAATTCAAAATTAACTCATTTTGTAAAAATTGAATCGTTAGCTGTAATATGTGCAAACAATGTACAAATGTCACATTTCGGTCATTTTTTTTTGTATTTACAGTAATTAAAACCTAAATTAGACGTCCAAAGTCTTAAATGCGACAATGCATTTTAAACATATATCAGTTCATCTTAAAATATTCATTTAATTGCTAAAAACTTTTAATTACTTAATAAGAATTTTAAATACATAAAACTGAAAGTTGAATAGCCGATTATTGAAATTACTTAACTTTATTTAATAACTTTATTTAATAATAACTTAAATACTACAAAAAGTAACTGACTAGGGAAGGTCCCCAACTGCCAGATCGGGATTTTGTCGTGAGTGGTGTCGTTGGACAGCTCTTACCATGAGGATCAAGGAAATTTATACAACTTCCCGTCCAAATGAAACTGGTGAAGAGTTATCGGCCGATGAACTTCTGTCATTTATTGATTTCTCCAGATCACTAGCTATGCAGGAAAGACACTCTGTGTGGTAGAGAAGAGAGTTGACGGATTACAGAGATTACAGAGAAGACAGCTTATGCTTAGTGGAAAAAATAGCTACACGGATGGTAGTGCATTTCTGAATAGAAATGGCTGACGCACGAGTGTTTCCAACACGAGGTACACACAATGAAAAGGGCTGTTTCATAGTTTTCACATGTGTTATTAGTTAAGTTAAAGCATGCTGTTTAACTGATCGAAAGACTAGATCCGTGTCTCTAATTAAAACTTTTTGAAAGGCATACCTACGCATGTCATCGAAGATGGGTGAGGAAAATTGGTTATAGGGCAACTTATGCAATTTTATTATGCTTTCTCTAGTGGTCATGTCGGCAAAATGTGGTCACAATCTTCTGTTTCTTACTAGAGGGAACATGGAACCTTCACCAACTTCACACTGGCAATAACAGGTTACATAACTGTACTGAAAGCTGTCTTTTCTACCACACAGAGTGTCTTTCCTGCATAGCTAGCGACCTCGAGAAATCAATAAATGACAGAAATACATCGACCTATATAACTCTTCAGTCTTCACCAGTTTCATTGGGATGGGTAGTTGTATACATTTCCTTGATCCGCATGGTAAGAGCTTTCCAACGACGCTACTCTCGACAAAATTCCGATCTGGCAGTTGGGGACCTTCCCTATTAAGATCAATAATCTTGAATATATTATAATTAAATAACGCATACTTTACGCACTTTGTCTTATACCATAGAAAAAACAAAAAGCAAATAATCAATGACTGATAAAACATAAATTTTACCAAATCTCTTGCTTCTCAGTTTGCTTTTAACTTATTTTTGGTTTTCATCTTCCGCGTAGGCCTCAATTTTTTCGTTTTGGTTTCTGAATGGCAGGTATCTAGATGAGTTTGAGGTTTAGGCTTCTTCGTAACTTTAGTTTCTGCTGCACATTTACTTCCAGATTGTTTTAGCGACTGATTTCGAGTTTCTGCCGAATTTCGTTTTTGTAGTGCTGTTTTTGCTTTTCTAGGCTTTATTTATTTCTCTTTTCCATTTTTTAGGGTTTCGTTCAACTCACGAAACCCTATTACCCCCGCTCCGTTGTCTGTCCGTCACAGAGCCATTCTCAAAAAGTATGTAACTTACAGAGTTGAAACTTAGTGTATAAATCTGAATAGCAGCTATGAAGAGCTCAAAATATTAAAATTTGAAAAATTCGTATTATTTTAATAAATAGAGATAAAAAACCAAAATTCTAACAGCCTTTTCCTATTAAATTGAAAAATTTTTCGTTATAGTAGATGCCAAAGATTTAAAATCCACAATGAAATTCTTTCTACAATAATTAATTTTCTATCAGACGATTTTCACGTGAAAAATGAAAATGAAATAAAAAGTTTCACCAATTGAAAAAAAGATAAATATGAAATAAAATTGATTGACGTCATAGTGGTAATAAAACGGAAAGATTTCTCAATAATACAAGGAGTATGAGTATGTGTAAGTGGACAAAGCAGATTAATAACACGTCATTAAAGAATTAAAACGAAAATCTGACGTCATATAGGAAGTTTAACTAATTTTTCAAATGTTTGAGAATAATACAAAGCGAGTATTAATACAAATAATAGAGAATAGTAAATATATGAGCTTGAGAAAGATATTGAATCGTGATAAAAATCCGATTATAGAAATATTCGCATATTTTAACATTTTGAAGGTGTACAATTTGTTTAATTTTGAAATTATTTTTTTAAATATTGCATTTAGTCCGTATGACGGATATTATTATGACAGAATATAATAGCGGGCTTGGACCGCTATCCGGCTGGTTTAGATATTCGAAAAAAGGAAAAAATAGACCGGTAAATTTTTACTTTATAAAAAACGACTTTTTTTTGTTGTTGTTGCTAAATGAAATTTGTTTGAATTTATTAAAGAAAGGATAAAGTGTTTTGAAAGGAATATTAAACGAAACCCTTTGAGCGATCTTCGATCACACTTACCCACTTGTTGTCTTTGCTTTTGCTCTTCATTATCTTCTTTTAATTTTTTTCATATGTGCTTCAGTTGTTATACATTCAGGAAAGTCTGACCCTGCTGCCTTTCGCTTTTTGGCTGGATTTTCATTTGTTGGAGAAACTATTTATAGCAAACAACTATCAAAAGCATGAGATGGAATAGCTTCAGGGAGAGATATTTGTGAGTTTGATTCTATTTGAACTCCAGACTGTTACAGAATAGAATCTGATCTGGTTTTGCATGCTACCTTTTAACACGTTGACGGACAGTAGGAAATAGTGAAGATCGAAAATTGACACTATACGTTTTTGTAATTTTTAGAATATTAGAAGTATAGTTTTACTCTTTCTGCTTAAATAAACTTAATTTTGATTAATTCAGCACCTTTAATTAGGTTGCACTACTCCCTTCACAACCACGTCAGGATGGCTAGTGGTCAGGGAAAAATACAGTAAAAAAAAGTAATAAACACCAGTATATTCTTATAGAAAAATTTATGTTGATTATTCGATCAAATAATCAATTTTAATTTTTAGACTGTCGCATACCGTATTTTTATGCGATCTTTTTACATTTTTTTGTTACTTTAATTTAAATATACTTTTTTTACATGGCTCCTTAAGATATGATATACATTTACTCATCTACAAGGAGTTGAGTTTTCTTTTAAAACAGGTATCTCATTGAAGCTGTATTCTGTTCACTGTTCACTGTTCAATTTGAATTTTTCTATAAGAATATACTGGTACTTATCATTTTTTTTACTGTATTTTTCCCTGACCACTAGCCACCCTGCACGTGCATACTGAAGCTGCAACTCGTATAACAGGTGGAAAACGAACTTCAACCTAAAAAATTGTCTCCAAAACATGACACTGGGCTTCTACTTGTACGCCGGTAAATGCACATTTGTGCTGCTATAGCCGTAGTGTCTGAAAACGACCGTTTCGTTTTGGGCGGCTATAGCCGTCATGCCACATTGTGAACTTCGCTTTGACGGCTATAGCCGCAAGTGTACGTCAACGTGTTAAAATATGCATTCATTGTTTGCAAAAATTGAAAATCTTCATCACCTATATTTCTATGCAATCTTAAGTTTGTTTGAACAGACGCATCACACATTATTTTAGAAGTTGTATTATTACTTTCATGGTGCTCAGTTTCAAAACTTGTGCTTGCAGAACAGTCAGCATTAGTTGTTCAGTTCTCATTAACCATATTTATCAAATCCAATACTCGATTCATTAACATGAAAATCCTCAATAAAAATTTATTTACTGGCAGGAAGTATAGTCCAGGAGAAATGTACATGTTACCTTGCAAAAGGTCGGGTAGAAGATTTTATTTTTTTGATTTGTATATAATAAGGCCAGCATAGAAAAACCGAATTATCCAACAAAATTTCTTAAGGGAGAATTTTCTGTGGGCAAAAAACACCAAAATTTTGGGACTTTTATTGTTGTTTTTTAAATATCTCGAGACCCATTGTCGTAGCGTATTATTTGTTAATTACAATGTTAAAGAGGACAAAATTTTTATACACAGACAATATTTACAACTTTTTTATACACTCAATATCAAGCGCAGTATGACATTTCAAAAATAAGAGAATTTTTTCAATGTCCTTAAAAACCCTGAAAAGCGTAGTTTTGTCCCGACGCGCGACGATTCAAATGTTCCTCACAGATGTAATGATGTATGTCAACTTCTACAGATTGACAGCAGAAAATTATCTATTTCTGCACTCTCTCTTCTTCATTTTCATCACAACAGACATATTTTAAATTCAATAAATCTATATAATTTAGTAAGTAGGGGAGAGTGTGGATGACTAAGAAAATTTTCATATTTAGACAATAACTTTAAGTATATACAATTGTTAATTTTAAAGTATTGTTTAAAATAATATTTCAGTATTTAGTAACTTATTGGCACGACAGTTTCAATAAAAAAAAATCTTGTTTAATTTTAATAATTATTTTTATAATGCATGCATATGTTCATTTTATTCCATAAACATTTTATTCTATAGTACAATGGTATATTTTATTTACCGATTATTGATGACATACGTTTTAACGTTTTACTGTTTTAAGTATATCAAACATTGGATTGTAGTTCTATATAAAAGGAGGGACTCAAAAAATAAATATATCTTATGTAACAAATATTTTTACCTTATAAAATATCTACAATAAAAATGACAACATATTATTTCATTAACTAATATTATGCATTTATATCTCTTGTAAAATTTAAAAATTCTATCAATAAAATATTTAAGATAACTATTTTCATAAAATTTTTCAAAATATTAGTTTTAGTAAATATTGTCAATATTTTCCCACTTTTATTATATAATTATAACAAGAAATTGTAACATTTTAGCATGCAAAAATATATACAATTTTAAGATTTTATCTATTAAATGCTTTAAAGCTCAAACAGAAGAACTTGTTGTTGAAAAATACACTTTGTGGAATGTTCTAATCTTCTGTAATATGTACTGTTTTGAAACTATATCTGTTGAATTATCTCAGTGCTACCATCTATCAAATGAAATACCGAGTTATTTATGTTTGTAGAAGACCATATAAACATTTTTGTTGTTATACATTCATTCCCTATATTCCCTATCTCATTCAAGTCCACTTTCCCTACACAATAAAGTAAGGAACGCAATATGCTTGCATAAGCTAAATGAAAAAAAAATGTATTTTAATAATGATAATTTCTACGGGATATTTAACAATATTTTTGTCTCTTTGATGGGACTGTTGTAAGATTATTAGCGTTCCGTTTCCTGGATAGAAGATATATCAAGGATCATGGTTCTTCTAGAGCAGGGGTTCCCAAACTTTTAGACCGACGTACCACTAAATCAAAGTTCATACTTCCGTGCACCACCAGATAAAAAACGTAAAGCTAATATAGAAAAAACTATAAAAAGGAACCTGCCTAAAACGAAATATATCTTCGGTTTTCCCTGTTTCCGTCATAGCAAGTTTTATTGTATTTAAAAATGAATAATTACATAACTAAATTGGTACTAAGATTGGCTGCTTTGTAATAACATTCAAGTAAAAAGTAGTATCACCAATAAATTTTAATAATGCATACAATATAAAAAAAAATGTTTTGGTATAGGAAAAAAGGCACAATACTTAATGACATATTGGCGCACACTGATTCATATACTGTTACAGTAGGCTAATTTGCTTCTATCGCTAATGAAAAGGGTAATGTGAGGGCTGTGACTTGTTTTATCAAGCACAGCTTCCTCATGTCTGGCTCAATATTAGGTAGTTTTAGTCATAAGTCACATTCGATGTTTACTTTATTCGTTGTTTGTTTTTGATGTAACGAAGGGGGGAGCACATTCACAGATACCGTCGAACCCCGTTATAACGAACTTCAAGGGACGGAAGGTTTTGTTCGCTATATACGGTGGTTCGCTATACCCGAACCGTTAAGAAAAATGTTAGAATTAATGTATAACGTAGTTGTTACGTGTATATTCAATAATGCTATATTAAAAAAAGGTAAAATCTATTAAATATGATCATTAAAGAATTAAATTGACTAAAATCGATTACATTAAATTGACACAATACTGATTAAATTAACTAACAATGAAGTCAAACAGAAATAAATTAATTTTACCTTTAATTGTTGCTCACTGTTTTGATACAGAAATAATCGGTAATCTTCTGCTGACGTGATGCCGATTTCAAAAATATGTTATAAATTTCTTTGTCTAGTACATCAAATGACACCAACACTCTTTCTTCCACTGTTTGTGTAGACAAAAACTTATTAATTACACGCATCGCTGCTGTAGCATCTGAGATTGTGGGAATTTCGTCATTTATGTGCTCCTCTTCATCAGCATCAGATGTAGAATCTCCGATTTCAGAATGATTCATTTTGATTTCTTCCACAATCTCTTCATCAGTCGGATCTTCACATGTTATGACTTCGTCATCACATGTTTCAAACAATTGCATATCTCAAACTGAGAATGATGAAATTTTGTGCTTTTCTATCCACATCGCGATAGGTAAATTTTCATCATCCTCTTCCTCAACATTCTTTGCTTCTTCAGCATTTGTTGTATCTTCAATATTCTTTGCTAGGCCTGCATGACATTTCTAATTATAAAACATTTTCTAATTATAGAATCCATAACAAACCGCCAAGATTTTCGAGCATTATAAGTGCATCAAGAAGAGAAACGTCGCATTTCACGTTTTTATCAAATCCCTCTAAAATTCGTAAAATGAGCTGCTTCCTGTAATGGCATTTAAGACTTCTGATGACACCCTGGTCCATAGGCTGTACTACAGATTTTGCATTCGGGGGAAAGAGTACAATTCTAATTGATTGAAACTGTGTATCGATTTTGTGTGCACTACAATTGTCAAGCAGAAGTAGAATATTTTTAGCTGACAGTTCACGATTCGACATTCGAATCTCTTTTTCAAACAGTCCCTTAGTCATCCACGCCTTGCGGTTTGCTTAAGCAACAGGAAGCCGTTTGATATTTTAAAAGCATCTGGGGGTGCTTAGATTTTCCTATCACTAGAAGCTTACGACGATCAGTACCACTCATATTGGCACACACAAGAAATGTGATTCTGTCTTTTGACAATTTTCCGCCGTTACATTTCTCTCCATTAAATTTTAATGTCTGGTTTGGTGTCATCTTGTAAAATAGTGCAGTTTCATCAGCATTATATATGTAGTTCTCGTCGTATTCACGAGAGATTTCATTCCAAACTTTTCCTTTCCATGTATCGATGTCGGATGTTGAAACACCTCCCGATTCTCCGACAATTTTTCCGGAAGATATGTTGTTCCGCTTTTTAAATCTGTCTAACGATCCATTAGAACACGAAAATTGAATTCCAAATTTACTGGCAAATTCATCAGCTTTCGACTGAAGCAATTGCCCAGAAACTGGTGCATTTCGGCTTCTTTGAACGCTAAACCATTTTAATAAAGCCTCTTCCACTTCTTGATGTTCAGCTTTTCTTAATTTTTTTTGAGAATTCAAATTTTTCTCGAAAGCAGAAAGTATGGTTTCTCTGTTTTTCCATATTGTTCCAACTGTAGATTTCGATAAATCTTTTTTTCGGTAAATGTCAGCTTGGCTACCTCCATTTTGTATTTCTCTTATGATGCTTACTTTTTCTTCAATGCAGAATGCTTTACGCTTGCCCGACATGATGGACCTAATGATTTCTTAAAAGCGAATTTTTAACTTTGAAGTCTGGAACCAGAGATTATGATGCACAGGCTCTCTAGAGAGAAACATTAAAATGAGTGAACGAGATGAAACGTCTGGAATATTTGTTCTGGCGCGACTCTGAGACGACCTTTTCCCTTTGTCTCTTGATCTAATTTTTACTTCTCTCCCCCCCCCCCTCATTTTCGGCTCTGTCTCCAGTCTTGCACATAGCTGTGATCAGAATAAGGGAAAATGACTGACGGGTGGGCGGGTTCACACCTGTAGAGTAGCTATCGTAAAAGAGAAAGAATGCAGTTGTTCCTACTTTTTAATAAAAAGACTTATCGCTGACTTGCACCATGTTTCACTAGCCGGCATACATTTTCTTATGAAATTGGAGTCGAAGTCCTGTTTTCACGACTGCGAAAAAGTAAAAAAAAAAAAATCGTGGTCAACTGGAAAAAATGTTCGTTATAGACGATTCTTAAGATTTCGGAGGTACGCTATAAAAGAATAAATTAGCATTACATTCAATAGGAAAACGATGGGACCAAAAATTTCGTTCGTTATATCCGTTTGTTCGTTATATACCAGGTTCGCTATAACGGGGTTCGACTGTATATGTTTTGCTAAACACAAGCAGACTTTGACGATATCACACACACACACACAAACGGTACTCTCATATTCTCGCCAATAAAAAATCTGTGACGTTCATCCTTTTGAATGTGGACTCCAGTAATCCATCACAGGAGAGCTGAATAAGTTCACTTCTTTCCTCTATCGTGAGATACAGTGGCAGGGTGTCTCATATGATATGCTGCTTTCTGTATTTTATTCCACGTACCAGTATCGGATTTCTTCGTACCAGTAGCCAGAACTTCCTGTACCAGTACTGGTACGCGTACCATAGTTTTTATCAATTCCTGCTCTAGATGTATCTTTTCTTTTTTCCTGGCAGTTATTTGTCACCCGTCACCTCTTCCTCATACGTCCTCTTTAACATTGTAATTAACAAATAATACGCTACGACAACGGGTTTCTAGATAATTAAAAAAAAAGTTCCAAAATTTTGGTGTTTTTTGGCTACAGAAAATTTTTCCTTAAGAAATTTTGTTGGATAATTCGGTTTTTCCATGCTCTAGCCTCATTACATACAAGTCGGGAAAAAAATCTTTTACCTGACCTTTTGTAAGGTAACGTCTTTTTTTGGTACATTTCCCCTGGACTAGTAGGTCAGAGCACGAATCATTCCTAGCATCTAAATTGTTCTCAACCAAGGCTGTGGTGGGTATGACTGGTGTAGAAGTATTTGATGCATTTAATTCATATTTCTGATTTTCTAAATTTTTATATCGTTGAATGGCTTTGAGATAGAATGATTATGCTGGAACAACACAGCAACTGAATAAGAAAACGCTATTTTTTATAACAATTTTTAAAGGCATGTATTTTTTTTATTTTGATCACGTTAAGTACGCGGTCAAAGTAAAACACTATTGGCGAATCATACTGAAATTCTTAATTTATTAACTCAACAAAGCTTAATTAAACACAATATCTTCTTTAAACATAATTTTAATACAATATATGAAAACACCATATAAACTTACCACAGTTAATCTCCTAAAAGTTTTGCCGCATTTAGGGCATTCAGTTCGTCGCTAATAGGTCTCTGAAGAAAACCAGCCATCAAAATGGGTAACATATGTAAGAGCTCTAATTTGAAAACTTGTCGACTTTTCCCAAGATTATACTTTAGGTGAAACCAAGCTACGCCACTCAAGGAGGACGTACTTCACCTCCGTATACAGGTTCTCGTGAACCCTAGCAAGGATCCACCAGGAAAGGCCCAATTTACCCGGGACACCTCCACAGGTAGACTCTTCGGCCAAGGGGAGCACCGTCACCTGCATATCACTCCCCTGCACCCAAGCGATTGACGAAGGTCGCTACGATAGCAGAGCCTATGTCGAAAGGAAACTGCCGCATGACAGTTTGGGAGCGTATAAGAATTCCCCAGAAGCTTCGGAGCCGGAAACCCAGGAGGGACACGGGCCCTAGGCCTTGAACCAGGGAATTAATGCACGCTGTTGTTTTGCCAACGCCTTCGAACGTGAGAGCTCACACGTTGTAGCCCTTGATGTCTATAAAGTTATTTGATCTTCAAAAGTAAAAAGAAAAATCGTGAACTATTTTCGGAATTCTTCGTCACATTTAGGGATTAGGGCTTCACTGCATAATGAACAATGTGTTTGGTAATTGGAAATTTGTTTAAAGAAAACGTTTTAAACGCAGAAAAATGTTTCGCGTTTTGTTCCTGAAGTTCGGATGTCTCATTATATAACATTTATATACGATCCAAGCGTTAAGATTTTAAGTACAAGAACATTGTCACATTTAGGCACAATGACCTTACTATATTTATTTTTTTAATTCACTTATATTTCTCATTTTTAATGCTATACCGTCTAAACCGTTTGATTTAGACTGCAATTAGACTTCTTTCTTATGTCTTCGTAAATTTAAGAAATCAGCTACTGCTAGTAGGACGTAACGTTAGCATCCACTAGGAAGCACATGAAAATCTTGAGCTGTTAAACTCAAGATTAGTATGTTCTTGAGTTTATCATTAAATTATGTTCAATTATGTTAAGTATGTAATGAATGTAAGAGTTAAGTATGTTCAATTGGATTCATACTTATTTGGCACTGGGGTGAGAGTCCTGCATTCGGTTGTTGTTACCCGAATACGGGTTGGTTTCGGGTTGGGTTGACTACTACTTTTTTGCTGCGGGTCGAGTTGACTTTCATTGTTTCCGGTTCGGGTCGCTTTTGGGTTGGGTTTTCAATTTTGAGAGTCGGGTTTGAGTTGACCTTATTTTTCAAAAGAATGGCCAAAATATTTTTCAAATGGAGATTTACATAGAATAAAACCTCCATAACGTGCATTCCCGAATAGCGGACACCTCAGGTGTCCGCGTGTGTGTGTGTATGCACACACACGTAACATGTGTGTATGTGCATAAACTATCAAAAACACGATGCATGTGTTTTTTGTGTGTAGCAAAAATTAAATGTTGACAATATTTTTCATATCCCGAGAGAAGAAAAAAGGTTCTTAACTGTACCACAAAGTTAGAATAATCAATGATCACATTTCTTACATATATTTTGTTTCTCGTGTAGTAAATTGAATATACACTCTATGGCCATTCGTCACCGGACACTTTCGATTTTAGACATTATATGCTTGTCGGATTCTTCTGGAAGTTCAAGATTATAAAGAATATGTTTAGCCTCATATTTATCAACGACAATTTGATTATGAGAACAATTAGGGGCTCAACAAAAAAAATCAAAGAAAAATATTTGTAATCACCCTGTAAAATAAAATGCACGAAATGATCTATCGTGACAGCACACGAATATGTGTATGTTGTACAATATATGTATTTATTTGTGTAAGAATAGCACGTATATTCATATAGATATAGCGATTTTTTTTTAAAGTTCGAAAAATTCGTGTATGTTTTTTGTTTATATCATGCAGGATTTTCAACCAAATTTAACGCTAGTTTCAGAAAATTTTACAAAATGTAGAAGACATATTATAGTACAATTGGAATATAAATATATTAAACTGGTAAAATATTAGCAGCTGTATGAAATATTTTTTATCTGCGCATGAGCGAACGATAACAAAGATTTTTGTTTTTTAATTACTTAATAGTCAATTCTACAGAGCAACTCGTTTAAAAAATCCAGTCAAATATCGCGAAAATTAAGAACGGTATCGGTGATAGGGTGAGCTGATTTTCAGTTGCTCTCTAAAAGTAGCTGAATGATAAGGGATTTTCCACAAATTGTCGTATTTAATTTTTATACTCTTTTTAATTTTTTATTGATATTTTAGTTCTCCTTGGAAAGTTTTATTGTACCATGTTATAATCCTTTTGAAACGGATCCTTTGATTTTGATTTTTTTTTTGTTGTTGTTCGAATAGGCTTGTTACGGTAGTTTTCCAAGGAGAAATAAAGTATCTTTAAAATTTTCAGATTAGTATAAAAACATTTATATTTATATTTCAATTTTACTATAATATTTCTACTACATTTGGTGAACTTTTCTGAAAGTGGCGTTAAATTTGGTTGAAAACCCTGCATGATATAAACAAACAACATGCAAGAATTTTCTGAACTTAAAAAAAATCGCTATATCACCATGAATATACGTGCTATTCTTACACAAATGAATACACATAATGTACAATATCCACATATTCGTGTGCTGTAGCGATAGATCATTTCGTGCATTTTATTTTACAGAGTGATCATAAATATTATTATTTTTCTTTGATTTTTTTGTTGGCCCCGTAATTGTTCTCATGATCAAATCGTTGTTGATAAATATGAGGCCAAATGTATTCTTTGTAAACCTGAAGTTCCAGAAGAATCCGACTATCATATCTTTAAATATTCGACAAAATGTATAAAATTGAAAGTGTACTGTGACGAATGACCATATACTGTATACTCATTTATATTCAAATATGTATGTATTTTTATCTGAAACATAGTTCTTCAGAACTTTTTCTGAAAATCCCAACGACGCGACTTTTATAAACCACCCAGCAAAATCTCACCCGCAATAAACATTTTAGAATGAACTCGACATGCAGAAAATAAATTAGAGGTCTATCGACCAGAAAAAAGAAAATTAGGGTCGACCCGACCCGATCCATTCAAAACAATATTCAACAATCCCGAAGTATTTGATATTCAGAAGTTTTACTATATTTGAATATTAAAGAATATAGATAAGTCTATTTTCCTATATAAAAGATAAAATTAGTATAAAAGTTATAATTGTAGACTACTTTTCATAATTGCATTAAAACATCAATTAATTTCCTTTCAATTCGGGTTCGGGTATAAATATGACGGATAGCGGGTTGATATCAAATGGAATTTCCGGGTTCGAGTCTTGCACGACCGGCCACGTGCAGGACTCTACACTGACTCATGTCTTCATGCATAAAAAATCTACCCCAAGCATAGACTTCTCATTTTACTTCTGAGAGGTTTTCTGGAATATATTTCCATTGTCCCTTTATTTCGAAAGTTAATATACAGTAGTATTTAGTGTACAATATATTTACCGATTTCAAATTATTTTACAATCCATATACCATGTTTTTAATATACAATATATATATATCTATATATATTTATCGATTTCAAATGTTACAGTATATATACCACGTTGAATAGAGTCTATAAACAACCTTTTACTATATATGTGCATTAAAATAATTTACAGTACATGTACTGTTTATCTGAATTACGGTACATATATTGGACACATTACTGCCAATACATGTCCCGTTATTTTACACGAAAATTTTTAATGTTTTTTATTCAATAAAATTACACTCTTTGAATTTTAGATAAATTTTCTGTAAAAGCACATTTATTCTTACATATGTTTGAACTAAAACTACGTAAGAATAAACAAAGAATGAAATGAAAGGCGGATGTTAACAGTGTTTATTACGATAAGGATGCCTCGTCATCTAATTTGAAAATTCTGTATAATTTATGCAATTTTATTTTTCAGATTACAATGGTCCTGAAATCTTCTATACAAAAGTGGAATTCTGTAGCCTAAAAAATCGTACCTGGGCTATAAAGGCAGCTGTAAACAACTCGGCGTCATTTATGAAGATTGATGGGTTATGTTATGTAATTATGGTTGATGTCCATTCAGAAAAGGAAATTCCTCTGTCGTTAAAGAGGAACTCAATGTTATATTGGGATCCATTCCCCTTCATTTGTAGTGTGCAGAAGCCTAGTGATTACAATGAAACTGGAAATACCTCTCCGTAAGTATAGTTACTGTATATTAAGTCGGCTCTCAAAAAAAAAAAAAATAATAATAATAAAATTAAAAAAATTCTATACGAAATTTTCTTATTATAAAAGCATGATACTTGCAGGCATGATTATTCAAGTTATTTTCACTTACTTTTCATTTTACGATAAATGGCTTACATTTTGAGTTATAACCTCCTGTTTTCTCAGGACGGCAGTTTTTTCTTTCCGTTCCTATGCTCTCGCATCCAGAAATTTGGTTCAAAACACCAACTTTGTTACCATTTTCTAAAAAAATCTTCTTCCTTTATCGAAAAACAGAAAAAAAAACCAGCTCGATTATACAGTTTCTTAATAAGAGTACCTGCCAATGTGTTACATTTGAGAACAAAAATTATTTTTAAAAAATATGTCAAGAAGTAGCCAGTTGGGAATTGGGAATAGCTTTAACTCCTTCTCTTGAAAAATCTCCTGCCTTTACGGAAAAACGGAAAACATTTCGATTACCTACATAGTTTCTTAATAAGAGCACCTGCCAATTTGGTACGTTTGAGAACAAAAATGAATTTAGAAAAATGTATCGCCAGTTTGGGTTTGAGAACAGCCTTGACACCTTCGAGTGTCTTTTACAGAATTTTTAATCTTTTGTCAACGGTTTTTCCAAATAGAAATTTTTGCCTAATTTAATATCTGAAATGCTCTGGTTGAACTGTAAGTGAACGACAAATTTACGATAAAAAAAAATTACTGGTGATAATAATCAAAGATCCTGTGCACCTTATGCGTCACGTATACGTGACGCTCGTCGCCATGAGGTTACTTGTCTATGTCCGATAGTGTAATCGTATGTTAACATATGGGGGAATTAAATTGAATGATTAATTATTACTTAATGTGCACTAGTGTGCAAAACTTAAGCAACAAACACAAAATGCTAATTTCTGAACACGTGACTACTCAAAAGGAAATTATATAAAGAGCAAGTGTAGAAAAGAGGTGCTACTGTAACAGCACGGCCAGTCGATGTGAAATCCCTTTGACGTCACACATGGCTACAAGTGTCACAATCGCTATGGGGAATCAAAATATGGGATCTTTCACTCGTCTCATTATTACTCTCAAATGATTATTAACACTGAAAAGTCACTGTCACTGTCGCTTTCTGATGGTTCACCAGGTGACATTACAATGAAGTCACCTTGTGATTCTCAAGTCACTGTCAGTTGAAAACTGAACATTGAAGTCATTGTGAGCATTGCATTCTGATGAGTCGCCAAATAATGTCACAATAAAGTCGCATGGTGACTTTCCAGTGACCGATACTCTATTGTGAAGTTATCATTGCACTCCTTTGTGAAACGTCACCAAAAGATTTCATTTTCTGTCACTTGGGAACTCGTCACAGAACAGCTATCATGATTACTTTACAATGGAATGTCAAAACGACAGTCACATGACAGTCACAAGATGACTTCATTGTAAAGTCACCTGGTGATTCGTCAAAAAGCAGCAGTCATGGTGATTGTTCAGTGGAGTGATAAAATGAGATGAATGAAAGATATCACATTTCTGTTCATTATTGTGACTGTGGCAATTGTGACCATTTGTGATGTTAAGAATACTTCACATCGATTGGCTTTGCTGTTAGGGTAGTACTTATTTTCTACACTTGCTGTTTATAGAATTTCCTTTTGAGTACTCACATGTTCAGAAATTAGCATTTTGTGTTTGTTGCTTAAGTGTTGCACACTAGTGTAAAATCGAAAAATGGTTTTCCCCATCAGAAAGATATTGCCAGATGTAGTCATAGTGATTTTTCAAAAATTATTTCTTATAAATATTTTTAACAAGGCGATAAATTTTGAAATTTTTGTCTAAGTGAAAATTTTGAAGTTTATCACGTTTTTAAAAATACTTAAATATATAGTAAGAAACTGATTTTTGCAATAAAAACCTGACAAAATTTGTGTCCGTTAGAAATAATTACTGATCATAAAATGTCAAGAACTTAACGTTAAAAGTTAATTTCCAAAGCGCAATTTCCAAATTAGTTTTTTTCTTTCCTTTTGACACAAAATGAAACTGCGTATGGACAGTATATATATCTCTATTAACCCCCTGATCGCCGAGCAAAAGGACAAATTTGTAATTGTGTTTTTCTGTAATTTTTGTTTTTTTTTTTTGGTAAAAAAGATGAATTTTCAACCTTTATATAAAAAACTTAATTACTTATATGAGTATAATCCTTGAGAGCATTAATCAATACTTGATTTTTCAAAACTGCATTATATTTGTAGAATTATATTAATTTAGATAATGCTAATACTGAAGTGAAACCTGCAGCATAGTGAACGGATATATCAGTTCACGGCGGTGAGAAAGTTAAAAAGCAAAAACATGTCTTCGAGCAATTCTGGCTTCATATTGATGATGCCAATGACCTGAATAATAAATTTCGCGTTTTTGTAAACTTTTTAACTTCTGAACATCTCACAATATAAACTTTTTCACCGTCAAATAGAGGGTGGGGATGTAGTTTCAAATTCATTTTGTTTGAAAACAGTATCCCAGTTTACTGGTATTTTATTGGTTATAAAATAATTTTCAAGCTTGAAATATTTTTTTATCTATCTCTATCACATGCAGCCCACTTACGGAAGAACCACATGTTTGCTCTTAAATCATTATAAATAGTTGTGTATTTTTTTCCGGCTAACATTCCATAACAAAATTAAAACATCATAAATAAGTAAACAAAAGAATAATGTACATAAATCACAAATTTAATAGATATATATAAAGTACTTGAACTACGCTATAAAATACTGACGTAATCAGAATCAAGAAGGCTTCTTTAAATATTGAAACCATTGGTGATTTCTTTTGTTATTAACCGTTGGAATGTGGCTAATAGGGAAATACATATTGTAAAAAATGTGTCAGGAAGTAGCCAGTTTGGATTTCAGAACAGCCTTAAATTCATAAATCGTGGATTTTACAGTTTTTTAATCTTTTGTCGTCGATTTTTCAAAATACAAATTTTTGTAAAGTTTAATCGCTGAAATGCTCTGATTGAACGCGACAAAATTTACAAGAAAAATTTTATTTTAGATAATAATCAAAGATTATCTGCACTTTATTCGTCATGTGTACGTCACACATAAATTACAGGTATACGCCCGACAGTAAAATCCCATCTTAACCTAAGAGGAAATTTAATTAAGTAGTGATAACTTATTACCTAATATAAATATCGAAAAATGGTTTTCCCCATTAGAAAGAAAACGTCAGATGCAGTCGTAGTGCTTTTTCAAAAATTATTTTCTCCCATTTTAAATATTTTTAAGAAGACGATCAATTTTGAAAATTTAGCCTATGTGAAAAATTGAAAGTTTATCATTTTTTATAAAAATATTTAAAATATAGAAGGAAAATGATTTTTGAAAAGTCACTACGTCTGCATCTGACATTTTCTTTCTGGTAAGATAAACCGTTTTTCGATATTAATATTAGGTATTGAGTCATCACCTAAGTAATTTTTCTCATAGGTTAATATGGAATTTCGCGATCGGAGAGAGGAAGACCTGTATCGATGATGTATGCCCTTAAGTACAATCGAATGAACTTACTGTGCTTTTTACTTACCCTTTTTGCCAACACTAATTCCGTTAACGAAATGGTTCGGAGAATTACTTCTTGACATTTTTTTACATTTTAAGTAGACAACTCTTTCCTTCGTCATCTATTATTACTGAGAGAGGACATATTTAGAATTTATTGTTGATATATCGGTTGTTTATTGCCTGCCAGAAAATATTACAAGTGGGAAACAGCACAGTCAAATGAGGTGTTGTAACGGACACTTCTGCTAAACAACTACCTATACGACAGAAATTAACAACAAAAAAAAACAATTTATTTAAAATCAATAGTAAAGTGCCGTGGCAGCAGCGCAGAGCATTTAAATTAACAATGATCGAATTAAAAACTCAAGCACTGAAATAATGAGAGGGTGAGAATCTAACCCCAAGAAAATTCTCTTAACTTCTCAAATTATCTCTAAAGAAGATGGCCACGTTGATTGTATTCTGGAATTTAAATAGCACTCTACACTATATCACTAGAAACACTAAATTTATTACTATAGAAAATGTTACTAATTGAATGAAATCTCATGGATTCCAAATATACTTTTACTTGAAGAAATTAACTCAATACATTACCACATAAGCAAAATTTTCAACTGAAGAATCTTTATCCAAACTCATGCGATCCTAACTCCAGCTTCAAGCGAATACGCAGAAATTATCTTAGTTCAGACGGATAATTCCAATAAATTGGCTATATTAAATATAAATGATAATGAAAACAAAATGTTTATAATATGAACTCTGTGGAAGACAAGAAGAATCTGCTTAGCATAATTAACAAAACAGTTACTGAATTTAGTCTATAAACGAAGTTGGCCTGATGATATGAAAATTATAGTCAGAATTAATAAATAAGCTTCAATCCCAATAATTGTGAGTAGACTTAAATATCACAAAGCAGGTATGCCAATAAGACCAGTGGTAACAAAATGCTCAAGTCCCCTTTATTGCATAGAAAAAGCCTTTGTGATTTTATTGAAAAATATCTCACCTATTACAGATCATCTAATTAGTTCAATAAATAAATTCATTCAACGTTTAAATAACCTCCATTTTCCAGAGAATTATTTAATACCTAGTAGAGTTGCAAAAAACCGGTTTATTCCCAGGTTTATTTCCAATAGACCCGGTTTGTTCCCAGATTTATTGCCAAAAGACCTGGTTTATTCCCAAAAAAACCAAGTTTATTCCCAAAAAACCCGGTTCATTCCCAGGTTTAAACTGGTTTTTTTCTTGCCTTTGTAACTCTAATACCTAGTACTCGTTAGCTTGATCCTTCACGAACATACTTTGTTTGAACTAGGTTTTTCAGTGTATCATTCCTTCTAAAACACCTAAATTTCATATGAATTTTTAAGCTTTGAGCTGTATTTTAAGAATAGTTTAGGGAAGGATTGAAATAACTTATTACAAATTAGTAATTTCTTGCACTGTGAGGTCCAAAAACTACAACGACACGACTAAAAATCGAATTTCGCCTCACAACGACTCACAGGTTTATTTGAAACGAATTGTTGATAATGAGTTAGATCTGGTGCACAAAACCTGGTGGTGCTAACGAGACGGGAGAAAAACTGAGTTCGTGATTTTACTCACTGCGTCATTTTATTCTTCACTCCCCTAATACATTCTAATAGGGTTTTTAAATAGACTATATGCTCCTACCAAGGTTCCATTGACAGTCACCGAATTTGAGTAAACTTCCATTGATGCTTGTTTGCTGAAACGATCATCGTGAAGCGTGGACATAAGTTCATTCAGCAACAGTGGGATACCCTGAAAAATGAAGCGCAACGACGTCATATCTCACGAGCGTCTTTAACTAATTTTCTAGCGAACGTTTAGCATGTCACATCGCTGGCTTGCTAAATCTATGCCTTGTCATATACCAGTCGTTATTAAGGCTAGTGGAAAAGTAACTCGTTACTAATCAAGCGTCTCTAATCCATTAGTACTTCAGTGTGTAACAAAGATAGGAGAAACGTGAGATATTGTAACGAATCCCAACAATATTGTGATACAGAACCAAGAATGGTATTACAAGGAGAAGAAAAGATATGTATTCCAATTGATGTTATCAGGAAAATATTGTTGTCAAAATTTCTCATTTAAACAGTCAACATTAATTTTCTTTAGGTAAGATTTAAAGATTTTCTGATAAATAAAATCTCTTACCTGCGGGTTCGTGATGGGATGCTTAATACGGGTATCTTGATCATATCCGTCAGTAAGGCTCACACACACAAAATACAAAGTCTTTAGATGAAAAAAACACAACATTTACTAACGTTAACAGAACACAACAATTAAAATTATAAATCCTTTTCTTAATGATTCACAGAAGCAACAATCATTACATCTTTGTTCTTTGGTCTCAAAGACCCAACTGCCTAAAATATCTCTCTGAAAGAAAAAAGAATAAATTAGTATACACTAGTTCAAAGTACAAATTCAAAAAAGAGTCCTCGTGGACGGAAATGAAAGTCTTAATGAAATGTAGAGGCACAGTCTGCGGTTTTCAGAATTCTTTTCTTCACATTCCCCCCTTTGAGTTCACTAGGGGACAGAACTCAACTTGAGCCAACCCCAACTTGCAGTCTATCGGGAGGACGTACTGTCCGCCCTCGACGAGTAGACAGACAGGTTTGCAAAGCGGGAGCATCCTGACTTTCTCCTTCCCCACGCACTTCTAGAGGACAGAGTTTTTTCACCGGTCGAATAAGC
Organism: Maratus michaelseni; assembly: GCA_963931845.1. Lineage (NCBI taxonomy): Eukaryota > Metazoa > Arthropoda > Arachnida > Araneae > Salticidae > Maratus > Maratus michaelseni. The sequence goes on from OZ007594.1 coordinate 60,883,153, forward strand.
ACTCCGTTTATCGGTAAAACACTTTCTTCAACTTCCGGGGGGTTCGAGGCGTGTTTCTTGCATACAACACATTTACTAATCACGCTTTTAATAGTCTTACGACTTTTTAGAATCCAATATTTTTCTCTTAGCACGGTCATCAAAAATGATACACCGCAATGACCAAATTCTACGTGCTTCGAAAATATGAGTTGTTGTACAACGTGGTGCTTTGAAGGTAAGACAACAGGTAACCTAAAGTTAAATTCATCTTCTCTATGAAAAATTTTAGTTTTCACACGGATGATATCATCCGAATCTGTAAAAGTGCGTAAGCATTTATATCCTTTATCGTACATATTATCAAATGATTCCTTTTGTACTAACTTTAAAATAACTGTTTCTGCCTTCTGAATTTCACTGTTAGTCAATTGACCGAATATTCTGTCGTTACTACCCCTTTTCGAATTTTGAATAAATCGCAGAATCCAACCAGTGATTCGCAAAATTTTACTGTACGAAGAGTAGTGATTATAAAATTGGGGGTCATTACTTTCTAAATTAGAGGCAGTTACAATTATTTTTCGTTTTTCTGCATTTACTATTTCCATGTTAGGCAAAATGTTAGACTTAGGCCAGTTTTCTCCGGAATCCAAAAGCCATGTCGGTCCTAACCACCACTGAGACCTAATAAGGGATTTCGCACAACAACCGCGTGACGGCAAATCTGCTGGATTCATATGTCCAGGTACGAAATTCCACGAAGCGGTGGATGTAAGTTTTCGAATTTCCCTAACTAAGTTTTCTACGAATGTAGCCCAAGGTCCTTCCCGTTTTATCCAATATAACGCGTCCATAGAATCTGACCAATAGAACGTATCAATATTTTCTAGTTTCAAATCTGCTTTAATGCTATTGGTCAATCTAGCTCCAATGCAACAAGCTAGTAATTCTAGACGCGGAATCGAAATGTCTTTCAGCGGAGCTACTCTAGAACGGGCCTGAACAAGTTGACAGGTGACAAAATTCGACTGCTCATTTCTGAGAAAAACGCATGTAGCATAAGAAGATTTACTCGCGTCGCAAAAGGCGTGTAGAGATAATTTTCCCATTTTTACTGAAAAGTCAGATAATTTTCGAGGTATTTCAAGATTTTCTAAATTCTTAATTTGGTTACTCCATTTTTTAAATTCCTTAACTATCTCATCGGGCAATTTGGAGTCCCATGAAGCTTTCATTTTCCAACATTTCTGTAAAAGCAATTATGGAATTAAGGTCACGGGACAAGTGAAACCGATGGGGTCGAATATTTTATGCGTTAAGGACAAAATCGTTCTTTTTGTGATGAGCTCATTCTCAATTTTAAAATTCCGGAAATCACACGACAACGTGTCCTTTTCGGTATCCCATATTAAACCAAGTAACGGAATTTTTATATCATTCCCATCATTCAAATAACCCTTGTCATTATTGCCTAATCCAAATTCCTCGCATTGATTATAACACCAACCACGAAGATCAAATTGTGCTGATGCCAAAAGTTTTCGTGCTTCATTTTGAAAATACTCTTAACTCTTCCCTCGATTCTACACTGGCTACACAATTGTCTACATAAAAGGATTCTTTAAGTTTTAGAGCAACTTCTTTAAGATTTTCAGGAGCCTGATCTAAGTGATGTGTAAGAGTAGCAGCCAAAAGGAAAGGGCTACAACTAATCCCGAAAACCACCCTACAATGTCTATAAATCTCAAGGTTTTCGGAATTCCCATCTCTCCACCAAAGAAAACGTAAATAATCCCTGTCTTTTGCATTTAGAGATATCTGCAAAAATGCTTTTCGAATATCTGCTACAACCCCTATCTTTCCTATTCTAAATCGACTTAGGACGGAAGGAATTAATTCAATTAAATTAGGTCCCTTTTCTATACAGTCATTTATGGAAACGGAACCCCTAACATGTGCTGAACCATCGAATACCGGTCTAATTTTGGTTGTAGACGTAGGTTTGATTACCGCTCTATGAGGGAGATAGTGGATCTTAAAAGGGTTAAATTTTTCATCACAATTCCCTTTTTCAATGATCCCCTCCTCTTCCCATTCATCCAAAACTTTTTCGTAATCTTTCAGTAAACCGCAAGAATTAAGATTTTTGATATTATTTTGAAGGCATTTTTCCGCTAAATCTTTATTACTAGGAATAGGGGGGTGTTCATTTATCCAGGGGAGACTAACTTTGTATCTACCGTCATTTTCTCGGCTTACGGTTTCTTTAAAATATTGCATAACCAATTTTTGAACTTCTTCCTTAGATTGTTTTTCAGCCGGATCTACTATGCCTAAGGAATCTAGATTCCACAAATCCGTAATTTTTTACTAATAACGAAAGGACTAAAAGAGAACTATCCCTTTCTTTATCATTAATTTTCCCCATAGTAGTCCATCCAAGTGACGTTTGCATCGCAACTAAACCGCAAGAAAGATTTTCAATTTCTCCCGTAAACAAATTTCCTACAACATCTGCGCCTAACAAAACATGTATTTCGTTAATATCCCGTTCATATAAACAATTTTTACTTTCCGGGCAGATATCGCTCAAAAAAATATTTTTTTCTTTTAATTCCGAAATACAATTAAGATTTCTAATCTTAGGAACAGTAGCGCAAATTTTGTCTTGTTCCATGACCTCAATTTTGATATTTTTTCCTCCCCTCAAACCCCTTAAATCTACAGAATAGCAATTATGATCAACCGTTGTTTCGGTACCTCCAAAAAGCCCATGCGTGATTTTTACTTTTCTTATACCTTCTAATTCCATTTTATTGGCCACGAATTTTGTGATATAAGATTTTGAAGACGCTGTGTCTAAAATAGCACGCACTGTATATTCAAAACCGTTATTCCTTATATAAATACACAGAGTTTGTAAATAAATTGTGCTCGACAAATTTTCGTTCGAAAAGAGAGTAGTATCCAACAGTTCGGTTTTTTCTTTCGTTTTTTCATTTGTTTTTGCTTTATAGCAAAATAGCACATTATGGTTGCCTTTACAATGACAGCAGACTATTTTTTCTTTACAAAAACGCGATAAATGTTTCTTCATTTTCAGACACTTAAAACATGCTCCCTTCTTCATTAAAATACTTTTTCTTTCTTCAATAGTTAAGCTAGCTGCGAACTGACATTTGGATGAGCAATGTTTTGAAGTGTTGCAAAAAACACAATTCGATAAACTTAAATCTTCCTCCGCATTAGTCGCTATTAAATCATTCACAGTCAGATATATTTTATGCTTAGCTCGCGAATCGTGAATGTTCTTATCGGGAAAAACGTGAGTTTTCCGGCTATCTTCCTTAATTGCTTTTGACACTAACATCGCTTTCTCTCTGGCGTGTAAACAAGATGATAAAAATTTTATCAGCTCTTTAATTTCGTAATAACCTTTCTCATTTTCCGATTTATTTAATTCAATGAGAAGGTCTTGAGGAATTGTTTTTAATATGGTGGTACACAATACACTAGATATTTCTTCAATATTTGTACCGAGACTTTCTAAACTTCTAAGTTCAACAGATAATTTGTCGAAATATTTTCGAAAAAGATATATATCTGCAGAATTTCGTAACGGCTTGGTTGCCAAAATGTTACTCATATGAGTATGAATCAGCATTTGTTTATTTCCGTATCTATTTTTCAATAGTTCCACTGCAGCATCGTAATTCTTTTCTGATGTAGGAAAGCCTTCGATTGTGCTTAACGCCGTATTTTTTAATTGAGCTCGTAAATAGTTGAATTTATCAATTTTATTCAATGAACTGTTATTATGAACGGAAGATTCAAAACAATTCCAAAAAGTAAGCCACTCATTCATATTCCCATCAAATATTGGAATACTTAATTTAGGAAGTTTTACACGTACAGAATTCTCTCCTCTATTATTAAATGCAACGTCTGAAGCATTTTCGAAATTTACTTCCTGTTTTGACTTAAAATTATTTAAAAGTCCTGCTTTTATTTCTCTTATTTTTCTATTTGCGCGCGATTTCCAAGAAATTACGTTTTCAGCATACTTTTCAGCTGCTTCCAATTCTTTTTCTAAATCATCTGGATTAATCAATAATTCTAAGTTATTGTCCGTAGTTTTTAAAGACCTAAATTTGTCTGTAACCGATTCGACATATTCTTCTAATTTCAGCAGACACATCTTCTAATTCTATTGAGTTTTCGATTTTACTTAATGCTTTAGTGACTGCTGATCGTAAAATAGTACGTCTTTTTTTAATAACGTCTAATGTTTCTGTTTGAGACATATTTTTGTGTGTGTGTGTGAGTCGAAATAATAAATAGTTCAAATCCTTTTAATTCGATTTTAAATCTTTCCCAAACAATAAGATTTCAAATTTTTCTAAATTATTTCGTATTTCAAAAAAGGATTTCGAACATATCAAAACTATTTCATAATTCACAAATATTTACCCGCACCATACATCCCAGCAGGGATGCCATGTCAAAATTTCTCATTTAAACAGTCAACATTAATTTTCTTTAGGTAAGATTTAAAGGTTTTCTAATAAATAAAATCTCTTACCTGCGGGTTCGTGATGGGATGCTTAATACGGGTACCTTGATCATATCCGTCAGTAAGGCTCACACACACAAAATACAAAGTCTTTAAATGAAAAAACACAACAATTACTAACGTTAACAGAACACAACAATTAAAATTATAAATCCTTTTCTTAATGATTCACAGAAGCAACAATCATTACATCTTTGTTCTTTGGTCTCAAAGACCCAACTGATCAAAATATCTCTCTGAAAGAAAAAAGAATAAATTAGTATACACTAGTTCAAAGTACAAATTCAAAAAAGAGTCCTCGTGGATGGAAATGAAAGTTAATGAAATGTAGAGGCACAGTCTGCGGTTTTCAGAATTCTTTTCTTCACAATTGTCGTAGATGTGCAATATTTAAAAGAAAATCCGTCATTTCTAAAACTCGCAGAAGAAACCTGTTTTAACCAAAGCTCCTTGTTTATTATTTTCTATATTTGAAAAAAGTCTTTCTTTACTGAATAATTAAGATAAATATTACTCTAATACTCAATAATATTTATCTTAATAACGTAAATAATATGTACAACAGTGTGTCCCAATTTGAAATAACTGGTTGGACAAATTGGGACAGTTGAAGATATCTAATTTTTTGTTATTAAAATTTCCCTAAAGCAACTATTTCAGTCACATTTTTTTTTTTTTCGTTTTACTAAGTAAAGCAAAACGCAGCATTCATTGTGATATAAAGCAAAAAATTAAATGTACAAAAATAATTATTGAAAAAGTTTCTCAATGTTCTCCATCCTCCTCTAATAATTCTAAAAAATATATCTCACATAAATATCATATTCTTTCAGGGCACGGATCTGCTTGGGAAATTCAGAAAAAGTAAAACATCAGTAGATATACAAAAAAATAATATTATTTTTCCCTTTTATTGTTATTGTTATTTATTTTTTTTTCCTGTGTAGTGAACTAAACAATTGAATTTATAAATTAAAATTTTATTATATTTCAATTTAAAAATAGCGTATTTTTTTAATGTTTTTTACTTATTTTTTATTTAGCTCCGATGAGGTAACATATTCCACTCCAATTTCTGAAGAGATCGACTGTAAAAATGTGAATGGTGATATTGTCGAAATCGAGTGCCCAGAGAAAACATCTAATAGTAAGTATATGGAACCATCTCTCTTCATAAAATGTCTGCAAATTGTTACCCACCCAGCACAAAGAGAGATTGTTCATAGGGGATGAACAACCTCCCTCCAAACCACATACAAAGTATTAGACTTTAACAACAGAATTTTTTACACCTGCGAATGATGTTACATTACCTTTTTTATAAAAGCCAGCTAATAAATGTTACATAAGAGAAAATATGTCATCGATATTCTTCTGTTTATAGTTTGTGTACAATTGTACCTTGCTTTATTGTTGATTCGTCTAAATTTCTAAATAGAATAAAGACATTTCTCAGATTTAAAGAACTTATTTGTAACGATTTAAAGAAACAAAATATTAGGAAATCATAATTTCATTTGAAAATGTACAGTACATATATATTAAAACTGTACATATCTTCTAAATAAAAATTTTGGTCACATTTGCAATCTTAAAACAAAAAGTTGCCGATAACTTTTTCAACTCTTCTATTTATACACATATACCACCATACCGTTGACCAATCGCTAATTTCTAAATTGTTGGCTTTAGATGTGTAGTCCCAGTTGCAAAAATGTTCCAAATGTTGTTCTTCCTCAAATAAAAATCCATTTACGTCAAAATAGTTATTATTATTTTTTAAATACGAAATTTAAATTTTTACATGGTCCCTGGTTTCTATTAATTCTATAAAAATAAGACGATCTCCAAATACTACGAAGTAAAACATTTATTTGGTTTAGTTGCAGTTTTTTGTAATAATCCTGCCTTTATTACATGAAACAATTCCTAATCTTATATTAATTTTTTATTGCTTATTATTCCGAGATTATGTTTAAGTATTGATTTTCACATACTGATATTGTTACATAGATACAACAATAACACAGAACAGTGACAGAATAAACCTTCCTATTAAATTAGATAAGTAACATTTTCTTTAAAAACTGAAAGCCGTTGAACATTCATTGGCTTTGAAAAAAGTATTTCGGAAAATTTTAAAACTGAATCTCAGAAGTAGATCAAAATTGACTCGTACAATATTAAAAATATACAGAAAACCATGCAATCTTTAAATTGTGTAATATATTATATCCAGATTTCAGCATCACAGGAAATAAAAGGTTTGGGACATTGATAATTTATCCTGCATGTTACTTTAACTGATATTACATTATAGCAGATTTAACTGCAATAAAAATTTTAATTGGAGATGAAAATGTTAAAGAGGATAACATGATTTAAGTATTACAAATTACCTGGAAGCAATTTTTTTTCAGTGTTTTTACGAATGACATTATTAAGTAATCATTGTGTCACAAATGAAAGACGTGGTTGAAATTTTGAAAAAATTACAATGAAATTTCAAAAATATATTTATTTGTTCTGAACTACAATAGATGTTCAAATTGCCTTTTGATACTGCTACTGAATTACGTTCCATACATCTATTTAGCCACTCGTACTAGACACTGCATTGTTGCGTCTGGAGTTTTTCTAAAGTCTCTTCCACTTTTCTAACTAGCGTGTAAATTGTTTAAATTCCCACTAATGGCTTCTTTGGGAACACACTATATTAACCAACTATTTTGTATGTCTTCTTCACTTAATGTTTAACGTCCTAATAATTAAAAAATTTTACTTTACTTGAAATGATATAAATATACTTGTTTTTTTTTTTTTTATATATATAGAAAATAATATATCAAAATATCAAACAAAAAACATAATAAATTCGCCATTTTATGCCATTCGTAATTGTTTGTTTTCATCATTTCAGGTTCTTTATCTTATAGTCCGGCGGTGTGTTTCAGTTCTAATACGCAATTTTTCTTCTTCTTTCACCAACCAACTTTTTCAGAATATGCGAAGGTCGATTGTGAAATGTACCATGATTCAGAACTGTACTATCCAAAACAAGAGGAACTCGGCAGTCTAGTCGAAGCTTATAAACGCTGGAAAATTAAGAATGGTAAATTAATTTGAAAAAAAAAAAAAGTTTTTATTATTCCACAGAGTTAAAATATAATCAATGATCACATTTCTTACACATATTTTATTTCTTATGTAATAAACTGCATATATATTCTTTCATATTCAAATATGTATCTCATCAAAAGCCACTCGTTGTAAATGATCCCGCTAAGCAAAAAATCTAAAACGTCAGTCATAAAAAGAAGCTATATCACATAAAAAGAAGCGATATAGAAAGGCATACTCCAAGTGCAGTGTCAAAATCTATCACTACTTATAATGTTTCCAAAGGACTCGGAGTGAGGTACCGTATGTGAAAACTGCTTGGCGACCTGTAGGCTATTATAATGTATGTGTATCCTGCACTTACATATGACTATATGTTTAACAATTTCCTTTTTGTATTACTGCTCCCATGAAATTGTAAAAAGTTGAAGTTTCTGTGTTGTTTCATATCCACTCTTATTTATCAGCTCGTAGAATCGATTTGTTGATTTTATTTATTTCATTTTTTTTTAATTCTTTAATTTTATTATTTCATTTTCATTTTTCATGTGGAAATTTTTCCATTGAAAATAAATTGTTGAGTAAAAATTATCATTCCGTGTTTTGATTTATTATTGGCAACGGTAAAGTATTAGCAACGATAAAGTAAATTTAACCATTTTAAAATTTTATACAAAAAAATGTCCATTGATTCGCTATGAAAAATAACACAATTTTGAAATATTAAGAAAAATACTTGAAGAAAATAAACAACATACAGTCTATGTTTATTTCTGTGTTATAATCCATCTATATGCAATGATACAGGGCCATTAAATCCTCCATTTTGACGCTTGCTTCAGCCAAAGATTCACACACACAATCGGATTTATAATATTATTAGGATTAGGGTAGGATTAGGATTAGGATTTGGATTATGATATATATCGATTTCAAAGTTGTTACATTATAAATACTGTATATAACAGTGCGTTAAATAGAGTCAATAAACAACCTTTTACAGACGGCCATGCACTGTTTATCTGAATTACGGTGCATATATTGGTCACATTACTGCCAGTTACCTGTTCCGTAATTTCACACAGAAATTTTTAGTGTTCTTTATTCAATAAAATTGCACTCCTTTAATTTCAGATGAATTTTCCGTAAAAGCACGTTTATTCTTACATATGTTTAAACTGAAACCAAGTAAAAATAAACAAAAAAAGAAATGAAGAAGGATGTTAGCAGTGTTTATTACAATAAGAATGCCTCGTTATCTAATTTGAGAATTCGGCATAATTTATGCAACTCTACTTTACAGGTTACAATGGTAGTGGAATCTTCTGGACTAAAGTAGAATTTTGTAGACTAAAAGATCTTACCTGGGCTATAAAGGCAGCTGTAAACAACTCGGTGTCACTTATGAAGGATGATGGGACCTGTTATACAGTTATCGTTGATATCCATTCAAAAAATGAAATTCCTCTGTCTTTAAGCGAATATAGCTCAGTAATTGATTTCGCTGAATACTCTTTCATCTGTTCTGTGGTGAAGCCTGGAGATTGCAATGAAACAAGAATTACCTCTCCGTGAGTATAGCTACTATATAGTAAAGCGGTTCTCAAAAACATTATTTTTCCTACAGAAAATTTTCTTATGATGAAAGCATGATACTTGCAGGCATGATTATTCAATTGATTTTTAATTATTTTTCATTTTACGATAAACTGATTACATTTAGAGTTATAATCGATTGTTTTTTCAAGATTGCAATTTTTTTAACCTTTTGTAAGCTGTCGCATCCGGAAATTCGGCTCAAAACATGAACTTTGAAAGAATTTTCTAAAACAATCTTCTGACTTTATCGCAAAACAGGAAAAAACAGATCGATTGCATAGCTTCTTAATAAAAGTACCTGCCAATTTGATACATTTGAGAACAAAATGAATTTAAAAAATGCGTCAGTAAAGTAGCCAGTTTGAATTTGGAAACAACTTTAACTCCTTCGAGTGCCTTTTACAGAATTTTTAATCTTTTGTAAACTTTTTCTAAAAATCGAAATTTTTGCCTAGTTTCATCGCTGAAATGCTCTGATTGAACAGGACAAATTTAGAATAAAAAACTACTGGTGAGAATAATCAAAGACTCTGTGCACCTTATGCGTTATGTATACGTGACGCTTGTCTCGAATAAGTTTAAGGTCTACGCCCGATAATGAAATCCCATATTAACTTAAGGGAAATTAAGTTAAGTGATTAATTATTACCTAATATAAAAATCGAAGAATTGTTTTCCCCATCAGAAAGAAAATGTCAGATCTAGTTATTGTGCTTTTTCAAAAAAAAAAATTCCATTGTAAATATTTTTTAGAAGACGATAAATTTTGAAAATTTTTGCCTATGTGAAAATTTCGAAATTTTTCACGTTTTTAAAAATACTTAAAATATAGTAGGAAATTGATTTTTGCAAAAACATCTGACAAAAATTGTGTTGTTGAGGAAAAATTACAGATCATAATTTAAATACAGATCATAAAAATACAGATCATTAACGTTAAAAGTTAATTTCCAAAGCGCAATTTCCAAATAAAAAAATTTCTCTCCTTTTGCCACAAAATGAAACTGCGTATAGACAGCACATATTTTTTATTTAAAAAATAAAAACATGTCTTTCAGTAATGCTGAGTTCATATTGATGATGTCCATGACCTCAAGAATAAATTTCTCTTTTTTGCAAACTTTTTAACTTCTAAACATTGCACAATGTCAATTTTCACACCGTCGAATAAGGGAACAAATGTAATTTCAAATTCATTTTGTTTGAAAACAGTATCCCAGTTCACTGGTATTTTAATGGTTATAAAATAATTTTCAAGCATGAAATATTTTTTATATATATCTATCACATGCAACCCACTTACGAGAGATTCACACATTTGCACTAAAATGAATATAGATAGTTCATTATTTGTTTCTGGCTAATATTCCATAGTAAAATTATCACTTCATCAAAAAGTAAATAAAAGAGTAATGTAATGTACACAAAGCATAAATTTAACAGGTATATACTTGAACTAAGCGCTAAAATAAGGAAATATTCAGAATCAAGAAGGTTTCTTTAAATGGTGAAATCTTTGGCGATTTTAGTAATTAAGCGCTGGAATGCGGTTAATACGAAAGTACATATTTTAATGTTCACTTCTAAATAAAAAATTATGAGTATTTGGTGAACGATTTTAGATAAATGCTTTCTCGTTCAACTCAATTTTGTACAATTTTTGTACTCAGCTCAATTTTGTAGGTCCCGTATGAGTGTCCCTATTTCTTTTTAAACTTATGTTTGAATTACTGTCACAAGCCTTTCTTGTATTCTCCATTACAATACAATTGTGTTCAATGATTTACAAAATAGAGTAGCATTCGTCACCTAATAAAAATATTCAGATTCAGAAGGCATCACTTTTGAATTTCAGTTGTTAGTCGTAAATGTGCGTATTGATGTTAGTGACTAATTTTGAAGTACTTGCACGTACATTAATATGTACGATGAACTACACTGTAAAAAAAGACAAATGTTTCTTAATCTACGAAAATATAATATATTCACGAATAAATTTATAATATAAACTCATCCTTGTTAACCATGATTCTGAAAAGTGTTTTTTATTTTTATTTTTAGAAACCTCAGACATCAATGGTATTTCGAGAATTAAAGAATCATTTATAAAAACAAAATTGCTCATGCTGCCCGTAATTTTCGAAACGTTTACGAGTAGCTTTTAAAGTGTACTAATCAGTTTTTTAATCTCGGAATATAGTTTGTTCCGATGCTATCAATTCTCAAGTAAACATTTTCATGTTCAACAAATATGTTTAACAGACAAACATGCAAAATTAACAGCTTAAGTTGTAAAGTGTTTATGAATTCCGTTTGTCTGTTTGTTTGCCGCCTGCCTGTCTGCCTACTGCTTGTCTGTCTGTATGTCTAACAGTTCATGCTCTAACATGCGTAAGTATACCCAGATAACCATGCAATTAATATATCTTATTAACCCCTTAATCGTCGCGCCCTTTAAGTGTAGGCTACTTTTTAAAAATTCAGATTGCTTGATTACCACCAATTTTTTTAAGTAGAAATGTTCGTCTTATTTAATAGACAGATAAAATAATGCAAGAATAAAGCCAATAATACTATTTAAAAAAATTGGGGGGAATCAAACAATCTGAATAAAACAGGCGTAACCTACGCTGCCCGTGAATGTCTCGGGCACGACGATTAAGGGGTTAAGGTTTACTATAGCATGTTCTGTACAGAAAATGAACTGTGTAACGTTAACAGTTCGTTTACAAGCACACTCAAAATAATTCCGTCACATTACGTAGTACACATTACATAGTGTGTGCATTAGAACTTTGATATTTAATTACTCAGATCACAGATCGAATTTCAAAAGAGATTATCGTAATTTATCGAGCCATTGCCGATAAATCGTGTTCATTTCATTGTCAGACTGCAGTGGATACATGGGAGGCTTCGCTCGCGTTCGGCTCGCTGTGTTCCAATTATGCTTTTAAGTAATTTTTTAAATCTGCATTTTTAGAGAGAATTTGCAGGTCAATTGTCCATAGGAGGAAAGAAATCATTTTCTTTTAAAAGGGACATGCTCTTTGGATTATGGAAAATGGAAAAAGCAAAATGCCCGAGAAGGTAGAAAGACGTTGTCAGTGTATTTTAATGATGTTACACTATTTCAAACATATTGAAATTGATATACAGGGTGATTTTTTTTAAAGTTGTGAAAGTAAAACCCTATAACATAAGAACCACTGATCCAAATAACATAAAATTTCACCAGTATGCTCCCAAGGCAATGGGTATTTTTTAGGTGTGGTTAAAAAAACTTAAAATCGCACCAATAGATGGCGCTGTAAGTTAACAGAAACAAAGAATATCGTCAATGGGAGAAAAACAATGGACGGAACTTTGAGAAACCATCTTCCACAGGCCTTCTGTCGTCATTGGACCTTTTCTTAAATTCTCAAGTGTCCTAAATCTCTTAAGAGCAGTTGCTGCGCTGTCATTATTCTGATAATGCAGTTTCAAGAACAACGCACGGTGCGTCAATGGCACAGTTATTGTGAGGATATCCGTAGAATAATGACCACGAGGTGTGCGTCCTTCACGTTTTTATCGTCACTGTGCGTATGTCGTGCACAAGCTCGTCTCCCGGCTTTACTGCATATACAGCGCCATCTGTCGGTGCGATTTAAATTATTTTTTAACCGTGCCTAAAAAATTCCCATTGTTTTGGGAGCACACTGATGAAATTTCAAGTCATTTGGATCAGTGGTTCTTTTGTTATAGGGTTTTACTTTCACAACTTTAAAGAAAAATCACCCTGTATATCACACAGGTGTACTACAAGATGCTTACTGTAGAATATGATGTACATAGCATTTACAGGGACACACAAAAGAATTCGGTTACAATACTGTGCAGTTTACATGAACAATATAATTGCTGGAAGTGCGTTTTCGGCTGTGACACACGCTTTTAAATTTAACTAAATTTTTGCGTATTACGGATGTGTATAAATTCTAAAACTCATTAAGGGATTTATAATCCATGCTTAAAGCATGATTTTTGTTTTTGTTTCATATATTTAATTGAAGTTTTATATCCTACCCTAAATAAACATGCGATTATAAAACAAACATTGTGTATTTGTGACCTCCGTAGATGTATCTTCCGTTACAATTTTTTTAAAAGAAATTACCCCCTAAATCCTTATAAAATTAACGAAACACCAAAGAATGAAAAGGATAAGCGACCACCTATACAAATCTTTAAAAAAAATGTGAAAAAATGAACAATAGATATTATATAAAAATTTTGAAGTTTAAATATTTTACATGCGTTTTTGAAAGTTGAGTTTTATGCACTTGTAGCTATTGTAAGCCGTGAAAATAAGGCAAACTGACACATTTAGCATTAAGTACCTATTACTAAAAGTGTAATTTCGTCAAAATTTCGTGCACTGTGAAAAAGAAAATGTTTCCGTTTCTAGAAAAACTTTACGAAAATATGACACAATCTCTTCAGAAATATCCACGATTTTAAAAAGCGTTCCGTTACCTCTTGAAATATTTCAGAAATCAATAGATATCCGAAATTTAAAGAAGCATTTCTGAAACAAAAGTTTCTTTGGACGCCCGTTAAAAAAAGAAACAGATATACCGAAACGTCTCCAGTTAGCTTTTACATTTTGTATTAATCAGTTTTTGCAAGACGAAGTATTGGTTTTTCGGACGTTATCGATTCTCAAATAAACATTTTCAGCTTTGTAACAGAATTATACATGTAAGAGTAACAAAGTAAGCTTACTTTTAATATTAATGTTAACGCTGGTAATTTAGCACGTTTGTTTGTTGAACCTGTTTGTTGAAAACAAAACTATTTACTTGAGACTTGATAGCATCTAAAAAAACAATATTTCGCGTTGAGAAAACTCATTAATACATTATAAAAACTACCCAGAAACACTCCGTTTTTTTATCTTTTTTTTTTTTTTTTTTTAATGTGCAGCAAAGAAAATTTTTTTTTGAAATGCTACTTTAAATCTTTAAATATTCTAGTTTCTGCACTTTCTAAAGATAAAGGAAAGATTTTTCTGAATTGTATGTAACTGGGAAGAGGTTATGTTACATATTCTTAATTTTTTTCTAGATTCAAAATGATGTTTCCTTTTTCAACAATGTAATGTTCAATAATAAAATATTGGGCACTACTGTAATCTAAAAGATTAATGGAGTCTAGGAAATTCCACACTGCTCTTCTATTTTATGAATTTCAATAAAACAAAAAATACAACTACAAAACTTTGTGTACATTTTTTTAGCATAAATAAGTCTAATTTAGAAAAAATATTAAAACATATAGGCTTGCTAAGACTTCATGTGCGAAAGGGAACGCAAGACTGTTGTGAAAACATTTTGCCAATGGTAATTTTGTTTTCAACTTTAAATGTGTAATGTAAAAGCATGCACGATATATGATTGTAAAAATCTTCCATTCAGAGACAAATGATATAAATACTAATGAAAATGCAAACAAGAGATGTTATACTAAGTATAAAGCTAGAATTTGCATATGTCTCAAAAATACCATAAGATATGCTGCACTTTGAGTTACTTTGGTGAGAAAGTTTTTAACAGATTAAGTTTAGGAGAGCGCAACGCAGCTATCTAAGTACGCTGTACCACTATTTTCTTTACAATTTTTTTTTCATGTTTGCCATACCGTTCTCTTATTTATAATAAGCGCTACAAAGGCAGTCTTTTAATATTGGAATTTTATTAATTAATATTCCCCTCAGAAGTCAAGATTTAAGAAAATGTTATCGTATTAGTTCATGAAATTAACTTATAAATAAGATTGTTAACGTACGTCAAGCAAAACTATTATAAAGTTCCAATTGCAATGGCTTGAACATTTTCCTATTCATATAAAAGAATATTCTTCACGTTTAAGCAATATTAGTAACAGTGAGTATTGTATACAGGAATAAGAGTGAAACAAATTCGACACTTAAGAACGCAGTTCATTAAATATTTATTGAATTGCAGATTATGTTTTCTTGTTATCAGGCATTTTAGTAAAAAGCAGTAAATACTTAATTATTTATACACAGACAACCCTTGCCCCCTGCGGACGCACTGTATAATGTGTATGTATAAAGCTAGACACACTAGCCCAAGAAAAAAGCAGTTAAATACAATCCCTTGAGGTCCAAAGGAAACATTTTAAAGAAAGTTCTTCCAATTACAGTAAAAATGGCTGGGTTTATTTAAAGGTTAGCTGCCAACTTCTACGCTTTTTTCCTACCACAAAAATTTTATAGTAAATTTTACATTATTAAACCGCCGAAAGTAAAAGTTGGCAGCTATGATTTAAAGTCATCTCCGTTAACCTTCTCTTGTCTCCTTCTAAGTCACAACGAAACATCTTCTTTCTCCATTTCCGCTTCTAGGATTATTTTAGTCCTTAAACTAATATAATTATGTTTTTAATTACGAAAACTAACTTTTCCAATTATGATTGCTTATTATGGTATTCTTATTCAATATACTATAGATTAGAATATATAATTTATGAATATAAATTTTGGAGAAATAAGTCATTGAATTTTATTTTATTGACTAGTTCCGATGAAGTAAAACTGTCTACTCCAATTTCCGAAGATATCAAATGCAAGAAAGGGAATCGGAATATCGTCGAAATCGAGTGTCCAAAGAAAAATTATTATAGTAAGTAATAAATGGCGTAATTTTACTTTTTTGTCTCTAAAACTTTATTTAATGCATAAAAATCCTCAAGAATCAGGGAACCCCCAAAAGGTACAACAAGGATGAAGTTTTATGGACAAAATGTCCCTTTGGCGAACTACCATGATTTAGCTACAGGCGTAACTTTAGACATATAGTAACAGACTAGGTTTGGAAACACTGTTGCCTATATAAGCATTTGTCAAATATTAGTCGTGCTGCGAGCAAAATGACAAAAGTCATCAAAATTAGAAGGGCGTTCTCAAAAATGCGGGCTGTAGCTCACGTAGCTCTCGCAGTTGTTTATTTAAAGCAGTTATTGCATTTTAAGAAGCTGATAAACGCGTGGCTCAAAAATAATATAAAGCTTAAAAGTAATAAATTAAATTACGAATACTCTTAAAAAGTCCTGTTATAAAATTTGGTCACCCTAGTGGAGAGACACCGCTCATGTTGTGAACAAGTACCACACCAAATGTGCAGTCTACAACATATTATCTACGGACGCAAAAGTTGTTAACAACATAATTTTTTACTCCAGAGCATTCTCTGTGACATAGCGCTTTTCATAAAAGCAGCTAACAAATATCAAATAAGAAATGTAATATCTGTGTTCTTCATTTTACGGTCTATGTACAACTATACCTTTTTTTTTTTTATTACATATTCATCAAAACTGAATAATGACTTTTTCATATCTAAGTAAATTATTTATAAAATTGGAATTGCTGCAAATTTAAAAAGCTAATCTACTACGAAGCCCTAATTTCATTTTAAAATGATTAACTCGACATATTTTCTAAATAACAATTTTGGTCACGTTTGCAATTCTAATTTAAAAAGATAAATGATAACTTTTTCTACTCTTGTATTATTTGTAGATACAAAAATTTGTGATGTCCAAAAATTAAGGGGCAGTGACCGATTTTTTCGATTTTAGACAATTTGTCGAATATCTAATGAAATTCTTTACAAATTGTAATTGAACTTCAAGAATGTGAAAAACATGTTTGACTTCATAATTTTCAGTGAAGATTTTGTCGCGAGGGCAATTAAGGGGGCAATAATAATTTTAATAATAAAATTATATTTGAAATCACCCAAATAACAAACAGAAAATGTTCAAAATGGTCTGTCACTATAGCAAATGACTATGTAGGTCCTGTTCAACATTCGTGTGCATTCACGTAAGCATAGCACGTACATTCGTGAGGATGTTAACGTTTCTGTGAAAAATTAATTTTTTTTTTATATAGCAGGCAGAGATTTAACCGCATTTAACACCGCTTTCCATAAACTTGTCGAAGAACAGTAGAAATAGTATACTGCAATTAAAATATTAATCCTATGGGAATTCCACCCCAATTTATCAATTATCTCACTACATTGCCTGTATCTTTTTGATTTTTCACGCTATTTAACTGATCATTTTATATGAGTTGCTCTATAGTATTGACTACCAAATCATGACAAAAAATCTTCCCTGTAGTTTGTGCATGCGGGCTTAAAATTTATTTCATACAAATACTCATATCTCATCAAATATCCAATATATTAATATTTTAATTGCAATATACTATTTCTACTGTTCTTTGTCGAGTTTTTGGAAAGTGGTGTTAAATGCGGTTGAAAATTCTGCATGCTATTAAAAAAAAAAAAAAAACTTTCGAATTTTTCATAGGAACGTTAACATTTTCAAGAACATGCGTGCTATTCTTACACAAATGCACAAAAACGTTGAACAAGACCAACGTACTCATTTGCTACAGTGACGGATCATTTTGAGCATTTTCTGTTTCTTGGAGAAACGCAAACATTATTTTATTATTAAATTTATTATTAAACCCCTAATTGTCCTCAGTACTAAATCTTCACTGAAAAACATGGTCAAACATGTACTTTACATCCTCTAAGTTCAGCGGCATTTCGGACATTTCCTCATGAATTTCAGTAGATATGCGACAAAACGTCTGAAATAGGCAGTGTCCGGTCACTGCCCTTAATTTCTGGACAGCAGAGAATATTATAAGGGTGTTCCTTCATATCGTTAACCAAGAGCTATTTTCTAAACCGTTGGTTTTAGAGGTGTAGTCTCAATTGTAAAAATGTTCCTTCATACCGTTAACCAAGAGCTAGTTTCTAAATCGTTGGTTTTAGAGGTGAAGTCTCAATTGCAAAAATGTTCCTTCATACCGTTAACCAAGAGCTAGTTTCTAAATCGTTGGTTTTAGAGAAGTAGTCTCCAGTTGCAAAAAGGTTCCAAATTCATCAAATGAAAATTCATTTTACGCCAAAACAGTTATTTTTTTTTTTTTTTACGAAACTTAAATTTATACATGCTCTCTTGTTCCGAATAGTTGTATTTAAAAAAAACTTTCTGCTTGTACTACCAACTAAAACAGTTAGTTTTAGTTACAGTTTTCTGTAATACTCCTACCTTCATCATATGACATGGTCTTGATATGACGTAAGACTGCTACTGAACTCTGTTCTGTACATCCATTTAGCCACTCATATTACACATGCTATTGTTCTACCTGGTGGTATTGAAAAGTCACTTGTGCTTTTCTAACTAGCGCAGTGTTTCCAAATTCGGGACTTTGTCCCCATTTTGGAAAATTTTGAACCTTCACGGGGAATTTTTTAAAAACAGGTGTTAGTAGGGAACTTTTGGGGAAAAAAGAAAATTTGGCTATAAATTTCGGAATTTTTTTTATTATTTCACGTTTTGAGGTTCAAGCTTAATTTTACTAATCTGGCAAGAGTTAATCTATATTCGGAACTATATAGGGTAGATGTGCCAGTAATGGACACCCTTAAGGAATTTCTTTAAAAATTATTTTTCAATTAACACTTATAATTGTTATATTCCACATTTTTAAATATTATATTAATCTACCAACAATATTTAATCATGCTCATAGTCACATTTCCCAATGTGAATCGAAATTTAACTGTAAATAACAGAATTAAATCAAAACACCCTAAATTCCAGTAATGGACACCCCACAAAAAATAATAGATAATTGATATTATGATTGTATTTAAAACTAGAATTTAAAGAAAGCATATTAATGAAATAAAAAAAGCTGAATTTTTATTGGTTATTTTTTTATAAACCAAAAATGTTGAAGGTGGCCCATTACTGGAAGGCGGTCCATTACTGGCACATCTACCCTATATATATTTTTCAATCAATGATTATCCTTGTGCTCATCGTTTACTCGTTTACAGATTACACGTGTTCTAATTTATTATTTTTCTTATATCTAATTATATTTTCTTAATTCGTCGGGTGTTTTGTTCTTTTTGTAAATAGGGAATTCTTTCAGAAAAAAGCTTAATTTAGGGGGAAATTTTTTGCTTAAATTAGTTAAATATTAGTTATAGTGACAAATTTAAAATTTAAAATTTACATTTTTTTGAGTAGAAAGTGGGTTCCGAACTTTTCAGAAAAAATTGCGGATTGGGCAAAGTTTTCAGAACTTTTCGGGATATTGACTTTCGCCTATTTGGCAACACGTAAGAATTGTTTAAATTTCCACTAGTTTTGTTTAGTTGTTCTTTTTCTTTTAATTTGGTTGGATGAACACCCTATAGTAACCAACTATTTTGTCTATCTTCTTCACTTAATTTTTAACGTCCTTTTAATTAGGAATTCTTCCTTTACATTGAAATAATATGAATATACGAGGCTAGGCTGATAAGTTATCGGCCTGACACAGAGATGGAACAGGTATGACCAAATGACAATGATGTTTGTAAAGTATGATCCTTTAGATGACATGCTACCAAGTTTTAACGCGTGAGTTTATTGGTTATTGCTTGGCATTAAAGTACAGTAAACAAGTTTTGATTTTTTTTTTTCTAAAAATGAAAAATATTGAAGTTCAAGCTGTCATAAAATACTTTGTTAAAAAAGGTTTAAAGGGGCCACCAAAGGTTTAACCCCGTTTGTTGAACGTCGAGCAAAAATACCAAAGAATGAACATTTCTCAAGAGTCTTCTGACATGTACTGTGTTGCAAGTTGTAAAATAAAATGAAATATTGTCCAAACTCTTGTACTTTCTTTGTAATTCCGAGAACTTTTTAAACCACTCTCGTACAGGGCTGCACTAAAGAATTCGCTCACAAGAGTGTGTCTTAAATGTATTAAGTTGCAAGGGTAGAATTCGCACACATGAGTGTGTCTTAAATGTATTAAGTTGCAAGGGTAGAATTCGCACACAAGAGTGTGTCTTAAATGTATTAAGTTGCAAGGGTAGAATTCGCACACAAGAGTGTGTCTTAAATGTATTAAGTTTCAAGGGTAGAATTCGCACACAAGAGTGTGTCTTAAATGTATTAAGTTGCAAGGGTACTGCACTGAAAAGTAATATGAAATTTTGTCAAAAATCTTGTGCTTTAACTGTCAGGCCGAGAACTTATCAGCTCATCCTCGTACATGAGGTTCTTTCTGTTTTGTTTTATGGGTCATTCCACAGTATTTGGCTTCACAAGTTTAAAAAACAAGTTTTATAAAAAGTTAAGTGTAATACATCATTTTAAAGCTTTAAATATCTTCTATTAAAATTTATCCAAAATATTATTTTCTTTTTTAAATCAAATAAAAATTAGAGCATTTTTTTGCAGCCATATAAAAAAATTTTGTCATAGGTCCCATACGTAACAAATAGCTTTGTCCCGTACGTAACAGAAATAATTAACTTTCATTAATTAATGACGCAATTTTAAAAAATAATTTTAAAGTTAATTAATAAAATGTATATCTCTGCTTCTACTCATTAAATTTATTTGTGAAAATATTAAATAAATTCAGAGCAAAATCCAAATTGCTAGAGGTACTTTTAAAACAATTTTTTGTGATGTCCCGTACGTAACACAATTTTATTAATTAAATATATATATATGTATTGGCTCAAACAAAAAGAAATTTCATAAGAATCTAGTTGAAGTGATATATAATGCATTAAAAATAATTGTAAACTTTCTCATTTATATTTTGATACTGAAAAAAGGACAAATATCTCAAAAATTTGCTGTGAAATGTCCCGTACGTAACACATGAATACTGTGGAATGACCCGTATGCTTTTTTTTAATTTTATAGAAAGTAATATATAAAATATCAAACAAAAAACATAATAAATTTACTATTTTAAGCCATTGATGATTGTTTGTTTTCCTCATTTTAGGTTATATATCTTATAATCCGGCGGTGTGTTTCAGTTCCAATACACAAATTTTTGTCTTCTATCATGACCGACTCAGTTATACTATCGGAGCGAAGAACGCTTGTTTGAAGAACCATGATTCAGAACTCTACGACCCAAAACAGGAGGACCTGGAGAATCTAGTCGAAGCTTATAGATGCTGGAAAATGAATTCTGGTAAATTTTAAGAAAACAAGTTATGTGCGCTTTTTAGGAAATGCAAAATGTCAACTAAAAGAGAGTATCAGTTACACTATGCGCATTTACATCACATTCTTGATTATTCTCATTATTGGTCCCAATTTTTATTGTTGTGGTAATTTAATTTTGTTATTCAGATGATTTAATTTTAAGAAAACAAATTATGTGCGCTTTAAATACAGTGTCAACTAAAAGAGAGTATCAGTTACACTATGTGCATTCACATCACATTCTTTATTATTCTCATTATTGGTCCCAATTTTTATTGTTGTGGTAATTTAATTTTGTTATTCAGATGATTTAATTTTAAGAAAACAAATTATGTGCGCTTTAAATGCAGTGTCAACTAAAAGAGAGTATCAGTTACACTATGTGCATTCACATCACATTCTTTATTATTCTCATTATTGGTCCCAATTTTTATTGTTGTGGTAATTTATTTTTATTATACGGATGATTTAATTTTAAGAAAGCAAGTTAAGTGCGCTTTTTAACACTTTCCAACATAGTTGAAAAGTGTTTATGAATACGGTTTGTCTGGCCGTCTGGGTCAAGCTAATTTTATATAAACAAGGTGGAAATTGTACGTTAAACGTGACAAATGAGGTGCATTCGTATTATAACTAGTATTACAATGTAAAAAAATCATCCTTATTATTTCCGTGAAATGAGTTATATCTTCTGCTATGAGCGAAATGAGGATGGCTTTTTTTTTGTCTTATTACGTATACCACGTTTACAGATGCGAATTGATTTTTGGCACAAGACAGCGCTTCAAAATTCACCCTGGAGATCTTGCTTTTCGAATGATTACCTTCATGATTTAATACTTTTATGACTCATAATGGACGAATCTCTTGTGTTTATTTTCTTTAATGGATTGAGATATTCTTCTTTGAATCTAATTTCAACTGAAGTTATCTCAGAATCTATACCTATTTGAATGTAACTCATCTCTCAAACAAACATTTTTTTTTAATAATCTTTCTGAAAAAGTAACTTTTATGCAATTTTATTCCAAAATATAATTTAGAATAAAAATGGCCTCCTGGCATATGAGAAAAGAAATGGTCTGAATGTATTTGCTTTCCTCAGTCACATGATTTGCTTTTTCATTATTATATAGATTACGTATGATAGGATTTAATAGAATGGAGAAAACTTTTATTAATACATTTTTAAATTTTGATTCGATTTTCATAAAATTTGAAATGTGCGTATTTATATAATTACGAACGCACCTAAAAACGGCTGAAACGATTTTCACGAAATTTTGTATCTTACCATTTTGGATTATATAAGAAGACCAAGAAAGTTAAGTATAAGTTAGAGAAATTTCGATTAGTGGGTCATTTTTGGGTTAAAACGAGTCAAGCTAATTTTATTTAAAAATGGTAGTAACGATTTTGACTAAATTTTGTATCGTATCAATTTCGGGTACGAGAGGATCATTGAGCAGATCATTTGATCGAGAAAAATCGATTAATGGGTTATTTTGGGTCACTATTTATCAGGATCAAGCTAATTTTATGTAAAAAACGGCTGAAACGATTTTGACTATTTTTTTCTACCGCTTTCGAGCGCGAGAAGACCACTGGGCTATCGAAAAAAGCTGCTTAGGTCACATGAGGACATTAGGTTATGCTTAGGTCACATATCCTAGAAAATTCGATTAGTGGGTCCTTTTGGGTCACTATGGGTCAGGGTCAAGCTAATTTTATGTAAAGAACGGCTGAAACGATTTTTACGAAATTTTCTATCCTACGATTTTGGATTGCGAGAAGACAGTTTGGCTAAGTCACAAATTTAAATTTCGATTGGTGGGTTATTTTTGGGTCACTCAGGTCAAACTAATTTTATCTAAAAAACTGCTCTAACGATTTTTACAAAATTTTGTATCCTTTAGTACTGGATTACGAAATCATTGTGCTAAGTCACATATTCAAGAAAATTTTATTGGTGGGTCATTTTTACGTTATTACATGTCACTGCATTCCAATGTGAATGAAGGTTGAAACAATTGTTAAGTTGTTGAACAGTTCACAGTAAAGGAAGTCGAAAAGTTGGCAAAATGGCGAAATTTGGCGGGAAAATTGACTTTCAAGATCACCAATGCCAAAACATATACTTGGCTGTGGGGCACACCAGCTGTGGGAGCGGTGTGTCGCTGTAAAGCGAAGACAGGATTGAGGCGTTCACCACGGGGCCTCCACACACGAACACGATTGTCATCGCTGCTCAGATTGAATCTAAACTCGTCGCTGAAGACGACCTAGTTTCATTCCGTTGCAATCCAATCCCGTCGTGCGCGACACCACTCCAAACGGAGGCGTCGGTGGGTGCGTGTCATTGGCAGTACACGTAATGGGCACCGCGATACCAGATGTCCTTCAGCCAGGCGCCTTGCGATGGTTCGGGAAGACACAGGGTCCGTAGTGAAGGTGCTGCCTGTGTCTGGATAGCGGCTAATGAGGCAGTTGGCCCTACGCGTGCGTTTCGTATGATGCGACGGTCTTCTCGACGACTGGTCTACCGAGGGCGTCCCGAGCCTGGTCACCGTGTAAATGACGTCTCTCAGTCCACTGGTCCCAACACCTCCTCACAGTAAAATCAGAATGGCCTACTTGACGAGCTACTCGCCGAGCTGACCACCCAGCTTCCATCATCCCGATGATTCTTCCCCTCT
The DNA here is from genome assembly GCA_963931845.1 of Maratus michaelseni. Taxonomy (NCBI): domain Eukaryota; kingdom Metazoa; phylum Arthropoda; class Arachnida; order Araneae; family Salticidae; genus Maratus; species Maratus michaelseni. The sequence goes on from OZ007594.1 coordinate 60,907,234, forward strand.
CGAACTCTGACAGCTGCTCATATTGTCTTCGATGGCTACGTAACGTCAAGTCTACCTCAGCGTTTCCTTTGCAAAAGAAAAGGTACACTCAGACAAGTTCTGCTTACCAGTTTTATATTCCAAGGAAGACGAAGTTAAATGCCCTCTTGTGGCATTACGCAATGCGCAATCACGCTGCATTTCTAACCATTTGCATATCTGCCTGATATGTACCTTCATGCCAAGTTTCGTTACGATCCCACTATTATTTCTTGGTGCGCAAATTTTTATGGCAATGAGTGTAGTTCATGGAAAGCCTCGTCATTGTCGCAAGGCTCAGTTGAAAGGGTCAATAAGGATGTACAGAATATGTTAACTGCATTGATGAACGATGACGATACAAATAAATAGTCAGATGGTGCCCTTTGTTTAATTTTCCAAGAAAACTACATATCACGAAGGAATACGCCAAAGTGGTTACGAAGTCATGTTTGGCGTTAAACCAAAAAGACGCACAGCATCGTTATCTTTTCCTGGCGAACATGTCACAAATATTGAAAACGAAGAACAACTCGAAGAAATTATTAATGCTTTTGAAGAAAATTTGAGCAGTGGCCATGCCAAAAACCATATTCCAAAGTAAAATATTGAGCTGCAACCCACCACGTTTTCATATCAAGCCCTGACTGAACAACACGAGTTTATTTCTATAAAAAGAGCGGCCGCGAAAGAGAATGAACAACGAAAAAGTTACAAACCCCAAAAAGAAAATTTCCTCCTGCTGAAGTTGGTGATACTGTACGAATACAAGTCCCTTATGTCGACAATGGCCGTACAGATTCCCGAAATGTGTTTGCGGTTATTGTTGGAATAGAAGGCTCCGAATTTTATAAATTAGCAAACAAATAAGGTACTTTCAAGCGGCTTTATATCCGCAATCAGTTCGTAATTTGTAAATAAAAGTTACTTTCTATAGATGAGATCTTCTCAAGAAAAGTCGCTGAGAGAAGCAGCTGCGGCTTATTCGAGAAGTGGGAGGCAAGGATATACACGCTGTCATGGCAAAAAGAACGGTTCCGCGACTAAATGCAGTTGTAAAAGAAAGGAACTATTCTGCAATTCAAAGTGTCATAACAGTTTAAGTTGTTGCAATAAATAAGATCGCATAACGTCAATCACATAATTAGGTAAATTTATTATTGGTATTATTTTCTTTTCTCATTTAGAATGTACTGTTCGTTTTAAGTTCAACAGTTTATTTACATGTGCTGTTAGCTTTCTCCTATTTTGACATATATCATAATATATTTTAATAATAAAGTATGTTTTAAAAACTTAACAAAAATATTTTTATTCAACATTCCCCATCAGTGCATGTTGAATGTCGACATTTGCCGGTGTCAGAGAGAAATAAGGATATTTAGCAAATATTTCGGACATACACTAAGCGACTATATCAATATTGACATTCACCAGAGAAAGTCTTTCACGGTAACATATATGCCGATTTCAAATGTGTTTTTATTTTCAGTATATACCATACATGCCAGTACGTTAAATACAGTGTATAAACTAATTTTTATGTTTATACGCCTTGAAATAATTTACGGCCGCTGCCAGTATATATACAATAATTGTATACTGTAAAAAAAGGACAAATGTTTCATAATCTAGGGAAATGTAATGAAACTACCAACTAAAATATACAATAACCTCCTCCGAGTTTTCCCCGATTCCGAAAAGCGTTTCTTATCTTTAGAAACTTCGGAAATCAATATAATTTAGATATTTAGAGAAGCATTTATGAAAACAAAGTTCCTTTTGCTGCCAATGATTTTCGTAAACGTTTCCAAATACTTTTTATTCCGTATTAAATGCTTCAGTTCTCAAACATTTTCGTGCTCCACAAACATGTTTTACAGACAAAGGTCATAAATTAACAGCACTAACATTGACATTAAAATTAACATTTTTTTTGTTGTTACTCTTGTATGTATAAATTCTGTTAAGCAGCTGTAAGTTTTTATTTCAGACGTGATAGCATCCTAAAAAACGATATTCCGGTTTGAGAAAACTTACTAATGCACTATAAAAACTGAACACTCGGAAACTTTTCCGAAAATCAGTGGCAGCAAAATAAACTTTTATTTTTTAAATATGCTTCATTAAATTTCATAATTACATTAGTTTTTTAGGTTTCTAAAAAAAGGTTTTCGACATCGTGAGTATCTCGTAAGAGGTTATTGTATATTTCTGTTCGTGGTTATATTTTTTTTTCATAGATTAAGAGACATTTTTCTTTATTTTTTACAGTGTACAAAGAAACTTACAGACTATTCTTTATTCAATAAATGTGTACACTTTTAAATTTTCCGAATTTTAAATGAATTTTCTATAATAGCGCTTTTATTTTTACATATTTTTAAAGTAAAACCATTTATAAACAAACAAGAAAATAAAAATAAAAGAGCTAAATGAAGGTATTAGTAAGTGGAATGTTGATAGTTTTGATTAAAATTAGGATACACCGTTATTTAATTTGAGAATTCAGCATAATTTATGCATCTCTTCTTTACAGAAAACAGTGGTCGGAATACCTTCTGGACTAAAGTACAATTCCGTTACCGAAAAGGTGGTACCTGGGCTATAGAGGCAGCTATGAACAACTCAGCTCCACTTGTGAATGATGGATCTTGGTATACAATTATCGTTGACATGAATTCGTCAAATGATATTCCTCTTACATTAAGCAGATCGGTCCTAAAAGATGCTACAGAACGAAACGCTTTCATTTGTGCTATGAACAAACCTATAGATTTCAATGAAACAAGAATTACCACTCCGTAAGTAAAGTTATTGTACATTAAGGCGGCTCTGAAAAACATATATATATTTCCCTCAGCTGAACAACTCGAAACTTTCTGACACATTTCCTGTGGTCTTTTAAACATAAAAGCATGATACGTCAGTAATCATGCTTGAAAGGCATGAGTACTGACAAGGCCTGATTACTTCAAAGGCACATGAAGCATTAGCTTCCCCTCGAAAATTTAAGAGGCGCCCCAAAATGACTGTAAAAAGGGGTTTCTAATTCCCCTTGTAATTTTTTTACATTGCATTTTTATTTTATTTTTCGATTGTAAAGTCTGCCTAATACAAGAGAATATCCACAATATTTCAGGAATCTTATCTAACCTGGAAATCGGAATGTAAACAAAAACTACGTCATCCTGATGTACAGGTTGTACAAACCGCTCGCATCACTGAGCATACAATGACTACATTACACTATAGATGTACAGTCGTGGAAAAAAAAAACGGAACACCCCCCACTAACTCTGCAACAAATTATAGTAGAAGGAAGTGACTGGTACCAAACGATTGGAAATAAAGTCTACTTTTAAGTGATGTATATAAAATTTGCTTAGGGGGCCATATACATATAAAAACACACCCAAACTTTGTTTTTTTCAATAGCAAGACCCAAATTTGACAACATATTTGAAATCTGCAGTTCAAACTATGCCTAGATACCAAATTTCATTAAATTCCTACGATTAGTTTCTGAGAAATTAATTACTTTATAATGAGCATATTTAAGGGGCTGTATCCAAATTGAAGTTCGGTACTCGATTGTTGAAATGCTGCAGAATGTCATCTTTTAATGTATTATGTTTTACCGATATGACCATTTTACTCACTTAATAAGTTTCGGTTATTGTTATATGCTGTAAGATAATGTTTACAAGTGTTGAATTATCCGATTTTAACCCCTTGGGGACGAGCGACGCGTATGCGTGATGCATAAGATGCTCAGAATCCTCGATTTTTCCCACCAGTTATTTTTTATTGCAAGCTTTCCTTATCATATCGTAGCATTTCCACAATTCAATTAGACGAAAATTTCTGTTTTGAAAAACCGGTGGTAAATTATTAAAAATTCTGTAATAGACTCTCGTCACGAAGGGGTTAAAAAACCATAAGATTATTTGTAATTAAAATAGTCTTAGAATATGTAAATGTTATTGGAATTTTACAGGTGCTTTTATAATGCTTTTTCTCAGATTTTGCATCTATTTAACTCGCCTTTTCTTTAGTTTATTGGCAGAAACGTGAATAATATTGACAGATACAAAATTTAGAAATAAAAAAAAAATAGTATAAAGCAGCGTAATGAAACAAAGTAAAAATAACAAAAAAAAAAAAAAAAGCAGATAAAATGTTTTTTATTCTGAAAATAAATCCAGACCTTTCTTTTTTTTTAGTAGCGAGAGGGGGGGGGGGTGTCTTGTTTTGAGATATGTTCGCAGAATTTACATTCCGATTTATTTGAAGACCTAAAACTAAATACATGTTATAAAGACATCTGAATAACTTTACATCCGTTATTCTCCTTCGGAATAGGGGTAATAATTCTATGATTAAACCTATTCTGGTAGTTCATTTGAAATTTTACAGTTAACTCATTAATGCCTCCTGGCAAGAAAACTTGCCATATGACATTTATTATTTATTATTATTATTATTATTATTAGATTTTTTTGCACACTGCTAGCGATTGGGAAATAATCTTGCCTATCAGAAAACCATAAAAATAACTTGTAATTTTTTTTCAATTAGCCTGTTTAATCGAATAGATTTAAATACGAAAGTTATAGAAGAAATATTGTAATTTTTTCTTCGCAATAAACTACCAATATAAACCTTACCTATTAATCCATGTTGAAACAGTTTGAAGAGACACTTGAAAATGCCCAGCTATATAACGAAAACTTCTTCCAGCTTGCCACATGCCAATCATTTGGCCTTTCGTTGCTTCAGTTAATTGTGGGGCCATTTTGTTTCAACAAATACTCTACACATATGCATTTATAATAAACTTCACTTCAAACATATATACTGCAGAAAAAACAATATAGCTTTATTAGACTGGAAAAGAAGCTATAAATCCATTTAAAGGTAACAAAAATGATTAAGTTTTTTCTAAGGTAGAACTGATCATATTTTTCAAAAATGAGCTTTATTAATTTAAAAATAAAAGCGAAACTATTTTCCATAAATGAAAACATATATCTCATGCAAATACGTTTTACGTAATTTTAATGAAAAATTTTAAAGCAGACATTGAAAAAGTAAAAGAAATATATATATATATATATATATATATATATATATATATATATATATATATATATACTAATAAAGGCTGGGGTTCTGGTGCCTCGCTATCTTATATCTTACTACAATCGCAGGTCGTTGTCAGAGTTGTTTAACGTAAGATCACGAAGCATTGAAATACGGTTTACGCATTGTTTATAGTGTAAGACAGACTTAATCTCTAAGTTTATCACGTCACTATAATCCCAGCCTATGAGTATAATATTTTCTCAAAGAGGAATGAGAGCTCTCCGACCCGAATATCGATTCTTACCACTAAATTTTAATAGTATTCTCCAACGTAAAGAATTTCAGAAATTTTGTCCTTGAATAAGGTAACAAATACTATTAAAATTTAGTGGTGTCAATCGGGATTTCGAGTCGGAGCGCTCCCATCCCTATTCAAACTATGCTTTAATGCACATCATAGACGGCCCCTTAAAGCAGCATTTTGTCGTTTTTTAAGCATAATTTGAAAACTACTTGGAAAAAAAAATCGAAATTTTGAATACACATAAAGCAGGACATAATAAATATAAATCCATCAAAAAAATTGTAGGTTGCAATTCATAATTTTTTCGAATATTAATTTCATAATTCATAATTCATATTATAGAATTTTAAAAATTACAAATTTGACGTAGTTATGTTTGGGTTTTTGAGTTTTATAACCAAACAAAACGTTAGCACATTAGGATTATAATTTCAGGAGATATTAATAAAAATATGGAAATGTAATTTAACATTAGAAGCTCTAAAATTTGAATGTTTATAACTCAAAAACTTATCATCCAAATGACTTAAAATTTTGTATCTAGGCATAGTTTGAACCGAAGATTTAAAATATCATGTCAAAAGTGGGTGTTGCCATTGAAAAAATTAAAGCTTAGGCTGGTTTTAATATGTAGATGGCCCCTTAAGCAAATTTTAGATACATAATTTAAAAGTAGACTTTATTTCCAATCGTTTGGTACCAGTCACGTCCTTCTACTATAATTTGTTGCAGAGTTAGTGGGGGGTGTTCCGTTTTTTTTTTCCACGACTGTACGCTACCTAAAGTATACAGGGAACTTTTAAAAAGGCTGTTTAATGAAATATATGTAAACTCGGCTACACCACTCCAGAGATAAAAATTTGTAGAAGTGATGAGTTTCTATTAATGTTTAATTTAGTAAACTTTTAGCGGATGAAAGGGGCCCCAAAATTATACTGTGATTCCCCGAGTTACAGAGATTAATCGAGCCCTAAATATGTTAGTGATGTGTAATCGAACAGATTTTTTCATTTTCCGATAAATAAATTACATCTTAAGTTATAGTGATTGTTGTCTCAGGAGACGATTTTTTTTCCTTTCCTGCGCTGTCGCATCCAAAAATTGTATGACAACATTTTTTGAAAAATCTTCTGCCTTTATCGAAAAACAGAAAAAACAGTTCGATTACATAAGTTTCATAATAAGAGTACCTGCCAATATGATACAGTTGAGCAAAAATGAATTTTAGAAAATGTGTCGGTATGTAGCCAGTTAGGATTTGAGAACAGTCTTAACTCTTTTGAGTGGCTTTTACAGAATTTTAAATCTTTTGTCCCTGACTTTACAAAATAGAATTTTTTGCCTACTTTAATCAATGAAATGCTCTGATTGAGCAAGATAAAATTTAAAATAGAAGTTACTGGTGAAAAAAATCAAAAATTCTGTATACTTTTGTGTCACGTATACGTGACGCTCGTCTCGAAGAGGTTATAAGTCTAAGACTGACAGTGAAATCCCATGTTAATCAAAGGGAAAATTTAATCAAGTAGTGATTACTTATTACCCAATATAAATCTCAAAAAATGGTTTTCACCTTAAGAAAGAAAATGCCAGATGCAGTCGTACTACTTTTTCAAAAATTATTTTCGTGCATTTTAAGTATTTTTAAGAAGAGGATAAATTGCGAAAATTTTGTCTAACTGAAAATTTCTAAGTATATCACGCTTTTAAAAATACTTAAAATATATTACGAAAAAGATTTTTCAAAACACATTACGTCTGCATCTGCCATTTTTTTCTGATGGAGAAAACCGTTTTTCGGTATTTGTATTAGGTAAAGAGTCATCCCCTAATTAATTTTTCCCATATGTTAACATGGTATTTCGAGATCGTAGAGAGAAAGAATTTAGAATTTATTGTTGATATAATCGTTGTTTATTACTGGCAAGAAAACGTGTCAGTGTGGGAAACAGCACAGTCAAATGAAGTGTTGCAGCGGGAACTTCTTTTACACAAGTAGCCATAGAACAAAAATGAACAACAACAAAATATAAATATTTAAAATCAATAATAAAGTGCCGCGGCAGCAGAGCAAGGCAGTTAAATTATTGATGAACGAATTAAAAAATCAAACACTGAAATAATGAGAGGGTGAGAAGCTAAATCCAACGCATTCTCTAACTTCTCACACTATCTCTAAACAAGACCGCCACGTGGACTGTATTCTGGAATTTAAATAGCACTATATGCTATAGCACTAGAAACACTAAATTTATCACTATAGAAAATGTCACTAATTGAATGAAATCTTATGGATTCCAAATATACTTTTATTTGACGTAATTAACTCAATGTCTTACCACGTAAACAAACTTCTCAGCTGTAGAATTTTAATCTAAACTCAAACGAAATCCAAAGTCATGCGATTCAAACTCGAGCTTCAAGCCAATAAGCAGAAATTATCTTAATTCAGATGGATATATCCAATAAATTGGCTATAATTAATACTAATGAATATGAAAACAAAATGTTTGAATGCATTAATAATACGAACTGTGGGGAAGTCAAGAAGAATCCGCTTAGCATAATTAACAAAACGGTTACTGAATTAGGCAATAAAGGTAGTCAGAATTACTAAATTAGCTTTAATCCCAACAATTGTGGGTAGACTTAAAGATCACAAATCAGTTATGACAATAAGACCAATAATAACAAAATGCTCAAGCCCCACTTATTGCATAGAGAAAGCATTTGTGATTTTATTGAACATATATTACCTATTTCAGATCATGTAATTATTTCAACAAATGAAATAATTCAACGGTTAAACTACCTCCATTTTCCAGAGAATTACATAATATCTAGTCATCTTTCGTCCTCGTTATCTTGCTCCACCACCAACATATTTTTTCAACTAGGTTAAGTGTATCATTCTTTGTAAACAACATAAATTTCATATGCATTCTTAAGCTTTGAGTTGTATTTTAAAAATAATTAGTAAGGGATTGAAATACCTTATTACAAATGAGTTAAATTTTGCGCTATAAGGTCCACAAATTACAGCGACATGCCTAAACATCGAACTTCGGCTCACAACTACTCACAGGTTTCTCTGAAATAAACTGTGATAATGAGTTATAATATATCTCTGGTGCACCAAACCAGGTGTTTATTCACTAGACAGAAGTAAAACTGAGTTCATCATCTTACTCACTTCGTCATCTTATTCTTTTTTCTCTTAGATAACTTGTAATACGGATGATTACTTTCATATTTTTATGTTTTTACTGCCATCTAGATAGAAATGGAATTTCAAGTAGACTAATCGGTCCTACAAAGTTTTCTCTGTCAGACACTTGGTTTGAGGAAATATCCACTGAAGTTTGCTTACTGAAACGATCGGGGAGAACAGCGAATATAAAGCCCATTCAGCACCAGGGAATACTCTGGAAAATGGAATGCAAGTACTTCATATCACGGCAGCGTCTTTAATTAATTTGTGGGAATTTCTAGCAAACGTTTGGCATGTTGTATCGTTGAAACACTTCCGTTGTCTTGCTGAATCTATGCCTTGTCATGAGGCAGTCGTTATCAAGGCTAGGGGATATATCGGAAGGCTAGAGGATATATAGAGAAAAATCGATTTTTTTACTAATCAAGCGTCTCTAATCCATTGGCACTTCAGTGTGTTATAAATATAAAAGCAATGTCAGATATTGTAACGAATCCCATCAATACTATGAAAAACAATCAAGAATGGCATTACAAGGAGAAGAAAAGGCACGCGTTCCAATTGATGCTATCAAGAAAAAACTGTCGGAGATTTACAAATACGTAAGATAAACACCCCTCCCCACTCCCCGAACGGTGATCATTACTCCAATTCTAAAAATCACAGTAGAGATCTGTTTTCACCAAAGCTCCTTGTTTATTATTTTCTACAATTTTGGTATAGTGGAATTTTCTTAAAGGGTCGTCTACCGATTGAAATTGTATCACACTATTTTCATTGTTAACAGCTAATTATAACACCATATTTTGATTTCCCGGTAAATTTTATTTTCAGATACCAAACTAGAAGTCCTAAGGTCAAGTAGTTTAAAGTTTGGAACTCCCAAAGTTATATCCATTTGTAATCGTTGCAAAACAGATTTCAATAAGTGTAGCTTTTCAAGCTTAACTCAAAAAATACATAGCAGCTGTAACTTTGGAATCGTAAATTTAAAGCTTCTGTGAATCGATTTCTGTTTTTTTTTTTTTAATCATAGATTACAACCTGTATAGTTTTCTAATATTTATTTCAAATAACATATATATTGAAATTGACATTCGATTATCACTATAGATCAAATCTTTCTTTACTGAATAATATTAATAATGTAAATAATATGTAAAACAGTGTATCCCGATTTGCAATACCTAGTGGGACAAATTGGGACAGTTGGAGGGATCTATTTTTTTATATTAAACTTTTTCTAAGACAACTATTTCAGTCACTTTTTTTTTCTTTTACTAAGCAAAGCAAAGCGTAATTTAAATATTTTATTCTTTGCGGGCAGCGGTCTACTTATGGAATACAGAAAAAGTAAAAAAATCAGTAGATATACAAAAAAAAAATTCATTTTCCCAGTTATGGTTGTTTTATTTTATTATTTTCTGTTGTAATGCGCTAAACAATTTAATTTATTAGCTTTAATTTGTAAATTAAAATTTTATTGTATTTCATATTTAAATTCTTTTTTCTTTTTAACTAGCTCCGATGAGGTAAAATATTCCACTCCAATTTCTGAAGAGATCGACTGCAAAAATCTGAGTCGTGATATTGTTCAAATCGACTGTCCAAAGAAAACAACTAAGAGTAAGTAAATTTATCCAGCTCCCTCTATAAAATATCTACAAATTACCAGGGATTACAAACCGGCACACCAAGCATTAAAATTTAAGAATAGATCATTTGTGGGGGATGAACTACACTACTGCGAACCGCAGGCAAAGTATCAGACATTAACAACAGAATTCCTTGCACCATCGAATGCTGTTACATTACGCTTTTTATAAAAGCTGCTAATAATTGTCAAGTAAAAGAAAGATATGTTATCTATATTCTTCTTTGTATAGTTTGTGTACAATTGTACCTTTCTTTATTGCAGACTCATCAAAAGAGTCCATTTCTCAGACTTAAGAAAAATTTTTGTTACGATTTAAAGAAAAATTTATTATGAAATCATAATTTCATTTCAAAATGTAACTATATTTAAAACTGTACATCTTTTCAAAATAACAATTTTGCTCCCATTTGCAATACTAAAATAAAAAATTGCTGATTACTATTTCAACTCTTGACATATACAGGGTGTTCCGCCATACCGTTGATTAATTCCTAATCTCTAAACTGTTGGTTTTAGATGTGTAGTCCCAATTGCAAAAATGTGCCAAATGTTGTTCTTCCTCATATGAAAATCCATTTACGCCAAAACAGTTATTTTTAAAATATATATACGAAAGTTAAATTTTTACATGTTCCCTGGTATCTCTTAATTATATTTATAAAAAATCTTTCTCCATGAACTACGAAATAAAACCGTTGTTAGGTTTATATGCAGTTTTCTGTAACAAAGAAAGGGCAGTTGACGTCACTGTTGGTTAAATTATACTGTTGGGGAGCAAAAAAAAAAACCCTGTTCGTTCTTTATGATTTCTACTGTACACATGAGATGGGGCAATTTAATTGGTCTATGTTAAAAAGGCCTATGATATGATTGGCCCACGTCGCCATTACGATTCCTGCAATGATCTCTACACCAAAAAAGTAGTGGTAGATTGGTTGATGAAAGTGTTTGTTTGTAGACATGCCATTTCCTTATATTTCTGACTTCATTATATGACATGGGTCTTAGTCTTATATTCATTTTCCATTCCTTAATTTTCCGAGATTATGTTTAAGCTTCGATTTTCACATGCTTATATCGTTACATAAATACAACAACAATATAATACAGTCAAAGAATAAACCTTCCAATTAAATTACATAAATAAACTTTCTTTAAAAACTAAAAGCCGTTTAACATTGCCTTAGACAAAAAGATTTCAGATTTCAGCATGACAGGAAATAAAAGTTTTGGGACATTGAAAATTTACCATGTTAAGCTGATATTACATTAAGCAGATTTGAGTGCAATAAAAATTTTAATTGCAGATAAAAGTATTAAAGTATAACAAGACTGTTTCAGTATTCTTACGAATAACATTATTAAGAATATGGTGTGGGAAAAAAAAAAAAAGAAAACACTGGTGAAATTTTGAAGAAATTACAAACAAATTCCAAAAATGTATTTATTTGTTCTAAACTACAATCGATGTTCAAATTGCCTTCTTCAGACTTCTACACACGCACTTTTATCCTTAATCACGTTCACAAAAAATCGTTTCAGCATGTCAAAGTTTCTTAAGATCATTACGAAATCGCTGAATTATTCGGTTAATTGTTGAGTCTTCATGAAATAGGCTTCTCACTACTTGCTGGAAAATAAACTGTGATAGTGTAACAACACTCTTCCATGCATCTATTTAGCCACTCATATTACACATACACACGCCATTGTTGCACTTGGTGGCGTTCAAAAGTCTCTTGTACTTTTCTAACTAGGATTTTTAACTTTCAGAGGATTTTTTTGAGAACAAGTATTAGTGGAGAAATTTTTGAGGAGATTTGAAATTTTTGGGGAAAAATTAGGAAAGCTTTTCATTATTTCACGTGTTGAAATTAAGGCTTACTTTTAGTAATCAGGCAACACTGGATCTCTATTCGTCATTTAGGATTGTATTTTATTTATTTTTATTTATCAAACATTATCCTCGTGCTCTTCGTTTACTCGTTTACAGTTTACACGTGTTCTAATTTATTATTTTTCTAATATCTATTTATCTTTTCTTAATTCGGTAGGTGTTTTGTTCTTTTTGTAAATGAGGAATTCATTCAGAAAAAAACTTAATTTTGGAGAAATTTTTTTAGCTTAAATTAGTTAAACATTTTTATAGTGGCAAATTTAAAATTTAAAATTTACTTTTTTGAGTGGAAACTGAGTTGGGGATTTATCGGAAAAAACTGCTGGTTGGGGGAAATTTTCAAAACTTTTCACTTTTTTGACTTTGGACTCTCCGGCAACACGTAAGAATTGTTTAAATTCCCGCCAGCTCTTTTTATCTGTACCGGGGGACACCCTATATAAACCAACTATTCTGTATATCTTCTTTGCTTAATTTGTAGCGTCTCTTTAACTAAGAATTTTTGCTTTACCTAAAAAGATATAAATATACATATTTATTTTTTTAATTGAAATTTTATAGAAAGTAATATATCAAAATATTAAACAAAAAACATAATAAATTTACTATTTTATGCCATTGGTAATTCTTTGTTTTCATCATTTCAGGTTTCTCCTCTTATACTCCAGCGGTGTGTTTCAGTTCTAACACACAAATTTTTGTCTTCTATCATGAAGAAGCCTATAAACCTAGCGAAGCGAATATCATTTGTTTGAAGAACCATGATACAGGACTCTACGACCCAAAACAGGAGGATCTGGTGCATCTAGTTGAAGCTTATAAATTGTGGAAAATCAATTCTGGTAAATTTTAAGAAGACTTTTCAGAAAATGCGATGACAACTAAAAGAGAGCATCAGTTACACCACATTCTTTATTATTCATCATTGGTCACAATTTTTATTGTTGTGTTGATAATTAATAGTAGATTTTCGGGACAGGAGAAGACGCGATAGTTAGAACTAATAATTGAACTGTTGTTGTTTTTTAATCATAAACATCTACAATGGTCCCTTTAGTAACCAGTTGCTACCTACACTGAAAAAAGAGAGAAATGTTTCTTGGTCTAGCAAGAATGCTTAGAAAAATATAATAAATCCCCCTTCGAGTTACTCACGGTTGCGAAAAGCATCTCTTTATCTTCAGAAACCTCAGAAACTAGTAAATTTCTGAGATATAAAGAAACATTTCTAAAACAGACAGTTTTTTTCCTTTGCTGCCTGTAATTTTCGGGAATGTTACGAAGAAGATTTTACAGTGTATTAATCAAATTTCTCAACCTCCTTTAACATGAAATATTGGTCTTTTGCATATTATCAGGTAAACATTTTCATGTTCAACAAACATGTTCAACAGAAAAAATCACAAATTAAAAGCAAAAAAATTTATTGTGTTTAGTTTTTTTATTATTATTATTTTGTTGTTGTTGTTGCATGTATAAAGTTTGTTACGCAATAAAAATAGTTAAAAATATTTACTTGAGAATTCAAAGCATACAAAAAATCGTGATATGATAACAGATTCCAAAAACTAATTAATATGCTCTAAAAAGTACTCGAAAACATTAACGAAAATTACGGTCAGTAAAAGACGAAATTTTTGTATCAGTAATGCTGCTTTAAATCTTGGAAATCTATTCGTTTCTGACGTTTCGGAAGTTGAAAGAACGCTTTTCAAAATCGTGGGTAACTCAGGAAAGGTTATAATATATTTTCGTAAATATTTTTACTATTTGAAGAAACTTTTCTTTTACAGTGTAGGAGAAGTTTTTCAGTTTTCTTACGAATGACACTATGAAGTGTTAAACAACTAAATTGTATATTTTCTTTCCTAAAATTTTAGCACCCAATTTCGCCTACTAGTAAAGCTATCCCTGTACAATTGTAACAAAGGAAAAAACTTAACTTTAATTCGATGTCAAAATTGAAATAGTTAGAATTGACCATTTTTTTCTCACTTATTTGTGACACGATGAAACGGATAATAGAATGCGTTTCACTGTAAGAATAATTCATAAAATTGCGGTACACGTACGGTATAAGTTTTGCTTTGTATCATTTTCATTCTTTTTTCGCGGCATTAGTACTGTGTTTCTACGGAATATTAAATTTAAAAATACAGTATATGATCCACTTTTATATTAAAAGGCATTTATATCTTAAAATTACTGTTTGCTGATAAATATATGTCATATCTACCGCTAAATCCTTTCTAAATTACTAATTTAAACTGCCGTCTCCACCATTCTAAACTAAAAGCAATGTTCAACACTAGAACGTTCGTCAGTGTCTTTTCGAGACCAAACCAAATTTAGCCTTATCTTTTCATCTTATTTGTTCACCTATATTTTATCACATTTTATGACTTTTAATCATTTTACATATTAACCACACTGTCGAAATTTCTATTATGTGATTCGACTTTTAAAACAATTACAGCCAAATTAACCTAGAACGTCCGTTAGTGTTATTTCGACACCAAGCAGAATTTAAAATAAATCTTCGTTCTTTTGTTAAAATATTACAGTATAAACTTAATTAAAGTACAATTACGCAATACAGCGTTAAATTAAAATGTATAGTGTCCATTTTGCATAATAACATTAGTGGTGTCGAAATGACACCGGTGTCTGTTTTAGGATGTCGAAATTCTTCGCCGTTCTAGTGTTAAATGTATCTTTACCTTGTTCTGTTGGATTCATGTGCTTCAATTACGTAGAATGTTTACAGAGAACTTCAATGCGCAGAAAAACACTGGGAACCTTTTACAAATTAATTCGACTAAATATCCCGTCCGGACTAAAACATTTCACGTCCCCTGGAATGAAGTCCAGAGGTAACCTTTATAGGTGCTCCTTGATTCCGACCATGGGTATGACTATTAGGCGTGGCTTTCGCCGTGGCTCCCATCCATATAGGTATCCCGCCGCAGAATTCCTGAGGCCTGTATCGGCGCGATCGTAACCCCTTTCATGAGTACGACAGTGGCCGGACAGGTTCGCTTCATGAAAGACAGTCCGTGACATCCTCGAAGCCGAGCTTGTCTGGAGAACTCATAAGAGTAACCAGGGCCCAGCTACTAATCAGGGGCTCCCTCTAGAGTTGCAAAGGCTAGAAAAAACCCGGTTTAAACCTGGGAATAAACCGGGTTTTTTGGAAATAAATTCGGTTTTTTGGGAATAAACCAGGTCTTTGGGCAATAAATCTGGGAATAAACCGGGTCCATTGGAAATAAACCTGGGAATAAACCGGTTTGTTGCAACTCTAGCTCCCTCTCATGATTTGCTGTAACCCAATTCGAGATCGAGAACAATTCACACGAGTGATCTCATGTCTCTCTAGTCGGGTATGGACAACACCTCTTAAAAACTAGGTTAGTAAAACACGGATAGATTAAAAAACAAGGAAGAGGGTTCCGACCCCCGCCACGCTGTCGGGTGACTAGGCCGTCAGAGCCGTAGGGCCGGGAGAACGTTAGTTTGAAAGCGAAAAGTGATAGGACCGAAACAGGTAGTGCGATAGTTTCGTCCCGGTGGTCCGGCCAGACCTGTGTAACCGCCCGCGTCCGCTAGCTCACTCTCACTAAACATGAACACCAGCTTTCCAAAACCTTCACCAGGTGGCTCCCGACATCTGGCTCCATATCTCAACAACAGCTGTCTCCGGCGCCCCCCGCCAGGGTCCCTGGGAACGGACAAGAGAAGCACTCATCTTGTCTATCCCCTGGAGTGCCGTACGCTGAGAAAGGATGAGTTTCAGCAGGGCTACACTACATACCGGGCTTGCTCATTCATTATGATGACGTCACAAAAGGTGGCTGACTAGGAGGAAAGACATACAGCGATTGGCACAAAACGATGGGCGCGTTGCTTTGGACCAATCGCTGGTCGCGGCCAGCCACCATTTGTGACGTTTTGAGAGTGAATGAGCAAGCCCGGTATCTAGTGTTGCCTTGGTTTCAGGCCGCTCGAATCATGTTCGGTTCGAGATCCCCAGGCTGCACTTAGGATTGTCCGGTCGAACCAGCGAAAGCCGGCCTCCCAGTCCTCCCGGAAGTGGACTTACGTCGATTACCGCTCCCTCTGAGACCCTGCTTTGTCCCAAACTCCTGAAAATGGAATCCGTACGCCACAGCGTCTACTGCCGGGCTCCAGTTCATCCCTCCGCGTCCCGAAGGACCGGATTGATTCCGGAAAGCAAATCTCGGGAGGGAGCCCTTGATTAATTTCCATGTCTATGTCTGCTATTATGGGCTTTGAAAACGGATGAATCGTCACATGAAACGTGGTGCGCCGGTGGTAGAGGGGCGTCTGAAAAAGCGGAAATGCCGGGAGATTCGGTTTTGTGGGCCACCGAATCTGGGCCCCTTTAAGCAAAAGTTCTCTGCGGCGAGGGAACTCGGCCAATGATTAGAGTCTCCTCTCTAGGTGGTGGAAAGGTGCCCCATAGGCTAATCCCAGTTGCTTATCCGGGATTTCTCGGGTCGGGTTGGAGACTTTTTTGTTTTTGTTTTTTTTTTCATTCACACATTGCCTACTCACGGAGTAGTCAATACCTTACAACCCCTCCCGGAAATTGTGAAAGAAAAAGCGGTGGTTGAATGCAGACCATCGTCTTTTTCTTTTAAAAATTTCGAGTCAAAAAATGAACACAACATGTGACGGGCAAATTTAAATTTTGAATCCAAATGTAAATTTTGTACTTTTAACCCATCACGCAAAAACTGGTCAGATCGACGACACTTTCATCATAACCTCCTGTAAATGTGCGGTATCATGCAGAAGAATCTCACAAAATTTTCCTCACAAAATTCACAGCTTGCCAAAAAAATAAATACCCAACTCTACCTTCAAAATTCCATGAAGTGCCGAAACAAAATGCAAAGTAGAACGTCACTACAAAACTATCTGTCAAAGAAATAAAGTAGCTTTCCTAAAAATTCCCAAATTGCCAAAAACTCACATCCCCGAAATTCAATGTAGATGACTCGCTCAATTACAATGGTCACAAATTAACAGCTATCAGAGCTGTGAAAGTGAAACAATTTTCTTTTATAAAATATAAAGGTATAAATATACATTACAAATTTCTTCAAGACACAATTCTTCTGCTGGAGAACTAAAATATAAGAAAAACTTTTATAAATAGATTATCTGCTTAAAGATGGTTTACTTCCTGGAACAAACTTCATTATCTACATACATACAATTTTACGTCGTAACTATGAAATACACCAACAATATTCATAATTAACAACAACAGAACTAATAAGTAACTTCATAACTAATGTATAACGAACAACACTTAAAACTTCATAACTAGGGCATAACCAACAACACTTTTAAAACTACATAACTTGCGAAAACCCAACATGCAACACTAAAGCGATAACGACCACGAACACGACCGAAGGGAGAAAGTTAGATTTGGTAACAATGTTAGTAAAGTGAAATAGAACACGCATGTCAAGGGCAACTCTTGACCGCAAAACACGTGCACGCCTATCCGCGGCGCGTGTAAAAAACCCATAATACTAAATTCATTTTTCAAATTCAACATATAGAACAATCATACACATAATATATACATAATTTATACATAGAATATTCACAGAACACTTATAGAACAATTATACAAGCAATTTAACAATCTATTGACCATGAAATCAGTGAATCCCAAAAGATGTTCTCTGACATCATAACTTCAATTTTAGCAAAAAATTTGGAACAGAAGTTAAATAAACAACTTGTGAAGCCGAGACACAAAAATCCAAACAATGGTCAAAAGGTAACTATAAACAGTTCAGCTGCTTTGCACCGTCCAATGAACTTGTTGACATTAATAAAGGTACTTTATAATGAAATTAATAAAAATGGAACGTCGTCACCTGATTTTATAGTGAAGATGAACTGGAAGCTTGTAGGCTCATAGAGGAACTCTGTCGGCGTCCCCAAAAACCTTGGATGAAACTCCGTTCTGATTCAGACCGGTAAGGAGAGGCCACTGTTGGTTGTCTTGCTTGCAGCCGTGTATTGTATCCATGGCGACGTCCATTGGGAGGAGCTCGTGTAGTTCCCACTCGACGACTTCTTGTAGGTTCCACTCGACGATGTCTCGGCGGGCTTACTGGAGTGTAGCTTCGATGATTGCTCGGCGGTTCTATCAAGGCAACACTAGATACCGGGCTTGCTCATTCACTCTCAAAACGTCACAAATGGTGGCTGGCCGCGACCAGCGATTGGTCCAAAGCAACGCGCCCATCGTTTTGTGCCAATCGCTGTATGTCTTTCCTCCTAGTCAGCCACCTTTTGTGACGTCATCATAATGAATGAGCAAGCCCGGTATGTAGTGTAGCCCTGGTTCTATTCGATGACTTCTAGGCGGGCTGACTCGATTGTCTCTTCGATGAGTGCTCGGCGAGTCCATTCGATAGTTACTAGGCAGGTCTCGTTGATAGTTCGGCGTTCTTTTTCTTGGTGCTCCCGACACTGACGTTGAAAGTAACGTTCGCTTTTTACCAATTCTTCGATATCGTTTCGTTGTTGGGGGAAGAGTGTCCGTGCTTCGTTTTTTCTCATTACCTCGGCATTGATGATGTGATGACGTCTGAGGTGCCTGGCTATGGGATTGGTGGAAATCTAATGATCGATTGCTTTGCCGTTCTCTCTTAGCAGGACTGTCTGTCGAAGACTTTGATAACAGTCTCTTTTGTTGCGGTCGATGTGACGTAGGCGGATTCTGCATGACTTTTTTGTTTGGAGGATTAGAACTACCCGTTGAAATTGTATGAGGATGCTGTCTCTTTCCGTATTTATGGATCACTTTCGGCAGCGTTTGTTCAGCTACTTGGTTAACCTTGTCTCGGTTGACTTGAGGAAATTTCTGTTTCATTTTCGTGCGTATGTCGGCACTATTCTCATTAGAAGAGTTCCTTGCAGAAGAAGATTGAATTATGTCAGAAGAATTAGAGGCGTGTGATGGAGGCATAAGGGACTCACCGTCCGACGTATGAGAACTATTTGAGCACATGTCCCTAAATTTATAAATTCTAACCTGATCCAAGTTTACCGTGGTATGACAACCGTCCAAATTAATAACCAAATTATTCCCTCTGACTTCCAATACTTTGTACGGTCCCTCAAACTTCGGTCCAAACTTAGCGACTCGTTTTTGCCGACTAGAACTCAACCAATGTTTTTCTAACAACACAAAATCACCAACTTTAATTTCCAACTCCCTCCGACGCATATTATAATACAAAGCTTGCTGTTTCTGAGCCTTTCCCATTTTTACCTGTGCTTCCTTAACCAACTTATCGATGTCCTGAATCATATATTCATTTTCATTTCCCGAAATTTTAATCAATTGTTGAAAAGGAGTAATGATTTTCCGCCCCAAAAACAACTCTGCAGGAGTTTTTCCAATGGATTCGTGAACTGCCGTACGCAAAGCGTAGGCAAAATGCTGCAAGAATTGGTCCCAGTTTGAATGATGAGTGCCAATAAAGGAAGAAATCATTTGAATGAGGGTTTTATTGACCCTGTCAGCCATATTGAACTGTGGCCGGTATGGAACTGTAAAAGAATGAGATATCTCCAGCTGTGTGCACAATTCTTTAAAAATTTCGGATATAAAACAGGGACCGTGATCACTAATTACCTGGGATGGTGCACCATATTTCGAAATAAAACAGTTAAATAAAGCGTTAGCTACAATTTTTCCTGAAGCTTTTCTGAGGGGGACAAACTCAACCCATTTACTAAAATAATCTACAATTACTAATACAAATCTATATCTATTTCCGGTTAAGGGATAAGGACCAATTAAATCAACTCCGATACATTCTAGGGGAAAGGACTTTTTAATTGAAATTAGTTTGCCAGCTGGTCTTATATTTTTGTAATTATATTTTTGGCATGTGTCGCAGCTGGAGACATAGGCGCGCACTGCTTCCCGCATTTTAGGGAAGTAGCAGGAGTCACAAAATCTAGCGTATGTTTTCCTGACACCTAGGTGACCTGCTAAAGGATTGTCATGTAATTCGTGCAAGATGGCCTTACGAAGAGAAGCTGGAATATAAACTCTTAATTCACCACGAGAATTTACAGTTTTTGAATAAAACAGAAGACCATCGATAATTTTGAAATTCCGGGACCAATTTTGGAACATATGCGCGTCCGCGCTTTGTACCATGTCAGCATCTACTACATATCTATACAATTGACCGAATTCCTCATCCTTTTTCTGTTCCTCTACAAGTTGCTCTCTCGATTTCAACACCAACGACGACAAAACACAAACCTTAACCTCCTCAGCTATTTCAGCACCCTTCTGGGGATTCCTCGATAACGCATCTGCTACTGCGTTTTCCTTTCCTGCCCTATGCTCAATTTCAATATTAAACTCAGCTAACTTTAGACACCATCGCACCCTTCTCGAAGATAAACCTTTACCGTGCGTTAACTTTGTTAAAGCAGAGTGATCCGTGACAACTTTGACCGGGATATCACAGAAGAAACATCTAAATTTGTTCAAAGCCCAAATTACAGCAAGACATTCGCGTTCGGTAATTGAATAGTTACGCTCCGCTGTATGTAAAATTCGGGACGCAAAAGCTATGGGGCGACCTTTCTGAGCTAACATCGCACCAATTCCGACTGCGCTAGCGTCACAGTATAATTCAAAGTGTGAAGAGTAATCGGGATGAGCCAAAACCGGTGAAGAGATGAGAGCATTTTTTAAATGTTCAAAAGCGCTTTGCGCCGCTTTCGACCAAACAAATATCACCCTTTTGCGCTTTAAAGCATATAGAGGTTCGCAAATCTCTGAAAAATGCGGTATGAACTTTTGGAACCACGCTACCATACCCAAAAATGTTGCTACTTGTTTCGCATTCTTCGGAGGTTCCATTGTTGCAATCGCATCCATCTTTTGTTTGTCGGTTTGTATTCCCTCTTGTGTTATTCGAACGCCGAGATATTTCAAGTCTTTTCGGAGAAATTTGCACTTTTCTAATTTAACTGTGAGACCCGCGTTTCTAAGCAATGTGAAAACTTTACGTAATAAATTTATATGTTCCTCAAATGTTTCAGACATGATTATAATATCGTCGAGGTATACCAGAACTCCGAAACCAAGAAGAGGTTTCAAAATGGTATCCACCGCCTTCTGAAATGTGGCTGGTGCCCCCGATAATCCAAAACTCATTCGCTTAAATGCAAAACACCCATTATTTGTTATGAACGCTGTTTTAGGTATATCTTCCGGCTTCATGCCTATTTGGAAGTAACCGGACGTTAAATCAAGTGTCGACATGAATTTGGTACTTTGAATATTAGCTAAAATGTCATCTATAACAGGAATTGGATATTGCGGATATTGGGTGATCGAATTTAATTTCCGGTAATCTATCGCGAATCGCCACACCTCAGGATCTTTAATGCTTTTCCCATTGTTTTATCGACACAATACTACTGGTGATGCATATGGAGACTCGATAGGCATAATAATATCGTCGCGGAGCATTTTCTCAATGTGATAGTTAATGATTTGTTGTTTAATTTTATCATAACGATATGGTTTGCTTGCCATTGGTGCATGTGAACCGGTATTAATTTCATGTCATGAAACGTGTGTTAGTCCAGGTTTCTCTGAAAATACTTCTTGAAAATCCTCTAAAAATTTATGGAATTTACTTATCTCCCCCTTTGTTAACCCAGATTCCGACAAATCAATTGAGAGTGATGAGGACTCGTTTGAACAAGTTTTCTCATCATTATTTACTTCTAACGTACTTGTAAAGAAATCTAAGCTCATCCCTCTATCCTTCATACAGTCAACTCCAATAATACAATGTGCCTTCAATCCATCTAATACCAAAAATTGCCACCGCGCTTTAACACCGACCGTATTTCTACCTCCAAATCTACCAAACCTTTTATACTACATTGTATTCCTTGCGCCGACTGAACCACTAAATTAACATGTTGCAACCTTTTATATGAAAAATATTTCTTATACACCTCAAATGATATAAAACTCTTGTCCGCACCCGTATCCAGAACACTTTTTACCACTATACCACTCAAAACTATTAACAACTCAGGTAATTCCACTGGGTTAACTACTATTGCGTTTAAATCAATAACAGAAGGCTTTGAAGAATTAACCCGTGACTGCTGACCTTCCGCACAACAGCCACCTACCAGTTTAACCCCTGCTGACGATTTTTACCACCAAAAGACTGTCTCTCTTTTCGCTGAACGACCTTTTCCTCAACCATCAGCTGTCTAACCCTGGACGAACTAGTCTGCCTCTGATTAACATCACTCCTCCTATCCAAACCATTTCTATTTCGACCATTCACCCCCTCATTTCTTCTTGACTCGTTATTATAATTCTGACCATAATTTCTGAATCCACCATTACCTCTTTGCAAATTCTGCCTCTCCCCATAATTAACTGGACCACGAACATTACGACCATTATAACCATTATTCCTAAACCTATCCCCCTCATTGAATTCTTGCGTGGTTCTCAGTCTTTGATGATCCGCCTCATGTCGTGCTTCATATTTGATTAAGAGTTGATAAAGTTCAGCTGTATTCGCTGGGGCACGCAGTTCAATATAGTACTGGATTGATACTGAGAAAAGAGGAAGCAGAATATCTATCAGCTCCGTATGGTTTAAATCCAGAGCCAATTTATTTTTAACCTCTAATTTCCGCAAAAAGAAAGCTGATGCTTTTTCATGAACAGATTGTCTTTTGCAGTAGAATTCCCGCCTGAGTGCAGTAGTATTACTTTTATTTAAAAAAGCTTTTGTCAACTCTACACACGTTTGTTCGAATCTTTTCGAATCATCCGTGACTAAAAATCTTCCATTGTTTTCGAGCCAAAGCAGGGCTTCATCTCTGAGGGAGCACTTTAAGACTAAATATTTATTTTTCTCCGGTCTATTGTTAAATATCATATAATCATTTAGGTCGGTTAGGAATTGCTTAACATCCGAGTTTCCGGCAAAATATGCTCTGGGGACTATCTCTCGTGGATGTGGGCCATCGTCTAACCCGTGAAGTTGGGCGCCATTTGTAGCGGCCATATTAAAATGTCCGCTGGTGTGGTAGAGCACGGGGAAATAAGTACAACTGTTTTAAAACCAAAAACTGGTTTATTAACACAATTAGCAGGGGGTTTGAGCGAGCTCCACGAAATTTTCCTAAAAGTTTAAATTAACTAAAGAGTTCCTGCTAACAACTTGTAGCTTTAACAAAACTGAAACAATATAATTAAACCTTAACCTTTCAAATATATAATCACGATCCAATACTCTTATCCTCCAGCTTTTACTGAACGCTGATACAGTTTTGAAAATCAATCTACAACAGCATAAAACTCCAGTATAAAAATACTAAGGCCTGTTCTTAATCCTGAGACTCGATGCGAGTTCTCAAGGCTAAATCGAAATCTCAATCTAAGTCGCAATATTAAACTTCCCAGGCCAAGTCTACTCTAGCTCCCCTGAGCTCTGAACTCAAGTCAAAATTCGCTGCTTATATACTTCAGTGTCGATCGACCAGCTCCAGAAAATTTGCATAATTGAAATTACACGGCGACTCACAATTTCAGGAATTCAGCTGTCCATCGAAAGTTAAAGAAAGATAGAGAGCCTTTATAACTTGTACGCACATAGTCGGTTAATGGACAAAACGATTTCATTCACACATTGCCTACTCACGGAGTAGTCAATACCTTACACATGTACTGTTTATCTGAATTATGGTACATATATTGGTCACATTACTGCCAGTTCCTGTTCCGTAATTCCACACAGAAATATTTAATGTTCTTTATTCAATAAAATTACACTCATTGAATTTTAGATGAATTTTCCTCAAAAAAAACCTTTATTCTTACATATATATCTTTAAACTGAAACCACGTAAATATAAACAAAAGATAAAGTGGAAGGCGGATGTTAACAGTGTTTGTTACAATAAGGATGCCTCGTTATATAATTTGAGAATTCTGCATAATTTATGCAACTCTACTTTACAGATTACAATGGTACTGGAATCTTCTATACTAAAGTAGAATTCTGTAGCCTAAAAAATCTTACCTGGGCTATAAAGGCAGCTGTAAACAACTCGGCGTCACTAAAGACTGATGAAGAATCCTGTTATATAGTTATCGTTGATGCCCATTCAGAAAAGGAAATTCCTCTTTCTTTAATCGAATTTGATTTGACTCCATTACCTTTTATTTGTACTATGGAGAAGCCTACAGATTGCAAAGAAACAAGAAATACCTCGCCGTAAGTATATTTACTCTAATATTAAAACGGCACTCAAAAAAATTATTTTTCCTACACGAAATTTTCTTACTATAAAACCATGATTTCACCGCAATTTTCAGTTACTTTTCATTTTACGATAAATCGATTGCATTTTGAGTTATAATCGATTGTTTTCACAGAACAGCAGTTATTTTTTTCCTTTCCTTAGCTGTCGTATCCAGAAATTCGGTTCAAAACACGAACTTTGACAGCATTTTCTAAACAATCTTCTGCCTTTATCGAAAAAAAGATCAGTTTCTTAATAAGAACACCTACCAATTTGATACATTTGAGAAAAAAAAATGTGTCAGTTTTGAAAACAGCTTTAACTCATCCAAATGTCTTTTACAGAATTTTAAATCTTTACTGGTTTTTCAAAATAGAAATTTTTGCCTAGTTTAATCGCTAAAATGCTCTGTTTGAACAAGACAAAATTTAGAATAAAAAATTACTGTTGAGAATAATGAAATATTCTGTGCACCTTATGCGTCACGTGACGCTCGTCGCGTTGACGTTATGGGTCTATGCCCGATAGTGGAGTCCCTTGTTAACCTAAGGGGAAATTTAATTTAATTATTACTCATTACCTAATATAAATATCGAAAAATGGTTTTCCTCATCAGAAAGAAAATGCCAGATATAGTCGTATTGCTGTTTTCAAAAATTATTTTCTACCGTTTTAAGTATTAAATTTCGAAGCTTACCACGTTTTTAAAAATATTTAAAAGTATAGTATAAAACTTATTTTTGCAAAAACATCGAACAAATATTGTGTCTCTGACGAATAATTACAGATCATAAGTGCCAGAGATTTAACGTTATAAGTTAATTTCTAAATTAATTATTTTCTTTTCTTTTGCCACAAAATGAAACTACGTATGGACAGTGACACAAAACATGTCCTTCAGTAATGTTGACTTCATATTGATGATGCCAATGGCCTGAATAAAAAATTTCGCTTTTTTGCAAACTTATTAACTTCTAAACATCACTTTTTACTTACCCATCATACGTAGTGTAGGATAAGTCTTGTAATCATTTTGAAAATCGAAAGAAAATTTTTTCACGGATTTACACGTTTCAGACAATGGAGATTCCGAACAACATATTTTTAGAAAAAAAAATTGCCGTCCGTCTGTCTGTGTGTGTGTCTGTAAACGCTCTATCTCCCGAACAAATTGAGATAGAGACCTTAAATATGGTATGCACTTAGTATGTAATAATGAGAAGAAGCTTATTGAATTTCAGTAACCTCGATTTTCCGGAACTATTTTTTTCGGACTCTCGAAATATTAGTTCTGATAAAAGGTATATAAAAATTTTCGAAATTGTTAAAAAAAAAACAAATTTTGCATAAAGAATGAAGTTGATCGGATAATGAGTTGCCGAGATATTTGGAATCCTACTTTCCACACTCTTCGATTTTTCATGACACTGTATTTCATTCAAATTTCAATTCAAAGATATATTTTAATTGGAAATGAGATGCTTAATCCGAAGCAGTAAACCGTTAGTTAATATAATTATCAATTTTGGAGTTATAAGGATGTTTCTTTTACGCAATTCAGTAATAGAGCATTTAAAGTTGATGACGTCATCAAGCCACGATTTTATTCGAATTGCATTACATTTTATAAATAGTTTGCACATGTTTTATTTTTACATTTTATATTATGCATATCCATGATGGGTAAGTATTACGGTGGCCCCTAACGACTAGTTACACCTTCGAATAGGAAGGGGGGAGGGAGATGTAGTTTCGAATTCAATTTGTTGAAAAACAGTATCCCAGTTTACCTGTATTTTATTGGTTATAAAATATTTTTTAACCATAAAATATTTTTTTATCTATCTCTACCACATGCTTGCGGAAGAATCACACGTTTGCACTTAAATCAATATAGATAGTTCAGTATTTGTTTTCTGTTAATCACCCCACAACAAAATTAAAACTTCATCATTAAATAAACAAAAGAATAATGTACATATAGCACAAATATAACAGATATAATACTTGATCTGTACGCGCTAAAATACTGAAATAATCAGAATCAAGAAGGTTTATTTAAATATTGAAATCTTTGGCGATTTCTTTCGTTATTAACCGCCTGAATGCGGCTAATACGAAAGTACATATTGTAACGTTCATCTCTAAATTAGAAATCATCAATGTCTGATGGACGCTATCAAATGAATGCTTTCTCGCTCAACTCAGTTTTGTACAATTTTGCACAATTTTTGTACTTAGCCCCCCTTTTTTTAACCGTCCAGCCGCGGGCAACGTTCCTATCGCGTTTCACTTTTCTACGCAATTCCGCGGGATACGCTATTTTGGCGTTGCCTTACAATTTTTACATTACTTAAGCATCGGAAGACTCTATTTCTTCGTTGAATCTATCTTCTTTTATTTAGAAATAGAGAGATTCGTTTACAAATTATAATACATATATCATTTCATATTCTTCGGATCGGTTCACCTCAGGTAGGAGTTGGGACTTGTGGAATAAGACAGCTATATAGTAATAAAAAGCTGCTCACCGGGCCCTCGGATCGAATCAACAACAACAACAACAACATCATTTCATATATTAGGTCATTCGGAAAGTTCTGCGGTTTTTGAAATATTTTGAATCCATAAATGCCACATTCCCACTTTGTTTTTAAAATGTACATCAAGAAATTGCTTTTACTTATTTGGAAATAAATTTGTTTGTAAATTCCGGTGACACTCAATAACTATTATAAGTGACGAATAAAAATAGGCCGCGGTTTTATATAAAAAAAATGGAAACATCGCCCGCGGCTAGAGGGTTAACTTATAATCGAATTACCGTGACAAGTCTTTCCTTTATTCCCGTTACAATAAAATGGTTTTCAATAATCTCCAAAATATTGTATCATTCTGTACCTAATAAAAATATTCAAATTCAGAAGACAACCGTTTTGAATTTTAGTTGCACAGAATTTTAGTTTTGTCGAGGATGTACGCATTGTAGTTTGTCATTAATTTTGAAGTATTTACACGTACTTACACGTACTTACACGTACTAATACGTATGCTGAACTAGAAAAAATCACGAACTTTATATATCTTCCATTCTTGATTTAAAAGATAAGCATAATTTATTTAATAAAAATATTTTTTTTTCAATTCATATACGCAAAGCCTTTTTATTTAAAAACTTTCCAACAAAGTTCACTGATGTTTATGAATTCGGTTTGTCTGTCTGTCTGCCTACAGCCTGTCTGTCTGTATGTCTAACTGTCCATGCTCTTACTCGCTGAAATATACCCGGATAGTCAAGCAATTAATATATCTTATTAAAGTTTACTATGGCATGTTCGGTATTTTAAATGAACTGTACAACGTTAACAGTTCCTTTACAGGGACACTCAAAAGAATTCCTTCACATTACGGTCTATGGGGAAAAATCTTTTTCTGTGTATTTTAATGATGTTACACTATTTCAAACATATTGAAACTGATATATATATATCACTGAGGTGCACTACAAGATGCTTGCTTTTGAATATGGTGTGAAGAGCATTTACAGGGACACACAAAGGAATTCAGTTACAATACTGTACAGTGTACACAAAAAATATAATTGCTGAAAGTGCGTTTTCCGCTGTGGCAGCCATTTTTAAATTTAACTATTTTTTTGCGTATTACTTGATGTGTATACGTTCTGCAAATTATATACAAGGCTGCACAAAAGACCTCGAGTACATTTCTATTTATTGACAGAAATTGCTGCAGTGGAATTCACGGCTGTGCTGTTACTAATGGAATTAAATGTTTGCATAGTAAATCATATACAGGGCAGCACAAAATAATTCGGATTTTTTTCTAACAGTTGGTGGTAACTGCTGAAATTGGATTTTTCAAATATTTTATACGTTTTCTAAATTGTTTATTTAACATTATACAGGGTTATTAGAAAAGAATCATCGGGATTCCGAAGCGTTTATTCCGGAACATAATTGGGTTACAACAATGAGTTATACATGAAAATAAACCGAAAGTATACAAGATTGACGTCCATACTACAAATGTTCAATATTTGCTCCTTGAGTGATACGGCAGATGTCAAGGCGATAGTTCAGTTCGCTCCACACATTACTCAGCATGGTCGCGTTGATGGTCGCGAATGCAGTCGTGATGCGGTTTCGCAACTCAGCCAAATCGCAGGTACCGGTGGTACGTAAACAAAGTCTTTAACATATCCCCAAACGAAGAAGTCACACGGCGAAAGGTCGGGCGACCTGGGCGGCCATCAAAACAGTGTCTTGTCATCCCGGCCACATCGTTGTGGGAGTTGTCGATTAAGGTTGTCCCGAACCTCTTTGTGCCAGTGTGGCGGAGCTCCATCCTGTTGGTAAATGAAACCGTTTATATCATGTTGCAGTTGCTTTCTGCTGTCCAGTCGCTATTTTGAATATGACGTTCGCGCAGCAATCATTGCAACCACATGTGCATGACACATACGCAGCGCGAAACTGTAGTTAACGCCCTGTCGTATGAGTTGTCATAGAAACATATGCGTTTCCTAGTTCGCACGTAGTAACGTACCAAAACCAGATGATTCATTTGAAATAATCCTGTATTTCACCTTATTAAACGGTGGAGTTTTGTTACAGCATTCTCAATGTGTTTGAAAGAGTTTTATAATCATGCTTGCAGCATGATTTTCGTTCTTGTTTCAGATGTTTAATTGAAGTTTTATATCCTACCCTAAATAAAAATGGGATTATGAAACAAACATTGTCTATTTGTATTTTCCGTAGATGTATCTTCCGTTACAAAATTTTTAAAAGAAATTACCTCTTAAATCCTTATACAATGAATGAAGCAACAAACGATGAAAAGACTAAACGACCACCTATACAAATCTTAAAAGAGGTAAAAGATTAACAATAGATATTGATATAAAAATTTGGGGCTAAAATATTTTACATGTATTTTTGAAAATTGAGTTTGAAATACTTGTAGCTATTATAAGCCGTGAAAATAAAGGAAATTGAACACATTTTGCTTCTTTTTAAGTACCTATTACTAATAGTGTAATTTCGTCAAAGTTACCTGCACTGTAAAAAATAGAATTATTTCTGGATCTAGCAAAACTTTACGAAAATATAACACAATCTCTTCCGAGATATCACGATTTTGAAAAGCGTTCTTTTATCTTCTGAGATACCTCTGAAATCAATGGATTTCCGAAATCTAAAGAAGCATTTCTGAAATAAATGTTTCTTTTGCTTCCTGTTAAGAAAAAAGAAAAAAAGACACGAAGAAAATCAAAAACCGAAATGTTTCCGGGTAGTTTTTACACTGTATTAATCAGTTTTCTCAACACGTATTATTGTTGGTGTTGTTTTTTAAAACTGTTTAGATTGAGAGTTGATAAAACAATATTTCGTATTGAGAAAACTGATTAATACACTATAAAAACTACTTGGAATCGTTTCGTTGTTTCCTTTTTAATTTTAAATGGGTCACAAAAAAGACTTTTTTTTAGAAATGTTACTTTAAATCTACAAATCTACTTAGTTTCTGCAGCTTCTACAAATAAAGGATGCATTTTTATTAATTGTAGGTAAATGAGAAGAGGGTATGTAATATATTCATAATTTTTTCTAGAATCAGAAAGAGTTTTAGTTTTTTAACAATTTAATGATCAATAACAATATATTGAGCATTACTGCAATCTAAAAGATTAATGGAATCTTGGAAGTATCGTGTCGCTTTTCTAAGTTTATGAATTTCAAATAAGCAATAAATACAACATCTTGGTGTACATTTCTTTAGCATAAAGATGCTTAATTAAGGAAGAAAGAATAATAAAACATAAGTAGGTTTGCTCAAACGTAGTGTGCGAAGGGAAACGCATGGCTGCTATGAAAATATGTATCCAGTGGTATTTTGTTTTTCAATTTTTAATGTTTGTTGTTAAAGCATGCGCAGTTTATGATTGTAAAGTAGTTCTATTCAGAAACAAATGATAAAAATATTAATGAAATTGTAAGCAAGAGGTGCGAAACTAAGGATAATGCTAAAATTTGCATATTTCTTGGAAATACCTTATATATATGCACTTTGCGTTACTTCAGTGAGAAAGTTTTTAACAGTTTACGTTTAAAAGAGCGCGACGTCTTTATCTAAGTACGCTGAACCACTATTTTCATTGCATTTTTTTTTCATGTTTGTCACACCATTCTCTTATTTATAATAAGCGCTACGAAGACAGCCTTTTAATAGTGGATTTTTATTACTCAATATTCACTTCAGAAGTCAAAATTTAAGAAAATGTTATCTATAAATAAGCCTGTTAACGTAACCTATAAATAAGACTGTTAACGTATGTCGGGCAAAACTAGTATAAAGTTCCAAATGCAACGGCTTGAACATTTTCCTATTCAGGTGAAAGAATATTCCTCAGATTTAAGTAACATTAATAAGAGTGAGTATTGTATACAGGAATAAAAGTGAAACGCATTCGACACTTAAATACATAATTCATTCAATATTTATTGAATTGCATATTCTGTTTTCTTATTGGCAGGCATTTTATTAAAATGCGGGAAATACTTAATTATTTGAAGACAGACAACCCCTGCGGACACACTGTATAATGTGTATGTATAAAGCTGGACATTAGCCCAGGAAAAAAACAGTTAAACACAATCCATTGATGTCTAAAGGGAAAATTTTAAAGAAAGTTCTTCCAATTACAGTAAAAAAGGGTGTTTTTTTTAAGTCACCTCTGCTTCCCTTCTCTCGTCTCCTTCTCAGTCACAACGATACATCTTCTCTCTCCATTTCCGCTTCTAGAATTATTTTAAGCTTTAGCCTAACATAATTAGTTTTCCATTACAAAAAAACTGACTTTTTCAATTATGATTGCTTATTATGGTATTTTTCTTACTCTAGATTAGAATATGTAATTTATGAATATAAATTTTGGAGAAATAAACCATTGGATTTTATTTTATTGACTAGCTCCGATGAAGTAAAATTGTCTACTCCAATTCCCGAAGATATCAAATGCAAGAATGGGAATCGGGCTATTGTCGAAATCGAGTGTCCAGAAATAAAGAATAATAGTAAGTAAATGGCGTAATTTATCTTTTCTGTCTCTAAAACTTTATTTAATGTATAAAAACCATCAAGAATCATAGATCCTCCAACCGGGATAACAAAGATGAATTTTTATGGACAAAATGTTCCTGTGGCGAACTACCATGGGCTAACCACAGGCACAACTTTAGACTATATAGTAACAGACTACTAGTAACAGACCACTAAGTAACAGACTAGGTTTGGAAACACAGTTGCCGATTTCAGCACTTGTCAAGTATTAGTCGTGCTCCCCAGATACACGTGACTTGATCTCACCAATGCTCTAAACGCGATAATAACAAGCACGATTGAAAAGATCCTGTCGGCTAATCAAATATCTTCAATATGACCATATATTGTTGCGAATAAAATGACAAAACGCCATCAAAATTAGAGGACGACCTCAAATCTGCGGGCCGTAGCTCACGCTGTTCCCGCATTTTTTTTATTTAAAACACTTATTGTATTTTAAGAAGCTGATAAATTCGTGGCACAAAAAAAATATATAAAGATTAAAAGTAAAAAAAAAATAAATTACAAATACTTTTAAAAAGTCCCGTTATAAAATTTTGAGATCCTAGTGGAGAGAGACACCGCTCATTTTGAAAACAAGTACTACACCACATGTTCAGTCTATTGCATGCAATCTACGGACGCTAAAATAGGGTTTTCAGGTGTTTTCCACCAAGATATGACTTGGCAGACCGATTGCGTTTTAATATGCGAATCGAGTTTTAACTAATTCTGGAATTTCCGCCGTGAACTCGATGAGGTGATTGTCTACACCACATGTTCAGTCTATTGCATATAGTCTACGGACGCAAAAGGTGTTGACAACATAATTTTTACTCCAGAGCATTCTCTGTGACATTGCGTTTTTCATAAAATCAGATAAAAAATATCAAACAAGAAATGTAACATTTGTATTCTTCATTTTACAGTCTATGTACAATTACACCTTTTTTATTTCATATTCATCAAAACTGAATAATGACTTTTTCGTAACTAAGCAAATTATTTATGAAATTGGAATTGCTGCAAATTTAAAAAGTCCTTCTGGCCTGTACCGGGAGGAAAAAGTAGCTTTCATAGCTTTTAAAAATTCAACTCATTCTACTCAAACACCCGATGCTAAAATGCTTGGAACCCGATTATACAAGATTCAATCCAGGTTTTCGTTAATACTGAATTTGAATTCGAATTTCAGCAGAAGAGCTACAGCATAACAAAAATCAGATTGTTTCAAAATCTCAGCCACCCTAGAATTTCAAACTGCCATATCTCTGCCATTTTTTAAGATAAAGCCAAAACAGAAAATGTTCTGCAATCCTTGTATCACAATCTAACACTTAACAGAAACTTAGAGGAATTTTTTTCAATTCATAATTATTTATATCTTTTTTTGAATTAAAAAAAATATTTAATTAACTTTTCGCAATTTTGAAACAAGCTGGCCAACGAACTCGGTTGAGACCTTTGTATGTTGTGTGCACATGATTAATCACGTTCATATCGGTTCATAAATACGAGAGTTAAAGCATAACAAATATTAGATATATATATAAATAAATTAACATTTGAGCGGAGGGTGGTTTGGAGGTCTAGGGGTCATGATCGATGAAAATATACCAAAATTTTTTGGAATTGCTTTCCTCTGAACGGCTGCAACAGGTAGCTTTTTGTAATGAAAGCTACCTAAAAGTTAATCTACTACGAAACCATAGATTCATTTAAAAATGCTTATCTTCTACATATCATCTAAATAACAATTTTGGTCACTTCGCAATTCTAATTTAAAAATGATAATTGATAACTTTTTCAACTCTTGTAATTGTAAGTATACTAAAAGGGTGTTTCTCCATACCGTTAACCAAGAGCTATTTTCTAAACCGTTGGTTTTAGATGTGTGGTCTCAATTGCAAAAATGTTCCAATTTCATCATATAAAAATTCATTTTACGCCAAAAAAAGCTATTTTTTTTTATTTACGAAATTTAAATTTATACATGCTCTCTGGTTCTTATTAGTTCTATTTTTTTAAAAACTTTCTGCATGTACAGCCAACTGAAACAGTTGTTAGGTTTATTACAGTTTTCTGTAATACTCCTGCCTCCTTTCTACGACATTGTCTTTATATGACATCATCTTTATATGACATCAAACTGCTACTGAACTCTGTTCGATACATCCATTTAGCCAATCATATTACGCACTCCATTGTTGTACCTGGTGGTGTTTAAAAGTCACTTGTGCTTTTCGAACTAGCGCAGTGTTGTCAGATTGGGGATTTTGTCCCCATTTTTGGATATTTTGAACCTTTAGGGGAATTTTTTAAGGACAGGTGTTAGTGGAAAAAATTTTTGGCTAAAACTTTTGTAATTTTTTTGTAATTATTATTTCACGTTTAGAGGTTAAAGCTTACTTTTAGCCATGTGGCAACACCGGATCTCTATTCGGTGATAAAGATTGGATTTATTTATTTATTTATTTTAATCAATGATTATCCTCGTGCTCGTCGTGTACTCGTGTACAGTTTACACGTGTTCTAATTTATTATTTTTCTAATATCTAATTATCTTTTCTTAATTCGTCGGGTATGTTGTTCTTTTTGTAAATGGAAAATAAATTCTTTCAGACAAAGGCTTAATTTGGGAAATTTTTTTAGCTTAAATTAGTTAAATATTTTTATAGTGGTTAATTTAAAATTTAAAATTTACTTTTTTGAGAAGAAAGTGGGTTAGGGACTTTTTAGAAAAAAACCGATGATTGGGCGAAGTTTTCAGAACTATTTCGGGATATTGACTTTCGACTATCTGGCAACACGTAATGATTGTTTAAATTCCAACTAATATAGTTTCTTTTTTCTTTAGCCGGGTGACACCCTATATTAACCATCTATAAAAAAGCAAATAAAACCTTTGTCCAAGAATATTAAAAGAAAGTATACCAACGTTAAAAATGCACAAATAAAACACAAAAAAGCAGCAAACAGCTCTTTCGAATCCACAAGCGAGATTCTTTTTCAGCGCGACAAAGAGCAAAGCGCAGCGTGCTAGAAAAAGTAAAAATGAGCAAAACGACATAGGGGCAGTGACTTAAATACACGATGCGGGTACAGAGCGCACCAAAAGCAACCAATGAGAAGAAAGCAGCATGAAACAACTTAATGGACAAGTAGAGACATCTATCGGAAAACAAAAGGAACAAAGGAAAACGAAAAAGGGAAATTAAAATGTACAATTGAAATATTTTTACATTTTTAACGTTGGTGTTCTTCCTTTTCATTAACCAACTATTTTGCATATCTTCTTTACTTAATTTTTAACGTCCTTTATATTAAGAATTTGAATTTTTGCTTTACATAAAATAATATAAATATACTTGTTTTTTTTTGTTGTTGTTGTTGTTGTTGTTTTGTTTATGTTTTTTCTTATACAAATTAATGTATCAAAAATATCAAGCAAAAAACCTAATAAATTTACCATTTTATTATGTTTTTTTATGCCATTGGTAATTGTTTGGTTTCATAATTTCAGGTTATTTCAGGTCTTATATTCCGGCGGTGTGTTTCAGTTCTAATACGCAAATTTTTGTCTTCCATCATACACTAGCCCATTATTCTACCGAAGCGAAGGCTGTTTGTGACGAGCACCATGATTCAGACCTCTACGATCCAAAACAGGAGGACCTGGAGAATCTAGTCGAAGCTTATAGATGCTGGAAAATTAAATCTGGTAATTTAATTATAAGAATAACAAAAAGAAAGTTAAGCGCGCTAATTTAGTTAGTGTGCTGTATCTGTTTGTCCGTGCTCTAACTCGCGTAAATCTACTCGGATTGCCGTGCAATTGCACTCTCAGAAATAAAACACTCAATTTTGACGATTCCGCAATCCTCAGGCTTCATTTCGTTATTTTTGACAATCATTTCGTCACAGAGTCACGTGGTTTTTGACGAAACGTGAATCCTCAAATATCTGACGAAACAGTTTCCTCGCTGTCAAAAAAAAAACTCTCACTTTTGACGATTCCGCAATTCTTGAGCTATATTTCAACATTTTTGACAATCATTTCGTCGTCTCAAAATTAAGTGATTTTTAATGAAATGAAAAATCTCAAATATTTGAAAAAATGTTTCCCCATTCCCGGCCAGATTATTTTTGTTGTTACAAAATCGTTCAAAAAAAAAAAAAAAATACACAAAAGTACTAAATTTACGATATATTAATGAAAACAGAAACAAAAATATTTCATCCTTGGGGGCCGCTATAACACGAAAGTACCAAATTTCTACTTTATTTGTCATATCTGAAAATTTGCGTCTATCCTTTTTGTAACGATTTTATGCATTTCTATTGCCTATTCAAAGATAAATTTTTCTAAAGTTACAGAATTTTGTTAAAAACGCTTAAAAAATTCTTCTAAAGTTACAGAATTTCGTTAAAAACGGTTAAAATAGTAAAATGCGAACATCATTTGGTCCATTTTCGACCGAAAACATTTTCCAAATGGTTAAAAAAAAAAAAAAATCAAAATTTTAAGAGCTCTTTTTTATTTAAGAAATAGACTCATATAACAATCAAATTTAAAATAGGTACTGACCCCTTCCTCTCTATAAACAGTAATCTTATCCGCTAAAATTGATGAACTCGCCTCCAAAATATGCACTTCAAAATTAATTACTTCTGATCGACAAAATAACTAGAACATATTTTAATCATTCATTGAACAAAGGAAATTTCTCTAATAAATTATATTAATCAAGCCATATTCTAATTATTTATTAACCATAGAAAAACCATAATAATAATCTAGCCTTATTAATTAAAACATGCAGAAGTTATAACAGCACCGATAAAAATACAATCTGCTTTCTAAAAATATAAACACACATCAACATCCCGTAAATACTTTTAAAATCAAATAATTCTGAAGTCCCGCTAGCGCAGTGGTAAGAGAGCTGGGCTGTCAAGCTAAAAGTCGCGCGTTCGAACCTCATTGCAGGACGATCCTATTTTTCCCCAAGCATCTTTAATTAAAGATGCTTCTAAAAACTCCGATAGATGGCAACACCAACCTTTTTTTTGGAACTTTCAAAGAAATAATTTGACGAAACTCATTTCTTCGTAATTTTGAGGATGCAAATTTACTCGATTTGACGAAATATTTACTCGGAGCATTTCGCAGGAAACCGTTTCGTCAAAAACGAAGAAAATTTCTTGAAATCTGAGTATTCATTTTTGAGAGTGTGACATATGTTATTGAGGTTTACCATGGCATGTCCGATACTGAAAATGAAGTGTGTAGAACTTATACCTCGTTTATAAGGGCACTCAAAAGAATACCGTTACATTATAGTCTATGAGGAAAAATCCTTTGCAGTGTATTTTAATGATGTTATGCTATATCAAATATATTGAAGTTGATATACATCAATGCGCTAAAAGATGCTTACTACTGAATTTGTTACGTGTAGTACTTATTATTAGTTTACAGGGAAACTCAAAAGGATTACGTTATATTATGGTCTATGGAGAAAAATCGTTTACGGTATGCATTTCAATCATGATACACTGGCGAGAAAAATTAAAGGAACTATAGAAACTCTTCTAACTTGAATAGTTTTGCAGATAAGAACATGAAACTTGCACAAGATCTTTATTTTGTCATGCCTGAAATATATTCAAAATGCAGAACTGCCTATTTCTGCAAAAAATATATTTACATAAAAACATTGGAATGTGTGATGTAAGAGGGGATAATGAAATTGTACTTTTACAATATTTTAGAGACACACAGGAAAAATCATTAAAGTATGTGTTCACTAATGACCTAAATGCAAGTTTTGCAGCGATTTTCCATATTGTGAAATAGATTAACCAGAAGTGCTTGCGGTAACAAAGTGTATTCAAGATGAACAGTGCTCCGAAGCTCTTGGAGAGTGCTAGTTGGGGGTTGCCGAGATGCAAGTTGACGTACTGGCGCGTCCCACACATATTCTATCGGATTTAAATCCAGAGAATATGCAGGCGACTTCATTCGCTGGATTCCTTTGCGCTCAAGATAATCAGTCACTAGTGCAGCACGATGAGGTCGCGCATTATCATCCATTAAAAGGAAGTTATTACCGATTGCACCCCTAAACAACTTGACATGAGGATACAGAACCTCATCTCTGTATATATCAGCATTCACAGTTGCACTGGTAAAAATGTGTAGGTTAGTGCGGCCTTTCAAAATGATGCCACCCATACCATGATTCCAGGACCTTTCGCCCAGGTAACATGTCTGAAATCACTCTCTAAACAAAATCGGGATTCATCGGTACAGAGAAATCAGCTCCAGTCCGTGGTACTCCAATGACGATGATCTCTGCACCACTTTAACCGGGCGCATTTCGTTGCCGGAGTTTGTGGGACACAAATCATGGGTTTCCTTGCATACAGCCTTCTTTTATGCAGCCTGCCACTCACAGTAAATCAGGATAGTCGAGTTCCTGTTGCTGCACCGAACTTCCTTGCAATCTGAACTGACGTCAGTTGCCTGTTTCTTTTAGCAATCGTTACCTAATAACGTTCCTGACAGTCTGTG
This sequence comes from Maratus michaelseni, assembly GCA_963931845.1. Taxonomy (NCBI): domain Eukaryota; kingdom Metazoa; phylum Arthropoda; class Arachnida; order Araneae; family Salticidae; genus Maratus; species Maratus michaelseni. Next base: position 60,945,489 of record OZ007594.1, read on the forward strand.
GTGGCACGTTTTCGACCTTGACCTGGAAGTATTGTTTATAACCGATAATTGCTGGAACTGGGCTTTTAGTTAGGTATGCGTTTAACTAAATTTTTGCATACTATGTGGTAAGTATATATGCTTAGTGGCGGCTCGTGACAGGCTTTATTTGGGGCACTAAATACATGGCTGCAAAATTTATTCTGTTCCTACCATTATTCATTCAAATCAATATTTTACTTGTTTAATGGCAGAACTTTCTCTCAATATGCATAATTGAAAGATTTATTTAAAAAATATAGTAGTAAGAACAAAATAAATTTGCCAGACATGCATTTAGTGCCCCAAATAAAGTCTGTCACGAGCCGCCACTGTATATAATATAGATCAAATACAGGCATACACAAAAGAATTCGTAGGCATGACTGTGTATCAGCGTGAATTGCTTAAAGGTTTTTTTTTTTAATCGGGTTATGTATTTTGAACATCATGAAATATATTTAGTATGCTAAGAGATGTTTGTTGAATATACATAAAATCATATACAGAGCCACGCAAAGAACTGGGTACATGGCCGCCTATGTATGAAAATTTCTGTAAGTATGATTTCAGTAGTTTTCAGCGTGTTTTGCCTGAATTTAAATTTAGCTTAATATGCTGCGTGTATAAAAATGCTAATAGCATATACAGGGCTGTACAAAATAATTCAAATATATTTCTGTCTATTGGTAGAAACTGCTGAAGTTGAATTTTCAACTGCGTTATGTGTTTTCTTAATAAACTAAAGTGTAGCGTACTTATACAGAATTGCACAAAAGAATTGGAATACTTTTCTGACTGTGGCATGTAATGGCTGAAACCTGGTTTTCAAATGTGTTTTTCGTTTTCTAAAATGTTTCTTAGGTATCTTATTTACCTTATGAAATAGCGAATGTTTGTAAAAGTATTCTTGAAGTCTTGGAAAGTGTTGCATAATCTATGCTTGATGCATCATCTTTCTTTCTTGTTAGGAAATACAACGACTACTAAAAGAGAGTATCAGTTACACTATATGCTTTTGCACCACATTCTTAATTAATATCATTGGTCACAACTTTTATTGTTGTGTTGAAAATGACTAATAGATCTGTTGGAACAGTGGAAGACGTGAAAGTCAGAACTACTAATTGAACTGTTGTTGTTTTTTTAATCCTAAACGTCTACAATGGAGGCTTTAGTAACCAGTTATTACCTACATTGCAAAAATGAAAAATGTTTCTTGATCTAACAAGAGGGTTTACGAAAATATAATATATCCTCTTCCGAGTTACACATGATTTCGAAAAATTTTCGGTTCTAATCCAAGCCCTGGACTTTTCCTCCCAGTTGGAAAGATTACATCTCATATGATTTCTTTACCAATTAGAATAAGTGTGGTAAAATTAATCTAATCACGTTTCCAGCGTTTACTGTGTCCCATTACCTGTGATTTATTCTTTTGTGCTGATTCAGATATTAGACCAGATGCTATGATCATTAAGGTTAACTGGGTGAATTACTTCAGCCACATTCGTCCGGGAAGGCTCAGTTGGTATTGCATTGGCTGCTTCAGACAAGGGATCCCGGGTTCGAATCCTGGCCCGGAGTTTTTCGCCCATTTGGGAAGATTACATCTCACAAGGAAATGTCTGTTAATGCTACAGACCGATCTGGGTAGAGCTACTTATTAATTTATTTTACTTTGTGTCATTAGTATGAAAGCTACAAAACATTTTTCTCTAAATTAAATTTACTTAAAAAAAAAAAAAAGATTCGTGCTTTATAGGGATATTTGTAAAATTTTATGGCTGATGTAATCAGTTTAAACTATATATAAATATATATATATATTGAAAAACATTATAAAAATGCTTATTTTCTGTAAACACGAATGTCAAGTATGAAAGCGACGATTTTTCCAAAAAACTATGTGACCATACAATTTATGTAGAGGAATATTCTAATTAATAAATTTTGCTTTCAGTCTAATTACGTCTGAAAGATTTTATTATTGAATGCTAAATTACTTTTTAATAAATTATATTTATATATTCCTTAATGTTAATTGGAAACGTTCTGTTAACAACAAATTAGAATTAAATGCACAATTGATCGTATCGCACGCATATTAAGTTAAGTGACACCTTTGAAAAAGTGAAGTTTTTCCGAAAAGGCGAAAAACACTTTTAACCCTTTTTATCCTGACGGTAGTTATAAGTACCACTTTAACCCCCTTCGCGACGAGCGTCTATTACAGAATTTTTAATTTGTTTAATCTTACCACCGGTTTTTCAAATGAGAAATTTTCACCTAATTGAATCGCAAAAATGCTATGATTAGATAAGGAAAACTTTACAAAAAAATAAATAACTGGTGGGAATAATCGAGGATTCTGGGCATCTTATGCGTCACATATTCGTGTCGCTCGTCCCCAAGGGGTTAATAAAACACCTATATATTCGTATTATGACCGTTTTTCCTAACGGTATTCACAATGGCACAAAGAGTGTATTTCTGACAGCAGGCAGGAGATGGCAAATTCAAGCACATATCCTCTTTCTTTGCATTGTAGGGATTTTACATTTGCCACGCTACATTCGAAATCCATTTTGCAATAAAATTGACATGCATGTTGTTCTTCATTTGAGTAATTTTAGTGGTTTGTTACCGGTTATTATGTACTATTATTTTCTAATGTTTTCTATACTCTACAGGTGAACATTTCCTATATTTTATTTGAAGTTTACTATTTGAAATTTACTATTGTATTTTATATCATAGAGTACAGTTGCATACTTAACCACTAAAACACTATAAAAATTATTTTCCTCTTTACTATGTTTATTCTGCACCAAAACTTATCCAATGATACAAAAATAGAATTAAAAAGTAGCTGGAAAGTTAATTTAGGATATAAAGGGTTAAGTATGAAAAAAATTGGTTTGGGAATACATAAAGTCAAACATTTATTATAATATGAACCACATTTCATCTAGTTATTTGCAAATTTGCAAATAGTGGGATTACATAATGTCCAAAGTAAAAGAATTATAAATTTCTTCCAATTTGGTCATTTTTATAGATTTTTAAACATTTTTTAACACATTCCAACGTAGTGGAATCTGTACGTCACTTACTTACAACTCAGAATTTTCTTATTTTCACTACTGAAGTTTGAAAGTTTGTTTTGATGATTCGTAAATTTTAATTCTACGTTTTCAATCTGAGTTTAGAATCTTTTTCAAATATTAATATTTCAAAAAAAATATATATATATTATCCACATGTTATCCAAATGTCCAAAAAGTGTCTTTCAAGTGCAAATAATTTTCCAAAATTTACTAAAAAAAAATGCCCTAGATTAAAGAAAAGGGGAGAAACAAACCCTAAAATTGCAAATTTTAACACATTTCCAGTCTCTGGTAATGAATTACAAAATTAATAGGTTTGTAACATATTACCAAGCTGGTGGTGTAATAGCGGAACCTATTAAGAGAAAGTAACTGTTTTTCCCATTTCTGCTTTATGCATCACAAAGGCTATCCCGAGCAAAAATCTGTCTTTTTACTAATGAGGGGTTGCCTTAGATTGTTTGTATTGCAGTTAAATTTTAAAAATATTATACAGTGGTGTTTAGCGTACAGTATATATGCCGATTTCAAATGTTATTACAATCCACATACCGTCTATTTAATGTACAGTATATTGTATACCGATTTCAAATGTCTTTTTTCAGTATATATACCGTATATGCCAGTACGTTAAATAGTGTATAAACTAATTTTTTATAGCATATACGCGTTGAAATGATTTACGGTACACATACTGGCACATCGCTGCCAGTACATATACCATAGTTGTACACTGTAAAAAAAAGCAAATGTTTCTGAATCTAGAAAAATATAATTGAACCTTGAATACTGTACCCTACTCCGAGTTACCCTCGATTCCAAAAAGTGTTCTTTATCTTTAGAAACTTCAGACAAAAAATATAATTTCGAGATTTAAAGAAGCATTTATAAAAACAAAGTTTCTTTTGCTGTCAATGATTTTTGGAAACATTTCCGAGTACTTTTTATTCTGTATTAAACTGTTTTCTCAAACCGGAAAATCAATTTTAGGAAGCTTCGATTCCCAAATAAACAGTTTTGTGTTCCACAAACATGTGTTACAGACAAAGAACATAAATTAACAGCACTAACATAATCATTAATAAGTATATATATATGTATATATATATATATATATATATATATATATATATATATATATATATATATATATATATATATATATAGATAGATAGATAGATAGATAGATAGATAGATATAACCATAAATGAAACATTATCATAACACCAACTTAAACAAAGAAATAATAATTAAGTATGTAATAATTGGTTGACAATGAAAGATTCCCCAACACACTGAATATGGAAACAAAAACATATTAAAAGAATAAGAAATTAAATTAAAAATTGAATAAATTGAATTAAATGAATGAAATGAAATGAAATTTGTGGAATTTAGCAGAGTTATCAAGTCCCAAATGCCTAAATACCACAAATAAAATGAAATGAGAGGTTTCATCATCATATTAGCCATACATTGTTAAATATATATATATATATATATCAGTACTAGCGGGTTGTCGTACTTTGGTGTTTGAAAATAAAAGGACAACAGATTCTTAACATTTTAAGGTTTTAATAACTATTCTAAATTATATACAATTATTTACAAATGGAATTATAAATATATTGGAATTTGCAAGACATTGAAGTAACTCTCCGTAAAACATCATATGTCGAACGAGTTTAAGTCTCGTTCGACTTACATCTTACTCTCGTCTCATCTCTACTCAATTCTGTGTGATTCTGCGTCACACAATGCTTTTACACCACTACTTATAGTTTTAAGAACAGCTGACTTCACTGTTTTACACAAAGAAGTTCGATTTAAAGGATTTAGCTTATCTGGCTCCATTAACTGCTGTCTTAGCGCCATTTCTAAAGAAAGGGTATGAAGTCATAGCGGAATTGCTGGCTAGTTCTGTTGCCATGGCTTTACTTCTCTATTGTGTGTATCATTGGTGCTACGGACTGCAGTGTCATTCCGCGATACTCATATATATATATATATATATATATATATATATACACTGCTCAAAAAAATTAGGGGAGCAAGAAAAGAAGTGAAGAGAACCGTGCGAGACAGCCATACATGAGCATAAACTGGTGTGTACACGTGTATCAATACACAATACAGAAAAAAAGATGGAAAAAATTTGTAAGGGAGCATTAATTCTTTGAAACGATGGAAAGAACATGAAAAGGTGGTTTAGGGCAACAATTTGGTAACATGTAACTGACAAAAAAATGTATTGTTTAGAAATGATGCTAAATGTTTAATATGGCGTGTGGCTCCCCCTCGAACAGCTAAGTCTGCTACCTCTGTTTTCCATGGATGAGATAAGGTTAGCGATAAGACTTTGGGAAATACTGTTCCACTCCTCAAGAATAGCAATCTCTAAGTTCTGGACACAAAAAGGAGACCTTGGACTCACTACAATGCGTCGTGCAAGTGTGTCTCAAACATGCTCGATCGGATTAAGATCAGGAGAGCTAGCTGGCCATTCCTACGCTGGATTTTTTCAGCTTCAAGCATGTTCTCCACAAGACGAGCTGTGTGCGGTCTGGCATTATCATGCATGAAAACAAAGTAATCACCAATGGCTGCAGCGTAAGGTACGACATGAGGTCTCAGTATCTCGTCTGCTTACTTTTGGCCCGTCAGAGTGCAATTCCGAATGATATGCAGGTCCGATCGTCTACCTATGCTGATTCCAGCCCATACCACCAACCCACCTCATCTGTAATGTATTCTTTCACGGGGTTATTTCGAGTGCCTCTTTCCCTCCATGCCAAAACACGTCCGGTGTCACACTTCAGACTGATCGGGACTCGTTTGTAAACGGCACTTGACTCCAATCACGTTTCCTCCAATCTCGATGTTTAGCAGCCCATCTTCTTCAGGTCGCACGGTGGCTTTAGGTTAACGGAATACAGACCATTGGCCTACGTGCATAGAGACCATCCTGATGAAACCTATTTTGGACTGATTTGCTGGACAGCCTTCGTCCTGTTACCAAGAGCAACTGACTTTGCAGCTGAGCGGCATTACCTGTTCTGTGTCGGCCAGCTGTTAACAGGATATGTCGGTCATCAATTGATGTGGCAGCACTTGGCCGACCTTGTCCTGGTCAAATTCTAACATTCCCTGTTTCTTGGAATTGATTCCACAGCCTTACCGGGACACCTCTTGCGACTCCAAGATCATCCGCTGCACTTCGTTGTGTTTGCCCGGATTCAAGTCTTCCGATAATACGCCAAGCCATGGATTCCGGTAAGTCACGTTGTTGTGACATTTTAAAGTCACCTTTTCTTAGAACAAAAGCTGAGCAATTGAATTTTACAACTGAGACAGTGAAACAGACGATTCTGCAAAATCTTGGTTTCTGCATGTATCTCTTTTTTCTGATTTTTGACGTTATGAATTTTGATTTGCACATGAAGTTGTCTTCTTCTGTTTTTGCTATGCTTTCAATCAGGGAGGGTTTATTTTATGTTACTTATCGGTGTAAGTATTTGCGTAATTTCGTTAAAACCATGTGCTCCCCTAATTGTTTTGGGCAGTGTATATATGTATTGTTATTCTTGTGTGCATAAATTCGATTAAGCAGCTGAAAGTTTTTATTCGAGACATGATAGCCTCCAAAAAACCGATATTCCCGTTCGAGAAAACTTACTAATGCACTATAAAAACGATACACTTGGTAACTTTTCCGAAAATCGGTGGCAGCAAAAGAAACTTTGCTTTTAAAATATGCTTCTTTAAATCTCGTAAATATACTAGTTTTTGAGGTTTCTAAAGAACACTTTTCACCATCGTGAGTATCTCGTAAGAGATTATTGAATATTTCCGTTTGTGGTTATAATCTATTTTCATAGATTGAGAAACCTTTTAGACTATTCTTTATTCAATAAAAGTGCACTCTTTGAATTTTAAATGAATTTTCCATAATATCACTTTTATTTTTACATATGTTTAAACTGAAACCACTTATAAACAAACAAGAAAATAAAAATAAAACAACTAAATGAAGGTATTAGTAAATAAAATGTTGACAGTTTTTTTTTTTTTTTTTTTTTTTTTTTTTTTTTTTTTTTTTTTAGGATACCCTGTTATTTAATTTGAGAATTCAGCATAATTTATGCATCTTTTCTTTACAGAAAACAGTGGTCGTAACACCTTCTGGACTAAAGTACAATTCCAATATCAAAACGGTGGTACCTGGGCTATGAAGGCAGCTATAAACAACTCAGCTCCACTTGTGAATGATGGATCTACTTATACAGTTCTCGTTCACGTCCATTCGCAAAATGATATCCCTCTTAGTTTAAGCAGACAGGTCTTTGGAGCTACTTCTTCAGCACGGAACGCTTTCATTTGTGCTATCAAGAAACCTACAGATTTCAATGAAACACCAATTACCACTCCGTAAGTAAAGTTACTGTATGTTAAGACGGCTCTGAAAAAGTACCGGGTGGTTAAAATATAAGTATCTCTATTTGGAGCTGTCTGTAGCTTGAAGGAATAACCCGAATGAAACCAAACTCGGAACACTTACTATTCGAGAAGGGGGAAGAAGAATGGAACTATAAAAAAATAATTCCAACAATCACCGACAGATGGCGCTATTGAGTGTGAAATGTATTGTGTAATACAAGAAAAAAGAATTAAGGCATAAAACCGGATGGCATACCTAATTTATTGGAAAATGTCAGAGTGAATGTGATTACGCTTACGCATGGCGGTGCCAATCATGTTCAGGTTCCACATGGCCATTGTGCTGGAGTACACAATCCAGGAGGTGCATGACGTGCTCAACTGTGGAATGTAACTCATCAGGAGTGATGTTTTGCACATGTTGTGATATGCGGTAAAGTCGTTAAGATTTGCGACATCTTCACGGTATTTACATTACACATTACATGTCATACTCAAAAGCGCCATCTGTCGGCAGTTATTGCAATTATTTTTTTTATTGTTCCATTATTCTTCCCCCCTTCTCGAATTGTAAGTATACCGATTTTGGTTTCATTCCGGATATTTCTTCAAGCTACAGACAGCTCCAAATAGAGATACTTATATTATAACCACCCTGTGTGTATTTCTCCCCGCTGAACAATGCGAAACTTTCTGACACATTTCCTAGCTCAATGTTAAACATAAAAGCATGATACGTCAATAAACATGCTTAAAAGGCATGATTATTGACAAGGCCAGATTACTTTAAAAGTACATGAAACATTAGCTTCCCCTCTGAAATTTAAGAGGGGACCAAAAATGACTGTATAAAGGGACCTCTGATTCCCATTTTTAAAACTTTCCAACACAGTTGAAAAGCGTTTATGAATTCGGTTTGTCTGTCTGTCTGTCCGTGTTCTTACTCTCGTAAATATACTCGTATTGTGATGAAATTTTTACACATTGTTAAATTTTACTATAGAATGTTCAGAATTGAAAATGAAGTGTGTAACATTAATAGTTCAGTTACAGGCACACACAAAAGAATTCCATTACATTATGGACTATGGGGAAAAATCGTTTGCCGCGCATTTTATGGATATTACGATATTTCAAACATAATGAAATTCAAATGTATTAATGAGGTGAACTACAGCTTGCTTTTACCGGAGTATACAATTCTTAGCAGTTATAGTTCAATTACAGGGACTTAAAAAGCAGTACCTTTACAGTATGATCTATGAGGGAAAAATTATTTGCAGTTCATTTTGAACATGTTGTAGCACTTGAAACATAATGAAATTTAAAAAGATCACTAAGGTTCAATACAACTTATTTTCTATACATTATGGAATGCGTAGGATTTATCGTTCATATACAGAGACGCACAAGAGAATTCGGTTAAAGGACCGACTATGATCGGTAACTGCTAGAAGTGCTCTTTTACAATTTTATGTACTTTTTAGTGTATAACGTGTTGTTTACAGATTTTATACATCATATACAGGGCTGCACGAAGTATTGCGAATATGGGCAGCAATGGCTGAAAATGGATTTTGACTGAGTTATGTATTTTTTAAATCGCTTATTTAGATACCTCATTTCATCGTACGAAAAAATGAAATTTCTTAATAATATTCTGTTAGTGTTGGGAAGTGTTTCATAATCTATGCTAGATGCATGATTTTTCATTTTTGTTATTTTTCTATATTTTTAATTTTTTTGGATTGCCTAATGCAAGAAAGTAGCCACACTTGTTTTAGGAAACTTATCTAACCGGGAAATCTGAATGTGATCAAAAGGCTACGTCATCCTGATGTATAGATTGTACAAACCACTTGCGTCCCTGAATATACAAGGACTACAACACTCTATAAATGTACGCTATTTAAATTATACAAAAATGCTGTTTAATGAAACTAGTCGTCGGGGGCCACCGTAATACTTACCCATCATGGATATCCATAATATAAAATATGAAAATAAAACATGTGTAAACAATTTTTAAAATGCATTGCAATTCGAATAAAACCGTGGCTTGAGGACGTCATGAACTTTAAATGCTCTATTACTGAATTGCGTAAAATAAACATCTTCATAACTTCCAAAATGTTAATCCTATTAACTAACATTTTACTGCGTCGGATTAAGCGTCTCATTTCCAATTAAAATATATCTTTGAATAAAATCAATTGAAAACTTGCAATCTTTGAAAATTGCTTCTAATGCTTCTTATATTTGAAAAATTGCAATTTGAATGAAATGCGGGATCACGAATAATCGAAGAGTGTGGGAAAATAGGATTACAAATATCTCGGCAACTAAATATTCTATCGACTTAAATCTTTATGCAAAATTTGTGTTTTTTTATTGTCTTTTATATTCAGTCCTTAAAATAATCAATTTCGAAAATTTTTATGTACCTTTTATCAGAACGAATATTTCGAGAGTCCGAAAAAAATAGCTCCGGTTAATCAAGGTTACTTAAATTCAATAAGCTTATTCCTATTATTACATACTAAGTACATACCAAATTTCAAGTCTCTATCTCAATTTGTTCGGGAGATAGATTGTTACAGACACACACACACAGACGGAAGGCTGTCCAAAACTTTTTCTAAAAATCTGTTTTTCGGAATCTCCAGTGTCTGAAACGTATAAATCCGTCAAAAAAGTTTTTCGATTTTTAAAACGATTGCAAGATTTACCCTCTACTATGTATGATGGGTAAGTAAAATATGTGAACTCGGCTACACCACTCCTGAGAATAACATTTTGTAGAAGTGATGAGTTGTAGAAGTAAAATCGTGAAAATGTAAAAATAATATATAGGGTAGATGTGCCAGTAATGGACACCCTTAAGGAATTTCTTTAAAAGTTATTTTTAATTAATAGTTATAATTGTTATAGTCCACTTTTTTTAATATTATATTAATCTATAAACAATACTTAATCATGCTCATAGTCACATTTCCCAATGTGAATCAAAATTTATTTGTGAATAACAGAAATAAATCAAAACACCCTAAATTCCAGTAATGGACACCCTCTGTTCCAGTAATGGGACACTCTCCATTCCAGTAATAGACACCCCACAAAAAGTAATAGGTGTAATTGATTTTATGATTGTATTTATAACCAGAATTTAATGAAAGCATATAGCGTGAAATAAAATAGCATGAAATAAAATAGTCATTTTCAAATAGATTTAACAATTAGGATATCAATAATTAATAAAACATTTATGAGAATAGTTCACTGCTTAAATTAATTATCATTATTACAAGCTCAATATTTTAATTATTTTAGATAGAAGGTTTAAAATACTAAATTTCAAAGAATTACATTTATCAAATTATTGAGTCATTGAGAGGGGGGGGATGAGGGGGAAAACAAAAAAAGATTTTTTTAAGTGTCTTGGAGTACCAGTGCATGGAATCATATTTCTTTTTATTCGTAACAGTTAAACTTCCTAAAACTGCTTTATATATTATTGTTAGCAATTTGTATAAAATATATCAAATGAAAGTGTAGGTTGAATGTGATTTAAATATTAAATAAAATTATTTCAAAATAAAGTCAGAACTAACATTTGAGCCCACTGATCTGCAAATTTACTACTTTTATTGCTACTGTAAATTTAATATTATAGGGTTTTTTTATGCATGTAGTTCTTTTGTCAGAGATGAATAATGAAACATTTAAGACAGAAAATAATTGATTTTTAAAAACTTGTATGATTTAAAAAATTGTCTTTTTTAAAATGGGTAGAGTTTGAACCCCATGAGCCCCTCATTTTCCCATGCCTTTAAAGATTATTTGCTGCTTCCTGATGGGTGTTGATTGCCACATTATAAAATATGCAAGGTACGGTTTACAAAAAAATTATTTGATTACAATCTTAAAAAAATTAATTACGTGAAATTAATAAAAACAGCTATTTATATAAAAATGTATATATTGTTATTACATTCTGGTAATTGAAATTTAAAAATTAAATTTAGTTACTTAGCTTTTCAGTTAAATAAGAAAAAATTATGCGCTATGAACATTACTTAAATTGCTTTTTTAGTAACGTCCACAACTGTGGTACCATTACTGGAAATTGACTAATTAAGCATTCCAGTAATAGACCATGGTCCTAAAACCTGAAAAATAAATGAATTTTTTTTAATTGCTATTAGAATGTAAAATTCAAAGTTTTCTATTATTGTCAAAACAAAAACATGAAATTTTTTAAAGAAAATAAAAAAGCTATCAATTGTTTAAGTGAAGGCAGCTCTTAGCATGTTCATTAAGATTTTCACAGAAAATCAGTGGAACTGTGAAACATTATTTTCTGCTTCCTGATTGGTTTGATTAAGAGTGTCAACAATAACCCAGATTATAAAACAAGCAAGGAGGAATTATGAAAAAATATATAAAAAGCTAAATTTTTATTAGTTATTTTTTATAAATCAAAAACTTTGAAAGTGGCCCATTACTGGAAGGGGGTCCATTACTGGCACATCTACCCTAGTTAAGTTTCAATGGAACACAGTTACAATCTACAGTACTTCTTTGTATACAATGCTGGATGTTAGAATGCAATCGTCTCGTATTTGTTGTTTCACTTTCAGTGATTGGTACACATATATTGTTAGATTTAGTAATTTCCTTGAACCCCCAGCAGCTCCATCGCCAAGGATGTGCACCCGTATCTCTTCTTCACAATTTACCGTCGTACCCCTCCAGGTGGGAGTTAATGATTATTGTTATTTGAAGCACTAGCCCAGGAAAAAACAGTTAAACATAATCCTTGAGGTCTAAAATGAAAATTTTAAAGAAAGATCTTCCAATTAGTGTAAAAATGGGTGGGTTTATTTAAAGTCATCAAAAGCTTCCCTTCTCTCGTCTCCTTCTCAGTCACAACGAAACATCTTCTTTCTCCATTTTCGCTTCAAGAATTATTTTAATCTTTAGCCAAACATAATTAGGTTTAACATTACAAAAACTGACTTTTTCAATTATGGTTGCTTATTATGGTATTTTTCTTCAATGTTCTCTAGACTAGAATATGTAATTTATAAATATAAATTTTGGAGAAATAAAACATTGGATTTATTTTATTAACTAGCTCCGATGAAGAAAAATTGTCTACTCCAATTTCCGAAGATGTCAAATGCAAGAATGGGAATCGAGATATTGTCGAAATCGAGTGTCCAGAGAAAAATCATTATAGTAAGTAAATGGCAAAATTTTACTTTTCTGTTTCTGAAACTTTATTTATTGTATAAAAACCATTAAGAATCAGGTATCCCCAACCGGGACAACAAGGATAAAGTTTTATGACATCATTTCTCTGTGGCGAACTCCCATGAGTTAACCACAGGCGCAACTTTAGATCATATACAGGGATTGGACAAAAATATGGAAACACCGTGAAATGCATGCTTGAACGTAGATGTTGATTCTAGCCAAGCCAGTAGGTGCTGTTGTTGTATTTACCCACTAATGCCAACTGTACGATGTCCTCAATACTTTGCCAGTGTCAGTCGTTGTCATAAGAGTGTTCTGAATAGTTGCGAGTGCATTATGTCTGAGCTAAGTGTATTCAAACGAGGACAGATTGCTGGTGCTCGTATGGTGGGTGCTTCCGTTACCAAGGTAGCAGAAGTGTATCATGTTTCAAGAGGCACTGTATCGAAGATTTATACCGCATACAGGAAAAATGAAAACAGATCATCCACTAAGTCACAACGCGGACAAAAGTGCGTGTTGGGTGATCGTAGCAGACGGTCATTTCAGAGGATTGTGACAAAAAATAAGAAGACGACAGCTGCAAAAGTCACTGCTGAACTGAATGTCGGGCTCTCGAAGCCTATCAGCACAAAAACAATAAGAAGGTAACTCTTATAAGCAGGGATTTTTAGGGCGAGCTGCACTTCTAAAACCACTCATCAGTGAATCAAATGCTAGAAAGAGGAAAACATGGTGTCGATGCCATAAACCTGGACTATGGAGCAATGGAAGAAAATCATTTGATTTAATGAGTTTTGTTTCACACTGTTTCCAACTTCTTGCCGAGTTTGGCAAACGCCGTCCCAAGCGTAGACATTTTACTGCCAATAGAAAAATGTGACGGGGGTTTTGGTCATGATTTATACAGCCATATCGTGGTATTCCATGGGTCCCATGATTCCTCTGTAAGGTCACATTACTGACAAGAATTATGTGACCATTTTGGCCGATCATATCTAACCCATGGTACAAAGTATGTTCCCCAATTGCGACGCAAAATTGTGTTCCCCAAAAACGAAATTTTTAAAACTGAGCAAAAAATACTCAAATCTGAGTATGTCGCGTAGTCAAAATGACTCCGAATCAAAATTACTCAAATTTGAAATAAGTATATACTCATTTCTGAAAACATGCATACACTCAAGAATTAAACATCATGTGCTCATATTTGAGTATGTCCATGTTTCAAACAACAGTAAATAACAGCTAGAAAAAACAGCTGCCATCTCTGGTTTTATTTACGATTATGGGAGGATAAACTAAATTTACGCTTTTACACAGAGTCAGCATCGAACCAGAGTCCTACTAGTTACTAGTGCATTGCCTTATCCACTTCGCCATCCAAATCACATGAGTGGGTTATTTTAAATGCAAGCCATCGAATGATTCGGATGCATGTTGATATTTTTATAGGATTCATTAATTTGTTGCTGATAAAATTGGAAATTTGTAACGGTATTCCGGATAGATTTGGTCAATTTGAGATTGTGGTTATGATTGTACAACTTTATTATTTATGTGGGGAAGGGGAGATATGAATTATACAAATTTTTAATTCGATTTTTATCTGTATATTTCTTAAATGAAAAAGCGCTCGATGGATATTGAAATTAAACTGACTAAATTTTTTTAACCCATTAACGCCACAATTATTTTTCTCTTGAAAAATGAAAATATTGCATTTCTTTCAAATGGGTATGAACGCACTTATATTTGCACATTTTTGAGTATTGTCATGTTTCAAAAATGAGTTTGAACTCATTCTAATCATTTTTGAGTATGTCATGTTTCAAAAATGAGTACAAACTGACCTCTATGTTCTCAGTTTTGAGTATGTCCATGTTTCAATATTCTGAGTATTTCTGGTATTTCAGAATTGAAAGCATTGGGTAGTCTTATTTGAAACAAAAACTGTCATAACAAAATTAAAACATCGATTTACTTAGATTTGAAAGTGTCATTTTTCTCAATGTGTGTTCTAAGACAACAACGCCCCTGTTCACACATATCGGATCGTCCAAGACTGATTTTGTGAGCATGAGGGTTATTTGTCGCATCTTCTCTGGCTACCACAGTAACCAGATATCAGTATTATTGAGTCTTTATACTATTCTTTGGAAAGAAAGGTGCAGGATCGCTATCCACCTTCATCATCGTTACCTGAACTTGCCTCTATTTTGCAGGAAGAATGGTATAAGATTCCCATGGAAACCATACAGGACCTGTATTTATTCATTCTGAGAAAATTGGAAGCTGTTTTGAATTCCGACGGTTTTCTTACACCGTATTAGGTATGGTAATATGTTTTTTTAGGTGTTTCCATATTTTTGACCAACCCCTGTACTAATAACAGACTAGGTTTGAAAACACAGTTGCCGATTTCAGCACTTGTCAAGCATTAGTCATGCTCCCCAGATGCACGTGCCTTGATCTGACCACTGCTCTAAGCACGATAATAACAAGCACGAATCAAAAGATCCTGTCGGCTAATCAAATATCTTCATTATGATCATATATGGCTGCGAGTAAAATGACAAAACATCATCAAAATTAGAGACGTCCTGAAATTTGCTGGATGTAGCTCACTTAAGTCCCGCAGTTTTTATTAAATTTTAAAAAGCTGATAAATTCGTGGCGCAAAAATTAATATAAAACTTAAAAGTAATAAATAGAATTACGAATACTTTTAAACAGTCCTTTAATAAAATTTGATCACCCTAGTGGAGAGACACCGCTCATGTTGTGAATAAGTACCACACCAAATGTTCAGTCTATAACATATAATCTACGGACACAAAAGGCGTTAACAACATAATTTTTGGCTTCTGAGCATTCCCTGTGACATAGCGTTTTTCATAAAATCAGCTAACAAATATCAAATAAGAAATGTAATATCTGTGTTCTTCCTTTTACAGTACAATTACAACTTTTTTATTGCATATTTCTCAAAACTTAATAATGACTCTTTCATACCCAAGCAAATTATTTCTAAAATTGAAATTGCTGCAAATTTAAAAAGTTTAATCTACTACGAAACCCTAAATTCATTTAAAAATGCTTAATCTTCTGCATATAATCTAAATAACAATTTTGGTCACGTTCGCAATTCTAATTTAAAAAAGATAATTGATAACTTTTCCAACTCTTGTATTTGTAGGTATATTATAAGGGTGTTTCTCCATACCGTTAACCAAGGGCTATTTTCTAAACCATTGATTTCAGAGGTGTGGTCTCAATTGCTAAAATGCTCCAAACTCGTCATATAAAAATTCATTTTACGCCAAAACAGTTATTATCATTTTTTTAATTTGTGAAATTTATATTTATACATTCTCGCTGCTTCGTATTAGTTTTATTTAGAGAAAAGCTTTCTGCATGTACAACCAACTAAAACAGTTGTTAGGTTTAGTTGCAGTTTTCTGTAATACTCCTGCCTTCTTTATATGACCTGGTCTTTATATGACATGGTCTTTATATGACATAAGACTGCTACTGAACTCTGTTCCATACATTCATTTAGCCAATCATATTACACAGTCCATTGTTGTACATGGTGGTATTTAAAAGTCACTTGTGCTTTTCTAACTAGCGCAGTGTTGCCAGATTGGGGATTTTGTCCCCCTTTTTGGAAATTTTGAACCTTTAGGGTAATTTTTTAAAGACAGGTGTTAGTGGGGAGAATTTTGTGAAAAAATTAAATTCTTGGCTAAAACTTTTGTAATTTTTTTTTATTATTATTTCACGTTTTCAGGTTAAACTTAAAGGCTTACTTTTAGTCATATGGCAACACTGGATCTCTATTCGTCAATAAAGATTATATATATTTTTATTTTTTGTAGTCAGTGATTAGCATTGTGCTTGTCGTTTACTCGTTTACAGTTTACAAATGTTATAATTTATTATTTTTTTAATATCTAATTATTTTTTCTTAATTCGTCGGGTGTTTTGTAAATGGGGAATTCTTTCAGAAAAAAGCTTAGTTTGGCGAAAAATTTTGAGCTTAAATTAGTTAAATATTTTTTACAGTGGCAAATTTAAAATTTAAAATTTATTTTTTTTAGTAGAAAGTGGGTTGGGAACTTTTGAGAAAAAATTGCTGATTGGACGAAGTTTTCAGAACTTTTCGGGATACTGACTTTCGACTATCTGGCAACACGTAAGAATTGTAAAAATTCCCACTATTAGTGTTTTTTTTTTCGGTGGGTACATTAACCAACTATAAAAATAGCAAATATAACCTTTGTCCAAGAATAACAGATGGAAAAAAAAACCAACGTTAAAAATGCACAAATAAAACACAAAAAAGCAGCAAACAACAGTTTTGAATCCACAAACGAGATTCTTCTTCAGTGCGACAAAGAACAAAGCACAGCGTGCCAGAAACAGCAAGACTAGGCAAAACGACAGAGTGGCGGTGGCTTATATACCCGATGCAGGTAGAGAACGCACAAAAAGCAACCAAGGAGAAGAAAGCAGCATGAAACAACTGAATGGACAAGTAGATACTTCTACCGGAGAAAAAGAAAACGAAAAAGGGAAATTAAAATGTATAATTACGATGAGCGAAGTGAATCCTCTACTAGGCTACAAAAATTACATTTTGGTGTACACTTTAAAAAAATCTATTCAGTATTTTGACTTGAAATTAAACTTAAAAATAAATTATGATCTGTAGATTTGCACATTATTATTATTTTTTACAGAATAACCTTAAAAAAAATATTTTAATTAATTTATTTTATATGTTTTTCCATTACGGACGCATTTTTGCAAAAAATTAAACACGTATATTTTCAGAAGAAAAAATAAATGATGGAGTTAGTAATTATTGATAGATCATGATTAATTAAATAAATACGCCAAAATATCTCAAAAACTGTTTTTTAAATTTAATTAAGGAAAGAAATATTTTTGGACTTGATAGAAATAAAATATGATCTGTAGATTCTGACAATATTATTTTCTTATCGAGTGATTTAAAAAAAAATATATATTATTTTGTTGAATATATTTTTCCATTATACGGATTCATTTTTCTAAGCGATAATGAAACCTGCGTATTTCTTGCAGTAAATAGATATCATTGAGTCAGTAAAAATGAATAAAGTCATGAATGATTAAGTACGTAAAATATTATCGTTGCATCAAAATTTTTAATTTTTTTTTAATTATTTAAATAATGAAAGGAACCTATATATCTGCATTTTGCGAAGTCGAAATATTTTAAATATTGAAAAAAACTGCAGAATTTATACTTCAAACCGTAAAAGAACATTAAACTTTCTTATATTAAAAATTTATGTTATTTGAGAGTAAAATATACATTTTAATAAAATACTTTATTAAGATTGGTTGGAAATGGCGCATATTTTGGTGCTCATTCCTTTTAATCATATAGTTTCACGATTTCTTTTATGAAATTTTTAAAATACATTTTTTATGAAAATTATAGCATATTTTTAATGAATTAAAATTTGTGAAAATTCAATTGTTTACATTCAATTATAAAAGTATTTTTCAGTGTTAAGAATTCAAATACACAATTTATTCCTATTATGTGAAATCATTTACGCAGATGATACTTACGCATTTTAAAAGAATTATATTAAGATTTTTTTGTAAAGTGGCAAAAAAAGAATTGTAAACAAATAAAATTAATTGTCAAATTCGTTATATAAAGTGTTATTCGAATTCGAAGGATGAAAATTGAACCAAATGAAACATAATTACTATTAAGAAGTAATTACTATTAGTATTATTTTTAATAAGTTTGCCGTTTAAAAACAATTTATGGAATGTATTTGTTCTATTATAAAAAATGCCGAGAAAACGTACACTTATTGGTCAAAAAGAACGCGAACATGATTTAGCTTTAAGGCAAGAGGCTAGATATCAGCATAAAATACGACGACATGACGAATCTCTTCTGACAGAGAATGCATGTGCTCGGAAATATGTTTTACATTTCGAAAATGCACAAACAAAATTTAAATTATATTTTTGTATAATTTGTCATCGTCGTTGGTTTGACATGCATATTCAATCTGACAGATCTTGTAAGACTTGCCATAAATGTATAGTAAATAATGAACTAAATATTTTTTCTGTAGCTAATAATATGGATCCAGATCCACAACCGGAAATATTGAAGAACTTAACTTCCATCAAGGAGCAATTAATTGCCCAAGTTCATCCAGTTATTACTGTTTATCGCATTAAACGTGGTCCTGAATTTACATTTCTAAAATTAAAATGCGTCAAAACATAAAATAATGTTTTTGTTTAATAAAGATTCAAAAATAATATTAAAAAATATTGTTACTTTCAAATATTTATCTTATGAAATAATGCTTCGCGAATCCAAACAAAGCATAGCTTTTGCTAGCTAAAATATTTGTGCATTTTTAACGTTGGTATTCTTCCTTTTAATTAACGAACTATTTTGTATATTTTTTAACGTCCTTTTAATTAAGAATTTTTGCTTTACTTGAAATGATATAAATATACATTTTTTTTAACTAGAATTTTATAGAAAATAATATTTCCTATAGCAAAATAAAATGTTATATATATATATTATATATATATATATATATATATATATATATATTATTTTTTTAACTAGAAAGTAATATATTAAAATATCACACAAAAAAACATAAAAAAATTACCATTTTCTGCCATTAGTAATTGTTTGTTTTCATAATTTCAGGTTATTGGCCTTATATTCCGGCGGTGTGTTTCAGATCTAACACGCAAATTTTTGTCTTCCATCATACACTAGCCTCTTATTCTACCGAAGCGAAGGTCGTTTGTGACAAGCAACATCATTCAGAACTCTACGACCCAAAAAAGGAGGACCTGGAGAATCTAGTCAAAGCTTATAGATGCTGGAAAATTATATCTGGTAAATTTTAAGTAAAACAAATTAAGTGCGCTTTTTAGGAAATGCAATTACAACTAAAAGAGAGCATCAGTTACACTATTGCACCGCATTCTTTATTATTCATTATTGGTCACAATTTTTATGGTTGTGGTAATTTGGTAATTTATTTTATGAAAAACAAGTTAACTGCGCTTTTTAGGAAATGCAATGACAACTAAAAGAGAGCATCAGTTACACAATTGCACCACATTCTTTATTATTCATTATTATTGGTCACAATTTTTATTGTTGTGGTAATTTGGTAATTTATTTTTAAGAAAAACAAGTTAAGTGCGCTTTTTAGGAAATGCAATGACAGCTAAAAGAGAGCATCAGTTGCACTATTGCGCAACATTTTTTATTATTTATTATTGGTCACAATTTTTTATTGTTGTGGTAATTTGGTAATTTATTTTTACGAAAATAAGTTAAGTGCGCTTTTTCGGGAAATGCAATGACATCTGAAAGAGAGCATCAATTACTCTATTGCACTATATTCTTTATTATTCATTATTGGTCACAATTTTTATTGTTGTGGTAATTTGGAAATTTATTTTAAAGAAAGCAAGTTAAGTGCACCTTTTTAACACCTTCCAACATAGTTGAAAAGTGTTTATGAATTCGGTTTGTCTGGCCGTCTATCTGTCCGTGCTCTAACTCGCGTAAATTTACTCGGATTGCCGTGCAATTGACATATGTTATTGAGGTTTACCATGGCATGTCCTATACTGAAAAATCCCTGACGGCTCGGCCTACAGGCACAGGTAGATTTCGAAGACGCAGACCATGGGGCACCTGTTTGTCGGGAATTGCGGAAGAAATGACCTTTTTGCGATGATGCTGCAGTTGGAACTTCGAAACCAAACTTGTTTGCAGGCGGAGCCAGCAAGGATTATTATTTTTTTTTCTATAAGAGATTATCCTATAAAAAACATGTCAATATAAAAGTTTTAGATAATATTAAGAGGATTTATAATAAATTTCAGCGGAGTTTGTAATTTTGGGAATTGACGAAGTTATGAATTTTTTTGTTCTAAAACCCCCCTTCCCCCCCACCTTAAGACAACTTTTTAATTATATCAAAAATCTGTCATACATAAATTTTCGGCCCTTCTCCTAGAAGTAATAACAACTTCAAACGGAT